>WAAF01009768.1:1067554-1683032 GCA_013400475.1 Tricholaema leucomelas | reverse complement strand
GGGGGTGGGTGGGAGGGTGAGCCGCGGGTCCTGCCTTGTGGAAGCTGACGGAGGCCTGTGAAGGAGCCACCCTTAGCTCACAGGCGTTTATTTTATTTAATCTTAACATATATAAAACATTATTTATTTAAATCGCAATAAAATTCTCGCGGGAAGGCAGGCCGCAGGAGCGCTCCTTGGCCTCGCCGCCGCTGGATGGGGGTTCCAAGCTTTGCATTTCCCATATTTAGGGGGTGAGGAATCGGGTCTTTTTATTTTTTTTTCCCTTCTTTTTTTTTTTTTCCCTTATTTTTTTCCTCCAGCAGGCTCAGATTCCCCTCCCCACATCTCCCCCTCTCCTCACGCTGCGGAGGCCCTGCTGCCTCATACAGCCTCTGGAAGACTGATCCTGCTCAGAGAGCATTTCTGTAAAAATTATCACGTATTTGAAGGAGAGAAAAGGGGAAAAAATAAATAAACTTTGTAGTGTTGTGAATTTTTGCAGTGCTCTGGGGGCCATAACAAACAATCAGAGCAGGACGGTAACAGTTTTGAAGGTCATAGTCACTCAGAGCAGTTTCGTTTCAAGTTTTATTCATCTTGCTCTTTCACTCGACTTTTATTCTCACTCAGTTTTGCATATTGGCAATAAAACAGAATTTACAGTGGTCCCATTGTTGGCCATCACTGGGAAGAGAGTTTTACTCTGTTACCAGTCTGTGGAACTGGAAGTGGAAATGCTTTGGTAGGCTTGAAAAGGATGAAATAAATAATAACAGTAATACCTCAGCATTTCACTGCAGTGATTTAGTGTTTTTTACATACGGCTGTTTACACTGAACGTGATGTTTACTGTGCTTTGCTAAACAGTTATTCCTGCCAACACGTAGTGGCACTGTAGAGGTTAACGTGAAGGGCAGCAAAACCTACAGCTTTATTTTTATTTTTTTTTAATTCACTGTGATGGTGGCACTTGCCTCTGTAGATTAGGGGACATCCAAGCCTCAATTTCCCTCCCAAATGCTAAGATCCAAGCCACTGAATTTCTGCTTCCAGTGTTGCCTTTTCAGTTTTGTTGGATAAATTCCACTTCACAACTCCTTGGGGAGTTGTAGTGGGGCTGCTAAACAACTGACATGTTCCTTCAGATGTGTTCACACTTTCTTAGTTAATCAATTTTTCAAGTTAATTCTGAGCAAAGTGTAAAATTGCAGTTCCCAGGGCTGGTGGAGTCCTTTGGAACACCTTCAGAGAACTTCTTGTGCAGTCCTAAAGAAAACTGTCTTTAGGGGATTGCAGATTCAACATGGTTCATTGTCTAAATTTAAAGCTAAGTGGCTTTTTTGTTCTAAAAATCAGAAGTATTGTGTTTTTTTTGAGCTGCTCTGTATCACCATTTCAATTGGAAGCATGATATTTTTTAATAGAAACTTAAAGATTTGATGGATTATATTATTTGATAGAAGCTTAAACATCTCCAGTTTATGCCAAGCTTTCTTCTTAGCAGCTCATTTCCTTGCAGCACTGCCCTTCTCTTATCTTTGTGATATGGAAAAGAATGTTACTTTCCATGACAAAATTGCTTTTAAAGGCTTGGATTCGAGTAGAAAGCTCATGGAGAGTTAACTGTCCTGGACCTAATTTTCTCTGTGTTTATTACTGTAAGACTTAATTGGGCTGAGGACTTAGTCCTTCTCCTTCTGACAGTGGGTCAGCTTTGCTCTCTGTGTTTATTTCAATGTTTTCATAATGATTGGTATATATTTTTTTTATTAGAAAAGGTAGAATTTAGTGTGAACAAATATAGTTAGGGGAAAGTTCACAAATCAAGGTATCTTAAAGGTGTTCCAGGAAAAACAAGCAAGGATTAATAGTTTTTGGTTATTTGTCTTAATAAAGGCAGTCAGTGCCTCTGTGTTTGATATCAACTGCATGTGCAACATGGCAGATGGGAAATGGGACTGGAGGGGAGATGCCAAGAGCAGGTTGAATTATAATGGGATAAAATACGTATCTTACACAAACCTACTCTTCTGGGTTAGTCAAAACATTATCTAATACCCATTTTCAGTGTTTTGGTTCAGTTTTGCCCTTACACAAGCCCAGAAAGGTTGGCTGCACTGTGGTTGAAAGTTGCCTCTGCCCCAGCATTCCTTCAACACTGCATCCTTTTTGTTACCCATTTTGCCCCCTTGTTATTTCGTCTGAGAGCAGAACACCTCAGACTCATTTTTTTAGGTGGTTACCTATCTAGTTACATTTGTGGCATAAGGTCTTCTGTTTATGTGGCAACTTTCTTGCCTAGCTGGACTTGGGAATTCTTTAAGGATACTTTTCAGTTACCAGCTTTTCTCAATGGCTTTGTCCATTGAAAAGGTGGAACTGGAATGAGCCCATCTTGTGTAACTTGATTTTGAGACTTAACACTACTTGCATACTCTTATTCTCTTTTTTTCCTTGACATCTTTTATTTTTAGCCTATCTAAGGGCTTAAAGGCACATGAGAGGTATTCACTGTGTTCAGGCAGAAGTAATGGGGCATGTAGAGTGCTGAGGCTGTTGAGGTGACTGTTCTGGAGGTTAATCCCATGTTCATTCAGAGTTTTTCTGGTTGGTTCTCACATCTTTGTGTGCACTGGTTTTAATGCAGCTCTACTAAACTGCTGAGCACATTGAATGGATGACCTGCAGGTCTCTTTCCTTATCACTGTTAGTGCACTTCATTGTGTTATTGTGTACCAAATTTTTAGCAAGTTTTTATTTAACAACTGATTTGTGGTGATGTACATGGAGAAGATTTTTCAGTGACTGAGTCCATCAGCAGGTTACAGATGTGCACAGGGTCACACCTGAGTCAGGTTCCTTACATGTTCAGACACCACAGAAGGTGTCATCTTTTAAGAAGATAGGAATTGGTGTTATTAATGTGAGTGTTGGGGGAAACTACAGAAAATAATACAGCAGGGCTTCTGTAATATCAATTTGACAGCTTTGCCTTGTGTCTGATATTGGTAGATACTGTATTCAAATAAAAATTGTTTCCTCTGATTCCTCCTTTAGCAGAAAGTTTTACCAACTCTCTGCGCTTACACTGCAAGTTCTTTAGAGAACCCTGCAGATCTGTTTTCAGAGCTGTAGTAATGTCAGCCAGTGCTTCAGAAACATCCATTGACTCTTAAATTCAACAGTCTTTGTAGTTGTATTTCTGCTACAGATGTGAAATGTAGTATGGTTGTGTTTGTTGCTTAGTCTCAAAGTGAAGGTGCTGCTGAAGAGAAAACCCAAGGCTGTCTTGCACATCTTGGGAAGACTTGTGGTCCTTGCATTAGTTTTCACATAACTGGAAGATTAAATGTATGACCTTGTTTTGCTTATGCTTGGCATTTAAATATTATGGTGGGAGATGCAGGATGCTGAGGAATATACGAGAGTAATGCCCATAAAAAGTGAAAAAAATTGTGCAACATTTGGGATCAAGTCCTTATGGAGACTTTGACTCCTGTGGTGTAACCATTGGCCTGCAGTGAGTTGGCTACTAAGTTTAATTGCCTAGTTGTTACTTTGTCTGATGGAGCATTTCCCTGGCTTTTTGTGACTTTGCTACCTCCAAAGCTAAGGGTTTACAAGTTGGGTTTGCCAAGCTGCTGTGCCTTCTCCCACGCTTACCTTTAACCACGTTTCTGCAACACAAAATGTTTATTCTCCACACTTAGTGTAATAAATATGTGAGGTAGCTGCTAATGACCCTTCTAGTTTCTTCCACCTCTGTTTCTTTAGTGTTACTTCAGTGTTTTAAATCTTCTGCAATAAGTCTGCTTTTGTTTTGTTTTCTGCTTTAAAATACATGTTTATTTAATATTATTCATCAAAGATACCTCAAAGGGTACCTTGAACTCGAGTTTTCAGTTGTTGGAATATAAACCTCAAGCTGATGGCCTTAGGTTTAGCAGAAGGTACAGTGTTGATTGAATTGTGGCATTGGCAGAGTTGGTGAATGTCTCTCTTTCATCTTGGTGAATGTTTGGGTTTTTTTTTGTAATGGTTTGTGTTAAGCTGGAAAACAAGAAGTCAGGATTGTAAAGAGCCCTGAATATCTTAGAGAATTTCTTCAACTGGCTTAAAATTTGGTCTGATACCACTCTTGCCAGTGTGGATGTGTGCAATCGGATTGTTTCTTAAAGAAATGTAAACGCAGTAATTTTGGAAATGTGGCAAGAGATGGAGGATCTAGAACAATCTAGATGGGTTGCTGATTGAAGGAGATATTCCAGATCTTCTGACCAGTTTAGCAACCCAGTTATTTGTGTTCTCTGAGTACTTGTTACTAAAATCACAGAATCGTTTTGCTTGGAAGAGATATTTCAGATCATCGAGTCCAACAATTAGCAAAAGACTGCCAGGTCACCACTAAACCAAAAAAAAAACCTAAAAGGGAGTGCTTTCTATTTCAGAGACACAAAACTGCCTCACTTTTGATGTTTTATAGCTGTATAGAAACAATTATCCTCGAAATTCTTTGAGCCCAACCGAGGGAACTGGTTGACTTTGGCCATGTTCTTTGAAAGGCTGTGTTGTTGACACTTTTGGTTAATAGAAGAAAAAATCAGAACTGGAGTGTACCTCTCTTTTATTGGAGTGCAGTGACTTTCAGAAAGAAGAGAATCATTCATCTGAGTATTATGCAAAACTGATGTTCCAGGCTGAGGAAGGCTCACTTCAGCATTGTGCTGTAGGTGGCCATTTGCTAAGTGGCAGGCTTGGTAAAAATGGTGAGACTCATTTGTCTCCAGAGCAAGCCTGAAGCTGCCTTCTAGAAAGTTAAGGCTGATAGGTAATTAATAAAGGTTATTTGCATTAGGGTTTGTTTGTGAGATTACTACTCTGCAAGTATTCTGGAAATGTCAGTGAGACACCAAAATCTGCAGTTACTGCCAGTCAGCAAATGTCATCAGTGTGCCTGATGCTGTGAGACTGTTTCTGTTTCAGAAGCTTTTAAACAAGTCAGGTGATAGTTTAGTGAGTTTCCATTTTTTTCCTCATTAAGGCCTTTCATGGTTCTCTGATGAACTTGCTTATTTCTGCAGAATTTATTTCTGTTCATTAGGAGAAGTTCATTTGATTTCTTGACTAACCCTTAAGCCCTATTTATAAGGGCATGTTTTGAGAGCAAGGTCGTATTCAACCACAGCTTAGTGTTTTCAAAAGCAATTAAATGGAGTTGACATTCAGCTGGGTTTAGATTTCAGTGTTGTTTGGGTATTTGGAAACAGAGACATGATTCTTTGGGTCTCTTTAATTAAATGGTCATGCATCTCTAAGGTGGATCTATTTTTAAAAATGGATTTTTTTTTAAAGTAGAAGACTTCATTTGCTTCACATTGATGTGCATTCCTGAAATCATAATACAGATGTGAATCACTATGAGAGTATTTGAAATTAGAACTTCTTGGTGCAAAGAATTGACTTTGAAATAAAACACAGCACTAAAGAATTGTAGCCGTGGGACTTGCTAGCTGTAGGGGTATTGGTGGGACTGAGATGTCTGAGGTGGAGGGCACAGGCTATCATTACATCTTGTTTTGTGAGATATTACGAGCATGCAGGTTAATTTAAAATACTTTATAAGTATTCTGAATGACAGATAAGTGTTAAAAGTAGTTTGTCTGTGAAGGCTGACATTAGTTTGAATATCCAGGTTGTGGTAGTGATAAGCAAGCTGTGGGTAGGTCCCTGCAGTCAGGGCTCCTGATGGGTCAGTTGTTTGGGTGGAGCTTGTGTAGATGCACATCAGAGATGTGTTGAGCCTCTGATCTTAAAGAAGGGATCTTGTGTAGGGATTGGGCATCAAAAGGGTTTTTTGGTTTTGTGTACAAGTAAGTTTTGGGGATTTGCTTTAGTTACAGGATTCTGCTTAAGAAATAATTTGTTTTAAATATATTTTGTAGTGACAGAGGCTTAATATTTTCTTTGGTCTGTTCTTTATTATAGGCAAACCTCTTGCCTACTAATCTATGCTAGTTGTTTGTAGGCCAGTAATTTGGTGGATAAATGCCATGGGTCCTGTATCTGTCAAAGTTCTGCTCTGGGACAGTGCCTGTTTTCTCTGATCCCATTCTCAACACTAAATTAAGATGGGGTTTGGATTCTCACTTGTTAAGAAGGGAACTTGTTTTGGCAGTTTTTAATCATGTTCCATGTATATATTTAATTTCAGAGGTCGCAGCAGTGGCAAAGGACCACCTCAGCCTACAGTAAGTATTTTCTTTTTCCCTTCACTGTACCACTTTTAGATGGGAGGAAAACAACTTCTGTACAGCAAACTCAAGTACAAATGTAAGAATAGTAGATACTGGAATATTCTCTTGATTTTTTTTTTTCTCCTTTGGATGCTTGATGAATACTTGAGACTGAGATATGCTTCTCTAAAGATGTAGCATCTTGCATCCTTTAAGCCTCCTAGGAGGGTGAAGGAGAGAGGCTCACTTAAACTTTTGGCTACACTGATATAAATCTTCTTCTGCATTTTCTTGCAATTACAGTTGTAGATATGAATAACATTTAACTTAAGGCAACATTTTTGAATTAATTCTTCTGAAGCCTCCAACACTGGCTTCTCCCTCAAACAGATGACAATAGGACAGCATTTAGTTAAATAAAAATAACAATTTTATTTAGCTTTACTATAAAGCATATAACCCAGTGTTATCAGCAATCTGAATGTGTAGCTTTAGTTACTGTTGAAGCTGTATATTGTTAAAGTAGAGGTGTGGCTTGAGTTGTAGAACGTAATTTTATCAAAGCTAAAGATGTGGATCTCAGTTTAAAAGAGTGGATCTTTGAACTGCACTAATCAAATATTTGCTAATTTGTTACCAGCCTGGTTTTCAAGGATGACTGATTTTGAGGAAGGAAGGTTTAAAAGGACTACAATTTACTTACATAAATGTTTATTGAAGATATCAAGGCTCTTCAGTAAAAACAAAGAACCTTTGAGGAAGAGCAGTGAAAAAGTCTTATGCAAACACTAAACATCATGAAAGTGTTAGTCTTTATGTCATCCATACTAAACATTGACCATAGGAGAGTCATGAAACGCGACTTCAGGCCAGGAAGGTGGCTAATATGCAGGAGGAAGTGGATGAAGTAGCTGACACTTTAAAAGATAACTTGTCAGTTACTTTAAAAGATAACTTGTCAGTTAAAAAGCTCAAAATATAGTGGGGTCCTTGCACATTTCAGCGTCTCTTGTTTCACATCACAAAGCAGACAGAGATCCCAGATACCACAAAAAACAGACATCCTTGCCACTACATGGATGCTGATCTATCATCTAGTAACCTGAGTGATCCTTGGTCAACTTTCCCAATGTAGGGTCTCAAATCCTGACCTTGAAGTGAATTAATTTGACTGGTTTTGTGCTGAGTCTTGTAGCTCTTTCATGCTCCACAGTTTGATGAATTTAGCTTCTGTTAATGTGTGTAATTAGGTCTGATAGGTGAAAAGATGTTATTCAGCAGACCCTGGAAGTACCTTTGCATTTCTGCAGTGATTGAAACACCTTCTCCTGTTGATGGCTGTTAGAACAGAGAGCGATGGTAGCTGGACTTCTTCATTTGGGAGTGTGCACATGAGCTTCACCCAACCAGCAGGAGAATTCCCTCACTGGATGACTTTAGGGGCACGTTGTACTGTTTATATTGTTTGGAAGGATGGTCAAACCTTTCATGATCAGAAGAAGTGGGAAGGGTGCTCTGGAAATCTCATATAGCTTACGTTCTACCCATATCATCTAAGGTTTTGGACCAATGCTTATAGGAACTAGTGTGTCCTGGTGAAAACCTGCATTGTTTTGGGCACACTGGCTTTTTTGAATTGTTACAGATGTTTCTCCTATATTCCTGACAAAATCTTTTTCCATTTTTCAGATTTCTTTTGATGGCATCTATGCAAACATGAGAATGGTTCACATCCTTACGTCAGTTGTTGTAAGTCTTTGTATTTGGAAGGGGGATAAACACTTTCTATAGTGACACAGAATTGTTAACCACTCCATTACTTGTTGTGGTGGTTTGGGAGTCCCCCGCCCCCCCCTTCCCCCCCACTTTAGAAATCACCCAGACTAGACTCTTATATTACACTTCTATTACACTTGTAATAGAATTGACTGGATATTCAACTTAAACAATAGGAATGCTTTGCCAAGAGGAAACTTTTAAAGAATCACTGTAATATTCTGTATTTTTAGCTTGGAAAGGTTAAAATTTGCAGAGGTAAAGAAAATTTTTGTAAGTGCACCAATCCTGCTTTGAATTTTCTGTATTTAGAGAGGTTTTGGATAAATAAAATGAGTCTGTGTGCAAGGAATAGAAGTCTTACTCCATAGATTTTAAGGCAAGTCCTGGCATCTCACAATTAAGGCAGAGTGTCCCGCGACTACTTGAGTCCAGGATAAGCTTTTGGCTTTATTCGTACCCACAGGTGCAGATTTTGGTTTTTGCATAAAAACTTTTTTGTCTGTAGAACTGGTCAAGTCTTGAGAGTACCAAATATGCTTCTCTGAGTATCTTTAAATGCCCTCAAATACTTTGGTACCCACTCAGCTGTTTGCATCTGCAACACAGCGGTGTATTTATAAAAGGACAGATGTTGAATGAACAGATTGGAGTGAAAACTGAGCTGTATTTTTATATACTATGTTTATATGAAAAAAACGTTTAAGAAAATGACTCAAATGTCATTTGTCAGGCTGGCAGAAAGCTGCATTTTCTTTCTGTTGTTGCATTCTAGGGATCCAAATGTGAAGTACAGGTGAAAAATGGTGGCATATATGAAGGAGTTTTTAAAACCTACAGTCCTAAGGTAATTGTTTTCTTTTTGACTCTTCCTTAATTTTCAGAGATCCTAATACTTCCAGTAGTAGGATCAACATTAATCACTGATTAAAATGTGAATATTTATTATGAATTATTGTAACTGTTCAGATCTAGCTTTGCACAAGCAGATTAATTTGTTATAAATGAGCAGATGAATATTGTAAATGTCTGCTTTTTGCGAGTAGTTGAAGTCATGGAGTGGCTTCTTGTGCATTATTTAGTGTATTCTTTTTATGTCTCTAATAGTGTGATTTAGTGCTTGATGCTGCTCATCGGAAAACTGCAGAATCCAGTTTGGGGCCAAAACGTGAAGACATTCTAGAGAGTATCTTGTTCAAGTCTTCAGACTTTGTTATGGTGCATTTTAAGGATATGGATACCAATTATGCCAGAAGAGGTATATTTGTTTTTCAAGTTGTCTGTATCTTAAGTCAAAGTTTTTCCAAGTAGATGTTTTAAGATCCTAACACTAAAGTTCACATTTATACACTTGATGAATGTGAAAAACTCCCAATATGCCTTTAAAGTCAATGGAAAGGGCAGATACTGAGCACATCCCAAAATGATAAATTTATCAAAAATGTAAAAAAGTAGATTGAAGAACCTTTGTGAACCATTGTCAGGGTGCTCTCAAAGCACTTTTTGGTATCTGGAAAGCAATGTTAGGAAACATTTTTGAGATTTAGTGGGAGGTTAGGTGGGTTTTCTGTAAATGTCTTTCTAAATTAGTCTGTTAAATGTTATGTGAGACTCCATGAATATACAAATTCTTTAGAAAAAGGTTATTGTTCAGAGTTGGCATATATGTAAGGTTTATATTTAGTTAAGTAACTTCTGTCTCTAACGTGCATTCATACAAATATCCTAAAAATACTGCTGTCAATGGAGTTAAAAATTCTTAGAAAATTCACTGTTTGTGCTTTTAATTTCTGCTTCACTACTTGTAGATCTTGGGTGAGGCTCTCTAAAATACAGAACCTAGTGAAGGGTGCAGACAAGTGGTCATAAAATCTTGAAGACGGCTTGCAAGTGTCAGAGTAAATGATTTTACAGGCAGCCTTTGTACCTTAAATGTCTGACCTTCAAGCCCTTAATTATTTTTCTGGAACCTAAGAGGCTCCAGCTCCTGTGCAGATACTGTGGGAGTGGGCAGCAAATCTCAAGGGTTTTAATGTCTGTGTTCCTGACTTTCTGAGTTAAGAAATAAAAGCAAACAACAGCTTTCTGAGCCATGGAGGGAAGTTGCATATATATATATACACATTTTCATGCTGATCCACAACTGTTCCTGGGAGCTAAGTGGTTACTGTGACACACATGCTTTAGTCCCATCTAGCAGTGACTTGGAGATGCACAGAGACTGGTGGACATTTAATGAGCTCTTTCTCTTTTCACCTTGTGTTTGTACGTGCATATGTTCTTGCCTGATTAAAGCTGAAGAATGAGAGGCTTGTTGTTTCAAGGAATTTGCTTTTCCCAGAAGATGATGTGTAATGTCAGAGCAAATGTAGCATTGAAATGCAGATAAGTCCCAGGTTCTGGATGGGACTTGGAATTTAAATTGCAGGAGAGCTGTTTTATAATGAGTTTGCTATGAACATCACTTTAATCTAAGTGCAAACTGGGCTCTCCATTACCCACTCTTCATAGATTTGGAGCAGAGGGAATGAAGAATACACTGCTACTTCTAGGAATAAGTACTCAGTGAAAGTTTTCTGGAGGAAAATGACAGTTTCAGGCTCAATGGTTGCTCAGTTCAGTTTATTAGGTAGAATGTCTTTAAATCTCTTAAGTAGCTGGGGAGGAGAGTTGAAATAAAGCTGTAGAGACTTGGAGCAAGATAAACTGGAAGGCTGCAAAACTTGATAACTCTGAGTGGGTAAACTAATCTACTTCCCATTTTGTCTCAAAAATTTATTATCTTGAAATGACACTTGAATATGTAAGGTAGTCTCTGATCACACCTGCAAATTAGAGCAGTAAAGGGCTTCCTGCTCCTTGGGAAATACAAATAAGCAAGGATTCAAAAGAGTGGGAGTGTATGAACATGCTTACAGGAACTGCTGGCCTTTTGTTCTTACAAATAAACCCAAATCTTCGTGGCACCACATCAGATAAGCCTGTGTGTTTCACAGTAAAACTGAACTCCTAGGTGAGGAGGTGGAGTTCTTTGCTGCTTTTGTGTTAGGAATGCTTTGTGTCTAGTGCCCAGAGAAGTTTTGACAGTGTTGCACTTATCCAGGAGCAAATGTCTTTTAATTGCATAGTCCTCAGTGTTTTTTTGGCTTTCACAGGCAGGTTAGTAGATAATTTGGACATATTTGGTTGGAAAGGCAGCTCTCTCTCACTACTTTAAAGATATAGTTAAACAAAAGGGCACTTCACAAGCACTCTGTTGCCATAGAAGAGGCTTACCTAGAGCAGGGTTGTTTGAGGTCTGTGTATGTAGTTTCTCCTACTTATTAGGGGATTACTTAAATTTCTGAGGAGGGTTTAAAATAAACTTAATTTCTGCAAAAGATATTGTTGGAAATTTTAGTGCATCCTGTTTTCTTGGTTCACTGAAAGTATCTGGAATTGTGGATTGTTGTTCTGGCATTTGCTTCTCTGCTGAGCTGGAGGATTGTGAACAAATGGTGCTCCTGACATAGGTCTTGATCTTCTGCCTCAGACTTGGAACAGCAAAGATGCTAGCTGCATGCTCTTACCAGGTCATAAGAGACTGCAAGAGTACTGGAAAAGAGCAGCAGCTGGTGGGGAGAAAGGAAGTGAGATGGATTCTCCTTTCAGAAGAGTTGTGTCTGAAGGAACCATCTGAAATAGTCGGCCAGGCACCTTTCGTTGCTATCATACTTGTGCAGCTTTGGAGCAGTGAGCTGATAAGCCACCCTGCAGTGACATCGGTAGTGTGAGAGCAGGGGGAGGCTTGGGGTGAGTGAAACCACCCTGTTTGGAAGTGGTGCTCTTAGATTTGCTTGTGCCAAGCATGACATTGCACCTTTAGACCCACCAGTGGAGAAAGTGTGGTGCCTGCCCAGATTGTAGAAATTGGAAGGGTTGAGAGGAAAAAAAAAAGGTAGGTCTGTGTAGAGAGGGATGTTCTAGTAGTTCATGTTTGGCAAATGAATCTACCTCTGCTTCCTTGGGCCTTCCTTGCAGCTCTGTCAGTCTGCACTGACTTTTGTGCTCTGTAGGTTCCTGTTAGGCTCCAGCAGGAATAGAAAGGAGTCACCTAAGGGTCTATCACTAGAATTAGGTTTTTCTGCAGTTCAGTCAGACTGATGAATCAAACATGCATTGGAAAACTGAGGTGAAATTGCATTATATCCATCAGCCTCCTTTCAGAATATTCTGCCTGCATTCAAAGAGGGCCAGACACTGTCTGCTGCATGCGGCAGTGCAGATTGACTGCTAAATCCCCTCTAATGTGCAGGTTGAAGTCCTTGGCTGTCTGTTAGCATGAAGCATCTTTCTGCTTCACCTTCTGAGGCAAAGGTGAAGTACCAGGATCTCCTAGTTGCAAAATTCCTTGGGCTGCATGCTTGAAATAGGAGATGAAATTCTGTGATTTACAGAGCAAGCTCCTTGCAGTGTTTCCTGTAATCCTGAATGTGATCAGTGCTGGTTTGCATGATTCACAGCTCAGTGAGGCTTCAGAGCTGTCTTCTTGGCTTCTCTTTAAGGACAAGACAATTCAACACCATAACTGCTGTTAAAGTAAAAGGCTTCTACAATGTTTTTATTGTTCTTTTGGTGCCATTACTGCACTCTGAGAAAAATATCACAAATCCAATGAAAAAAAGGCAGAAGAGAATTGGCTATTTCAGTTTTTTTCCTTGAATTAGCACTGTGAGTGGCATTCTTCCAGAGAAAGTGTTGCAAGGGGAATAGCAGTAGGCATATTATGAACAAAAGAAGGAGATGTTGGCTCTGCAAAGCTGGTGGTAACTGGTTTTAATGTTTCAAATCAGTAGTGAGTAGTTACAAAACAAATGAGTTTACTGTTGAAATCTTTAAGATGAAACATCAGTTTACTTTGGGCTGTGCTAAACTTGCTCAAAGTGTGCAGCATGATCACCTTGGCACCCTGTGCCACTTGGTTTAATAGCATTTGAGCTACTGAGCTGCACTTAATTACATATTTGTGCTCTTCTACATTAGTAGCTCAAAATATGTTTGCAAAACCAAATGTGTTAAACACCAAAATGAATTAAACCTGCACTCTTTAATTGCTGTATTCTGGCAATTTTTTCTTGAAGTCATTTACACACACTTGAAGAATTTGTCCAAGCTGAGTTTTTCTCAGTCTGAAGAGCAGCCTGAAGCAGGGATCTTCTCAATGCTGGTCAATATCTAAAGGGCGAGGAAGGGGATAGAATTTGCAGTGGTGCCCAGTGACTGGACGAGGGACAACAGGCACAAACTGAAACCAAAAAGGTTCCACCTGAACAGAAGGAGAAAATTCTTTTGTGTGAAGGTGCTGGAGCCCTGGAACAGGCTGTCCAGAGAGGTTGTGGAGTCTCTTCTGGGGAGATCACAAACCTACCTGGACATTGTGATCCTGGGCAAGCTGCTGCGGGTGACCCTGCTTGAGCAGGGCCATTGGACTGAATAATCTCCAGAAGCCCCTTTCAACCCCATCATGCTGGGATTCTGGGATACTTAATTTGCCTTTACCTAATGGGAGTTTTCTGTTGCTTAGAATTTTCCTCAGGATTTTTTTTCCAGTTTTCAGGCTTTAAAGCAAGCAGCAAGGTCTTTGATAGAAAACTTCTTTGCTTGGAAGATGTCGCATTAAGCAGGTGCAGAGAGGCATTTGGGGCTAATTGAGTGTTACAACTCAAGCTCTTTGTTTGATTGGTTTTCATTTGATCTTTAACTGGGTTTTTTACCATATAGAAAAGGAATTGATTAAAAATTCGGCCATGTCAAGGTGTCATGTGAATTGCTTATTCAACAGCTCAGAGATAGGAGGCCCCAGATAAGGGGGAGGCTATGCCTGTACAGTCAGTATCTTGTTTATTACTACTTGTAGCAGCAGTTCATATTTTAGCTTCTACTTCACTAATAATCTTAAGAGCAGTATTTTTGTTTTGGAAAGAAATATTTGTAGAATGTGGGTTGTTGTGGTTTTTTTTTTTTACATATGTTTTCAATTTGTGTTGCTCATTAATTTTGGTAAAACCTTGTTTGACTTGCTGCATTTTTAATCTTGGTGTCCCATGTGCCTGCCTGGCTGTTTTTTTCAGGAAAATAGTGATCTGTGCCTTGAGGTACTGTTCTGCTACGTTTAAACTTTGCCTGAATGCTCCTGAGACCACACTGTCTGACTAGAAGTCTGCCTTTGTAGCTTGAATTTCTCCTAACTCTGGATTTTTTTTGAGTTGTAGAGGTTAAACCAATGTTGCAGTCTCAACATTATGAGAGTTGTGACTTTCATTCTGAAGTAAGAGAGAAATGAAGAGCAGAGGAGCTTCCTGTACCAAATAATATACTGGATTCTACTGGGAAGCTCAGCATTGGCTTACTCAGATCTGTAGCATTCCTTAGGTAGTGAAGTTTTTGTTTTGACTTGGGTTTGTTTTTCCCCCAGTTCATCCATATCATTAGAATTTTTAATAGCACTCTGCTGAATGTTTATGTGGCTTTTTTTAAATAAGAAAATTAGTGGGTTGAGTTGATGAGTCTTGTTAAGCCAGTATTCTATTCACAGTATCCAAAATGGCACAGTTGGGTATGGAGTTTAAAGTCATTTAATAGACACTAGGAAACATCCTTCTAAAATACAGTAGATTACCTTCATCAGATGCTGTCATCATCCCTCCTAACTTGTATTTATCTAATCTTACTGAAGAAAAGTCTCCTCTGCTCCCAGTGAAGCAATGCAGAAGCACAACTCACAGTTTCTTAAGCTGCATAAGCAGCCTCCAACTTATATTTGACGTGAAATGCCCAATTTGAGAGGATCAAACACAAAACACAAAATTAGTGAAGCTTAGTACAGAGACAGCACTGGGCTGTATGGGCTGTGGCAGTGTTGACTATGGGGTATTAAGAAGATTAAATGCAGAGTTTCCAAATACAAGGCCTTAACTTTGTCCTCCCTGTTAAATGTGCCCTTTAGTTTCTACTTAACCTGTGGGTTGAGGTAGCACTGTGTTGTTACTGTGTAGTTTCAGACATTTAAACATATCTTCTATTATATTTTAAAAGCCATTTGCATGGAAGGAAGCTGGGAGTTGGTTTTAAGTTGGTCCCCTTAGGAAATGTGTGGGTGATTTGGAGGGGGTTCTGTGAAGCAAAAATGAGAACCACATGGGGACTGTTCATAGGTGGGAGCATTGCTGAAGTTTTACTATAGGAATGATCTTTGCAAGGTGAAATATGTATCATCAGTTTGAATGTCTTGAGAAAGGGACTGAAAGAGTTTTACCTGAGTTCAGCCATGTAATGTGAAAAAATCCACCTGTACTTATATCTGATGTCTTCCCATTTTTTTTTCTCTCTCCATACATGTTGTAGTTCCTTCAGAAACAGGTAACTTTTTGGCAGTCACTCTGTCTGTGCATCTTGCCTTTCATAATGCTTTTGTTACCATAATATATAACAGAACCTTAACTACTTTTGCTCGCACATTGATGGCACTGTAAACCATGCATGTGTAACTCTGCAGAATCACTTTGACTCTCTTGCGGTTAGTCGGTGACTTTTATTCTCAGCCTTGATTTTTACCTATATTCTGAACAGTTGAAAAGGCAACAGTTGCAGTTTTGCATCAATAGGTAGTGACGCAACAAGTTTATTTGATACCAGTTCACAAGTGAGCCCAGAATCTGCCTGCTAAAGGCCTCATGTTTAGTGATGAGCTAAAGTATGTTAACCTCAGGCTGTGTAGGTACTGCCACAGCTCTGGGTGACTGGGGCAGATTTGGCAGTTTCACTGAGCCCTAACAATGGTGTTCCCTCTTAGGTGTCTGTCTTTCATTTGGCTTTCTTTTCTTACTCTACTGATTCTTTTGTATTTGAAATGAATGTTTAGGTAATAAATGTCTCTTACTTTTCCTACACTTGTAACATTTTGTACCATATCAGCTTATTAACAGTGCTTAATTGCTTACCCATAGTTCCTTTGGTCTTGAGTATGAGTTGAACAAGCATTTCAAGAGATAGTACTGAATGATATTAGACAGACAGGTAACTTTTATACCAGTAAACCACAAACATGAAGTCCTGTGTATACGTGAGGAGGAACTTCTTGAAGGGTGAAGGAGCACTGGAATAGACTGCCCAGAAAGGTGATGGAGTA
The DNA here is from genome assembly GCA_013400475.1 of Tricholaema leucomelas. Classification (NCBI taxonomy): domain Eukaryota; kingdom Metazoa; phylum Chordata; class Aves; order Piciformes; family Lybiidae; genus Tricholaema lacrymosa; species Tricholaema leucomelas. The sequence continues at coordinate 1,666,874 of WAAF01009768.1, read as the reverse complement.
GAATCATAGAATCAGTCAGGGTTGGAAAGGACCACAAGGATCATCCAGTTCCAACCCCCGTGCCATGGACAGGGACACCCTACCCTAGAGCAGGCTGCCCACAGCCTCATCCAGCCTGGCCTTAAACACCTGCAGGCATGGGGCCTCAACCACCTCCCTGGGCAGCCCATTCCAGGCTGTCACCACTCTCATGGTGAAGAGCTTCCTCCTCATGTCCAGGCTGAATCTCCCCACCTCCAGCTTTGCTTCATTCCCCCTAGTCCTGTCACTACCTGATAGCTTAAAAAAATCACTCCTCAGCTTTTTTTATAGGCCCCCTTCAGATACTGGAAGGCCACAATAGAGTCATCTGAGAGCCTTCTCTTATCCAGATTGAACAGCCCCAACTCTTTCAGATTGGCCTCACAGGAGAGGTGCTCCAGCCCTCTGAGCATCCTTGTGGCCCTTCTCTGGACACGCTCCAGCATCTCCACATCCCTCTTGTCATAAAGGCTCCAGAACTGGATACAGTACTCCAGGTTGGGTCTCAGCAGAGCACACTAGAAGGAGAAAATCACCTCCCTCAACCTGCTGGCCATGCTTCTCCTGCTGCAGCCCAGGCTCTGGTTGTCCCTCTGAGCTGCAAGTGCACACGGCTGGCTCATGTTGAGCTTCTCGTCCACCAGCACCCCCGAGTGTCCTGCTCCTCAGGGTTGCTTTCCAGCCACTCACTGCCCAGCCTATATTTGTGGTTGCGATTGCCTTGACTCAGATATAGAACCTTGCAGTTGGTCTTGTTGAACCTCAGGAGGTTGGCTTGTGCCCACCTCTCCAGCCTGTCCAGGTCCCTCTGGATGGCATCCCTGCCCTCCAGCCTGTCTGCTGCACCACACAGCTTGGTGTTGTAAGCAAACTTGCTGAGTCTGCACTCAATGCTTCTGTCATGGAACCAACAAAGATACTGAACAAGACTGGTCCCAGGACTGATACCTGAGGAACTCTGCTTGTCACTGGCCTCCCCTTGGCCATGGAGTCATTCACAGCCACTCTTTGGGTGTGGCCATCAACCCAGTTCTTTATCCATCTAGTGGTCCACCCAACAAACCCATGTTTCACCAGCCTGGAGACCAGGATGTGGTGTGGGACAGTGTCAAAGGCTTTGCTCAGGTCTAGGTATATGACATCAATTGCTGGCCCCTCATCTATTAATGTTGTGACCTGTTCATAGAAAGCCATCAGGTTTGTCAGGCAGGATTTGCCTCTGAAGACATTCAAAACCCACCTAGATGTGTTCCTGTGTGACTTTCTTTAGGTGAACCTGTCTTGGCAGAAGGGTTGGACCTAGTCTCCATAGGTCCCTTCCAACCCCTACCATTCTGTGATACTGCAGTGTGCAGAACTTCACCATGAAACTGGATGAAACAGAAATAATAACTTCTGTCAACAGTCTGTCTTTAAAAAAAAAATCTTCAGTGACTGTTTAAAAACTGTGACACCAGTGACCAGCTTTACATGGTGTGAATACTTTTTGTGATGGCTTTAAAGTTCATTTTTCTTAGGAAGATTTCAGATCTTGCCAAAAGCTAATTTAAGTCACGTTCTATCAGAGCTGGCACTGCCTCATGCTTTGATCTCACCTACTTTAATAGTCTAACATAGTCACTCCTTATTTTATCAGTAGAATGATAATAGTAAAATTCTAATTGAGAGCTTAGTTATTGTAGGTTGGTTTATTTATCACCTTAGAGCAAACTTCTTTTATTTTTTTAAAGTTCTTTCTGTTTAAGTATGGAGCTCTGAGATACAGTTGCTTATAAAAGAGCTTGGCTTCCTTGATGAATGGCTTTGTAGATTGATTATTTTTAATGTTCTGGTATTAGTACTCCTTTAAGTCTGTGTTGGATAAAACAAGAACAATAAAGTAAAAGCTCATCATCTTTTATTTTTGTAATATATGTTTTAATATTTTTTATAAACAATAGCAGACCCCTGCTGTTTGTTTATGCCATATGTTGTTGAGTACAAGAAGTAGCGGGTTTCTGAACCTCACTGTGTGACTTGGGTGACCTGCTGCTTGAAAAAGCTCTTGGAGGAAAGCTGACATCTCTGTGCACTCAGCTAATGGATAAAGGAGTTAGACTGCAAAGGGACTAAAAGCATGTGTGCGTGCATGCTGGTGTGCTGAGGAGCTGTGGAAAAACAAGAAACTCTGAAGGGAAAGTTGATTTTACCTATTTAGGGAGTAGGACTGAGTTGCTTTCATGCTTTGTTGATATTTGCATAGTCTGTTAATGTGCAGTTGTGTGGAGTGTTGAAAAAGTATATTACACAAACCCTGGGTTTTCTGGAGGAATTGGGATCCTTGGGCAGTTGAGGTTTGTGTTTTGTTTTTTCCCCTCAAAACATACGTAGCATTTGTAAAATATTTTGCAATAACTAAAGGTCATCTCTGTTGTTAGATATCTTAGAATTTAGTTTGTACTTTTGTAGCTGTCCTAAATTTGAAGCAGGGACCTTTCTGTTGTAGTCCTGCTGAATACAGCAGCTACAGGAGAAGGTGAATGATTCAGTGTGCCTGTAATTCAGCTGCATTTGCTTGTTCCTCAGATGAACTAGTGGGTACATCTTCCTGTGCTTAACCAAACTGATTTCACCCCCATCCCTCCTCACTTCCTTTTAGATGCTTTTACTGACTCAGCCATCAGTGCTAAGGTAAATGGAGAACACAAGGAGAAGGATCTTGAACCATGGGATGGAGGAGAGACTACCGCTACCGAGGAGCTTGAGGCATTAGAGACAGATGTTGTAAGTAGTGATTTTTTTAGCTTGGAACATGCCATGCAATAATTAATTTTAATCTTACAATGAACTTTTGACTGAAAATGCTGGCCTGTGTTGCACAGCTCTATGTTCAGTCTCTGCTATCAGCTGCCACAGTACTTTTTAACAAATTGAATAAGAATAGCAGGATTTCAGATGCCACTTTTGGCAAATATTTACAAATGGCAGCTGCTGTGGAAAGGGACACATTTGAGTTGTGGGCTGGCTGAAAGTGGAGCCTTTTATTAAGGACTCCAACTTCAGCAATACTTTAAAGTGATTTATGTTTAATCAGAACATTCCTGTCTGACTATCATTGCATTTAGAAGCTATGGCAAAATTGTGCTTAGCAAACATTCTCTGAGATGAAGGAAATTGATGGAAATCTGGCCCATGACTTAATAAGCACAGATACAGTCTCCATAGATTACGACTCATTAGATGATGAGTATGATCTCAGATGATGTTTCTGTATCATAGCAGTCAGCTTCTACTCAACCAGAAATTCTTTTTAGTGAGGTATCCAGACTGCAATATGTTAAAGGAAGGATATGAACCGATTGGAAGAGAATCCAGTCATGTTACTTGGGAGCATATTACCTCTGTCTGGGTAGAACAGTTATCCTGTCAGTAGTAGTGTACATATTCTACAGCTCAGATTTATTAGAATAGTTAATGCATCAGTGCTTTTATAAAACATTCCAAACATTAGTTGTGCTTGAATGTTGTAAAAGCAGTTTCACTAAGGTGGAGAAGTGGTGCAGATCAACAAGGTTCTGCTGCCTGTGGGGTATGTCTCAGACAACTGCACTGGAGAAGTTTCAGCACTTGCCACAGCAAGGGGCACTTCTAATGTTCAGAAGTGTCCATTTGGAAAAGGCATTAGTCAAAAAGGTGTGTGAGGGAAAATCTGTGATGCTGTAGAGAAATGCTCTCTTGGAATTTGGCAATGTATGTATTTCTTGCTGGCCAGTAATCTTCTAGAGCAGAGCAGGCATGGCAGTTAAAAATTCCTCATAAAACAAACAAACTCAACAAACAAGCTGAAAAGAGGGGGAAAAAAAAAGCTTTTGAAGGTAAAATCTGTGCATCTGATGAACAGAATTGCCCAACAGAAATGATGGCTTTAGTAACTTTGTCTGGACAGTGAACCCAGAAAAAAAGGGCAAAAAGGTTTAACACATCAGCCCTTAATTGTAAGGGAACTTGTTTCTAGTGTCATTTTGAAAAACAAACATCATTTTCTTCTAGTCAAATGGATGGGATCCCAATGACATGTTTCGTTACAATGAAGAAACTTATGGTGTAGTATCAACTTACGACAGCAGTTTATCTTCTTATACGTAAGTTCCCAAATATTTTGTTGTTTAGATGTGTATTTAATGTTCTCCTTGCTTTGACAAACTTGATATTTTGAAGATAATTTTACATACTTTCTGAAGTTGTGGAATGAAGTAACTGAAAAAGCAATGAATGAATAGTGCTTAAGAAACCTTGCCAGTGTTCTGTGAATAGTTAGATGTAGTAATCATTATGTATTCCCTTAAATGGGCACAGTTCATTCCCATTGAAACATTTTCTGAATTTAGCCATGCAATAATGATAATTTCTTACAAAAAACTTTTAGAAATAGGGTGAAAAATACCAAATCACTCAACTGTCTTTATAGAGCTGCTAGACCTATAGCTTGTGTTTAACCTAGCAGAACTGCTTGACTAAGTCCTGATTTTGTTGAGACAATTGAGATGGAAGATAATTGCAGTGTTGCTGATAATTAAGGTGGGGTTGGTGTAGAGTGCTGTGGGTGACTTTTTTAACAGACTTGTCCAGCTCTAAACTAAAGTTTTAGTTACCATATAGTAACAACTGGAATATAGGAGTAGTGTAAAACCTCCTCTGGTTGCTTTGGCAGCGTGGACCTGTTCGCAACAGTCTGCAGCTATAATGTTAACTTCAACTGCAAAACAAATCCATTCCAGATGTTCAACGGCTATTGTGAAGTGTCTTTAATGTTTTCCCACTCTTTTAACCCCCAAAGTGTAAACTTCTTTTGGAATGTCAAGGAATTGCAGTGAATATTTGATTTTTTTTGTGTGTGGAATTGGAGCACTTATCTGTGTGTCTCTGGTTCAACAAGTTTATTTGCACTATTTTGTTAAAACAGCCCTGTGACATGGTGATAATCAAAGTGCCTTAATCAGCTTACATTTGAATCCTGGGGAAGATGTTCTTTCTGTACTTCACTGCTCTTAAGTACTTTTTGTACTTTTGAACTTTTACTCTTCCATCTTTCTGCTTTATAGATATTAATGGAAACAGATTAAAAACATGAAGGTGGCTTTAAATTGTCAGAGACCATTTCCTTTGTTTCCAAGTCAAGCAATGTGCTTTGCCTATCGGTCTGCTAAACTGGGAAGCTCTTTTCCTGATTCTCCCAAGTGTGGGATGAGCAGCAGAGATGCTAAATGCTTATATGTGCAACTGTAGGATTGTAAAGGATTGATGTGTGATTTTTTTCTCTTCCTAGAGCTAAGCCTTAGCAGGCTATAGTTTCTCAAACTGAACAAAGGTACAAGATTGTGTTCTATCAAATGCATTAGTGTGTTGATCAACTGCTGTACACACTTCTTTCATCACCAGGGGTCTGAACAATGTCATCTTGCCCTATGCTTCATCATCTTTAACAGCCTCTTACCTCTTAGAAGTTGTAAGGTCATTCTTTGGCTTGTCTAGGCTGCCATTGGTGCTACTATATACATACTTTCATTTTTTTTCAGTCACTTTGAGGATGTTTTGGGTGCTCTCCTTTCTTGTGTGTATAATTGATACAGGGCAAATGAGGCCCATGACTTCAGGTTTGTCTGCATTGTATTCTTGCCTATCTTTAGCCAAAGCTTTATGCTGAAGGGTGAGGTTTTTATTTAATACCCTTGCAGTTAGCATTGATAACACCAGTAGATGCCTTGACTGGCCAAAAACCTGTGATGCAGTAGCTGAGTGCTGGCTTGCAACTTGACAAAGCCTCTTGTGTTCCTAGCTCTGCCACCAACACTTAAGTAATCTTGCATATATTATTTCATACTTGGCTTGTATCTCCACCTACTTTCTTTGTTGTTCTTTTTTCTATTATTCAAATGCTGTGCAGTAGTGATTATATAATGCCCAGCATAGCATGGTCCAAGCCTCAGCTCTGCTCTGTGATTTGATGTAGTTTATTCTAAAGTAAAGTTGGATAAAACAACTTAATGGCTTCAAACTGGAAGAAGCTGGATTTAGATTAGACATTAGGAAGAAATCCTTCATCACAAAGAGGGTGAGACACTGGAACAGGTTGCCCAGCGAAGTTGTGCAGACTCCAAGCCTGGAAGCGTTCAAGGCCAGGTTGGATGGGGCCTTGAGCAACCTGGTCTAGTAGGATGTGTCTCTGCCCATAGCCAAGGGATTGGAACTAGATGGTCTTTAGGGTCCCTTCCAACCCAAACCATTTTATGATTCTATGAAGTTTGGAGCAAGATGTTAGAATCTGAGACAAAGCACAAAGGTATTTTACAAAACTTGATACTAAACAAAAATTAGAACAGGCAGAACCCAAGTCTTTGGGTAGACAGAAGGAGGTGCCAGATGTTAAATTCATCTCTGGTTATCTCCTGCATTATTTCATTAGTTGTTTATAGAAATCTCAGTTGGTGACTTTCCTAAAGGAACTACATGTGGTTTTTGCAGTATGCTCTTACCTAAAATAGATACTGAGAATGAATGGGTTTGGGGTCCTAGACAGGGCAAAATAAGTCATGGGTTTCTGGTCCCATGCTCTAATGTATTGCATTCATCTTTTCTGTAGTTATGGAAGAAGTGAAATTCTATGGCTGGAATTATCAACGGATTAAGCATGTAACTCTTTCATTTCAGTAGGGTTGGGGACTCTTGTGTCTGTTGGGAATGGCTAAAAACATTCAGGTAGGGTCTCTGACAGTGGGCTTCTGTCGAAACAACAGACTAAAGCTTTTTATTACTGCGGTTGAGTCGGTAAGAGTTGGAGCCTTTGCATAGCTTTAGGGACTGGGGATTTTGCAAATCATATGGAAAAGCTCAGCATCCTGACCTCATCTCTCCAGGCAGGTAGAGGACACCGAATTAGCACATAATATCAACCCAGTCCAGGAATATGGACTTACTTAAAAGACAGCAAGTCTACTGGCTTAAAAGCAAGGTTCCTTTTTTTTGACTCTGCCTTGATTAGAACTAACGCTGTGTAATTTTTGTAGCTCCTTTGTGCTTTTGAATGCATTTCAGAGATTCTTTTCCTTTCCATTGTCTTTTAGGGTGCCATTAGAAAGAGATAATTCAGAAGAGTTTTTAAAACGGGAAGCCAGAGCAACTCAATTAGCAGAGGAAATTGAATCAAGTGCCCAATACAAAGCTCGGGTTGCCTTGGAAAATGATGAAAGAACAGAAGAAGAAAAATATACTGCTGTTCAGAGAAATGCTAATGAACGAGAAGGACATGGTGTGAACACTAGGTACTTGCATATGCTCTGAATAGTATTTTTATTGAAATGATGGAGATATTTTGGTACAGTAGCAATTTATTCATTGAAACTGTGCTTTTTCAGCAGGACTGATTAGGTTAGGAGCCTTGTGTAAACATTCATGTGCTGTTCTTGGCACTCATGCTGACTTACACACCTCTGCCTGGCCCTGTATTATCTCTGTAGTGAAACAGACTTTCCCCTTCTGGTATGTCACTGTGGTGAATTCATACCAAATTACAGGAAAGAGCAGTGGTTTCAGTATGTCATGGAGAATTTCAGGCATTAGTGCTAAATCACTCAGTGTCTTTGGGCTCCTAGAAAGTGGACTGTGTGGTCAGTATCAAAAGCCAATTCATGAGGTGAATGTTAGGTCAACATCTGATAGTATTTAGAGTTTTCCTTTTAGTTTGATTGGAGAAAGATAGGAAATAGCAGCAGAGCACTTGATACAGAGTATTTTTCATTGTCGCTGATAGAGATTTGCTGTGTTTCAGAGAAAATAAATACATTCCACCTGGACAGAGGAATAGAGATGTCCTGTCCTGGGGAAGTGGAAGACAAAACTCACCACGGATGGGCCAGTCTGGATCAGGCCCTCCAATTTCAAGGTCTGGATCCCATACTTCAGAATTCAGTCCTAACTCTGGAGCAGATCAAAGAGTAGTTAACGGAGGCAAGTATCTGAAGTTTAAATGAATGTCAAATTATCTAATTATGCTGAAACTGCTCATGGTGTGGTCTTAGGATGTGTATTCCATAAGCTGGGTGAGCATTCATCATGTAACACACAGGGTGTGATTTCAATTTGGATTTGGCTTACTCAGAACACACGTTTCGCTGCACTGTGTGTAGCTTTGCAGAACAGAAGTGTCACTTATTTTCCTTCTCAAACACCTTTGTCTTAGTGATAGTGCAGTATGTGGTTTTAAAGATAAAGTACTGCTTTACGTAGTACTGCTGCTAAGCTCTGTAGAGGAGCAGCAATGCTGACACCTAGTGAAAGGGAGCCAAGGAAGCATCACTTCCTTTCTGGTGCACAGATCAGTTCTGTTTCCCATGAAAATGAATAAAGCGACTCACTTTATGATGATGTGGAGGGGGAAAACACATCATTATTGGAAAAGCAAGGCAAGAGTTAGGGGGAAATGAAAGGGAAAACCTTCTCTCCAGAGTGCTATTGGGGTATTTTCTGCTGTACTCATGGGTAATATTTGTAAACAAGCATCATTAGGCACTGTGTAGCAGGAGTTGGTATTTCAAGTCAAGCACCTAAACCAAATACCATATTTAAGATGAATTTCAGCAGTAGCCTATCCTTGAGGCATTATCAATTAAAAAGCTATTTTATGAGATTGCTGTAAATAAACAAAAACTGTATAGTACTCAAGTGCCTCTATCTGGAGAGGAAGTCTGAGAAACATCTAAAGGTAAGTGAGACTTCCTTTTTAATCACAGAGTCAGCCCTGTGAAGGATGTACAACTGAGTCTTGCCCAAGCAACGCTAACCTTGACATTTGTTGGTAATATTTGTGGTTTCTCTCATCCTATTACTCTACTGAATAAACACCATAATACCTAAAATATTCAGAGTGGCTTGTGAATTCAGTTTGGTTTGGAAACAACCCTATACCTTAGATTAACATACAACATCAATACTTCAGATAACTGATAAAAGGCATAAAGATCAGGATCCAGACACTGAACACCGCTGTTTTTTGTAAAGATACAGTTCCTAGAGTTGATATTGCTCATCATTTGGTTTGCAAGTAGCAGTTTGTATAGTCACTAGTGTGTGTGAACCGCTGTTTGAGAACCTCTGGTAGCTATTAAAGGACCTTGTCAAGTGATGCATACTGTAGACCATATATATGATAGGCTAACAGATCAAAACTTTACTGTCTATTCCTTAGTAGTATTTGTAGATCCTAATTAACCCTTTGGGGAGTCTGTGACATTGCAATGTTAAATTTGATCTGCCCTGGAGGAAATGACCTTGCAGAGACTATTTTATTGGTTGCAGAAATAAACGAATCTGTTCCCCAAAGGGTTAAACATGAAAAATCATTTTGTCATATTTTACTTTTTTTTTTTTTTTTCTGTTGACCTTTTTCCCCATAATTTTTCTTTAGTTTTTATACTTTCCTTCATATCATTTGTTCTGTCAGGTGTTCCCTGGCCATCGCCTTGCCCATCTCCTTCCTCTCGCCCACCTTCTCGCTACCAGTCAGGTCCCAACTCTCTTCCACCTCGGGCAGCCACCCCTACACGGCCGCCCTCCAGGCCCCCCTCGCGGCCCTCCAGGCCCCCGTCTCACCCCTCTGCTCATGGTTCTCCAGCTACTGTCTCTACTATGCCTAAACGCATGTCTTCAGAAGGTACAATACCACAATTTGTTCATGTTTTTGTTTGTCTTTGTTTAACTCCTTTGTGAGTTTAATTACAAAATTGTTTTTCCTCTTCATTACTTAACCTATAATTTGTGTTTAACTTTAGTTTATCAGACTATTTCTATTAACCTTTTTATTTGAAGAACTTTACAAAAACAAAATAAAGCTGTGGCATTTCCCAAGTTGGTATGAAATAAACTCAGCTTTGTAAACGCTGCTCAGTGTCTTAACCAACAGCACCAGGCAGGACCCAATAACCTTAGACAGGATTTTTTAGGGATGTAAATTCATATAAAATACCAAATCTTTTAATACAGCTGTTCCACAAAAAGCTTCACATTAATTCAATTATTTAGTTAGCTTTTGTAAAACAGCATCAATAATAACAGTCGTAAAAACGCTGTATACAGGGAAGTGCACTGAGGAGTGGGATAGGATAAGCTGCATCAAAGGTCAATCTGTAGAAAAGCTAAGATCTGTTTGCACTGAGGCAGAACAGAAAGCCAACTTCTTAGCAGTCCATAATACACAGAGAAAGGCCAACTCAGGAGTCTTTGGTAACTGTATGCACAAGTATCTGAACTAAATTCGTTTCTCCTCTGAGGGTTGCAGTAAGGAACACATTTTAACATGTTTATTTCATGTAAGTGAACATTAAGAACAACCTCATACAACACATCCAGCAAGCCTGAAAAAAATGCAAACTGGTTATACCAGACTCACTGGGAACACAGAGTCTGGGCTGTAGCTGGCTCCACTGGAGCCATGAGAGTCATCCCAGTAATGGAATCAGTACCAGCGTTCTGCTGCTTACCTGATAAATGCCCAGGAAGGTGCATAAGCAGAAGGTGGGCACGTCTGGATGCTACCTTTTTTAATGTGGGAAGGTCTTGAGAGTCCACATGCAAGTTCAAGTTATGTTTTAATACTTGCAATTGATTTGTCAGGCATGCAGTGAACTGCTGCTACTGCAATGTTTAATTTCTACTACTAGGATTGCTGGAATGTGTGTATTCTTGCTGTATAGCATTTGGATTGAAGTGTACTTTAGAGTGATGGTTAAAATAGAGGCTGACATTTAAAGCTTTATGTAACCAGAAGAGGTACTTGATATTTTAGAACTTTATCTGAAACCAGAAAGCCATTACCTGAACTTCTTTCCGTTATTGACCTATATGAAAAACAAACTGTAATCAGCCTGATTGTCTTCTGATCATACAGAGTTTTTCCTTTTGAAGTGCCAACATTTGAGTCTGATCTTGTAAAGGAAGTGTTTGTTAGGAGGTAGAAACTGTACTGCTGCTCAGACTTGAGCATAACTGTTCTGTGGCAGCTGTATGAGCTGTTCAGAATTACTGTGTTCACTTATGACTTTAGCCTCTGGGCATTAAACATGCATGACTTGAACCTTGGGATAACAATAACTTGTTCAATTGCAGTTTTGCTGACTTGTAAATGAATTGTGACCTGCTGCAGGCAATTTAGCCTCAGTACAGAATGCTCTGCTGAAATTCCCCAAGAGCATTGGTCAGCCAGTGGTGACTACTCTGTAAATAAATGCTGGGTATCACTGATCACCTGACAAAAGCACCGGAAATTTGTTTCTTTTCTGGAAAATGTTTGATAGCCTGAAACTGTGCTTATCCAGAGGGTGCTGGGATGCTAAACTTTACAGCTTGTCTTGCAGTAAGCAGTATTGGTTACTTGGATTCAAGTATTTTAAATCCAGGATCTGTTTTGATTCTGATAAAGCTTCTAAATATCAATGAACTTGAGCTGTCACAAGAAGGCGATGAGTGTGTTGGTAGTCTGGCTGGACCAATGGCTTGGATTTTTTAGTGTGGTGGATCCCTGCTTCTGGTCAATGTCAGTGTAAATTGTTTGGCATATTACTGCATTATTGAGAGATATTAGATTAAATGCATTTTTGAAGCAGTATGTTTGGGTACTGTCAGTGATGGACTTTAAGTACTTATTGTGTGGGGTTGTCTTTTTTTTCTCAGGGCCTCCACGGATGTCTCCTAAGGCACAACGGCACCCTCGAGGTCACAGAGTCTCTACTGGTAGGGGTACAATTTCAAGTGGCTTAGAATTTGTATCTCATAATGCACCAGGGGAAGCATCTACTACTGCAGTGGCACGAGGCAGCCCTTCAGGTGGGACGTGGTCATCAGTTGTCAGTGGGGGTAGGTAAAGCTTGGCTTATTGCAGATGGCTTGCCAGGGGTACTTTAGAGTGCAAATACTAAGCAGAACACTGTCTTTCTAGACAATCAGGGTCTGAATAAACACTGGTCTGCTAACTTAGCTTGCTTAGGTGAAGTGGGAGAAGTTTCTGGGTAGCTTAGTCAAATGGTTGGTGAGTTGGTCCTTCCAGTGCAATATCGTTCCGACTATGGAGAGGTTAGATGCTGTATGAAGAGAAAGGAAAGAAAAATGTGAGGATTAGTTGTGAAAAGTTATTGAAGGAGACAAGAACAGTTATATCCACCCCACTGCATCACTGAATTTGGTCAACAAAGGAGGTGTTCGATAGAGGAAGTCTGATGGTAGAAGGTGAAACGATATTGCAGTTGAGTTGGATGTATTTTTCCTTTGAAAATCATGCGGGCTTTAAGTGGTCATTTTGTTTGTCTCAGTGCTGTAGTAGCAGACACAGTGTCTCCTTTTTTGAGTAGGTTAATTTTGATATATTTTTTTAGTATCTGACTTCAAATGTAAATCTCAGTCTTGTGATGCAGGCCCTTGTCTTTAGCTTTTGGAGTTGAGGCCATGTACTAGTGAGTTGTTAACAACTTTCTTGACTAGAAGGGCAAGTGAGTGCCAGCTTGAAGTTTTGATACCTCCTAGCAGTGCTAGAATTCTAGAGGAGGGCAGTGGGAAGGCATTTTTCAGAAAGTAGGTGTGAATTAGGCCCCCTAGACCTGCTGCCTTGTGGAGATTTAAACTTTTCTGTTCTGACATTATTTTGTTCATCTTCCCTCTCCACTCCCCACTTTATGTATTACTAACGTGCAAGTAGGACTGTTACATGACTGACTTCTTCCTCCTCACTCACTTGAAGTTAATATGTGATGTAAAGCAAGTAACTAGCCCCAGTGAGATGAGCAGGAAGTACAACTTAACTGTTTAAAGAATGTACAACTTTCCTTGCTTCTTTAACACAGGGGCACAAGTATACACCAAACAATCTTTTTTCAATAGGCTGTGTTGTTTTTTTTCCAGCTGGCAAACCTCCAAAAGAGGACCCTGTAAAATGGATGTGTTTTTTCAACCCTTAAAAAAATATTTTACATCTCTCTGTGTGGAGACCTGACCACCTTTTCTGTTCTGCCAGAAACTGTGTTAATGTGAGCTGTTGTAGTTGTACTACTGGGGGGCTGGGGAGCATATTGCAGTGTCATGGTGGGATTACAGGGCAGTGATATATACTAGGGGGTAATCTGCAGGAAAATTGCACTACTTACCTCTAAAAAATGCTGCACCTGTAAGGTAAACAGGTTTTCAGTTACTATATAATATTCTACTAAGTATTTTAAAGCATGTTTTTAGTAATTTTAAAAGTAAGCAAACTGCTGAGCAGCTGAGGAAACTTATCCTATAACTGCTTTTTCCTGTTTGTTTCTAGTTCCAAGATTATCCCCCAAAACACACAGGCCTAGGTCTCCAAGGCAGAGCAGCACTCCCACGGGACCAGCTCTGCCTTCTCCTCAGCCTGGTACTATTCCCACTGAATCTGTTGCCATGCCTGTTCCAGCTGCCTCTCCTACACCTGCCAGCCCTGCATCCAACAGAGCTGTCACTCCTTCCAGTGAAGGTGAGTTACCCTCAACAGCTTTCAAATGTTCCCTCCCCCTAATCCCTGACAGTGAAAATGCCTTTACAAGAGCAGAACATTTCATTCTCCTGTGTAGTGAATTCCCCATTTCTCATGACACTGGCTTTAGAGATTGGAGAGAGTCTTTTTTTATAAGCCTTTATGCTCCATTTTTTCCACTCATCAAGGCATATGGGCTTAGAGGTGTTTGATTTAATTGAGGATTTAGTTTTTCAAAGTGAATTCATGGCAGTTTTCTGACTTAAAAACACATAGACTACTGGTTTTAAAGAGTGTTTTGAGCATAGCAAAAGGAAGGGGAAGAAAACTCCCCAACATTCAGGAGCACAATCAAATATTTAATAACTCTCAAATCTTCACAGCACTCAGTATGAAAAGCTTGTACTATTATCTATTCTCACTTTATAGTTTTCTTTTCAGCCTAGGTAAGGTTCTGTGTATGATGGGAGGGATTTGTTGCCTGGGAGCTTTTCCCTTTGGCTTGAGGATAGTAGAGTGGGGGAGGATAATCCTCCAGATTCTGACTAGGTTATAGAAGATGTTTAACATTAGGGTTTTAATTTTGAAGGGTAAACATGGTTAAATCTCTCTGTTTCTGTCTTGCCATCTCTGGCCAGTTTCAGCTATGTGTAAGAGAATAACTTTGGCAATTTCTTTTTTCCAGCTAAAGATACTAGGCTTCAGGACCAGAGGCAAAATTCTGCAGCTGGAAACAAGGAGAATATAAAACCAAGTGAGACTTCTCCTAGTTTTCCTAAACCTGAAAGCAAAGGTTTGTATCCAAAATTTTCCTATGTTCTTGAGAAATGTAGGAATTCCAAGCACTAAACCTGTTATACTGCCTGCCCTAGTTAGCATTTCAAGGAACATTTGGACTAAGGCTTGGGTGGTCTACAGTGAAAATTTGGACAGGCAGTTGTCAAGCGACAGGTCCTGAAATGTAGTCTTAGACTCATTTCATCAACACAGAGTGTGGAGGTGCTCATGCAGATGCTGTAATTTCTTTGTGCTTGGGTTTTTGTGTTTCTTCTTTTTCCCTTTTCCTTCTTTTTTAGTTCCCAGCTCACAGAACTGTGGGGGTTTTTTAAGCTTTTTAGATTGATTGAGTGTTTCTGCTCAGAGCTACGCTCACAATACTTAGCATCGTGGTCAGCATAGTTTTCTACATTGTACTGTTTCCTGTTATGCCTTATATTTGGCTTTCTCTGCAGCATTACTTGTTCATTCCAGCCTCAAAAGAATCTTTTAATGTTGTTGAACTCAATCAGCATTTCACCTTTAATTGCTGTGTCTTGAAATGCTGGCATGTTATGTTTTGAGAGTTTTAGTGGATGCTGCTTTGTGCTCAGCTGAGTTCTGCAGTCCCTGCACCTCAGGGCTTCTCTCTTGGTGTGATAGATGTGTCAGTTATGTAATGCTCTGGTTACACAGAGTATTTTTGTGTGCTCATACACAGTCGTGGTGGAATTGCACTGAATTACAGATGAAAAATGGCATCAAATTACATATTAAATGCTCTCTGTATATAATTTTTACATCTGTAGACACAACTTTACAAATGTTAAGGGTTGTGTATAAAGCTCGTATGAGAAAAGCTTGAACAGTGTTGGTCTTCTGTTTGGCAGGTGTATCTCCAATTGTTTCAGAACATAGAAAACAGATCGATGATTTAAAGAAGTTTAAGAATGACTTTAGGGTAAGTTTCTCTATTAACTTAATGGTATCAAAGTTCTTGGTTGAATTGAGATTATTGTAATGAATTGAGATGGTTGTAGTGAATTGAATACTTTGCATGCATTGACAGGGAACCAGATCCTTAGTATTCATGGTAACTTATGAAAGTATCTGTAAAAATTCATGCTAGGTAGTATAAAATCAATGCTGGCTCTTGCTAGTGCAATTGCCTAATGCATGTAAATGTGCATATTGACTGTATGCAGAAAAGAGTGCTTGAAACCTGTTTGATCATTAGGTACAAATAACTCTATCACGGTTATGCTCCATATGGAAGAGCTGTTTCAAAGTTAAGAGGTTTGCTGAGGAAAATTGAAGAATTTATATTGCTTATTTCCTGGTTTATTAAATCAGGTCAGTTTTAAGTGTTGAATCACGCAGGGGGATGAGTCCTGAGAGTTCTTAAGCTTTTCTGTCACTTCCTAATCAACATATAGGTCAGTTGGGGTGGTGAATAGCTTCTTTCACAGTGTAGGCCCAAAACATCATCAACATTCATAGATTTCTGTTCCAGTAGAAATGGAAATGTATGTTTTAAAAGGTCATTTGCAGATGATTGGGGCCTCTGGGATTGTGTTTTACTCTGGGTGCAATAGCAGTAGATTGTCTCTCCCTAGTTGTATATGTCGATTTACTGAATATATTCCTTGTTTCATTTCTTTCAGTTACAGTCGAGTTCCTCCTCAGATGCAGTGGATCAGCTGCTAAACAAAACTCGAGAAGGTGAAAAATCAAGAGATGTAGTTAAAGAAAAGACAGAATCAGCCCCTAAAGAATCTATCATAGAAACTGGCAGTAATACTAACTCCAATGGTGGCAGTAGCAAACCTAATAGCCCAAGTATTTCTCCTTCAATAAGTAATAGTTCTGAGCAGAAGAGAGGGCCTGAGGTAACTTCACAAGGTGTACAGACTTCTGGGCCTGGAGGTAAACAAGATAAAGAGGATAAAGAGGAGAAGAAAGATACTTCTGAGTGAGTATTCCACCTTTTAGAATAAGCACATTTGTTATTAGCATTTAGCCATTTGTATTAGGAATGTCTCATATTTTACTGTCTATGTCTTCAGTATGAGTACTCTGTTAGACAGCAGATCAAGGGACTCTGCTGAAAGTCATCTTGTGAGTCTGTGGCAGAGCTCTGTGTAGAGCTCTAGACCAGTTGATGCATAATTTTGTATCGAAATGCTTATGTAAATGTTTTCCTGGCTCATGTGAGCTGTAGTATCAAAAGCAGGAAAACTTTTAAAAGGGTAAATACAGTAAAGAGTGGCTTTTTGCATGCCATATATTGAGGTCTCAAAAATCTGAGTTGCAGATGGAAATGAGGTTATTTCATCTCTCTAACCGTTAAACATGTGGAATTCTGCAGCTGTAGTTGTAAAAGAATACCACTAAACATAACTTTTTTTGTTCTTTCTCTTCAGGCAAGTTAGAAAATCAACACTTAATCCTAATGCAAAAGAGTTCAACCCTCGATCTTTTGCTCAAGTAAGTTATTTGATGCTGTTTCCCACTGCCTTTGAGTAGATGTTTGTAAGCAGATGTTTTTCTTGGAAGACTTATCAAGCTAACCTTGCCATATGCATTGCTAAATTCTCTTTGTAGCCGAAACCTTCTACTACACCAACCTCCCCTCGTCCTCAAGCTCAGCCTAGCCCCTCCATGGTGGGCCATCAGCAGCCAACCCCAGTGTACACTCAACCTGTTTGTTTTGCACCAAATATGATGTACCCAGTTCCAGTGAGTCCAGGCGTGCAGGTAACGTGAAGCTGGTGCTGCAAACTTGGTAACACACTTCAGATGACTGTCAGCAAGTTGAGGAGACTTGGGAGATACAAATTAAAACAGTGACTTGATGCAGCTTGTGTTACTTCTTAAATATGGGCAAAATTATGTTGTTGTCAAGTTTTAGCTATCTAAATACTGACAGTGGTGTCCCTCAAACTAAGATGTTCTAATAATCTTAAAACGTGTTAGGGATTGACCTGCTGGAAAACAGAAGGACCTGGAAGTGCTGGTGGACAAGTAGTTCACCATAAGCCAGCAATGTGCTCTTGTGACTGACAAGGTCAATGGTCTCCTGGGGTGCAGTAAGAAGAGCTTGGTCAGCAGGTTGAAGGATGTTCTCCTTCCCCTCTATTCTGCCGTTGTGAGGCAGTATCTGGAGTACTGTGTCCAGTTTTGTGCTCCCTGGTTGAAGAGTCAGGGAACTACTGGAGAGAGTCCAGCAGAGGCTAGAAATTTGCTGAGGAGCCTGAAGCATCTCTGAGGAGGAAAGGCTGAGAGACTGAGGACTGTTTAGCCTGGAGA
This sequence comes from Tricholaema leucomelas, assembly GCA_013400475.1. Classification (NCBI taxonomy): domain Eukaryota; kingdom Metazoa; phylum Chordata; class Aves; order Piciformes; family Lybiidae; genus Tricholaema lacrymosa; species Tricholaema leucomelas. Next base: position 1,649,275 of record WAAF01009768.1, on the reverse strand, counting down.
AGGGCAGCCTGAGAGGGCTTCTCAATGCTCAGCAAGAGCTGAAGGGTGGGGGACAGGAGAATGGGGTTGGGCTCTTTTCAGTGCTGCCCTGCAACAGGACAAGGGCAATGAGCACAAAGTAGAACACAGGAAATTTCACCTAAACAAGATAAAACTTATTCACTGTAAGGGTGCTGGAGCTTTGGAACAGGCTGCCCAGAGAGATTGTTGAGTCTCCTTCTCTGGAGAGGTTCCAAACCTATCTGGATGTTGTGATGCTGGGCAAGCTTCTGTGGGTGACCCTGTTTGAGCAGGGGATTGGACTGGGTGATCTCCAGAGATTCCTTCCAACCCCTGCCACACTGGGATTCTGAATTTCCAAGAGCTCTTTTGTTTATTGTTAACCTGTGCAAACTTCCTCCCCAGTCCTCCAAGCACCATCTTACTCTCAAGTTTTAAGGAGCTCTTTCTTCATCCTTAGCTTCCTGGCATGTCCAGTAAGTTTCTGGTCACTGTAAGGACCACTAGGATTTCAAATCTAACTCTTACAAAGCTGTCTGGTTTAGTACATTGCTTAAAGTAGCAGCAGCAGAATTACTTGACTGGTTGCTGGAAACCATATGGTCTTGTTTGTAAAACAGACTTAATCACAGTGATCCAAGAAATTATCATAGGTTAGACAGAGTTCACTAAACCATGTAACATAACAGTTAAACACATCAAAGCTGAGTGGGGCCCTCACCCCAATGCACATTATTTTAAAGGAATATCACAGTTTCAACTTTTCTTCTGTTTCAGCCTCTGTATCCTATTCCCATGACACCCATGCCAGTGAACCAAGCCAAGACATATAGAGCAGGTAAAGGTGAGAATAATACTGCCTGTTTGGTTCTTAGTCTGCATGCAGCATGAAAAGACAGCAAATGCTTGTGTGTGTTTTTTCTAATCCATTTTGCTTCTGAATGATGTTTTTAATGCTTTTTTTTTTTTTTTTTTAAATAAAGAGAAGTAGGTAGGAACACTAATTAATTTCTAAATAAACTAATTCAGCCCCAAACATGATAAGTTTGAGTACGGGGGTGTTGCTTGGTTTGAAATTTGATTGGACAAATTGGCAAACACCTCTGTTACTGAGAATGGTAGAGTAAGCCAATAATCTCCTGTATTTCACAGATGTTAGGGGTTTGTTTAAAGGAAGCTTCCTGTACTGAAATTCTCTGCTGTTTTTCTCTATTGATTTACAGCAGAGCCTTGAATACTGCTTTAGTAAAAAGGTTAGGTGGGTTTTTTTTTTTGGTCAACAAGCAGAGGTCTTCAGAGAGTATGCTGTGCCGCTCTTCTGGAAAGAACTCACTGCTGGTTCCAGTTTGTTCTTTTGCATTCCTTCTGCACCAGTAACTGAGCAGCTGGACTAACAATACCATGGTTTGAAGAAATGACACCTGTGGCTATGGAGAGCAGAACATGTGTGCGAGAGGCCCTCTCCTCTGTGCTGTGCAGCGAAGGGGCAGAAAAAGGATGGTCTTGTTTTTATAGTTGTGTTTCAGATCGGGCTCTGACTCCACACAGTGCATGCTTTCTTGCAGCGCTTCGTGATGATGGGTTCCAGTGCTGCAGCTCCAGTCACTGGAGGAGGAAATTGTTTAAAAGAGCAGTTCTGCTGTTTAGGAATAAACAAGCAGCCTTTATGAACGCAGGAAAGACAAAAACCTGCAATGTATCTCTGTTTTAACACAGGCTAACTACTGTGGCCTGACCCTGGCAATCTTTTAGTTGATAACACTGATTGTGTTAGCAGAACTCTATTGCTGTGTACTCACTTGCCATGTGAGGCCACTCACCTAGTTTGAATTCCTGGGTTTTTCAAGCTTCATTATTCTTTTGTATAGTCCTTCTGTATGCAGCATAGTCCTGAAGGAACTACAGGCACTGAAGTTCAGTGCATTTATGCTGTTAAAGTTGCATCTTGTATTTACTTTCTTCTATTGTTGATTTACAGTGTAAATACAGTCATCACTGAGTGAATTTTACTGACATCTCCAACATTTCCCTCCTTTCCTCTCTCTAAGGGGTCTGCATTGCACACTGCAGTGGAGTTTACAGGTGCTCGAGTTAGCATAGTCCTTAGTTGCAGTCTCACTGCAGCAAGCTGAAGCTCACCTTCAACTCTAATGCCCTCTTGCTTAGTAGGCTGAATTAGTCTGTTCTGAGTGCCCTGCTGCTGCGATTCAGTTGGTTGTATTTACCAGGATAGCTCGGGTCCACACTACAGTCTGCTCTCTTAATCTTTTCTTCCCTGTAATTATTCCCACTGCTCTTCTTGTTGAAGGCTGACTTGTCCCCTTCAGTATTTACTGTAACTTCGAAGTTGCTTTCTGCTACCCTTAGGGGTAGCACAGAGCTTAAAACATGAATACTTCAAATGGCAGCGGCATGAAGACCTTTATGCTGCTCTCCTCAGCCATGAGCACAAGTAGTTTTAAAAGACTCAGCATTCCAGCTGTTGGAACAGATGCTGAGTAGTTCCCATAGAGGGTGAATTAAGCTTTTTGAAGGGGACAGGATCAAATTGGTTAATGTAGGTATCCTGATATAACCTTTCTTTTCTGTTACTTATTCTTGTCAGTCTTTCTCTCCAGCTGTCTTCCTTCCTTCTCCAGTAAGAGCAGGTCTGGGTTTGTGGCTGTATACATATCTCAAAGGCAGTGAGGAAAATCAAATGTTTGGAAGGAGAGACTCCTTTGCACCCTGTTCTCCTTTTTGATAGAGCTCTAATAGGTGGTGAGGGGTGAGGGTATCCCACTTGGTCACAGTGGCATTGTAATGTAAAACGTTTCAGGAAGATGGTCCTTCTTTATCCTGTATTTCTAACATGAAGCATTCTTTGCTTTGTAGTACCAAATATGCCACAGCAACGGCAAGACCAACACCACCAGAGCACCATGATGCATCCTGCTTCTGCAGCAGGCCCTCCAATTGTAGCTACGCCACCTGCTTATTCAACACAATATGTTGCATATAGCCCCCAACAGTTTCCTAATCAGCCTCTTGTGCAGCATGTGCCACACTACCAGTCTCAGGTAAGAGCCTTTGCAGTGTCTGTGATAAGTCAAGCCAGAAATAATTCAGTAGCTCAGTCCTAAATTCCCTGTTGTCTCCAGTCATAAGTCACTCTGAACAGTCCGCGTGTTCTGGAGCGTACTTGGTGATGTTTTATTATGCTTCAAAGCCTGTAACGTATTTTAAGGTCAGTTTAGAAGTTGGCATTTATTACTGATACTACCTTGTTAGCTCTTTGAAGAATTCCTCTCAAGTCATGGCGAGGACATCTTCTAGTTATGTATTCTAAAGATAGCCTGCTTGGTGGACTTTGAGGGTGGCAGAGCACTGAAACAGTCTGCCCAGAGAGGTTGTGGAGTCCCTGTCTCTGGAGGCATTCAAAACCCACCTGGATGATTTACTCTAGGTGACTCTGGTCTAGCAGGCAATTTTCTGAGGTCATTTCCAACCCAACCTGTTCTGTTCTGTAACTGCACTAACTTCTAGGGCTATTAAATAGAGTTACAAAACCATAGAATTGTTTGGGGAAAATCACAGAATTGTTTTGGTTGGAAAAGACCTCTAAGGTCATTGAGTCCAGTTGTTGACCTTACACCACTGTGGCATTCAAACCAAGTCCCAAAGTGCCATGTCCATGCATTTCTTGAACATCTCCAGGGATAGTGACTCCACCTCCTCTCTGGGTCATCTTTTCTGATACCTGATGACTTGCAGCAAAGAAATTTTTCCTAATACCAAATCTAAACCTCCCCTGGCACAGTTTGAGGGATAGTTATGTACATAAGCTTACTGCATTATTAGAGTGGAAGAAATGAGACATGCCAATGGCTCTTTGTCCGTTTCTAGCTTTAACTCTTTTAAAACAATTGGGATAACTCTGCTAGTCTGAAATTTGTCTAGTTGAACTGTGACAGTTTGAAACCTGTCTAGCTGAGTTTTGGTAGTTTGAAGTCACTCTATTGACACCCAACTCGCTCTGCATTTCAGTAGGGCCATCCTACTACTGTTTCAAAGCATGACTGTTGAGATGACACTAGTTTCTTTGTACAAGTCCTCCAATTAACTGCCTCTTTTCTTCTCTCTGACTGCAGCATCCTCATGTTTATAGCCCTGTAATACAGGGCAACGCTAGAATGATGGCACCACCAACACACGCACAGCCGGGTTTAGTATCTTCTTCTGCAACACAGTATGGTGCGCATGAACAGACGCATGCTATGTATGGTAGGAAACGTTTTGTGTTATATGTAACTTTTTAAGTCCTTACCTTGTGCAGGGATGTGTTTAGTCTCAAGCTTCAAACGTTTGGGTATCGTTCAGATTACACCAGTAAATGTGGTTTATGTTTCATAAGCTGATGAGCAGAGCATTGAAAACTGAGCCCACCGGGTTAAAATGACAACTCAAGTATGCTGATTTCAGTAGGATGCCAATGACCAAGATGAGATTTCAACCTGGGAGCTGCTAAAGAATATCTGCTGAAAGAAGTTTGTTCGAGTTCTCTTGACACAACATCCCTTGATTGTTTTCTTGATTATAATTAGAACTTGTTTTATTGCAAGGCTATGACCTCAGTTTCACAACTTGACTTTTAGTTCTGACAACTAGTGAAATGCTGTCTTTATGATACTACTAGCATTATTAACAGTATGAACACTGCTGTTTAAGCAAAATAAAACATGTGTTGCTTACCTTTCTTTTTTGGTAAGTCAAGAAATTAAGAATATCAAACAGCTCATGTATTGCTCTGACTTTGACAATTAGTCTCCAACGTTATCAGATGGGCACATTTCACTTAAAGTGAAGTGCTGAAAGTGTGGGTTACCTTGTTACAAAGTAAAATGTGGGAGAAAAAAAACCAAGCAACAAAAAACAACTTGGAAAGCCTGATAAATGTATGATAAATCAATGCCCAATTCGGAGGAGAAAACTCACTGCAAAACATGCTATTGAAAGAGGTAGAATCAAGGTTGCTAGAAGGCTTGGAAACTGTCATAAAATGTCAAAACAGCAGATGGTCTCTTGAAAACCTGGCATTTCAATACTTGTTATAGCATCTGAGGAAGACTTTTATTGGGTCACGTATATTATTGACTTAGATTCTAATAAAAGATTTTCTGTACCTTTAGACATCTTTGTATGTTTTCCGGTGCTTAGTTTTACACTGCTGCTTAATGGAAGTCCATCATGTGTCATGGAAACTTAACCAAGGCTAAGAAGCTGAAGCTTAGTGTGAAATTCATTCTGATTTGAAAAAGTCTGTGTCTTACCCATCTGAAAACATCCTGTCAGATGTCTGCAGTGGGATGGTAACATAGCTAAGAAGCAAAAATAAGAGAGAGAAACCTTTTTTGACACTTGGAGGAAGAGAACATTTCAGCTCATTTGTGCTGAAGCTGAAGTGGAAGTTACTTGTAGAAATTGAGTCTTTCTCTCACAGGTTCTTTGCATATTGTATTACTTTGATCTTTTCAACTCTTGTGCTTGAGGTGTCCGTGTAAACAGATCTTCTGTTTGCCTTTTCATTAGATTAAATAGAATTCCCACAAAGTGAATGATCAAAGGCTTGCAGACCTTTATTGGTGAAAACTCTCCTTTCCAATTCTCATTAAAATAAAACCAAACATGAGATAATCTGAGATTTGATTCACAATGGTTGCATGTGACTTCCTAGCAATTTCTCATTGTGCACCATCCTTATCTTCTGTAACCAGTAGACTCTACAGCACTAAAGGACAAGCTCATTCCCTTGGCTGGCTTTGATCAGATGTCTGTCTAGGTTTTTTTTTTTTCACTGATAATCTGACTTACAACTCTTAGATCTTGTTTCGTGTTGGTTTTGCAGCTTGTCTGTTGTAGGTATGTAACAACCCACCAGTGCAAACAACTAAGTTGGGTCAAAGTTGAGAGTTCTTTGGTATTTCCTGCTGTGTAATCAAATACTACTTTTCCAAGAGCACCTCGTTTATCAGAAATTGCACATCCTCCTGTGCTCTTTTAAGTAGCTACTTGGTGACTCATCTGAATGTTCTCCCACCTTCCCAGTAAATGATCAAGGGCTTGAAATTCTTACTATAGACGCTGTTCAACCCAGCTGGATCGTGAAACTCCATGAGACATGTTTTTAAGAGCATGTTCTTGCCATGTGCAGATGTGTTTATTGCCTAGTGAACACGAATTGGCTCAAACACACCCTTAACCTGCAGAGTTTACAGTTAGCTACACACGAAATGACTTGTGATGTAGTGCAGCGCTGGCTCAGCTCAGATTTTTGCGAGTTTTCCATGTGCTGAGTGCTTGAAGACCTTGCCTAGATGGATTGTGGTGCCTCAGAGTGTGTCCATCTGTAACATATTCACTTCAGCTTCCATTTACCAATACATGAACGCTTGGGAAAAGTGTAGAAATGGCAAAGGGGATAAATGTGAAGCTGCTTATGGAATACATGGCTAAAGAACAACGTGCTGGCATCGTTCACATCTGACTTGAGTGGCTGTAAGAAAATACCCATAACTTACGCTCTGTTTTGGGAATCTTAAGTTTGCCCACAGTATCTTTGAACTAAATATACCAATGCCCTTTGATTCTGGTCCTCTCTTAAAGCTAATTTGAAAGGACAGAATAACAACTTCCTGAGAAAGAACAACCACTGCTGCTTTTGATTTCTGGAGCACTTGCTTAAACAAGTTCTCAGATTTCCTTTTGGCTCTTTTAAAATGGCTATTTGATAGTTTTGTTATTTATTTATTGTAAAGTATTTTTTCCCCTTTTGATAGCAGGATTCAGTGGACTCCACTGCCCTTTTCCCCTTCAAGGTACAAGTGTTTTCCTTGAAATAATTCTTGCCAAACTCAATTAATTTTTTTCTTACATATGTGGTAGAGAGAAGATATCTGCAAGGACAACTGCACTGAGATGTGGGGGTTGGGGGACAAGTCATTGAATTATGAAGTGTTATGAAGTAATCTTAAGGTGTAAAGTGTTTTCTGATGAGACCTGAAAGTCTGTCTTCACTAATGGTTTGGGACAAGTTGAAAGGCTATGGCGAATAGTAACTGCCTGCCAGCGAAGAGAAATGCCTGTTGAGCCATTAAATGAACTACCCTCCCTGCCAAAAGTTTGGGGTTTGTTTTCCTTCCTGTCTCCTGAAGAGATAGCTGAACCCAAAATACATACCGTGACCTACATGTGTTGATAAGCACTCTTCAGTCTAAAGAGGAGTATTTCTGTCCAGTGCTGTTTAATGGGATACTTCTGCACTTCTGGGATTTCCTTGTCAGTTGTTAGCATCCTGCTGCTGTTTCCCAACCCGTGGTTAACAAGAGCTCAAGAGAAGCAGAGCAGCTGAGCTGCATGGTCACCACTAGACCCATCTAAACCCGCTATGGAGGAGTGTTAAAGTCATTGGGGTTTTTCCAAAACTTCAAAATGCAATTGGGAAGGATGATGTTCAAACAGCTCTTTCTTCCTGTCTGCAAGCCAAGCTGATACAAAAAGGCTGTCACACCCTTCAGCTCGTAACTCCTGGAGCCGTGACCACTTAGATGTCCTTACCAAGGGAAGTTTGCCATGCAGGCACTGCAGAAGCAGAGCAGTACACACACCTCTAACTGCTGCACACACCTGCCCAAAGGAGCTGTCGTTCTTCCCCAGCCGAACCGCTCGCTGCTCTCAGAACGTTCTGTCTGTCTGTCTCAGAGATGTTGGCTCTGTCTGATCTCCCTGATACCAATATCATTGGGCTGGCGGAGTTTGCTGGCCGCGGTTTGCAGTTTGTTTGGTCTCTGTCACAAGAAAACCTAAACCTGTGCTCTTAGAACCTTGAGTTACCTAAGCAGAGGGTGGATGTGTTAAATCCTGTGACCATGAACTTGTGTTCGTTTTCCCATGTAGCTGAATTGCCTGTGTTTGCAGTAACTGGAGTCCTCTCAAAAACTGAACTTCTGTGTTTAAAACCAAGCTTGTGTAAAACCAGACTTTGGTTTTATACAGATGCGTTTCCTGTTTTTTTGTGCTTTCATTCCTGTCCCCGTTCTCCCTTCCCCTTTTCCCTTCTGCATATGTTTTACTGGTCTGGTGTTGTCTCTAACTTTATCTGGTTTCTGTCTCAGCAGTAGAGTAAATTCTATTACCCTGATAGTACAATGGTGGATATAATATAAACTTCAGAGGATTCTCCAGGGAGTAAGAGTGAACCAGTCACCAAAGGTGTCTTGGAACTGTTGAGAGTGATAGTAATAGAGCTGAAAAAGCAAGGGGCCAATTTCTGGTTTAGTGTAATTACTTTTTAACCTTCTCATTACAGTGGACTGTAATAGACCATTAATTGACATAAAGTTTATTTTTGTGTTAATTAAAAACTGAAGAGCTCAGTGTCACAGTTAAGAAGGAAGGCTTACTTGAGACTTGTGTTGTTTCTTCTCCAAGCATGTAAAACTAAATATTCAGCTCTAATAGTACCTAGATACATTTAAAAAAATATCTGCATGGTTCTACAATCTTAAAAAACCAAAACCAAACAACAACCAAAACCCAAACAATTAAAATAGAAAATACAAATGACGCTGACCTTTCCAGAAGACGGGAAGCATGCACGTGGCAAGAGGCTAATTTACCTTTCTATTTCCCAAATTCAGCATGTCCCAAAATACCATACAGCAAGGAGACAGGCCCTTCTTTCTACTTTGCCAGTGAGTTGGGTTTTTTGTACTAATTTTGATTGTACAGAAAAGCAGTTTCTAAAGAACAGATGTTAAAGGAATGGGACGTGTTGAGGGAAGATGTCTCCTTGCACCAAACCAGTATGTGGAAAATGCAGGAAGGTTCCTTTCAATGGACTGGGTGGGGGGTGGGTTATGAAGCTGTTGAGCAGATTTATATGACCACAGGAAGATGATTTGTTGGGTTTTTTTTAACATGTGTTTTGCATGTAAACTAATCTCTTGACTTTACTACCCAGTCTTTTCATCTGCAACCAGAAGTGAGTGCTGCGTGTGGATAGCCTCTGCTTAAAACCTGGGTGAAGCACGTTGCTCCTTTTCTTTCATGGCCAAAATGGGACTTTTAGAACTTGACAAGTTCAGTGGCTTCCTAAAAGGAGAAGTATTCTTGTGCCTCATCTCTTAAAAAAGCTGTGGCTCAAAATTCTGAGCCTCTTGGAGGAAATCACTTGAGTGGCAGCTGAGGTGAAGGAAGCTTTCTGTAGATTTACTTTGGTGCCCCTGAAGGAATGCTGTGATCAAAGTCATTATTACAAAGAGAGTGACAAGAAGAGGGCTCCTTGCTGGTGCACACCATCAGGTGCTTCCTCCTTGGTAGATGAACATTTATCAATATTACTGTGCTCCTGTGTGGTGTTCCTGGTGACCTACATCAGCATAAGCTATGGGACAGGGGCTGATGTTCTCCATGTTCCTGGTACACAACAGCTAATCCTTCAGTTGTGTGCTGGGAAAGGCAGATAAGTGTAAAACACTGCCTTGCGTGTTGGTATTTCTCATAGCATGTTGAGGAAGCTAGTTTGGGGGGGATATGGTTGCAGGATGAGCTGTAACTGTCACCCGAGATGTGGCTAAGAAGGACTTGCAGTTTCAGGGTGTTTTTGTGCTCGCTGCTGTCCTGCAGTGAGACTTGCTGTGTCTGTTTCAAGTCCATGCAGCCTGTGCCAGGCTCTTGTGGGTTTGGGTTTTTTTTTTGAAGTTAGCTCATGCAAGAAGGATGTGAGAAATGCCACTCATTCTCCAAAAATCTCTTCTGGAGGAAACTTCCTGTGTTTCTTGCCCAAAAATGGCTCTACATGAAGTAGTGGTGTAGGATGCTGACCTGTCCTGTTTTCACGCATCTTGGTTTGGTGCACTGAAATCACTTTGATAAGCTTGTTCCTTTTGTGGCTATCTTTGAAGTGAAGTCCGCTCTACCTGTGTCAAATGACTTCTTTAAATGTTTGTGTTATGAAAGAAACATTTGCTATTTCTTTGCTTCCTACCATTCAGGTCTTTTAAATGTAGTTATCCTCACCATCTTACTAGCTCTGGCAGTAGCTTTGAAGTTTGTTCACTGGTCAGTTCTTGAAAATAGGCTCTTCAGTGCCTCTTTGGATGATGACCACCGATGACCACCATTGGCAACATCAAAATTCCTACCAGGGCAAAGATGAAGTTACATGATGTGGGTTTTGCATATACCCTTGTAGCCGGGAGCTCTGCTGGGTTTCTGTTGCTCTGATCTCTTTTGATTTCAGCTCCTTCTGGGGGTTTGATGGCTGGCTACTACTTATTTGCCTCTTGGAATACTGAGTTATGCTTTTGTAGAGTTGAATTCAGTAATCTCAATCCATCTAATATTTTTGCTCCCTTCATTACTCAATCACTTATCTTCACCATGTATCCCTGCAAAGGTTAGAGCAGTTAAATATTTCATGTTAGGAACCTACTTGATCAAAAAGTAAAGCAGATTAGCCCAGGGAGTGTTTCTTGGGGAGTGGAAATGAAGCCATGAAGAGTGAGGAAAAACAGGGTGTTTGTGCTGGACTGAGCTGAGGTTACTTGCAGCAGAGAGATAGGCAGGGTTGTTTTGTCCTTTCCTCAAGCTTTCTCAGCACTTTCTTGGATGCTAGATGGCCATTTGGAAAATCTCCAAAGTCCTGGCAATCGGGGGAAAATGTTGGATAATTGGTGGTTTCTTTTCTTTCTTTCTTTTTCTTTCCCCACCTCCTGTCTTATCTTGTTTGCTCTTTGATATGCATAGTGAGTTGTTGTGATGAACAGGCAGAAATTGCTGGAGAAAGTCACAGTGAAAGTGCTTTAATTCTGGCTAAGCAGGTGAATTTCTCATGGCTGTTTTGCAAGACTCCTTTCACAGGCTCCCTAGTCTCCTAGATTTCATTGGCTTGTCATGAGCTATTAATTGCACCAGCTAAACACAGAACAGCTTTTTCATTTCAAGAGCTGAAGTTTGAACTCTGCTTTGGAACTAACAAAGATCTCTGCACATATTTCAGGCTTGCTGCCTCTCATCCTGAACCCTTCTTGATTTGGATGCAGTATCTGCACAGGGTTTAGATACAGTCATTTTTTTTTTAAAGCACTTTAATATTACTATTAAAACATAATTTGCAGCAGCATCTGAACTGATTTAAAGCAAACTTGCAGAGCTTATTAGGGTAAGTTGTTAAAATAGGGGAGAGGAGAAGCTAGGCAAGTAAAAGTATTGCACTATAAAAAATCTGGTAGTTTAAATGCAAAGCTGTGGATAAAAGATATTAGAACGTTATGGTAGAGCTGCTACTATGATTGAAACTTAATCCTCCCCCCTGCTTCTGTCTCCGTTCTTTAGGGTACTGTTTCTCAGTTTAACTGATTTCTGAAGAGAGAAATTCATTGTGAAGTCTTATTGTATAACAGATCTGCTTCAGAATAACTTGGTTTATTATTCTCTTGGCTATAAAGAAATGAAAGCTGAATGGCACAAATGGTTGAAGGGAGTACCACATTATTCTGGGGCCTCTTAACAAATAATGTGGCAGGATGTGGGAAGTCTTGACTGTCTTATGGCTTGGAATTAATTTTCATATACATTTTAAAACCTCTGGAATGGAGTTGATGTTAATTTGTAGTCTGGCATGCCAGCTCTGTGGCTGAGGCAGCGGGATGAGACCTGTGGAAGATTTCTGGGAGCATGCCCTTTGGCAAGCAAGTCAATCCCTCTATGCATTTATTTCTATTACTTTGACAGAGATAATAACTTCTGTTCTTCTTCAGAGTGTGTATAATAATGAGGTTGAGAAATATTCCTGCTGTAGGAAGCTGTAAAATGAATACTGTAAAGATGATGAGTGTTTCCATTGATAATTTCCATGTAGCAGTGTTTGAAAGTCAAACAGAAGCCTGATGAGGTGATGCTGCTGCAAAATAAATTTTAGTAGTGATATGAAAAGCATAACAAAGTTCTGGGGATGGACATATTGGTAGTTTTGCCAGTGTGCAGAGAAAATACTGCGGTGTTTTCAAACCCCCTCTCAATCAGAAACGCTCCTAATTTGAGAGCATGCATCTGTGCTCCACATCAAGGACACTTGCATGCTTAGGCATATTAGGATCAATTCAGTCTGCAAGAATTTAGGGTTATAAATGTATATTTAGTTCATCTTCATTAGCAGCCTGAAACTGTGGTGCACATCACTGCCGGACTGTGTGCTCAGTGAAGATTTAACTGAGCTTTCAAGACAGCAGGGTGGGATTAAGTTAAATGTGGTGAGCAGTTATTTTCCAAAGAAGAGACCTTTGTAGTGACCTGTAGAGAGGAGACAGATCTCAAGAAGGCAAAAAGATACTGGCTCTATGTACTCATGGGAGTTTAAGTGTTCTAACTAGCATTTGTAAGGTTACAGCAAGCCAAATTGGAGGAAAACAAGTATTTGCACAGGGTAGTAATGTGTCAGTAGAGCACGGTATAGTTGCTGTCTTTTGGAGTCTTGCTTTTGCTGAATGCTATTGTGCTTTCAGATGCAGCTATGTTTTCATCCATTTTCTCCATCCATCTTGTCTCTCCTCCTTTATACTCACCCGTGCAGTTTTGTGTGTTCATGAACTTAGAGCCCAGCACAGTGAAACTCTTCAGAAGCCGCAGCAGTTACTCGCACACCTCACTAGTCATGAACCCATGGGGAAGGGGGTTGCAGCCTGATGGATGCACATGAGGTCTCTCCTTGTGCCCTGCTTTTCAGGTTTCTTCATCAGAGCAGGAAAACACCTCTAGAAACCCCATCACTTGTACAGGTGTGCCGAGACACGTCAGCCATTGAGTTCCCATGTAATACAAACCCTGTTAATAAAGCTGTAACCTGTCAGTAATTAACTGCAGTCAGAGCAACAAAAAAGTACCAAAACAAATAGGGAGCAGTTGCAGGGAAGATTCAGGAACAGGTTGATCGTTTTTGTCACTGCTGTCAGCAAAACCAGCCTCGGTCTTGACAAGCTGTAACACAGGAGAGATCAGAACACATTGTCACGTGCAGCAGTGTGGTTGTGAACTGGACTGGTTGTTGCACAGGATCTGAAAGCCATAGAGGGGAATAAGCAAAGCATTTTCCTTTTCATGGGGTCTTGCTTTCCCATTGCATGCTTTGTGTTTAAAGAAGGACTTGCTGTCGTGGCTTTTTTTAGTTGCCCTCAGAAGTTTAAAAACCCACCAATTCTTGCGGCACGTAACAGAGTAGGACTTCTCAAGAAGGGACTTTTTTGTATTAGGATGTTGTTGGAGACTGTTAGGGCTGTAGCAACAGATGTGGTCGCACTGGTATGGAAGTTGTCCTCTGTGAAGTTGTTTTTTTTCCCCTGCTTTGGAATTTCATAGCTTACTTGCTACTGTTTGAAGGAATTCAGAATTTCACAGCAGCGTTGACAGGCTCACAGAATGGTGGCGATTTGGAACAGGCTGTAATTGGCTTTGAGGCGAGAAGCAAGGTGATGTTATTTTAGTACAAGATAGTGGCTTCAGCACAAAATTGATGCTCAGGCACCCTCAGTTAACTGTTACAGGTGCAGGTTGTGTGTCCCTGTAGCTCTTCAGTGAATATACTTTACACTGACTGGACTGTGAGCAATCTCCAGAAGAGTAGCATGGTGAGGTTAGCCAGGTATAAGGCCAAAGCATTTTGTTGGATGGTGGAAATAAAAATGGCTTGTAACACTTTTGAAAAAGTCTGCTTCAGGAAAAAGCTAAATTGTCTGAAAATGGAAAAAAAAAATTGCTATTTTTAAACTGGTCTGTTTGACAAACCAAAAGATGAAAATTGCTGCTTTTTTCTATGTGGTAGCTGTTGCATTGTCAAACTAGGGAAGATGAACTGTCTAATTATGGTTATTTATAGACTTCCCTGCAAAACCAAACTACACAAAAGCAAGGTAAGATACTTGGCTATTTGCAAGATAAATCCTTTTTCTTAGAAGGGGGAGGGGATATATTTGCAGTATGTTGAGATCTAGTGAAATCTCCAAGTGCAAATGGTGACTTGATGAGGTGCATGTTGTGTATCTGTTGTTAAATACTCCTCTTTTTCATCCTAGTTTCCACTGGCTCACTTGCTCAGCAGTATGCCCACCCCAATGCTACCCTGCATCCGCATCCTCCGCATCCTCAGCCTTCTGCCACACCAACTGGCCAGCAGCAAAGCCAACATGCTGGAAGCCACCCTGCTCCTAGCCCCGTGCAGGTAACAGAACTCAAGAGAACAAATGTCTTTGTGTTTAAATGAGCTCTGCTGAAGGAGTTGCATCTCCCTGGTTCTTGGTAATGGTATTGCTTTCTTTGAGAGGGAAAACTTAGGATGGAGCATTTGCCCAAATGAACCGCATGTGATAGATGTTACACAGGACATGTCTAGATTGCCTTTTGTTTTCTGGGAGGAAGGAAGTAGACCTATATAATGCAATTTTTGTCCTTGTCGTGGCTAAGAGTCTAAAAGTGGTAGGCTCATGACATAGTCTGTTAGACAAGTTAGCAGGGAAGCTTGTGGCAGTTCCTTTTTCTTGGTAAGGGCCAATATCACAGTCCAACCACTCATTTCTCCTTCCTCACAGGGGATAAGGTATAATTTGTTTCCATATTATGATTAAGGAAGAATCTTCATTTTGTCAGAGCTTTTAACATGAGTGAAATTGCAACTGGAAATAGCAGATAAATGCCAAGAAGCATCTGATTGCATTTAGTCAAAGACCATCAGCTGAAAACAAAATGGGCCTCATGATAGTACTGCAAGCCTTAGTTACTTATTGGTAATAACTTCCCAGCCAAGCACAGCTGAGAAGTCTATGACTCCATGGTTGCACATTCTCCCTGGTTTTACCTGACAGTCCAGGTTGAATTTTCCAGGATCCTGTTCACATGACTTTATAGTGCAAGGAGGAAATGAGCTTGGTGGAATCGAATTGAGTTTCCTTATGACCTTAGATCCTTAGGTTCACCATGTAAAGATTAACTACTGAGGGCAGTTTGCAAACCTTTCTCATGCTAGTTTGCAGAATAAATATTTCTCTCTTCTAGACCACAACCTAAACGATCTTCCCTCTCTCTTGTTTTTTTGTTGTGTTTTTTTTTAGCATCATCAGCACCAGGCTGCTCAGGCACTCCACCTGGCAAACCCACAGCAGCAGTCGGCAATTTACCACGCAGGTCTAGCTCCAACCCCACCTTCCATGACGCCAGGCTCCAACACGCAGTCTCCACAAAATAGCTTTCCTACAGCACAACAAACAGTCTTCACCATTCATCCCTCCCATGTTCAACCTGCATATACCAATCCGCCACACATGGCCCATGTCCCCCAGGTAAACACAGTTTAACAACCTTCAAGACTAAATGTCTTAATGCCACAAAAGTTAGGACAGTCGGGCCTGCTGAAGTGATTTCCATTCTGTCACCTCTCAGCACAGACTACCTGTTGTGTTATTTAGGTTTCTGTCTGTACATTGCCTTTATTTAGAATTTTACAAGATATTTGGACCTCAGCTTCCAACACCCAGTGCATCTACAACTGTAGTTTAATGAAGACCATCTTAAGCTGGCACTGCTACTGAAAGAAATTGAGCTCTCTTCCCAGTTTCCGGCTCCCATCCTTGTCCTGCCCCACCATTCCTCTCACAGAACTGTTTGGCCATGCAGCAAACCAGACTGGGGACATGATTCAGCTGAAGTTTGCCTCCCCTACCCCCATTTTAGGCTATTTTCTCAGTCAAATCAGTTCACTACTCCGGTTCACTGCATGATCACAGGAAGGGCTGGCATACAGAAAGGTTGGAGGTGAGAGTTGAGTGGGGGAAAGAACTGCTGCTTTTGGTGGCAGTTCTAGGCTCTGCATTGTAGCCAAATGTATACATCCAGTAAAGGATATGACACAGGATTGCTAGGGAGCAGCAGGACACTGCAATGGGAGATAGGTGAGATTCAGTGCAGATGACTCCAAGACAACCCTTGCTGAAAGAGAAAACGTGTGTGTGTGTGTGTGTCTGTCTGTGTGCTTCCAGACAATCTGCTTATGCAGAAGATCCCCCATGATTATTGGGCAACTTAACAGTCCTTGCTGCAGGACCATAAACCCATTTCTCTTAGCTCTCTTGTGGTCAACTCACTAAGAGGAAAAAAAAGGTTTTTGGGAAGGGAAGCACATGATTGATTAGTAAAGAGCTCTGCTTAAAGCAGTGTTACAAAGATTTCCTGATGTTTACTAAACCTCCTGGATTTAGTGTTCTTTGTCAAGGAGCCAAGTTAATCAGTAATTTGCCTGCACAATTTCTTCTTCAGACCAAGTAGCTGGTGTCTGGCTTATTCCTTCTCATCATACAGGTTAACAATAGTTTGAGATATTGTGACTAACTAATTAAGAGGTTAGTCTAATAGGTGTCCAATCCCTTGCAGAATTCTGATCAAATCTTTGCTTTGGTCCCTGGGACAGTCAGTTTAAGCCAATGAGTTCATAGGTATTTAGGAGCTGGTTTACTGATGTTGAGGTTTTTTAGCTTTTTAATTCTATTAAGCTTTTAATTTCTCTGCTTTTCTTCTCTGGGAGGATGGGGAGAGGATGTCCAAACCTGACTACTGCTGTGGCATCTTGCCACATCCTCCCAAGTTCTGGTTTCTGCCAGGAACAAGATCATTGCTCTGCTCTGGTGTGGTGACACTGGTGTGAGTGCCCAGGTCTTAGAGCTTGAGGTGCCTTGCACGCAGCCCTTCAGAAGGGTCTTGCTGCAAGCTCCTGCATTAGTGGCACATTCAGTGCCATCCCTTGAAACACAAAACATATTCGTTCTGAGGTCAGCTTACAGGTAAAACCATACCTTGAACTGTGCTGTACACACTGTAGGATGTGACGATTGCCTGCCTTTCTGTGTGCCAAGCACTTAAGCAAACCTCTCTAAAGCAAATCAGATGCAAGTTTGAGTCAGAACTGACCAGGATTCTTTAACAATCACAGACAAAGCTGCCTCACCCTTGAGTTTTGACTTCCACAGTCTCCTCTCCTGTAATGCTTTTAGGATTAAAACTTCCATCTACAATCCACAATACTTACACCAGATAAACTGATGTTTCAAAATGAAGTAGTTCCCTCAGAAGTCTCTAATGAAGGAATAACTACAGTTCTGTAAAGACATTGGAAACATGTGTGATTATTCCACTGGGGGGGGAACTAATTGCTGGGTTTTAATAGTTCCTTAGCAGCCTCATTTCCAGCTAGAAAACACCATTCTGAAATGCCATGCAGTAGGAACCCCAGTTAGGCTAACACAGGGGATCAGATGAATTTCCCTTTAGGTTATCAAGATGAATCTTGAGCTGTTAGAGATCTCACTTGAGAAACAGTACTTTAAAATTCACAACAGAGTACTGCCAGCTGCCCGTTCGTGAAGCGTTTGAGCCACAGCAGAACATTTTTACCCCATGTGTGTGTCGAGTACAGCTGCTATATGAATAGCTGCTTTATGGTGGTAGCTGCTGTAATAGCATGTTTGTCAAAGTAAAAATGGTGCTGATCCTGAAAGGTATTTCTGTTTCACAGCCTTATCTTCTAAGCCTTTTTTAGAGCAAGAGTGAGATTTGAATTGCAGTTCCTGCCTTCAAAGGCTTCTTGAGTGCTACTAATACAGTGGAAGTCTGATAAAGAGTTTGAGGAATGTCTGTGATGAGTCAAGTAACCCTTTTGTCTTTAAGAAATAAAATTATAGCCACTACCTGCTATCTGTCTTTACTGGCATGTGAAACCTTTGTGAGGCTGCAGTTACTGCACCATAGTGCTCTGGCACTGGGATCTGGTAGAAGGACAAAGCAAGCCTTAGCTGCAAATGCTTTTGATTTTTTCCAAGAGAAACCCGCTGAGAGCTGAAAGAGTTCTTTAATGTGTTGTTGTGCTTTTAAGAATCTAGCGTTTCCTAGCTTGTTAAAATTGATGATCTCTAGAGTCATGAACCGCTCTGAGCTAATGAAGCCAACCAACAAGTTACTGAACTTGTTTGCCAGAAGGTGATCAGCCAGCCCGAAGATTAATCTCCTTTTTCCGCTGAGACTTAACTATGATTGCTTAGATTACACAAGGCCCTTAACTGTGATGAGCTTAACTGGAAACAGAACAAAGCTGACCTAACAGTGTAAAGGGATGAAATCACTCATCTTGCAATGACTGCTCAGATGAACCAGAATGTGGGCACAGGTCACTGTGGGGAGCGGTTTCTAGGGTAGGGAGCCACGAACCGACATTGGGGTTGTGTAAGGAGCAGCTGAGGGAGGGGACGCTGGGCTTCTGGTGCCTGCCAAGGTCCTACCTGCGCCCGGTGCCTTCTCTGCATGGGGAGCACTTTGATCTAGGTCGTACGATGATGTTTTGAAGATGTGTTGAGGTGTTTTGGGGTTTTTTTTGTTTACATATCCCACTGTTTAATGCTGGCAGTTTCTCCCAGCACTCACCATCCAAATGGCTACAGTTGAGAATGTGAACTCTGAGCCAGCAGTAAAGATTTGAGCCCTTTCCCCCCTCCTTTTTTTTTTATCCCCTGTTTTTTTTCCTCTTTTTTTCGTTGCTTTTTTTTTGATTGTTCTTTTTCTTTTTTTAAGTTATTTTTGTGTTAAGATCTCTGACTTAATCCCTATAGCTAATCTAGTTAAAATGGAGTAAATCTCTGGATTTACTGGTACAGCTGGAGAAAACTTTTGACAGTCATGTGGCCAGGAGTGATGCCTCCTTGTGACCATTATACTAAAGAGCTCTTTGTTTCAGGCTCATGTACAGTCAGGAATGGTTCCTTCTCACCCAACTGCCCATGCTCCAATGATGCTAATGACGACACAGCCACCTGGTGGTCCCCAAGCCGCCATCGCTCAAAGTGCACTACAGCCCATTCCAGTCTCGACAACAACACATTTCCCCTATATGACGCACCCTTCAGGTGAGGAGTGTGTGCCCGGGAGACCTGCACCGTAACTGAGCCAGGTCGTGGGAGTGAGGAGAGTTATTATGAACCAGATTGGGGGAGAAAATTTAAAAAAGGAAACAAAAAAAAAAAAGAGAAAACAAAAATCTAACCTAAACCCAAACCAACTGCTGGTGATGTCCTTGCAGAGCGGCAGACTGCTGAAGGCAGAGCGTTCCTGCGTTTTGCATTTCTACTTTGCCAGCTCAAATGTGAGCCTAGAAAAGCAGACAAGATTTAGCTAATTGTACAAGATTGAGCTAATTGTGGCAAAGATTTTGCTTCTCTCTAGCCAAAGTAGAGAAATGGCTAACCATGTGGATGCTGTGGGACTGTGTTCTTCCAGGTTTTGCCGTGGTTTTACCATGGGGGATGGACTGTGTGTAGCCTGTTTCTAATGAGCTTGGGGGGGGGGGGTGGGGGGGGTGTTATTCCATTGAAAAGTGCTCACTCTTGAGGATAGGAATGAAAAATGTTGTGTGGGGGGCAGGGCTGTTAGACTTCATGACAGCTGGAGTCTAATCTTTAATCCAGAATAACATTCTGCAGCTTGACTTTTTGGGAGAAGAAGGTGCTGTATGACTGCTTTCTGCTCTAAATTTAACCTTGCCCGGGTTTTGTTATTAATTCATTTCCAAACAGCCTCTAAACTTCTTGTAGTGATGTAGCTAACCTGAGCGTGTTTCTTGGGGGAATGTGTGAGCAGAACCAGGCTGCTTTCTGAGGGTTTTAGGTACAGAGGAAAAAAAAAAAAGAAAAAGACATCCAAAGGACATCTTTGTGCAGGGTTTTGTTTTGTTCTCAAAAAAAAAAAAAAAAAAAAGAAAAGAAAAGAAAAAAATAAAGAAAATTTGAAAATAAAAAATAAAGACAAAGTTGAGCTGAGTAGTTGTCCTGTGACCACTTTACTAGCAAACTGTTGTGTGGCTTGCCAATTTATTATTTACATTTGAACTTTTTTTTTACAGTACAAGCCCACCACCAACAGCAGTTGTAAGGCTCATCTGGAATAACTGAAAGGCTGGATACCTTTTGTAGGCCAAATACCCTCCTTCTACTGCTTCTGCCAACTGGAAGCACAGAAAACTAGAATTTCATTTTATTTTGTTTAAAAAAAAAAAGGAAAGAAAAAATTGATTTCTTGTAACATCCACTAGGAATGCTAACAGTTCATCTTGCAGTGGGAGAGATTCGGACTGAGTAGAGGCATTTAGGAACTTGTGGGCTATTCCATAATTCCATGCACTGTATCTGAGTCCTGCAAGTGCCCCAACTCTGCTTGCTGAAAACTGGAAGTTATTTATTTTTTAATGACCCTTCAAAGTTATGAACTCATCAGCTAGCAAAAGAAGTAACAAGAGTGATTCTTGCTGCTATTATCACTAAAAACAAAAACAAAACCAACAAACAAAAAAAAAATCAAGACTTGGAGATCCCTTTTACTTCTAACTAAACTTGAAACAGGTTCAGTAAAAAAAAAAGAAAAGAAAAGAAAAAAAAAGAGAAAAAAAAAAAGGAAAAAAAAACCACAGGGGGAAAAAAAAAAGACAAATTCTAATCGTCAAACTGATGAATTATTATTTATAAATCACGTTTGATGAGATAATCACTATCGTGAGACAGTGATGTAACTTTTAAGTTAAGAAAACTTTTACTTTGTAGATAATATAAAATAAAAACTTAAAAAAAAAATTAAAAAATAAAAAAAGTTTTAAAAACTGACCCTACTCAGTGTCTGTGTCTTGTTTTACCTCCTGTCTCACTTTTATTGTCTTCCTCGGCTTTTTCCGCCCAGACCGCGGCTGAGGTTTCATTTAGCCACCACCAGGTAAGCTTTGCTCTGTGTCTGTCCTGTGCAGCTATTGTGGGGTGTGTGTGTGTGCCCTCCCCCACCCACCAAACCCCAAGTCTGTCAGCTTGGACTTCCAGGGCCTTGGCAAAAAATAAAACAGTGGAAGGGTTCCAGAGCAGAAGCTTGGTTAGAGGTTTTTAACAGTTTGTCTTCAGATCAATTTCCTTGTTCCTGAGCCCTGCACAGCTCTGGCTGCTGTCACAGATGTCACAGCTTGTACTGGGCTCAGTGGTGGGGCCCTCGCTTGCAGGAAGGATATTGGGCTGGAGCAGGTCTGGAGGAGGGCAGTGAAGTTGGTTAAGAGTCTGGAGAACAAACTTGAGGAGCAGCTGAGGGAACTGAGACTATTTAAATAGCCTGGAGAAAAGGAGGCTGAGTGAAGATCTGGTTCCCTATGACTTCCTGAAAGGAGGTTGGAGCCAAGTGTGATTTGTCTCCCAAGAAAGAAGACAAGAGAAAATGGCTTCAGATTGCACCAGGGAAGGTTTAGGTTGGCAATCAGAAGAAAATTCTTCACTGAAAGGGTTCCACAAACACTAGAACAGGCTCCCGAGGGAGGTGGTTAAATCCCCATCCTTGGAGATGGTTGAAAAACCCAGAGATGTGTTGCTGAAGGACACGGTTTAGTGGCGACCTGGCAGTGGCTGAGTTAATGGTTGGACTTGATCTTAATGATCTCTTCCAACTAAAACAATTCCATGATTCTAAGACTGGGCCTTGAGGCTTAAGATGATAAACTCACACAGGACTTGGTGCTGCTGCAGAAGGAAAGGAAGAAGTCAGGGCCAAGGGTTCCTTAGCAAAAATAGGGAAAGGAGGAGAAAGCAGTCGGTAGCATCTGCTTTGGCCATGCATAGACTAGTTCTTGCCTAACTGTTTGGTGCAGTGCAGGCACCTCATCATCTCGAACTAAAAGATAATGATGGTTAGACTGGGTTCTAGTTCTAGCCCAGAGGTGATTCTGGTTAAACTGGGTTATAGCATAGTTCTAATGGAAGGTGCTGCTGCTCAAACCGCCTCAAAGGACAAGCAAACTGGACAAGCTCTCGGGTGAAAAACCCATAGGGAAACAAACAGTGCTTGAGCTTCCATCGTAATCCTCCTAGGTCAGCAGCCCAGCAAGATATCACCAACTCCTGTTAGAGTGGGCAGTAAGAGGTATGAGACCAGCAGAGATGTGCTGGTGGCGTGGGGCAGGGCTCATTGAAAGTGTCTTGGAACAGTTTACCCACAGCTTGCTTTTGATTTCTAAGGGAGAGTTTCTGTCTTTTAGCATCCGATACTGTTAAAACAGTATCCAGGCACCTAGAGAGAATCAGACTAAAAGCAAGAAACAAGTTCTGAAAACAGTTTATTAAGAGAGAATTTTTATTATTGTTTCTTTATATTATGGTAAAATTGCATTATTCAAGAATAAGTTACTTGTACAGTACATACAGAAACAATACATAGAAAAAAACCCACCCTACTATACAAGAAGAATTCTTCTGTGCAGGTGAAAAGCAGAATGTTCAGATCAGTAACACTTTTCATCCAACAAACTGTTGGCTTCAATCATCCTGCTAAAGGCTGAGTTAGAGAATGCACAGTTGCCTCCCCACCTCCAGTAGATGCTGGTGAAGGTTGGGTCTGCTGGCATCAAACAAGCTTAAAATTTGGAATGCTCAAACCTGTTAGTCAAGATTTCAAGGCTTTATTTGCTTGTTAGAGTAAAACTGTGGTGGTTGGATGACAGCAGTCTTCTGTGGGCTGGAGGCTTGTGAGAAAGGAGAAGCTTCCCCCTCACACCTGGACCTCTTCCTAAAAGCTTTGCCCCAGAATAGTTTTGGTGCCTAAAACCATCGTTGAGGCAGTGGTGGTCTCAGTGTTTGGTAACCTGCTGTGGATTGCAGGTGCCGTTCCTCAGCGCTGGAGTGTGGGAGGGAAGAAGAGATTAAATAATGCAGCGTGTCCTAATCGTCTCCAGAACCTGTCACCCACCGGGACATGCAGAAGGCATTGGAAGGAGGGTTTGTCAGTAAGCAGCCAGTGAAGTGGAAGGTGGAGATGGGGAGAAGTTCTGGTTGGACCTAAGTCTTGGGTTAAGCACTAAGCTGGGTCCCTGCTGTCACAGAGAGCAAAGGCACTGCCTGGTTTTCATCTTTATTGCAAACTGTCCTGAGTCACTGAAATGAGGCTCCCCTCTCCTCAGGGCTGGGGGGTTGCACAAGCAGTCATTGGGCAAAGGCACCAAGAGTCACTGCTGATTGGGTTATGGCTTTGTCGTGTTGGATCTCCACAGCCATGGTGCAAGCCCATGGTCACACCTGACTTTATTTCAGCTCTAGGAAACCCTCTTTCTCCTGTGAAGCATGCAGTCATGTCGGGGCTCTGCCCTTGGCTTCCTTCCTCCCAAAACTCTATGCTGATGCTTCAGAAATCCCACTAGAAGCCCTGCTAAGTCCTAGGCTTTTCTCCCAAGTTGCTAGAAGACTGTAACAATTCCTTCAAGTTGCTCATATTCCATGGAATGGTTTCATGCTTTCCTTGCCTGCTGCTGTGGTACCTCGGGACTGAATTGCTGTGTGCTGGCAGGAGCAAAGGCAGGGCTGTGAGTCAGGCTCTGACCTGTGCCACAAGCCAGCTGGTTTCTAGGAGAAATTCCTCAGTACTTCAGGAGCTGGAGAAATGGCCTTCAAAACCCCTCAGGTCCTGGTGCAGCTGAAGCTGGGACCACAGCAGGTCCAAGCTGCAGCAGAGCAAAGGACTGAGGTGGAGAGATGGTGGAGCTGGGTGGCTGGGAAGCTCTTGGCTACCTTGTTGGTGAGATTTGAGATGGAAATAATTCGATTAAATAATCAGAGTGACTTTCTCTGCTTGCTGGTGGGGAGAACAGGAGATTGTTTGCACAGGGGAAGTGGCTGACGAGGAGATAATGAACCCAAGGTCTATTTTCCTAATCAAGCACAGCAATTTCCATCTGAACTATGGAGGAACCCCTCGCAATTAAACCGCAGGTGAAAAATACCACATGCCTCTGTATGTTGAGTTGTTGGCGCTCCAACAATAAGCCCCAACATGCCAAAACAACCCATCCCAGCAGCATCTGAGCTCTCTGGCAGGAGCTGAGCCAGCTGGGAACAGCAATCCCTTTTCCCAGCCCCTTCTTTCTTGCAGATGCTCTGAGCGTGAGGGTGATTCAGGCGAGGCCACCTCGTCTTTCTTGGGGGCTGCTTGGAGCTCAGCAGGACTAAAATCGGCTCTTTGCTAACAGGATTTAGCATGTCAAAAGTGTTTCCTGAGGTGTGTGAGCTCTGGGAACCACGCACCCAGCAGGCAGAGGAGCTGACAACTCGTGCTGTGCTTCACCCCCTTCCCCTCTTCAGCCCTATAAATGCAAGACTGTGGGGAGTGATTTATTAGCAGGGGAGGGAGCTGACTTGTCTGGCACAAGCCAGCTCTGGCTGTAGGCTCCTGCTGCTCGCTGCAGCCTTTGTGCTGCTCCAGGGAGGGAAAGGGGATGTGGATACAGCCCAGGAGCTCCAGCTGAGGACAGGGCTGGCTTTGTTCCTCCAGCAGTGCTGGAGGTGTGACCAGCCACTGCAATTTGCTCTTAATGCTCCAGTTTCAAGAGTGAGTGTGTGGTGGTGTGTGCCCGGTGCTGGGAAACACTGCTCCCTGCTGAAATACAGGATTGCTTCCCGTGCCCCCCATTTTAAAGTCATTTCAAGCAAGGGAAAGGGGAGAAAACAAAAAAAACAGACTTTGCCTGCTCTGAATGTAAAAGACAGCCCAGGAGAGGCTGGGGCAAGAGATGAGGCACAAGATGCAAATCCAAAGTGGTTTCCAAGTCGATGGTATCCAGTTTCTCCCAGCCCTCATCCTCTGACTACTAATAAAACCAGATTCGCTCTCACAGCTGCTCCCTGGCCTGCATTTGGCTCTGGTTATTTTGGCCCTGCCTGATCTTGGCTCCCGCCTGAGCTACATCTGCCCTTCCTGGCCCAGCCCAGCACAACAGCACCGTGATCTTGCCCTTCAATTCCTGACCTTGAGCTGAGCTTAGCTCCTCAGGCTTTGCTGCCAGCTAAGCTCACACGCGCTGGCTTAACGGCAAAGCCCTGCCTGGAGGCTGGATTTTCACCAGGCTCCTCACTCAACCCCAAACAGGCTTTTTTGTTTGCTTGCTTTCAAATTAATTCCTCCACGTTTGTGCTCCTGAGGGCTCCCACCAATACAGCAATTCCAAGGGGAAAAAGCAAAGGTAAAAAGCTTTCTTGTAAAGCGATTTCAAGGGGATTTTGCAGCCAATAATCCTGAGGAGTGCAGCACGGGCTGTGCTGAGAAATCTGGAAGTTGAAGGCTGTGAACATCCTCTCCTTCGTGTTGCAACAGCTCCAGCCCCTTCCTCATTCCTAAAATAACAGCAGCTCTAAGAAGCGGTTCCTCTGGCACAGCCGTGCCGGCTGCCTCAGGTAAAGAGGCACCAGGGCTCGATGCCACTGAGCCTGGAAACGGCAGCAGAGGTTGGGCCGCATCTGTGCTCCCGGCTCCAGAGCCTGTGCGGGTGTCTTTGCTGAGGAGGAGGGCCATGGAGCCCCAGGGATTTACTGGGATGCACAATTGTTCCCGTGGGAATTACGGCAGCGCCTACGTCTTGCTTGGCGTGCAACTCGCTGTGCAAGCAAGCAGCGTTCCTGGGGTGAGCAGAAGAGGTTCAAGTGCCTGTTGGGTGTGTAACTACAGCTGTGGAGATGCTGATCCACCAGCCTCCTCCACCTAAGGCACGGTGCAGGGCGCAGTCCCTCTGCAGGGCTGGGAGAGGCTTTTCCTCCAGGAGAGGAGACACATTCCAAAGGGACACCCTCCCCTCCTCACCTGCAAGAGGCTGCTGCATAGCCTTAAAGGCTGCCAAATTTTGCTGTAGGGTGTTTAAGTGGGGAAACGGGGAGTGGGAGTGGGCTGGAGAAGCAAAAAGAATGGATTTTGGGGGGGAAGTGGATAGATTTGTGCCTAAAATGTATCACTGGGGCAGAATCACAGAACGGCCTGAGCTGGAAGAGACCTTGAAGATCATCTAGTTCCAATTGCCCCCCGACATGGGCAGGGACACCTCTTGCTAGACCAGGTTGGGTCATGTCCCTGCCCATAGCAGTGGGGGTTGGAACAGTTCCATCACCACAATAAAAAGCCTTCATCACTGAGATTAAAATGCTTCCACTGTGGCATAAAGATTTCTCCATCACCATGATCAAAAGCCTTTGTCACAAGGACAACGTTTTGTCCCATGATGGAGGCAGCCTCCACCATGGACTAAAAATCCTCTACCACCAGGAGAAAAGGCCTCCAAAACACTTCCATCATGGGATAAAAAGCCTCCACCACTGGGATAAACCACTTCCACCACACCTCCATCACCCGGAGGAGTGCTTTGCCGTCAGTCTCCACGTTAGTCCTCAGCTAGCGACATTATTAACGATGGGGCAGTTAGTGTTCACCTCTTAATTAGCAAGGCTAATGCTGTGAGTATTTCTCCGGCTTGGCGCAGGGAGGGACTGCAGTTGTGCCGAGTTTAAAAACAAAACAAACGAAGGGAGAGCAAGAAAAGCCAGTTTTCGCCTTATCTGACAATAAAGCCCGAACTCTGATCGCGATCATCATCTCCGCCCGACGCAGGAGCTCAGCGCCGGCAGGTCCGGGCGTTGCTGGAGGGTTTGGCAGCGGCAGCACGTACTGGGATGGGAGGAGTGGGCTTGGCCCGGAGCAGCAACTGGTCGATGAATTTATAATTCACTATTATTCTTGGGGTTTCCTTCTTTTTTGGGGGGTGGGGGATGGGGGGAGAGGGCTGTTGTGTTGTTTTCTGCGGTTTTCCTCTCTGCAATTTTAAGGCTGTAACACAAAGATCCCCACCCCGGGTTCCTTTTCTGGGCGCTGTCATGTCAGGGACAGGCAGGAGACCGAGCCCGACGGCGCGATGCTCGGCACGGATGCAGGCACGAGCGGTGTGTGTAAACAGTAACCAGAAAGCTTTGATAACAACAACTGAAAATACAGCTAAAAGGCCCTTTAACAGGCCGAAGGGAGGGAGCACACTCTTACTGGAGTGAGAAAATACCCCCTTCCTTGCGAAAATAGAATAATCATCCCTAACCAGAAAGAAGAGACTAGGTACATTCGTTCTCTCGATGGGATATCCGGAAGGTCTCTAGGATTTCTCCACCTGAAAGTGCATCCCGGTGCCCGTCAGAGCGGCGTGTACTGGTTGTCGATGGCTCGGACGTGGCCCCGTCCCGGTGCCTCCACCTCGTAGTCCGAATCGCGGTGCCGGGTGCTGGCAGCCGCGGCCGCCCTGCTCGGACGCAGGCTTTGCGCCAGCTCGGCGGGCGGTGGCACCAGGTGGAAGATCTGCTCTGATGGGGGACATGGAGGGGTCTCGTCGTGACCGTGGGGGCAGGAGGAGCTGGTAGGGGTGAGGCTGAATTCAGGGCTCCAGCTGGGCATGGGCAGGGGGAGAGGGACCGTGGTGCTGGAGCCAGGAGCTGTGGATGGAGGGGAGATGACTGTTTGGTGGGATGCTCCTGCCCCATCACCCTGGGGTGTAGGGAGCATCCCACGCCCACCCCAGCAGCGGTGAGGAGCAGACGGTGGTTTGAGGCAGCTTCTCCTTTCTCAAAAGAGGAAGCTGGGAACTCGGGAGTCACTTTTTGTGCCCTTTCCTGGATGCTTCCACTTCCCACTACTTGTGGCCATGCATCTGCCCAATCCTGGAACACCCAGATTTACCCTGGGGACCTTCCCACTTGGGACATGACTCTCCCTCCCTGCACCCCATAGGAATGTCCCCATCCATCCACGCCCGCGTACCTTGGGGCTGGGGAAGGACAACGACGTAGCTGGACAGACGGACATCACAGGCTGTCCCGCATTCCAGTGGGATGGGGTAGCGGTGGAAGTGGTGCAGCATCTCCACGATGGAGGAGAAGCGGAGATGTTGGACGCGGCATTGGCCCCGTTCCGTCAGCGCCAGCCGCAGGTGCTGCGGGGAAGAGCAGGAACCTGTTAGTCCTCCAGCGGCTGCCGTGCTGCGGGAGATGACGGAAGGACACAGGGACATTGGGGGTTGGGGTGCGACACGAGGCTTCAGCGGGAAATGCTGCGTCCCCAGCCCGCAGTACCCTGCTCATTGCAGGGGGTTTGCTCCCGCCGGGAGTGGCCATGAGGCCAACAGCCCTCTGAGAGCGTCAGGGCAGGGACCAGGCAAGGACCTAGGGATGGGGCATGGACTGCACTGCCGCTGCCAGAGGGGCTCCTGTGAGAGTGTCGTGTCCCCCCCCCCAGCCCCTCTCCTGCCTGTACCTTTGCTCTGCCCTGGAAGTTGAAGGTGAGCACGTACTCGCCGCGCCGCGTCTCGCTCTGCCGCACCAGGAAGACTCCGTGGCCCTCCAGCCCCCCCAGCTGCACCAGCTGAGCCGCCTTCACTCGGGAGATGGGTCCGTGGAACCAGGGGCAGGAGGACAGGAACTGCTCCATCTTCGGCCCTGCCGCCTCCCCCGGGCCCCCCAGCGTCGCCCCTGCCAGGGCACAGGGATAAGTACCCTGGGGATGCAGACGACCTCCCTGTCCCCCTCCCCTCTGGCTCTGTCCTCCCACCCGATCAGCTTGGCTAAGCATGATAACGACCTTCCGTGCAGTGAGGGAAGCCTCCAGCAATTCTGCCCTGTCTCAGGTCCCATGTGTGTCCCTCCCTGCTCACCTTGGCTGAGGGTGTCGGTGCTGGTGGTGGGGCTGGTGGCTGCAGGGTCAGGATGCCGACATGCCAGGAGCTCAGAGTCACCCACATCGGAACTGCCAAGGACAGGAGAAGCCAGGCTGAGCACCAGCAGTTGAGGGATGGGAATGATGCTGGGGACATGAGAAGACTGTCTTCATTTCCTGGCTTGGGGACATCCCTGCACTTACCCTCTGTGTGCACACTCTCGGATCTCAGCCGTCCAGGAGTTAAGCTGCTGCTCGTCCCCTGCTTCAAACACGATGTCGGTGGCATTGGTGACCTGGGGGACATCAAGTGACATAGGCACTTCAGGGAGAGAGATGTGCACCCCCTCCCACCCACCCACACTTTGGGATTGACCTTGAACCCCCAGCTGGGACAGAGCAACCCCCACCCCACATGCCACATCCTCCTGTGTACCCCCTCCCTGGATGGGAAGAGGAACCAAAATTTGGCATGGGAGCTTTGGGCAGCCATGTGCATGCCAGAGGGTGGGAGAGGCCCTGGGATTGGATGCAGACCCCTGCCTGGGCAGGGCCCTACCTTGAGGACAAAGGTGTGGAGGTTGTCGGGCATCTCCAAGCGTGTGCACCTGCGCACCTCCTGGATGGCAGAGCAGGCAGTGAGCAGCTTTGGCTTTGAGCCCTGTGGAGGGGAGTGCAGTGGCTGAGCTGAGCCTCATCACCTCTCACACCCCAAAACCTTTCCTCCCCCTCACCCCCCCCAGCCTGCTGCTCTGCCAGGGTGGGGTCAAGCCAGCCAGGAGCCACCCTCTTGAGGCAGGAGAATCATGAAGGAAATACCCTGCTCTGCAGGGAAATATCCCCTGGGCATGGAAATACCCTGTGTAGCAAGGAAATGCCCCATGTGGCAAGGAAATACCCTAAAGGGCACTGCCCAGCTGCTGTTGGGGCACCCTGAGAGAGCCGAGTGGTGCCCAAAGCAGGTGGCCCCCACCAAGGATTCAGCAGTGGAAGGGTGGATGGAGGAGAGGAGGGAGAAGGGGGTTCCCAGCATGGCAACACATGCCAGGGAGACTGCATTAATGGGGAAATTGAGGTGCAGACAGCAAGCCCCCCAGTTATGGGCGCAAGGGTCAGCTCAGCAGTGGCATGCTGAGAGGTCCCTGTGGCTGGTTTGACGCTGACACAGGCAGATGACAAAATGCTGAGCCAGCACTTCCAGAAGGCCAACAATGTCCCTCCCAGCAGCTTTCGGTTCCTCTGCCATCAAGCACACTGTCGGGTGAGCCGCTGACCGCTGCAAGGCCATGTCATGTGGCACTTGCCCAGCTGCCACTGGTACTAACTGTATCGGGGGTGCTGGGGACCCTTCTGGGTGTGAAATGGCCCTGGAGGACCCTTGCACTGGGTGATGGAGTTGACCCCTCCATGCTTATCCCCACAGATAGAGCCAAGGATGCTGCCTCATCTCACACAGACAGCAGTGGTGTGTGCCGGGCACACTAATCCCTCTATACCAGGCTTGATGCCAATGTGGTGTGACAAAATTTTGGCTGGTTATGATTCATGCAGTGGTTTGAGCATCCCAAAGGCTGAGTCACAGAATCACAGCACTGCTTTGGTTGGAAAAGACTTTTAAGATCATCGAGTCTAACCATCAACCTAAGACCACTACAGCCAGCAAACCGTGTTCCTAAGTGCCATGTCCACACATTTCTTGAACATCTCCAGGGACTCCACCACCTTCCTAACCCATGCCAGCTATGGCAGTCCTCTCCAGCTCAAAGCCAAGACCGCAGGCACTTCACCACACAACCAGTTGCCAACCAAACCACATTCAATTCACTCCAGCCTTGCCACGCTCGTGGCCGAACCGTCCCCATCACCTTCCCCAAAGACCTGGCATGACCCTAACATGCTCTTGGCACCTCAGCACTCTCCACGGTCACCCAACCAAAACCATGTTTGGTTGCTTCTTTATTTCATTCTCCACCCAACCCTGCCCCCTTTCCTCCCCTCCCTCCACACACTCGACAGAGAACTCAATGTACTTTGGGGCCGGAAACGCAGCGTGAGAGGGATCGGCTCTTATCAGTTGCACTGAAAAGAAAGTTCTTAGAAGTTGCTCACCAAAAGTCATCGTGCAACAGGGTTGGTGCTACCGCGGCACGCCCCCTCCCCCCCCGCGCCCCGGCCTCGCTGGTGACAGTGATTGCAGCTGCAGCTATAGCTGCAGCTGCAGCTGCAATCACTGTCACCAGCAGGGCCAGGGGAGGTGCCACGGTGCCACCGCTGCTTTATCCTAAAGGAATTTTACTTGTGCCCTCTCTGGAAGTTAACCGCATCCCAAGCCCTCCAGGGAGAAAGCCAAGGAGTTGCCCATCTTGGCTGCCTTCCCACAGGGTAGGTTGTGACACCCAGCACGTCGGCGAGCTCGCCAGCGGGCTGGTTTTTTATCAGCTGGTTGGAGGTCAGCCTCTTGCTTTCCTAGGAAATGAGAAATTCCTGGGAAAAAAAAAGAGGGGGGGGGGCAATTCGGTGAAGGTCTCTGCCTCCTTCCCTGCTGACGGGGAGAGAGAGAGCGAGCAAAGGGAGAAGGAAATGATGCAGCAGAGAGATATGGTGCCCGAAAAACCAGTCTGGCTTCGGAGAAGTGCCTACCGCAGGCACGGTGCCCCTGCCCCCCCCCGTGCGAGATGCCCTGCTCGATGGCAGCCGGTACCGAGAAAGGCAATTCTAGGTAACCAAAACTGCACACTCAACACTGTGAGCGCTCAGCCAGCGCCCAGCTGGCTCCTCCTCAGCAAGAAAAGTGCCAGGGCACCATCTTTGAGCTGAGTACCCACCACTGCCAGCCCAGATTGCCCCAGCTCTGCCCTCAGCCTAAACAGCATTAGCTCCCAACCTACGGACCTCTGTCCTATTGCTCCTAAAAGTATCCTAAGAACATGGGGGAAAGCTCAACACAAGGCTGAGCACCCCTCAGAATCGCCCAGGGACATGATCTGCCAAGCTGCAGTCCCAAGCCCCCAGGGCACAGCTGCCGTCATCACAGAATTGTTTTGGCTGGAAGGAATCTCAATCAGCAAGTCCAGCCATTACCCCAGCACTGCCAGGGCACCACTAAAGCCTGGCCCTCAGCACCTCATCTACACAGCTTTGAAACCCCTCCAGGGATGGAGACTCCACCACTGCCATGGGCAGCCTGTTCCAGGGCTTGCCAACCCATCTGGGGATGAAGTTGTCCCTAATATCCAACCTAAACATCCCCCTGGAGCAACTTGAGGCTGTTTTCTGTTGGAGAACTAGCATGGCACGGGGAGAATCAGCATGGCACAGGAGAGCCAGCATGGCATGGGGAGAATCAGCATGGCACAGGAGAGCCAGCATGGCATGGGGAGAATCAGCACGGCACAGGAGAGCCAGCATGGCGTGAGAAGAACCAGTGTGGCACAGGAGAAGCAGCACAACACAGGCAAGAACCGGTGTGGTGCAGGGAGGACCTGTGGAGGGCAGGGTGGCTGGGAGAAAGTAGGGTTTGCTGGCATCTGCCAAATATAGGAAGGAGACCGGTGCCAGCTTGGTGCTGTGGTCGTACCAGGAGCACAAGCTGGAGGTCAGAGCAAGGTCACAGCTGCACTCGGGCGTTGCAGGAGGGGAGCTGCTGTGCTTCCGCCAAGCAAAGCCTCGGTCCCAGCTCACTGCAGTGCCTGCACCCGCTGCTTTCCTCACTACCTGTGTTTGCTCAAGGCCAGCGTGTGGCAGCCACAGTGCTGGTCATCCGGTGATCTCCGGTGATCTCTGGTGATCCTCCACCCAGTGGCCTGCCCAATATCTTTGCACTCACCATTCCTACTTTCACATGTGATCAGGGGTGGAGAAACAGCTACCCCAGAGGGCTGGCTCAGCACAGTGGGTTCCCCCACACACCTCTCCAACAAGGATATCTTGGATTTATGGAGAGGTTTTGAAAGTAAAACTCCTCCCAGCCCAGCCATGTATGCCAGGAAAAGCTCGTTCTGCACTGCTCTGAGCTGGCATGGGTGCACAGGGATGCTGGGAGAGCTTTCCTGGATGGAGGAAAGGAAGGCAGCTGGCTGTCCAGGAGTGGGAGTGACATCATGCTGCCCATGCCTGGGAAACTCTAGGTTTGACTCACACACTGGCAGGGTGCTGGCACCTGCTGTCCACCCAGACATCCCCTGGCACAGCTGATTTCTGCTGGGTCACCAAAGCACAATGCCAGTTTACATGGGAGGGAGCCACGGCCACTCTCTTTTCCTAGTGGATTTAGCCAGTGCTCAGTCCCCTGCTGGCAAAGGCAGTGGCATGGCGATGATGGCGGTGGCACGGCAACAACGGCGGTGGCACAGTGATGATGGAAGTGGCACAGCAGTGATGGTGGTGGCAGCATGGCACAGCTATAACGACAATCATTGAACGGTGGTGGCAGAGCAATGGTGGTGGCAGAGCAATGATGGTGGCGGCACAGTGATGATGGAAATGGCACAGCAGCGATGGTGGCAGCATGGCACATCGAACGGTGGTGGCACAGCAGCAACAGCAGGGGCACAGTGCCGATGGGAGTGGCACAGCCATGGTGGCAGGTCCAACATGCTGGGACTGTGGGAGCAGAGAGCAAATCCTTCGAGAGTGGCGGGCGCTGCCGCCAGCCCCTCCACGCGCTGGGGACTTCCCCGCACCAACTCTTTCACTTCCACCCTATGTCATGCTGTGGGAGGTGAGGAAGAGCCACAAGCCCTTGTGCAAGGTCCCCGACGGATACAAGAGAGATTCGTTGCTTCTTGTAAATCACAGAGCCTGCCGTGTGCCACTTATGCAAGGGACAAACCTCAGCCAGGGCTGCAGCGTACCCACGCATGGCTCAGCCCCACTGGGCTGCCGGTGGATGGACAAACGGATGGACAGAGGGATCTTCAGTGGTGTGAGGACTGGGTCATACCAGTGTAAATCCCCATCCCACATCCATGGTCACAGGGAATTTTATGAAGGAGTCAGAGGATTCCAGGCAAAGTGGAGAGAAACCAGTTCCCATTGTCCCTACACACAGCAGTGGGGTGGCAACGAGGGTCTTGTGGTGCTGGGAGAGGCAACACCATGGGTCGTGCTGGAGGGTGGAAGGTGTTTGTTGTACCACTGATCATCCTGGGGAGGTTGCACCATAGGTAATCCCAGCATTCGTCTTTGCATTTAGTGCCATGGTCTAGATGACTGGACAGGGCTGGGTGATAGGTTGGACTGGATGATCTTGGAGGTCTCTTCCAACCTGGTTGATTCTATGATAATCCCAGTTTGCCCTTGGGAGTTTTCACCATGGTTAAACCCAGTGCTCATCCTTGAGGTCTTTGCACCATAAATAATCCCAGCACTTGTCCTTGAGCGTTTGCACCATGCTTCATCCTGGTGCTCATCCTCAGGGGTCTGCACCACCAGTGCTCAGACTGGCAGGTTTGCAAGACAGCTAATTCCAGTCTTCATTCTCCAGTGGCTAATCCCAGTGTTCCAGGGGGCCGTAGCACAGATAATCCCAATGCTCCTCCTCAAGTGTTTGCACCAGAGCTGATCCCAAGAGGAGAGCTCCACCTCATGCCAATGCTAGTGTTGGAATGGGGCCTCTCTCTTGCACAACCCCTGCCTCTCATGTGCCTCCTGCACCTTGTGTCCACTGAAGGGGCTCCCAGCTCAGCACACACCCTCAAAGCTCACCGAGCAGGACCCCAGGGTGGCACACTCCCGCCTCTCTGCTTGCGTGCCAAGGCTGTTCACTCTGAAGTCTTCTGACAGTTGCACTGAGCATCATCATGGGGTTCTCTGTTCTGTCCAGCAGGACAAAAGTTTCCAAGACACTCCCAGCTCTGAACATCCCCAAAGCTCAGGGCAGGGGACAGAGCCATCCCTGAGGGGACCGCACTCGGCGGTGACAAGAGGCACTGTTGTGCTGGCCTGAAGCGCTGGCTCGGGGGCACAAAGCACCTTCTGTTCCCATCACCAGCGGCTGCTCAGTGCCGTGAACGGCAATGGGAGAAACCACAGCCCAGACCCCAGCACCCCCACCGAGCCCCTGCTTCTTATCAAAGCAAAACCAGGGAGCTGCAAAACATCACCCCAAGAGCTGCTGGACAAATCCATTCCCAGAGGGAGGTACCTGGGGGGTGTCCAGCTAGAAACCCTCCCCCCACATCCTGGTGGCTGGTTGCCCCTCTGCGCATTGATCAACCTCCACTGAGCAAGGCAGCAGCCACCGAGTCAACATTCTCTCCTCTAAACCCTTTCAACCACCCCAAAATCCTGCAAGCCACCCCAAAACCCTGAAAACCACCTCAAAAAACCTGCAAGACACCTCAAAAACACCTCACGCCTTTGCAAACCACCCCAAAATCCTGTAAACCACTGCAAAACCCTGGAAACCACTCTACAGTCCTTCAAATCACCACAAACCCCTGGAAACCACCCCAAAGCCCTGCAACTCCCCACCCTGCTCCAAAACCAGTGAGCCCAGTGGCTCAGATTGCCAGCAGGGTTTAGGGAATTGGGAGCTTTAAAGGAGGGTGTGTCTGTGACTAGGTGCCATGGGCCACCCCCTTTATGGCTTTCCATTTATTTTAAGCCAAAGTCACTTCCAGCGTGGGCTGCTCTGATGATTTCCTGGAATAAATAACAAGCGTGGAAAGTAAACAAGGTGTCTGCTTGCAGGCAGGAACTGGCTGCAGCTGGGGACTGAATCACCCCAAAGCCCAGCCCCAGGAGGCTAGAGGATGTGGGGTGTCCAATATGGACCCCACAGGGTCCCCACAGTCCCCAGAATGTTCTGGGGCTTTGCATCACCTCACGATTTGCCATTACCCAGGGGTTTTGCATCACCCAAGATGATGCAAGAGCTCCAGGAGCCCACACATTCCATGTCCCCCAGGTGGGTACTTCAGTCCTGAAGCAGGATCTGCCAGCTGCCTAGTGGTGCACCCTGCAGCAGATCTTGCTCCAAATGCTTTAGTTTACAATATAATCTCAAGACAATGGTGAATATCACAAAGCTCATCACAGGCATTGGTTGGAGCTGGAATAAACCCATGGCCCACTGCTGGGAAGAATCCTTCCAGATCTCAGAGCTGGGATGAACCAAAGCCCCTGTTGCTGGGAAGAATCCTTCCAGATCCCAGCATGGGGATGAACTCAAGCCCCTGTTTCTGGGAAGAATCCTTCCAGATCCCAGAGCTGGGATGAATCCAAGCCCCCGCTGCTGGGAAAAATCCTTCCAGACCTTGCACTGCCTGCGCAGGCTCTCATAAATATTTACCTTTGAAAGCAGCAGAAGTCAGCCTCAAACAACCACATCCTGGGCCGTGAAAAAAAAAAAAGGAAGAAAGAAAGGAAAATAAAAAAAAGAAAATAAAAAGCAAAAGAGACAACCACCCAAAAACCACTGCTGGGCATCTCACACTGGCTGCCAGGCTGAACTGCAGCACCCGCCAGAACCCTGTGCTCCTTCGTACCTCCAGCTGTAAGAGAAGCAAGGAGAAGAAATCCCAGTCCCTTTCCCCCCTTTTCCTGTGATTCCCTTAGTATCTCCATTCCTTGCTTGCTCTCCACTTGCAGATGGTGCTTGCTTACCCAAGCAGCTCTGCAGCATCCCTGAGGAGATGACCCCAACCATCAGCAGTCATGTGCTGGTGGCAGTGAAGCGTCACCTCCATGAGCAGAGGAAGGTCGTAGGGATGGGGTAAAGCCTACCTTGGAGTGGATTTTCAAAGACAGGAGTTACAAATAAAGGAGAGCAGAATCACAGAAACACAGAATTGGTTTGGTTGGAAAAGACTTCTAAGATCATTGAGCCCAACCATCAACCTGACCCCACCACGGCCTTTAAATCACATCCCAAAGTGCCATGTCCACATGTTTCTGGAACACCTCCAGGGACAGAGACTCCACCACTTCCCTGGGTAACTCCAGTGCCTGACCAGGAGCCTCCACCTTGGAGCCCTTCTTCTGCTACCCCAACAAATGCCAGCACTGGAGGAAGAAGCAGGTCCGGGCTCCATCCCACACCCTTCCCCTCCCAACCCAACCAAGCCTCAGTGAGCTCCATCTCAGCAACACAGTTTCCAAAATAAGAAACTCTGCTCTTCAGCAATTAACTCCGAGGCTGCGGTTAGGCTGCTAAAAGTGGTTTTTTTTCCGTGCATGACCAAGGATGGAAAAAGTTGTGGTTTAATAAATGACAAATAACCTTTTGTCTCATCACCCTCCTCCCCCACTCCCCATATGCCCTCACACTGCCACACCAAAAACAAAAACAACCAACTACAAAAATAAAACAAAAAGAAAAGAAATTGAGAGAGAGAGAGAGAGAAGGGAGGCGGGAAACAGAGAGAGAGAAAAAAAAATCACCACCAAAATCTCCAAACGCCCCCAGGGCACCCAGCCCTGAGTGCCTTCGAAGAACGGTGAGAGCGGAGCCGCGCTGAAAGCCGAGCAGGGAAGGCAAAGAGGTGAGGCAGCGAAAGTCTGCGGGTGGCTTTCGGTGCAGCCCTGGCTGCAGTTTCACGTCTCCCAAAGGAATCGGAGCACACCGATCCTCTCCCGTTTTTAAGCCATGAAAGGTTTTCTGGTTTCTGTCCCGAGGATATGAGGAGAAAGATATGGTCCCCCAAGCATGCTGGAAGAGGGGTGTCAGGAGAGGGATGTGGATCCTTGGAGATGCTATAAATGAGATGGAGTCCCTGGAGACATAGGGAAAAGGATGCCAGGAGTGGAATGCAGCCCCTAAGGATGCTAGGAAAGAGATGAGGTCCCTGGAGATGCAGGGATAAAGATGAGAGGAGAGATATGCGAGGAATGCCATGCAGCCTCTGAAGATGCCCTGAAAGGGATCTGATCCCTAAGGCTTCCTGGAGAGGGATGCAGTGCCCACAGATGTTGGGAGAAGAATGGCAGGAGAAAGATGCTTTTCCTGGGGGTACCAGGTAAAGAATGCCAGGAGAGGGATGCAGTGTCTGGAGATGCTGGAAGAGGGATGCCAGGAAAGGGACACAGACCCTGAAGACACCAGGATTAGGATGTGGTCCCTGGAGATGGAAGGAGAGAGATGGCAGAAGAGGGATGTGATCCCTGAGGATGCAGAGAGAGGAAGCAGGCCTTGGAGATGCCAGAAGAGGGGTGCAGCTGTGTCCACACCTGGCTGTCCAGCCACCAAGAGCTGGTGCAATAGGGTCACTCTTGGCTGGGTAATCAAGGCAGCAATCTCCTGCCTCCACCCTGGAATTCTTCGACATTGTAATGCCAGCAAAGATAGAAAAGCACATGTGGCATGATCCAGCTCCCCCCTGGGCCAACCACGAGGATGAGGGCATGAACACACGTGGTTCACAGGACAGAGGACACCAAGTGGGGTCCAGACTGATGATTTTTCCTAGAGCCAGGGTGATAATGGAGCACTGAGACATGTCCCATTACCAATGAAATCCTTCTCACGGGGCATTTGCTGCCCACAGGCTCCAGCAAACCTTCCGGGGTTTGCTGGAGCCTGCAGGCAACAGATCCCCCTGGGAGGAAATGATGATTTTGCCTGAGATTTGCCTGGGGTAAGGATGAAAACACAGCTGCTGCTGGGGTCAAGGCTTCCTGAAATGTGGCCTCTGAATCCCTGCAGGCAGAAACCAACAGCAGATCCTCTCTCCACCACCACCTCTTCATATAACTCAGCTGAGTCACTTACAGCCACATTTGAGCAGCCTAAATTACTCCAGGAAGTCCAAAGCAGTTCCAAGAGGAGATGGGATATAGACTGAGGCCACAATGCTGAGATGTCCCCCACTCCCTGCCTGGCCAGCTGCCATGCAGAGTCCCCAGGTGATTGAAATCAGAGCCCAGTCATGCAAGACCTGCTTGCTCAGGAGGTGGCAGTTCTGAGAAACCAGCTTCAGGTGAAAGGAAAAGGAAAGAAGGGGGAAGGAAAGAAGGGGGAAGGAAAGAAGGGGGAAGGAAAGAAGGGGGAAGGAAAGAAGGGGGAAGGCAAGAAGGGGGAAGGAAAGAAGGGGGAAGGAAAGAAGGGGGAAGGAAAGAAGGGGGAAGGAAAGAAGGGGGAAGGAAAGAAGGGGGAAGGAAAGAAGGGGGAAGGAAAGAAGGGAGATGGAAAAGAAAAGAAAGAAAAGGACAAAAAAAAAGAAAAAAAAAAAAAAAAGGAAAAAAATGAAAGGAAGTCAAAGCAGCCTCACGCTGAGCAGAGATAAAAATACTGCTCCTGCTGCAGCCAGGGCCGAAGATGCAGGAGGCACGGCAGAGGCACGGCGGGGTTTGCAGCGGAAGGAGTCTTCCCAGCCTGTCTCGGCGTGCCATCAATTTAGGGGATGCGCTGGATTTCATTAAAATGCCATCAAGAAAGCAGCACAAATGCAAATCCCATTTCCCTTCCCCTTCCTGTAAAAACATCTGCTCTGCAGAAAGGGCTCAGGACATTTCCGTTGCAAATTGTGGCTTTTGATGGAGTTTAGGACTTGGCCGTAGAAAAGGCGCTTGGGGCTGGGCTTCCTTCAGGCCTGAAACCCCAGCGGGATGCCCTAAAACATGCAAACCACTTTCACCAGGTTTGGTTTAAATTTGTGAAGGTGGAAAGGCCTCAGCACTACTTGATCCTATGAATTCCATGAGAATGAATAGTGTGGTAGAGGAGAAAGTGCCTCCATGGGGAGCAGCGAGGAGTGGGTGAGCATCACCCTCATATCAGACAGCAGAGAATCCACTTGTGCTGCGTGCCTGAGACTATGCCCAGGCTTTCACCGGTTCTCCTGTGCACATATTTACATCCACCCATACATACACACATTACAGGCACCCTGGTAGCCCTCCTTCTACTCCAGGTGCACCAGTGGCATATCAAGATGGTCCCACTGGTGCTGGGTCCAGCCCCAGATGCCATGGAGCATCATCCCCTCATCCTGGTACTGGTGGCTGGCACGGCACCCTTGTTCCCCTCCTCTCCTCAGCACACCAGCACCCTTCAGCATGTCCCTAAAGTAGGTATCTGGGTGCTTCCCTCACTGTACTGGGTGCCCTGAGCCCATCAGAGCCCTGAAGCCAAGCTGGGATTCAGTCTCTGAATCAAAGTATCTCCAAATCCCACCTGTGCAACATTAATTTTCCAGCACTGAGGAAAGGAAAGAGTGCTGACAAAACCAAGCCAGCGGTGGCTGCAAGCATGGGAAGTCCCATCCCTCCAGCTGATGCTCCCATGGGCCCAGCACATCACTGGGGAATGGGATGTCCATGGCAGGCAGTGCCACAGAGACTGCTGGTGGCTCCAGCATGGCTCGCCAGCACTCAGCCCTTCACCACCCAAGCAGTAAATGGGATTAGGACCCTTCAAAAGGCCCTGCTCCCTTTGATGCCAGGCACATTATGGGATTAGGTGGAGAGGCCCTGTTGGAACTCCCCAGGGCAGTTAAAATTAGATAAAAACTGCCACAGGCAAATCGATGAGGCAGTGACTGAGGCATGGTGTGGCACATGTGGGGCCACCTCCCTTTCCCCATGTATTCTGCCTCTCCAAGGTCATTGCAGGGGTGGAATATCTGGGAGCTCGGTTTGATAGAACCACAAAATCATTTTGGTTTGAGGAGACCTTTAGGATCACCTAGTCCCACCATTAACCCAGCACTGCCAGGTCACCGCTAAACCATGGCCCTCAGCACCTCATCTCCATGGCTTTGAAATCCCTCCAGAAATAGGACTCTACCACTGCCCTGCACAGCCTGGTCCTTGACAACCCTTTCTATTGTGAGGCTGAGTTGAACTCTCAATTGCAAAGTATTATTACAAGAGAGAAGAAGAGGGTGCGCCTGCAGAGACCTCAAGGGTGACCAAGCCTAACGGTCCTGAGACCAGCTGGGGATCAAAGTCCCCAGGGACTGCTTTTACCATTGCTTATTTGAAAACATTCATCTTTCACAATGACCAACAGCATCTTCAGATCAGAGGAAGAGCCATGACATGGGTGAAAGGCAGCAGCAAAATTCTGTGAGTATCCCATGGATGGAAGGAAGGGGTTTAGGTTGGAATGGACCTTTAAAGGGCATCTAGTCCAACCTCCCTGCAGTCATCAGGGACATTTGCAACTAGAGCAGGTTGTTCAAAGCCCCAGATGACCTGATCTGGAATGTTTCCAGGGACAGAGCATCTCCCACCTCGATGGGCAACCTGGGTCTGAGTCTCACGACCCTCAGTGTAAAGCATTTCTTCTCTCCAGTCTGTATCTCCCTCTTTAAGTTTAAACCATCACCCTTTGTCCTTGTCACAACAGGCACTGGCCAAAAGGTCTGTCCCCAGCTTTCTTACCAGCCCACTTAAGCACTGAAGTTGACCAGAAGGTCTCCCTGGAGCCTTCTTTTCTCCAGGCTGAACATATTTATAATAACAAATAACCTTTGTTATTGTTTTAAATTAAAACAGACCAAAACTCCACCACAAGGCTGCTCTCTTCCCACCACTCTGGAATTTGTCCCCTTGCTGGGTATGGGGAAAGGGACCCACTAGCCCAGTACAAAGTTTTCTACCACCCCCAGAATGCAGCTGCAGTTACTGAGAAAGGAGTTGGATGGAATCTGCTGCAAACGAGGCAGGATCTGGCCTCAGCCCAGTTAATTGGAAAGGAAGGACCCGCCCTGAGAGTATTTGCACAGGAAGCAATTTAATCCGGAGACTCCGGTGAGGAACATCCCCCTCTTCACAGACCTGGCTGAGAAACTCCCCAGCTTGGGATCCTGGGGGACCACAGTGTCCCTGGCCTCATGGTGATGGGGAAATCTTCATGGGATGAAGATTTGTTGCAAAGTGGAAGCAATTAAACTGCAGAGAACTGGGCGAACTGAGTAAATACCTCCTTTTAAATGCCTCCTTCCCGTGGGTCAAAGCTGGGCAGGGGCTGCAGGGAGAGGAAGAATGTGCTGTGTGCTGAGCTCGCTTCCCAGGGGAGGGATGGGTCAAAAATAAATCAATTAAAAAAGGAAATGAAATGGGGGGAAAGCTGAGTGTGCAGGTGCTGGAGGCAGGATGCAGTGCAGAGCCAGCCAGGCTCCCGTCCTGTGGCACATGGGTGCTGCTGCAATGTGCAAGCACCAGTGGGGTGCTGGTTCTATTCCCCATGCTGTGCCCAGAATTCTTCTGGGGATAGGCTTGGCAGGTAGGATGGCTCAGCTCTGCCCCACAGCTGACCTGCCTCACCAGAGGTTCTACTCAGCATGGAGGTGGCCAAAATGTGTACAGGGGGAATAACACACCCATGGGTGGTGCTTTGGCATGATTGTGGCCAGGAGGCACAGGTGGGTACTCATAGAGGGCTATGCTAGACCCTAGCTGCCAGAGTTCCCCCACGCTGGTGAACAAACAGCCCCTGGGAGGGCATCCTCTTGCTTCACTTTTAGTTTTGGCTCTTGGAAAGCACTGAGGACAAGTCTGGGCAGCAGCCAGTGAGGATGAGGAGGAGCAAAGCCCACAGCAAATCTGGCAGCAGAGCCTGAACCAGGAACAGCCCAACACCCTCTCCCCACCAGGCTGTTCCCTGTGTCAAGGTCCAACACAGAATTGTGTTACTTGGAAAAGACCTCTAAGATCACCAAGTCCAACCATCAACTTAGCCCCACCACAGCCATTAAACCATGTCCCCAGGTGCCATGCCCAGTGTCATCTAGGTGCCTGGGGTCCGCACCACGCACCAAGGACTGCTGCCCAGCTGCCAAGAGCACCCTTCAACAACCACCCAGGCAACGCCGATGGGAGCCAGACCTCCCTGTGCCCCGGGACGGGGACACACACTCCCACAGGGACAGAAGACTGCTACCCCTGACCCGACAGAACAAAACTTGCTTTTACTTTCAGATTGCACAATTTTGGTGGTGCTTCTGGGATTTTTTTTTTTTTAATAATATTTAATATTTGGGCTTGTTTGACAGAAATAGCAGGAATTTGGTCAGCTGCTCCCTGGCCCCAGGGCTGCCTTGAGCAGCAAAGGCAGCTCAAAGGCTCTACTCAGGGCTTCTTCCTTACAAAGCACAAGTTAAGTCATCAAAGTTAAACAAGCACACAGCAAAAAAAAAAAAAGGGGAAAAGAGAAAAGTCAGCCCATCAGGCCTGCCTAAGACCTGCCATGTGGAGGAACTGTCTTTTTAAAGATTAAACACCCCAGCTTCCCCCCCCCTACCCCCACATCGCTCCCCAGCTCACTCACATCCTGCATCATCTCCGCTCCAGCCCGGGCTGAGCACCACAGGGAGCTCCCCAGGGTAACCGAGATCTAAATTTTCAGCCACAAAAGTAAAATTCAGCTCCCTTAGAGGCCCCATGAGGAGCAGAAGGCAGCACAGTTTTAATTCTTATTTTCCCTTTCATGACTTGTTCAGGCATGCAGATATCCTGGCTGCTGAGGCCATGCCACAGTGGGGACAGGGTGAATTTGGGGGTCACCAGATTTGGAGCCTTCTTGCCTTGCTGGGATGGAGGCCTCCAGGCTCTATCCTGACCCAGTGACCCCCAACCTTGCTGAGACGGGTCCATAGATCTGGGGATGAGTGGAATGGAGGCCACCAGGCTCTATCCTGACCCAGTGACCCCCAACCTTGCTGAGACAAGTCCACAGATCTGGGGATGAGTGGGATGGAGGCCACCAGGCTCTATCCTGACCCAGTGACCCCCAACCTTGCTGAGATGGGTCCATAGATCTGGGAATGAGTGGGATGAAGGCCTCCAGGCTCTATCCTGACCCAGTGACCCCCAACCTTGCTGAGATGGGTCCATAGATCTGGGAATGAGTGGGATGAAGGCCTCCAGGCTCTATACTGATCCAGTGACTCCCAATCTTGCTGGGACAGATCTGTTGTGTTTGGGAAGGTGTGGGATGGACATCACCAAACTCTAGCCTCAGCTCACAAGGCAGGTGCTGTGCTTCCAGCTGGAAACCCCAGGTTTAGGGTCCCATCAGGAAAAAAAGCAAATGCATCTTAACCAGTTACAATAATTCCTCCGCACATCGCCTTTGGCACATGGTCACAGCATCTTTCACCCCCCAAGAGATGAGCACACCCCAGTGGTTCAGCACTACTTCTCAGAAGTCTTAATCAAATAGGGTGCAGCCTTGTATGGCTGCAGTGGAAGGACAGCAGTGGCACAGCAAACTCACCTGGGTTTTGTCCCAGTGCCCAGACACTACACGGTGAGAAACCTTTGTGATCAGGGATGCACTATGGCCCCACTCATTCTTGAATGACCAACCCTAGCGTTGTCCCCAACCCACTGCCAAGTGACCCACAGCATCGCCTGGCCAAAAGGGGCAAGAACCAGCAGGTCCTTACCTTGGGAGGGTCGAAGAGCTCCAGCACGTATTCCTCGCTGTCAGGTGTCCCCGCTCGCCGCAGCACCAGGCGGCAGCGCTGCCAGCGTGTCCCACTGTCCAAGGAGGTCTCATCCAACAGACCATACTTGAGCATCCCCTCCTTGCGCATCTCGGGGGGCTGCTCCCGCGACAGCCCCCACGGCAGGATGCGCTTGCCCAGTCCTGGCTTGAGAGCTGCCTCTGGTGCCACCTCCCCGTCCCCATCCCCGGGGAGAGCATCCGAGGATCGGCGTCGGAAGAGGCTGCGCCAGCTCCTGCGCAGTTGGCTGAGTGAGAACGGTCGCCGTGCCGGCCCCACCAGTTCCTCTGAACTCCAGGACTTGCGCAGCCCTGTTGGGGTGGCCTCAGGGGCTCGACTGGGCTGCTCAGGGCGGGTACCCGGCTCCATCTCAGCTTTGGTGGCCACCGTGCCCAAGGAGGCATCCATGTGCTGCCGGTGCGTCTCCCGGTAATCCCGCGCCGGGCCGGCAGGCAGGATGCGGAGCTGGCTCATGGCAAAGCCCTCCTTCACCTCATGGCAGAAGTACTGCTGGAAGAGGTCAGTGAACTGCATGGAGAAGTTCTCTGC
Source organism: Tricholaema leucomelas (assembly GCA_013400475.1). Classification (NCBI taxonomy): domain Eukaryota; kingdom Metazoa; phylum Chordata; class Aves; order Piciformes; family Lybiidae; genus Tricholaema lacrymosa; species Tricholaema leucomelas. The sequence continues at coordinate 1,604,747 of WAAF01009768.1, read as the reverse complement.
GGCCAGGAGGTCATGGTGCGGGTGCTCGGTGGCGAAGCGCAGGTAGTGCCGCGCCAGCTCCTTGGCGGTGCTGATGGCGTGCAGCTCACAGAACTCATGCCAGCCCCGGGGATGCGCTGGCGTGCCGGCTGGCAGAGCGTGCCCATTCATTGCCGTGGCTCCAGCAAGGCGGCCGCGCTGCAAGACAGAGAACATTGGTGGTGTCAATTTGGCTCTGACACTCGGACACCTCCCCACCACCCTGGCCAGTGCAGCTGCAAGCTGCTCCAGATGTGCAGAACCATAGAACTGTGGTGTGGTTTAGGTTGGAAGTGATCTTCCACAGTCATCTAGTCCCACCCTTATGCAGTCAGCAGGGACATCTGCAACTAGAGCAGGTTGCTCAGAGTCCTAAACAATTTGACCTGCAATGGTTCTGGGTTTGGGATATCTACCACTGCTCTGGGTGACCTGGACCAGGGTCTGGCCACCCTCAGGGTCAAACATTTCTCCTTTCTCTCCAGTCTGCATCTTCCCCTCTTTTAGTTCAAACCATCACCTCTTGTCTTGTCACAACAGACTCTGTTCAAAAGTCTGTCTCCAGCTTTCTGATCATCCCCTTTAAGCACTAAAAGGCCATTATAAGGTCTTCTGGATCCTCCCCTTCTCCAGGCTCAACAACCCCAACTCTCTCAGCATGGCCTCCCAGCAGAGGGCTTCCAGCTCTCCCATCATTGCTGTGGCCTCCTCTGGCCCAAATCCAACAGGTCCCTGTCACTGATGTACTGAGGACTCCAGAGCTGCCCCAGCACTGCAGATGGGGTCTCAGCAGAACAGATGGACAGGATCCTCTCCCTCCAACTGCTGCCCTGATCATCCCCTTTAAGCACTAAAAGGCCATTATAAGGTCTTCTGGATCCTCCCCTTCTCCAGGCTCAACAACCCCAACTCTCTCAGCATGGCCTCCCAGCAGAGGGCTTCCAGCTCTCCCATCATTGCTGTGGCCTCCTCTGGCCCAAATCCAACAGGTCCCTGTCACTGATGTACTGAGGACTCCAGAGCTGCCCCAGCACTGCAGATGGGGTCTCAGCAGAACAGATGGACAGGATCCTCTCCCTCCCACTGCTGCCCACACTGCTAGGGATCAGCCTAGGACAGAGTTGGCTCTGGGCTGTAAGTACACAGTGCCAGCTCACGTCCAGTTTTTCGGCCACCAGTATCCCCCAGTCCTTCTTCTCAGGCCTGTTCGCCAGCCCTTTATCCCCACTCTGGACCATCACTGGGGGTTTCCTTGACCCAGGGACTTAGCAGGGCACCCACAGGGCAAGCAGCTCAGGGCACACTGTGATCAAAGCCACTTCACTCACTGGAACAGAGCAGAGGGTCACACTGCAGCTTCTCAGCTGCCCAATGAGGAACACGACTATGAGAGAGCCAGCAACAGCAGTGGTCATGCAAGATGCCTCAGCTCTCCTCATCCCCATCTCCACCTGGCAGGACCATGCCTCAGTTTCCCCACCTGGCGGGGGGTGAGGGCAGGCAGGTCCTGGTGCAGGGTGGGTGTCTGCACGGCTTCCTGCCAGCACAGCTGCCACCAGCTGCCCAACGCCCCGTGGGGACACCCGGCCAAGCCGCATCCGCTCTCCTCCTGCCAAGGCTTCACTGCGCCGATGGGTTTCCCTCCAGGGACCTATTTCAACAGAGCTGATAAAGCTGGAGCGGGGGCGGGAGGGGAGGAAATGACATGAAAAGCTGCAGAAATCCAAGGATGGAGCTGCCTCGCCTGCTAGATCCATGTGGCCCCACTGGCCTGGGGAAACACAGCCCTGCTGGCGACACATCCAGGGACGAGTGCATGTCCAGGGAGGTGCTCTGTGGGACCCACTGGGCTCTGCCAAACCAGGCCATATCTCTTCCCTCAGCAGATTTTGCTGCCAGGCCAATCTGGCAGCACCCATGGCTAGCCGACATGCAGCCATCCTGGCATGCCTGGCAGCAGCGTTCCCCACGGCCAGCCCAGCTACCCCACGCTGCTTACCGCCCAGCCTCCTGCTCGCCTGCTGCACTTATCGGGGCCGTGCACTCTGCCTGGGCAGGAAACATCGACCAACCCCTCCGGATCCTGCCATGCAGGCACAGGCACCACCACCTCCCCAAAACTCCGGCCACCTCTGGCTGGGGCAGGGAGGAAAACTGATTGCATTTGTTTGAGGGGGAGGCAAAACTGGAGAAAAAAAGACAAAGAGGCCAGGAGGAAGCGAGCCAGGTGACGTGGAGCACGCCGGCACGGCAGATCTTGTTTGCCGCCGCAGCGGCGATAACACCGGGAAGCAGAGCTCTATCTCTGCCCACCCGCCGCCCTTCCCAGCACGTCCTGCAAAGTTTCAAGGCAAGGGCAGATGTTATCTGTCCCCCACCAGCCTCGGCTTCTTAGAAGAGCCACCCAAGGCTTGGGAACGGCCGATGGCGCGGCGGTGCCGGGCGTGCGCCCGGCCATGGCCCGGCTGAACCCCCAACAGGGCCCCCATGTGTGGCCGCGTCTATCAGTGCCGCCAGCCTGCCTGTGACTCAGCATCCTCCGGCTGCACTCCGCTTCCTCCCGGCACCCAGGAATCGCCGCTGCGGCCAGCGGTGCTGCCGGCACACTCAGCAGGATGCTCCCCCAAAATGCAGAGGGAAGCAGGATGTCCACGTGGGAATCTCCTGACAGCCTAGAGAGCCACCCGAGACTTGGAAATCACCTTCCGAGTTTTCAGGCTTGCTCCACACCAGCTCTGGGAGAAGTTTACGGCATGGGAAACACCGAGCTTCACCTGTACCAGGTGGTGGGAGGCAGCCGGGGGCCGTCTTCAGTAGCAACATGCTTTTTCCGGGTGGTAGGGTGATGTGAGATCCACCTCCAGCGCTTCCTCCTGCCGGCACCAGCACAAACCATGATGCTATCCTCCCTACTCCCGCTCAGCATACTTCCCATGTGGAAAGGGGTATCCCAACTATCCTGGCTGAATCTACATTTGAGCTCCTGCAGCAGCATCCTACTCCTTCATCCAGCCCTGGGTTTCAGCAGGAACATGCCATAGGGATGCAAGGGTCGGCTGCCAGGTGGGCTTCCCTCTGCTCCACTCCATGGTGTTCCACACAATACTAGAATTAAGCAGCCAGTGGCTTTAAGGCAGAGATTACATCCACATTCTTTCCTCTCAACAGTCCTACAAGGGGCTCCCAGACATCCTGTGGGTCAGCACCGAGCCAAAGGACTTGCAATGACAGCCAATTGTTTTGATTTGCATGGAATAGCAAATCCAGGATGGGACACACTGTGGGCTGGTTGGGATAGGGGGCTAACATCCCCTGTGGCTGCTGGAAGAGCTGTATGTCAGTCAGCTCACCCCCATCTCAGGGCTGGTGTGAGGGTGCTGGGGTTGTTTCAGGGTGCTGGGTCAGGAGCTTAAGGAAGAGCAGGATGGGATGGACTAGCCACAGGCTGGCTTTAATGCGGGCTAGGATGGCAAGCCCTGGCTTGTGCAGGATCCAGCCCTGCAGCCGAGCCGCCCCCAGGAGAGCTCATTAAACTCTTGCCCAACGTGGTGCATGTCATGGTGGCAGCAGGTGCTGGCACCAGCTGGGATGGTAACCCATGGGTTGGATCCAGCAATGCATTATTTGTGCCTCTGTGGTAGACAAAATCTCAGTAAATTAATTTGTTGGCAATGCTGGGAGGCAGCACTGCAGCTCTGCCATCCTCTCCTGATGGATGAGCGGTTCAGAGCCAGCCTTGCCACGCAGGAGGTGCAGGATCCATCCCACCACACAACATCCATGCATGTGGAGGCTGTGGCTGCACAGGATGGGGCCCCTCCAGCACCCAGCACTGCAAATCCAGCCTTGAAGGGAAGCAGCATGAGCAGAGACCATGTCACTGAACTCTGTGCCCTGTGTCCTGCTCATGCTGTGCGTGCACAGCCAAGGCCAGCCCTGGAGCATGTGCAGCAGGGCCAGTGTGCCGCGATCCGAAAATGAAACCAGCCCCAGCTCCTCGCCACGGCTCCCCCACACCAGGGCAATGCATGCCAGCAATGCAAATAGGAAATTTGATTTCTCTGCTGCCTTTCCCAGAAACAGTGGTGCCCCAACCCGAGCAAAAGCAGCCTGTGGCATTTTTCAGCTCCTTTTGAGGTGAAAAGGACTCCTTCAAAAGTCACCCCCCGCCCAGGACTATTTTGAGGAGGGAAAAAAATGAGGGGCTGGGAGATGCCCTGGCCAGCCCCACAGCTCTCCTTGCTTCCCAAATGGCAGAAATACAAAGTTCCCACAATCCCAAGAGCAGGAACATTGTTCCTTCCCAGGATGTCCTCCATGAAAAGAGCTATTCTGAGCCGGCAGCAGCCTTTCTTGGCACGGCCCCGCAGCCCGCGCGAGGCAGCTATAAAAGGTCGAGTTACAATGAACAGCACTTTTCAATGGGAGAGCATCCGGTGCTGGGGGGCTCAGGGGGGTGCAGCATCCCTAGAGGGACATGGGCTTCCAAGGGATTTGAGAGGGATGCAGGTCCTCAGGGGGTTCAAGAGGATGCTGGTCCCATGGGGAATGTGGGTCCTCAGGGGTATCCAGTCTGCCAAAGACGAGCTCATGAGGGCTCGGTGGTGCAGAGCACCCCCCTGGAATGGTGCTGGTGCAGCCCTTCTCTGTATTGTGATGCCTCAAGGGCCAGGGTGGAGGCCGCTGGAGGACTGGCTAGATGAGACCCTGGGTTGAGAGCACAGAAAGGGACAAATGAGGTGGCCATTTGAAGATGCAGCTGCTCAGCCAGGCAGGAGGGGCTGGTGCCCTCTACCTGAGACTCCTCTTCCTCCCAGCAGCCCACTTCCACCAGCAGAGTAAATATTGCTGATTTATCTCTGAGCACAATAGAAACCCCCAGTCCACACAGCCAAAGCAGCTTGGGAACTCCACAGGGGACAAGAAAAGCGAAGCCCCCACCGCTGAAAACAGCCCAGCACTCACATATTCACAGCAGCACTACAAACCAGCTGAGCACAGCACAACCCACAGCAGAAACTGCCCAGCACCATCCTGCTCTTCCCTGTGGAAGCATCACCCCTGCAATGATGTGGATTCTTTGGGATCTTGTAGAGGGTGATGGCCCAGAACCATCACTCCCTGTGACTCACCAGCTGACTCCACACAAGCTGGAGGACCCCAGGTTGTCTCAGGATCTTCTTTCTCTCTCTCTCTCTCTCCTCCCCCCCCCTCCCCCCTACCTTTGACTGAATCAAACTTACAAACTTTAAAGCAAGAGGAGCGGGTTGGAGAGATTGCCCACACAGGCTGGGTGCTCCTAGGAAACTGGGTTAAAAGTCAGAGGTTTGGGAGGCCTGATTTTGCGCTCCTGTCCCCACTCCCTCACCAGGCATACACATACCTCTCATTTCACTACTTGACACCACACAACTTGCTGTGTTAAAGGCCAGACCTGGCCTTAATCTATGGCCCCCAAGAGAACTGAGCAGCACAGCAGCCCTTGGGGAGATAGCTGATATCATGGCACTTCAAATCCAGGGGAAATTCACCAGTTTGGCTTCCCCTGACAGCCCCACCGGGAGAGGTGGAATGGAAACAGCCCATCCCAAACCCATCTCTGGCCAAACACAAGCTCCAAGCTGGCATAGCCCACAGGAAATCACTGTCTCAACAGTCTCTGGCCAGCCCAGCTCCCTGGAAACCCTCTGGCTGCTCCCACTGACCCAAGCACCCATCACCATGGTGTCTGGCACCCTGCAGCCCAGTTTACACCATCAGCCTCTCTTTACACCCACCGTCTGCAGCAAAAAGTCTGGCAGAGGCGTGGCCTCTTTCAACAGGGGTTGTTTTGTTGCACGAAATGAATTGCTGCACTGTAGGTGTGGGAGAAGCTGGGTGCAGGGAGTGCTCCCAGGGGAGCAGCTGGCTGAGGGTCCCCAACATCACCCATGGGGACAGGGGGAAGCAGCCAGCAGCTCAGCTCCTCACCAGTCTGGCTCTCCCTCCCCTCAACAGTAGTACCCCCAGGGCTGGATTGGGCCCTTCCTCCTCACCGAGCCGCAGCAGCGCTGGCAGGACCACAAACTCCACCAGCACCAACACTTGCACTTTCACTTTGTCTCACCCGCTGGGATTTGTCATGATGTCTTGGTAGTGCCAGGATCAATCCCTGTCATCCCTGTGGGGAGGGCTCGCTCTGGGTGAGGAGGGTATGAGACCCTTCGAGAGCTGCTAGCACTTGAACCGCAGTCTGTCCCGTGCGATACACACTGCAGCCCCACTGCTCAGCAGGCTCTGGTAAAACCAGCCCAGATCTTTTCCAAGGCAATAAACACATAAATGCAAAGGAGAAAATAAAGGTACTTTTGGGGGTGGGGAGAACAACAGGTCAAAGCTCTCCTGTGCTCAAAGCAAGTTAAAAAGCAACCCAAGGTGCTGATCTAGTCCCAGACAAGTCAAAGCGAAACCTGCCAGTAATGTCACAGGCCTTTAAACTCCCATCCCATAACCTGCCAGCAAAGGCCAACAGCAGGTGGGCTCATGTGACAAGATGCAGTGCCAGGTGCCCACACTGGCCACCTCTTCCACCAGCTGCTCTCCCTACCTAAGCCCAGCAACTCCAGAAGCCCCTGGGCCACCAGCTCACAACTCCAACCCATCTAGAATCCATTTGCAACAACAATACCAAAATCGCAGCTCGACAACTCTTCCCCGTTTCCTTGGCAGTAAATCCCAGCCCGGGGCAGCAGTGTCCAATGTTACTGCCACTGTCAGAGCCAGCAGGTCCTGGTTCTCTGTGGGTGACCCCACGGGAGCTTGGCATGAGCAGGACTGGGCATACCAGGAGGGCACAGGGAGGCTGCCGGGACGCTGCCCGACAGTGCAATAGCCTTGTGTTCCACACCCTTGCTCCTGCCAAGCCAGGCAGAGCTTATGAGCCAACAAAGTCTGCAGGGAGCAGAAAGCCAGAAGAGCTGCTTGGCAAGCTCTGCCTGGCACTTGCAGAGGGCATGGGGATGGGGAAGCAAGGAGGGAAGAGGGTAGCAAGGCTCCCACAGGCAGGGAAGCATTACACAAGGGTGGCTGGGGCAGGTGGGCATCACCCCAGAAGGTCCTGTACCCTTCATAGGTAGGGAATTCCCATAGTAGGGAATGCAGGGATCTGGGGGCAGGTGGAAAAAAGGAGTAGGGCTGGTTCAGAGCATTCTGAACCCTTGGATGCACTCCCCAGGATAGAGGGGTGAGAAACAGGGGAATCTTGATAGGGACAGGGTGCTCTGGGGTGAAGGGGTGCTCAAAAGATGGTGGTCCTTGGGACTGGGACAGGACAGGTCCAGGACACTGGGATAGCAATGTCCGAGGGGAAAGGTGTGCTGGGAGTACTGAGGGGCCCAGCAGAAGGAACAGCACCAGGAGGATAAAAGTGTACCCTCAGCAGACAAGGGGTGCAATGGGTTGGGCACAGGTCCGACAGTCAGGCTCTGACAGCGCAGAGGGATCACGTTGGGGCTCCGCGAGTGCAGAGGATTCACGCCCGCGGGTCCCAGAGGTGCTCGCGGGGAAGCCCCGGGAGCTGCAGCCGGAGCTACCACCGCCGCGCTCCCTACCCACGCCCGCCCGGTCCCCGCCACCGCCTTCGCCACTTTCGCTTTGCCGCGGCCGCTTCCTGGGAACAACCCGTCCCGGTTCAGCCCGGCTCGGTCCCGTTAACGCCGTTACCTGCAGGAGAAGGCGTCCGGTTGCCGTTCGCCCATAGTGGAGCGCGGCGGAGCGCCCGGGGACGCAACGGGGAGCACGGTTCGGAACGGCTCGGAACGGGCTTGGCACGGGCTCAGCACGGCTCGGCACGAGAACAGCACGGCTAGAATCAGCCCGGCACAGGCTCAGCACGGCTCTGGCTCAAGCAGGAAACTGGGGCAGGCGGCTCCGCATTTCCGCCGAGCGGAGCCGCGGAGCGCGGACCCCCGGGCCTTGGGACGGGTTATGTAAAACGGGGCCGGCGCGGCCGAGGGTGGAGGCTACGCGGGGGTGGAGTGGAGGGAACCGTGCTGTCTGTATGTATGTCTGTCTATCCGTCCGTCCGTCCGTCTGTCTGTCTGTCTGTCTGTCTGCCTGCCTGCCTGCCTGCCTGCTTGCCTGTTCGTCAGTTCGGCCGCCTGAGCTCCACTGGCAGCTCCGCGAGTGCGCACCGGTCCGCACAGCCCCTCCCTCGCCGGTGCCTTTTATCTTATCGCATCCGCGCCCGCGGAGGCAGCGGCATAAACAGCCCGGCTGCGCTCGTAGCGGTGTGGGGTTATTTATATGATTACTTCTACTTCTTTTGGTTGGGTTTTCAGTTTTTGCTTTCGCTTTTACCGGGACCCTCTGCCTCGACCCCAGTCCGGCCCCTGCCCTCCGGGATTCGGGAGGGAGCTCGGGCATAGGACGTGGGGTCGCCCGGGGGTTCGGGAGGGGTGTGTGCAGGAAAACACTCTGCTTTCCTGTTCCTGCCCAGCCACGTCCTCCCACAGCAACACGGGCTGGGACCCAAGGGACCTCTGCGGTGGTGGCAGCAGGCAAGATGCCATCTCAAACCCCATTTCTCATCGTTTTTCTCTGCCTTTTGGTCAAGCAAATTGTTTTGTTGCAAAAGGCACCGCGGGGCACTGCCCACGCCCGATGGGAGCAGATCAGGCCACAGGGCCCACAGCTGTTCCACACCGTGGGCGAAGGCTTCAGAGGTGACAGAGCGGTCACAGTGTCCCTCCAGTCCCAAGAAGGGCTGGGGGCTGGGGTAGGTACACAGGCTAGGCTCAGCCATCCTCCTGCCATCCTTCTGCCATCCCATTCTAGGAGATCAGGGTCACCACACAGAGCTGTAGCTGCCCACCCTGCAAGTCATGGGAAATGGGAGGACAATGAATTTTCATTGCCCTTTTTTCCAGGAAAAGGCTGGTCTGGGGTCTGTACCCTCACATCTGACCCACCAGCGCCTCCCACCCGTGTGACCAGCTGCCCCAAAGCTCCTTCAGGGTCTCATCCTCCCAAAGGAGCAACAGTGCTGGGGATGGAGAGGAGTCTTCTTGACCCACAGAGAAACACACCCACCCCCACAGGTGCCACTCACATTGAGCATGCAAGAGCTGTGGCAGAGCAGCCCTGCTCGGGGCTGGCACTTGCCCAGCACACCAAGCCCGAGGAAACTCAGGGAAGTGGCAGCTGGGATTTTACAGACACCACACTATCGATCTGTGTCTCTTGGGAATGTGGAAGCTGGGGGATTTTTACCCTTGGAGAGAGGGCTGAGGCGCTCTGAGCTGTTTGTAAAGGGACATCTATGTGCCACCACCAGTGGGCTCCAGCCTTGGTGATGCTTTAAAATACACTCCAATGACTCTCCCCATCCATAGCCAATCCATCCCCTTCTGCTGAGGACAAAACACAATCCGGAACTCCATGCTCTTGCTGTGCCCCAGGACTGGTCATCCCCAAAGAACAGCCCTGATTTGCTGCTGGTGTGAACACAGCCCTACTGACCCCTCTATGGACCAGATTAGAGCTTTCTCATAGGGCTTTAACTCCACTCTCCCCCTGGGCATCACCTGCTTCGGGAGCCTCCCGGTAACTCGGCAATCAGCCAGCCCTCCCCAGACCCCGCAGGGGAGTGACCGGCAGCAGCCAACATGATGAAATCTTACCTTAAAAGCTGCTTTTTAATGCCTCCCGTCGTTGCTTTATGCATAATTGCACCTTCTGGCTCTCTCTCTTTATTTTTTCTGAGCGGGGAAAGCGGTGGATGCCTGCTCTGGGCTGTCCCAGCTCCCAGCTAGCACACACTTTTCTTTCTGAGCCCCATCTGTTTCAAAACCGCCCTCTCAGCACCGTCAGCCCCCGTGGCCTGAGATTTCTCTTTTGTTTTGCTTCCTGTATGGATTTTCTACAGCCCCCAACTGCTAATTCACTACCACTGACTTCTGCTTTTTCTATTTGTTTATGCAGAGCTGCGCAGATGCCCTTGTACACGCACAACCTCCCCCCCTCCATCGCTTCCCTTCCGCTCTGCACTGGTCTCAGCTTTTAACCATTGCTGCTTTCTCCTCCTGCTTCCAAATGTCCTTCCCGCTTCCCTCTTCAATTCCCACACGCTGCATTTTCAGGACCCGTAGGGTGGTTTGGAACTGGCGTATCTGCAATTCCCAGAGTGGGATGTGCTGGGCTGTGAGTGACCTCTGCTATCCCACGCTGAGATGAGAGTCCCCCCGCTCTGCCCAGGGGGGGTCTGAGGGTAACAACTGGTGCTGCTTGGCTACGGAGGTCTGTGCTGAACTGGCTATGCCCCTAAAAAATCTCAGCCTGTGGCCCTTCACAGGGCTCGGCAGGGAGGGGTAGGATGGTGATAGTTAGGGAGCGATGGACTGGGTCATGGTGGCCAGGATTATAATCGGCTCTGCGATGATGGACAGATTGGTGATGGCTGAGTGGTGATGGATACGGGGCTGACGGGCAGGTTGGTGATGGACAAGTTGGTGATGATCAGACTGGTGAAGGGCTGGGTAGCGATGGGCAAGGCGGTAGTGGGTAGGGTGGTGAAGAGCGCAGTGCCCCACGGACTGCTGCGCCGCAGCCTCACCGTGCCGGGCGCTCCGTGGTTAGGCTCCAGGCGCCCTCTCCCGGGCTCCTGCCGCACTGCATCCTGGCTCCGGCCCTCTGACCCGCCTGCCTCGGCAGCAGGGTGGGGAAACCCGGGGGCAGCCCAGTTATCGACCCCTGCGGTTGCCAGGCCAGACATCTGTGTGGGACAGTGAATCTTGCTTGGACCCGGAGTGAGACCCCAAAAATGTACCGTGGAGGGTCGCGTCAGCCCTACACCAGAGATTCTAGATGGCCAAAATTTCTTCACCTTGAACCCAATTCTGGGGCCGTTTGGGATCCCAGAGGACCATTTGTGGATGGTCATGATGAAGACCCTCATTCATCTCTTCCACGTGCTGGCTGGAGACACACACAGCCCCTTAGTACCCCCCTTCCCTCATCACCCCCCTATTTGCAGGAGTTCCCCTCTGAGCACTGATGGTGACTCAGAGATGCCGTACTCACCTCTCTGAGCTGTGGAGCAGTCACCAGTCATGAGAGCAGCAGGAAGCAGAGGCCAAGGGCAGCCCACATCCCAGATGGTGTTCGGCAGCCCCTCGTCTCCTTTCAGGCCCTTTTACCTCTCCCTTTTCCCTGCAAGTGCAGCGTGAGAATTAATTTTCCCATCTTTCCCAGCAAGACCTGACAGGGGAAACTGAGGCACGGGCTATGGGCTCCTCACTGAGGGGAATAGCACAGGGAACAGCACAGGGTCTGCTCAGAAGGGGAAGTGCTGGAGCCAGCACAGCAATGCATGACTCTCCCAGAGGAGACCCAACAGGAAGCAAAAAGCCCAAGGGGTATTCTGCTGGTGGTTTTTGAGGAATTGGGATGATTCTCCAAAGCAGCTTTTGAAGGGCTTCCTGGGAAGCAGTTTCAGTAGAAGAGCAATGGGACATCCAGGGAAGTGGTGGAGTCACTATCTCTGGAGAGCTTTAAAGGAGATATTGATGTGGTGCTGAGGAACATCGTTTAGTGGTACTTTGCAGAGCTGAGTTAATGGTTGGACCTGACGATCTGAAACATCTCTTCCAACCAAAGTGATTCTGTGATTCTAATGATGCCGGCTAAGGCAGCTGCTGGGGCTGCAAGAAGCAGCCAGGGGTTTGGAGTTCCACCAAGAGAAGGCAAAGCTGAAAGCACAGCACCTATTTTCAGTTCTCTCAGCTGCACTAATAAAGATATTTCTTTTCCCCTCCAACCTTCCCCCTCCTAATCTTGCCGTGTGAAAGGGCACCTCTCAGCAAGGAGGGGAGATGGGCAGTGAAGAGAGGACTGAGACTTCCCACCTGCAGCCTTGAACAGAGCTTTCTCCTCTCAGGAGGGAAGATTAATCTCAGAGGAGTTAAGTGCTGATTTAAATCTCTTCTTAAGGTCTGAAAGAGAAAGTTGTGCCGGTGATAGGGAAAACTCTTGGTGAACCCAAAACCACAGCCAGGAGCAGAAGATTGCAAAGTCCCAAGCAGCCACGTAAGGGCAGCGAGGACCTCTACGGGAGGGAAAGCAATTAAGACAATGAGCTGTCGGTAGGGGTGATCATGGTTGGGGGCCACCAACAGCTGGATTTCTTAGTGGAGAGCCTGTTAAATGAGCACCAATAGCTTGTTGGCTAAAATACACACACCACTGTGCAGGTGAGTGGGGAACAAACAAGCTGGAGGAAAGGGGCAGTGATAAGGAGAGCAAATCCTTGACACTCATGGTTACTGGGACTGAGGAGGACAGAGGTGGTCCTTGGTCTGGTGAGGTTTTCAGTGTGGACAGCCAGCCAGGAGCAGAAGCCAGCCTGGATACTTCTCCCAGCTGAACGTTTTATGTCTGCCCTGGGACATGGGTGCCAACACTGAGAAATCCGTCCCTGGCCACAGTGCTGAGCAGTGACAGACCCACTCACCCCTGGCTCAGATGGGGCAAGTGTTGGCCACATGGCTGAGAGTGCAATGGTGTCTCAAGTGCCACATGATGTTTGGGGTCAGGAAAGAATTAGGGGGCTGTGATCTTTGCCCATGCGGTTGCACAACACCCAGCAGCTCCACCACCCAGCTAATAGCTCCCTGATTTCTAGCCCCTTATGCCAACTGTTGTGTTCCCCCAGACACCCACCCAGGCCACTTAGATCCCTGCCTCAGCTCCTTCTTTCCCTCTCTCCTAAGGTAGAGATCTCTGAGTCCATCTGTGTATACACTCATGTGTGCATCCTTGTGTACACCATATGTACATCCATGCATACAAAGTGAGGCCACACTTCAAATATTGTGTATAGTTTTGTACCCCTCACTGCAAGAAAAATATTGAGTTGCTGAAGCATGTCCAGAGAAGGGCAAAGAATGCTGGCGAAGAGTCTAGAGAACAGATCTTAAGAAGAGCATCTGAGGGAACTGGGGTTCTTCAGCCTGGAGAAAGGAGGCTGGGGAGAAACCTCATCGCTCTTTACAACTCCCTGAAAGGAGACTGGAGGGAGTTAGGAGTTGGTCTCTTTTCCCTAGTATCAGGTGATACAACTAGAGGAAATGGCCTAAAGCTGTGTCAAGGAAGGTTTAGGTTGGAGATTAGGAAAGCTCTCTCTGCTGCAAGAGTAGTCAGGCATCAGAACAGCCTGCCCAGGGGGATGGTGGAGTCACCATCACTGCAGGTACTTAAGAAACATGGCACTTCAGGAGATGGATTGATGGCCATGCTGGTGTTGGTTTGATGGTTGGACATAGAATCATAGAATCAACCAGGTTGGAAGAGACCTCCAAGCTCATCCAGTCCAACCTAGCACCCAGCCCTGTCCAATCAAACAGACCATGGCACTAAGTGCCTCATCCATGCTATTCCTGAACACCTGCAGGGATGGAGACTCCACCACCTCCCTGGGCAGCCCATTCCAATGGCAAATCACTCTCTCTGTGAAGAACTTCCTCCTAACATCCAGCCTATCCACACATACATTCATTGTACATCCATACCTACATCTGTGAGTATATCCATGCGCACATCCACACCTACATCAACACCTACATCCCTGCATACACCTCCATGCAATAATCCCTACAGAAGTCCACATATTTATCCCTGGACCCTCATACTCCTCCAAACGCTCCACATCGCCGACATTCATGCTCCCATCTCTTCCAACCGCTGTCCGGGGTTGTGCCCCCGTGCACAGAGCGATGCCTTTCCCGAGAGTTTGGAGCCGAGCTCAGACTTTCAGCCGCGGAGTCGAGCTTCGGAGAGGTTCCTCCCTCGCCGGGCCGCGGTGATGGGCGGTGGCAGAGGAGGAGGTGCCAGGACCAGCGCTCCGCCTGACGGGGCCGGGCCGGGCCGAGACGGGTCTGCGGAGAGAAGCAGACAAAGGTGGCCGGAGCGGGAGCGGGACCGGGAGCGGGACCGGGACTGGGACCGGGACCGGGGTCAGGAGCGGGAGGCTGGAGCCGGAGGGCGCCGCAGCAGAGCGGGGTCGAGCGGGGCTGAGCGAAGCCGGAGCGAGGCCACCCGCGGCCAGGAGGGAAGTCCTCCGGTCCCGACCGCCCCAAGGCGTTTGGGACCCCGAAGAGTCCCCTAGCTGCCTGGAGAGGGAAGAGAGATCCCCACTGCTCCCCGGCGTTGGGCATCCCCAGAGCCCCTGTCTCATTTCCTTGAACCCTGAGAGAAGGAAAACACCAATCCCGCTGCAGGTCCTTGTGCTCCGCAGGCTGGAGCGATCCGCCAAACCCAGAGCCATTTCAGTGCTGGAGCCAGTGACCGAGGTGGAGACATCACGGTGCTGGCACCCACGACCACATTTACTCCCCTGGACCCCACAGCATCTACAGCCACCCTCACGTTACTGGTGCTGAAGACTGGTGCTGGAGTGCAGGTAGGTGGAGAGCCTGGAATGGTGAGGCCACCGATGATTAGCGGTCGAAGGGAGAGGTGGCCTTGCCCGGGTGACAGAGTTCATGCCCACGTCTCTGGAGCAGCAGCCGCATCTGCAGCGCAGGCCACGAACCCTCCCGACGTGCCATGGGGAGGAGCACCGCGACGCAGGAAGAGCACTGCGCCCGCGGTAAGGTCACCTGCACCAGGTGCTGCGTGGCAAGCTCTGTGTGGGGCTCCCCCGTGGGAAAACACTCAGCTAGGTGGGAAAACTCCTTAGGGTGCCCCAGAGAGCCCAGATCCTCCCCCTGGACATAGTACCTTGGCTGGAAGCAGAGTTATCCTGGCTGTCACGGGAATGTTTATTCACCCGTTCCATTTCCTGGGTTTTCAGGCTGGTGCCACCAGGAACAAAAAGCCAACAGTTTATTACTGTGCAATTAAGGCACACCCATCTGTGGGGTGCTAGTGAGTGGCTGAGCACTCTCTTGTCCCCACAGGTTGTGCAGCCATGAAGCTGAATGAGAGGAGCTTGGCCTTTTACGCCACCTGTGACTCCCCAGCTGACAACACTGGCTTCCTCTACAAGCGTGGCGAGCGGCACACGGCATACCACCGGCGGTGGTTCGTGCTGAAGGGCAACATGCTCTTCTACTTCGAGGAGCGGGAGAGCCGGGAGCCGGTGGGTGTCATCGTGCTGGAGGGTTGCAACGTGGAGCTCTGTGATTCGGCCGAGAATTTTGCCTTTGCCATCCGCTTCAGCGGTGCCAAGTGTCGCACCTATGTGCTGGCAGCCGAGAGCCAGGCTGCCATGGAGTCATGGGTGAAGTCACTGTCACGAGCCAGCTTCGACTACCTGCGCCTCGTGGTGCGGGAGCTGGAGAAGCAGCTGGAGGAGGTGCGCTGGGGGCCGTCCGGTGGATATGGGGGCTGCCAAGGGCCATCTGGTTCCTGGAAGCTGAAGTCCTCAGTGCTGGAGCAGTCACGAGAGCGCCTGCTGGCTCTGCCTACTGTTCTGCCAAAGGAGAACAGCTGTGCAGTGTGGAACAACACGCCGGGAGTGTGCCAGCCACCCAACACTTCTGGCTGCAATGAGTGTGATGATGAGGGGAACCCACGGCCACCACCACTGCCACCACGCAGGCGAGCATCAAGCAGTGAGGTGGGCAGCAGTAGGGCATCTGGAGCAGAGAGCCTGTCCACCTTCTGCCACCTCCATGAGCAGTATGGACAGGAGGTGGCCCAGCTGCGGCAGAACTGGCTGGAGAGGAAGCGTGGCCCCCAACCCTGAGAGATGGCTGAGCCGTGGTGACCCACCTCAACCTGTGGCAGGGAGGAAGTGATCATCTTTGGTGCCACCTTGGTTCGCTCCTCTCCCAAGGATGTGTAACCTAGTCTGTGGTGGTGATGGACACCTGCTGCTGATGCCACCAAGGGACACTAGTGCTGCTCCATGACAGCAAAGCACCAGCCCAGCATCCATGGCAGCTGGACTCAATGTATTGTCAGCCAAATGTGAAGCCACCAAGCTCTCAAGGTTTCCAGGCTCTCCAGCATCTCATGCCAGGCAATGGGTGCTCCCTGCAGGGGTGCACCCCTCCAGCTGTGCCTGGGCATGCGTGCAGGGTGGTCCACCCTGTGCAAATGAACTAGAAACTACTCACTGACTGATGCCTCCTGAGAACCAACCATTGCACAGGATCTGGTGGGGCCTCTTGATGCTCTCACATTGTAATCATGCACTGACAATGCTTTTAGATGAGGATTTGGATGAGATCTCACTGTCCTGAGCCCCTGAGCGAGTGTTTCACAGCGAGGGAGCCTGCTACCTTCTTCCTCCTCTGCCCAGCTCAAACAACTGGCTCAAGTCAGCCAAGCTCTGCAGATCCCTCTGCCCTGGCCGGATGTGGTTTGAAAATTCAAGTATCAGCGAGTGCAGCCCTTCCTTAATAGCAGCAGCACCGTGTCCCTGGCTGTCCCTGGAACTGGTGGCACCCAGCCCTGGGCATTTCACATTACTTGTGGCCAACCTATTGAGGCTGGGTAGGGTCAGATCTGAGGGGAATATAGTGGCCATGGGCAGCACCTTGCTGGGCAGATATTCTGTGCAGGGCATCATCCCTGGGCTGTCTCACAAAAGGGAAGCATCACTCATGGAACAGAAACATATGCGTCAGCGCAGAGGGTGTCGAATGATTCATGTGCCGAAGTGGAGCAAAGCTGGTGTCTCATGCAGATGTTTCTCTTTTGTCTCCCTAATGGACTGTATGGACACTAAAGCTGCTGGCCTGGAGGTGGGGTGACCCAGCCTGGTCTGGGGGGCAGCAGTCAGGGTACCCAGATTTGTGCTGGGTGGCTTCAGCTCCCTTGGGACAGGCACAAGATTTTGCTGCAATAAAAGTTGTTTAAGAAATTCCTTCTTAGCCTTGTTTCCTGTGTCTCTTTAAGTCCCTGGGGATGGGGCCCAGGTGGGAATTAATCCTCCACTTAACCCCCCGCCTCCTGTCCCCACCATGATCATGGGACTGGGCAAGGTCTGTGTTGCCTGAGTGGGACATGGTCAGTGTCAGGGTTTTGTAGTGCCCTGAACCCCCACATCTGCCCACAAAGGTAGGATGAGATGAGATGAGTGGGGTGGGTTGAGATGGATGGAAAGTGTTGGAATGAGATGACATGACATGAGATGATGTGACATGAGATGATGCCACCAGGACACATGGCACCAGGGCAGTCCTATGACAAGGACAGCATGGTCCTGCCCTCTGTGATGAGTTGAACAGCCAGGCAAAGAAGTCCAGCACAAGGAAAAGAGCTGAGAGACTGAGTGGGAGCAACACTTTCAGGGAAGAAATCATTCATCTTCAAATTCAAACCTCCCCTGGTGCAACTTGAGGCCATTTCCTCTCATCCTATCACTCCTTCTATGGGAGAAGAGATTGAGTCCTACCTGCCTCCAACCTCCTCTCAGGGAGTTATAGAGAGCCAGAAGGTCTTCTCTCAGCCTTCTTTTCTCCAGTCTGAACAACCCCACTTCCCTCAGATGCTCTTCACAAGACTTGTGCTCAAGACCCCTCACCAGCTTTGTTCTTGTTGTCTGGACACATCACCTCAGCTTTGTTGTTGTTGTCTCTCCAGCACTTCAGTGTCCAACACTGTAGTGTTGTAGTGAGTAGCTCAACATTGAACCCAGGATTCAAAGTGGAATATTCAGTTATGGAAGCAGCCAATGTAACCCCATATATCTACCCACAGCATCCCATCTCCATCTTCACGCCAACACAGGGTATCACAGTGGGTTAGGGGGGGACATCTCTTGGGGAAGCTGAGGCATGAAGCCAGCCAGGGTCACTTGCTCACCAAGAGCACTGTGGAGCATGGAGTTCTGCTCCTGCCCAGGCTCAGCACCTCGCTCTGTGCTTCTGCTTTTGGAGCATGCTGCCGAGGGCAGCTACACTTGCAGTTTCCAGATGGTTAACGTGGCCCCATGAGTTGGCTGCAGAGAAGACTGGGGTTTCCAGGGCAGCCAGCCCAGCTCCTCCAGAAGATCAGATATTGAAAAGAAATCCTTCTCAACACGTTAGCTGACAAACAAGCTTGAGCTGATATGCAACCCTAACCCCTCACCAACCTCATGTTGGAATATCCAAACTCACCTTGTGATGGCTGGCTCTGAAGAAGAGCCCTGCTGAGGTGTGCTAACATCAGGCAACTCTGAGCTGAACCTCATGCTGAAGGATACTGAGTTATCCGAGGAGGAGGAGCAAACCTGAACATGGGATGAGCACAAGGCTTTCATGGGGTAGGATCCCACCCTGAGCTGGACTAACCCCATTTAACATCTTCTTCCTTTTCCCCCAGTCATGGGGAGACATTTATGGCAGTGAGAGCTCTTGCCACAACCCCAGATCTCTGAAGAGATTCAAAACTCATGTGGGCATTGCAATCCTGGGCAACTGCTCTGTGTGACCCTGCTTTAGCAAGGGACTCAGACTAAATGATTTCCAGAGCCCACTTCCAACCCCCACCATGCTGGGGTACTGTGACTTCCAGGGAAGGAAATGTCAACCCAGCAAGGCAAGAGGAGCTCCAATCCCAGCCAACTTTGGACAAAGCACACCCCGAGGCCAGAGTCGTATCCAACTTCTGTATTTAGTGGCTCTTTACAGAACTTGTTCCTTCCAAAACCGTTAAACAAAGTTCATTGATCTCATAGAAACTTTTGAAGTACAGTAGATGAGCCTAACAAAAACGTGACCGGTATGTCCCGCCAGCTTCGATACAACAGGATTGCCGTGCTCAAGGCTCTCCTAAGTGCTTCCTTGAGTCCTATTCCACTAAAGCTCCCACTAGCACATGATAGAAAAGAGCACCCCAACCTTCTGTAGCGCGGTGGCAGGGAAGAAGAGTGGCCATGGGCAAGCTGGGGCTTGCTGGGGCAGGGCAGGTGGGCAAGGAGAGCTGTGCCTTGGCAGAACCGCCGTTAGCATCACTCCTCAGCTATCACCCAAATAGAAAAATACCTTTATTGGGATAAAAATGTAGACAGCGAGGGTATCAGTCAATGCATAGACTTGGAGCCTGGCAGAGGAGGCCTCCCAGCAGTGGTGGCCTTGGTGGCTGATGCCACGTGGTCAGGGGATGAGGCACAGCAGCCCAGCATGGGCCACCTTACATTATTTAAGGGCAGTTTGTTAGCACTGGCCAGTTAGCTGTAGAGAGGCAGTGAGGAGCACATCAGGATGGTGCCACCAGCAAGCTTCTGCACTTTTGCACAGGTTCAGCCCTTGAAAGCCAAAGTGTGATGGTGCTTTGCCCAGTTGAGGTCTGAGCTTGCCCAATTTGAGCAGAAGCCTGGTGTGGCACCCCAGGGCTCATCCCATCTCCACCAGCAGCCACTGCCTGGGGATACGGCCACAGCAAGGGGACAACCCTCTTGCCCAGATGCTCTCTCTAAAAAAAAAAGTGCTTCAGCCTCAAAACTGGCTGTAATGCTAAGGGGGTTTGACCCCCTCCATGAGCACATGGCTCATGATTTTTAGGTGCTCATCCACAAGCATCAGTGCCCCAGGGGCAAGGCTCGCAGGCTCCAGCTCTTTTTCTTTCCCAAATGGATTACAACAGAGCATAGGGAACCAGGATTCCATGGATGTCCAACCCCAGCAAGCCAGAGCCATCCCCAAGCCTGACACCCAGGTACCTCTTCTCCTCTCACTCCCAAAATGGCAAGCTGGGCTTGATGTGTTTGTTTTCCCATCATTTTCTCTCTTCTTTTGGGAGCTGGCAGGAGAGCAATGCACCATACCGGGGCTGCCACCGGTTGCCGGCTGGAGGAAGCACGAGGGACAGCGTTGGGACCATGCTACATCTTGTTCCAGAAGGCTATTGCAGACATCTCTACAACATATACAACCGCACGGGACATTCTGCGTTACAAAGGGTTCAAAAACATAAACCACCAGAACTAAACAGATACTCGATGGCATCAGGGGGGGTCTCGCTTTAGAGTCTTCAGGGACTATGGTGCAGTCTCTGGCTGGGGTAGAAGCGATGCAGTGTCTTACAGACAGAGGTGGGAACAGTTTATTTGGTCAGTCTCATAGTGCTTCTTGATGGCTTTGCTCAGTTAAGTCTTTTCTGTGGGTTTGTTTTTTTTTGGGGGGTTGGTTGTTGGTTTTTTTGTTTGTTTTTTTGTTGGGTTTTTTTTTTTTTTTAGTTTGTGTTTTGTTTCTTTTTGTTTTAATCTCATCCAGTGGCAAACTACAAGACTTCAGTGTACATTTCATGACACGACTGCTACATCATCTTGATTTTAGAGCTATCTTTAATATCAAAGCAGCTTAAGCTGTTAATAAATTCCAAAGTATCCTTTTATTAAAATATCTAAAAGAGGTCTATAAATATTTTTTTTGTTTGGGATTTTTTTTTCTTTTCTTTGCTAAAATTGTTCCCAGTTTTTCACATTTAAAACAATGCAGGGGAGGAGGGAGTCAACTTTGTAGCGGGGACCTCCCTTTCCGTGGGTTTTCCCCTCCATGGTGCCAGCTGCCGGTCACCTCTCGGTGTTTTATATATATATAACAAAATATATATATATATATATATATATATAGGGGGCTTGTGTATATATATTTAGGGCATTAGGAGGGCTCAGAACTCCCATTCAAGGGCCTCCTCACGGTTGGCAGCCCGCTCCAAGCGATGGATGATGTTGTTGAGGTTGGCCATTTTCTCATGGCGCCGCTGGACGCTGGTGTTGAGCCGGGGGCCAGGAGCTGGTGGCAGTGCCGGTGAAACTGGCCCAGCAGAGGATGGCCCTGGCGAGGCTGAGCCGGTGAGGCCAGGCGAGGATGCGGCCGAGGGTGATGTTGGGGAAACCTCCAAGCTGCAACGGGATGATCCTGATGAGGACTGGGAGCTGTCAGGGTGCGTGTAGGGAAGTGCGGTTGCTCCGGTGGCAGCACCAGCATGGTCTCCTCGCCGCAGGAGGCTACCAGCACTGGGGGAGGTGGCATGGGGAGCAGACCCCTGCTCCTCCTGGGGAGGTCCTGTCCCCTCGGCCGCCCCAGTTGGGCTGCGTGAGTCCCGTTGGTGGCCCCAGCCGCCAGCTTCCCCCTGCTCCTCCTTCACCTTCATGGGCGTGGCGGTAGAGCAGGGGTGCTCGTTCCCCCCAGAGATGGGTTTACGGTCCTCAGCATCTGAATCAGGGCTGTTGGGGGGCCGGCGCCCAGCAGTGGCCACCCCACCACTCTGCTCTGGGTCTGTGTCGTTGTCCTGCGAACCCTCCACCAGCATCTCCCGGCGCATCCGTGACCTGTTGGCATACAATCACGGAGGGACAATGACCACCAACCATCAAGTTTTGGAAAAGCCTTTCCAGCCAGAAAAACGTGACAAGATCCCTTGAGAGGTCAAACACTCAAACTCCACTTTGTTGGTCTCAGAACCCTTGTCTGGGGGAAAATCACTGCTGCTTGAACATGGGGAATGGATTTTGCCATACTTTGGGCTGTTTCCAGCCAAACTGACCCAGTTTTCCAAGGGTTTTCCACTACTCTTTTTTGTTGTTCAATACATAACAGTTTTAAAAGGTTTATTTTAAGACAGTTGTGTTTACTGAGGACTCGAGGGCCTTTCACAGGATCACACAAGAGGACAGGTCATGGGTTTAAAAGCCTCATTAACCAGTGTTTCACCAACAAGCCTGAACCTTCGAGCTCTCCCAGGCAATGACTCCACACACGCAACCTCAGCTAGCTGCCAGCAATACTGATCAGCTACTTTGTGCTGCCTGGAGGGAGCTGGAGTCATTTGGAGGCTCTGTGGGCTGAACACAAGCACCTACTGCTTTTGATACTGGTTTATAGAGGGCTGTTGCACCAGGGAGCAGGCAGCTCTTGCTGTGGTCTGAGGAGGATTCAGGAGCCATGTGTCCACCTGCAGCGCTGCCTGATGATAAAGTCTGTGCTTCTCCCCAGGATTAGGCTGCTGTCGGGATGGATCCTGTGCTCCAGGAGCCTCCATAAGGTTTTCTTCCACCCACTGCAGAGCATCCACTGGGTGGTGCTCAACATAGAATTGCATTGGTTGGAAGAGACATGCAAGATCAAGTCCCACTGTTCACCCAGCACCGCCAGGCTGCCACTAAACGCATGTTCTGCAACATCACATCCATAGAGCTTTTCAAGCCTTCCAAGGATGTTGACTCCACTACCTCCTTGTGCAGCCTGGTCCAGGGCTTAAGAACCTTCTCAGGGGAGACATTTTTCCTCATGTCCAGCCTAAACCTCCTCTGGTGCAACTTGGCCATTTTCTCTCATCCTGTCACCTGTTACTAGGGAAGAAGAGATCAACACCCACCTGTCTCCAATATCTTTTCAGGGAGCTGTAGAGAGTAAGGTCTACCTTGAGACTCCTTTTCTCTGGGCTAAACAACCTCAGCCTCAGTTCTCTCAGCTGCTCCTCACAAGCTTTGTGCTCTACACATGACATGGTCAAGTTGATTAACACCTATTGACCACCTGCCAGCCAGGGCACGTGCTGCAATCCTGTATCTGGGGACCACCAGTGACCACATGTGGGTCTGCACCTCTCAGTTCAGGCAAAAGAGACTGGGAAGGCTGCAAAGAGTGACACCATCTTGGTGGCACAGGACCACCTGTTTAAAGCCCAGGAGAGCCCATACCTGTAGTTGTGGAACCAGTTGATGACAGTGTTGGTCTTGAGGTTGAGCTGGAAGGAGAGCAGCTCGATGGTCTGCTGGGAGGGGTAGGGCTCTAGCTGGTAGGCTTTCTTCAGGGCTTCCTTCTCCTCTGGGGCTAGCACCACCCGCGGCTTCTTGATCTGGAGGAGGCTGAGGTCCTGTGGCTGCAGGCTGGGGCTGGCACACTCAGAGCGGGCACTGGGGGACTCACTGTCTGAGCCGGCGTTCATCAGCCCGTAGCGACGTTTCAGGTAGGCTGCAGGAGAGGACACCCAGCTGCGCGCCGCTCGCCCCCCAGACCGAGTTGCCCCCAGCTCAGCCAGCACCCCAGACCCAGTAGCAGCACCACCCTGCCTCTCACCTTTCTTCTCCAGCTTCTTCATGTCACGCAGCTTCTCCACATTGTGGGGGTCATTGAGCCACAGCTGCATGCGGACGAAGGGCTCCCTCCCCTTCAGGCTCAGCTTGTGCCATGGCTTGGGCCTGGAGAGGAGATCGGACACCGAGCCCTGTGTCAGGCCCAGGATGCTCTCCCCAAACAGCCGCTGGCCTGGCAGAGGAGAAGCAAAAGTGGTTAGAGTGGGGCAGAGCAGTAGAACAGGCACTTTAGTCTCCCCATGGAATGAGAGCACCCCATATCCCAGCCAGCATCCTTCACAACATGCTGAGATCCCCCACAGTGAATGGAGGTGAGTTTGTATTCATGGGAATTGGGGTGATGCATCCATGCAGCCTCACCAGCAGCTCCCGAAAACCCGGGGTGGAGAAAGGGTCCGCACCTAAATTGTTGTCCGTCAAGACCTCCTTGACCTTCTTGGTGATGGAGTAGGTGTCCAGCTCAGGAGACATGGCAACAATCTCCTGGATGCCCATGGGTCCCTGGTTGTTGGGGTATGTCTTCCCACACAGGGCAGGTGTTGATCGACTCTCAGGCTGCTGGTTTTCTTTGCTGCTCTCCAAGGCCAGGGTGAGTGGCTCCTGGCAACCCTTCTCGTGCTCAGTGGGGCTGGGGGGCGGCGAGGGGGATGGCTGGGGCTCCGCTGGGCTGGCTGTGTGACACCGGGGCAGAGGGGTCAGCGGGGACGGTGGGAAGGGACGCTGGGAGCAGGAAGGTTATTTTGGAGATCTCCAGAGAGGGGAGATGCCAGCCAAGTCTCTCTGGCAGCTACAGCAAAGTGGGTGTTGCCAGTGGAATAATTAAAGAGAGAAAATACCACCAATATAAAAAAAAACCCAAGTTACTGCTTTATGCCAGGCATGAAGCCAGATATTTTTATTGTGGTTTTCCTTTATTTTTCAAACCCATTTCTAACAAAACAACATGTGAGGATCTGTACAACAGCCCTAGGGGGTTTGAAATGAGTTGGTTCTGTCAGAGGAAGCGGGGCGGGGTGGTGATGAAAAGGGCTGGGGTGTGCATGAGGTGCTGGGGGCAGCTCTTCAAGGTACTGCTGTGGGGGCAGGACAAACTTACCCTGCTCTGAGATGGGATGAGGGAATGGATGTAAAAGCATCAGGGGCATTGGTGGCACACGGAGACCACGAGGACAGCAGCGGCACTTACCCTGTGAGGCTGTCGGCTGCTGGCTGATGCCCTGGCCCAGCTGGTCAGTCAACCAGAGCTGCATGCGGATGAAGGGCTCCCGACCCTTCTGTGTCAGCTTGCTCCATGGCTTGGGTCGCGATAGCATGTCACTCACGCTGCCCTGGGACAGCCCCAGCACCTAGGACACCACGCAGGTGTCACCGGTTGGGGCAGGGCTGCTGCCTGCCCTCCATCCCCACACAGAGGAAAGGGAAGCAGGTGCTATCAGCTGCCATGCTCACAGCCCCATGACATGACTGGATCCCTCAGCCACAGGTGCTGGGTTGAGTCACCAACCATGGATGTGTTTAAAGATCATTTGGATGTGGTGCTTGGGCAAATGCTTTAGGGGTGAACCTTGTAGAATAGGGTTATAGGTTGGACTTGATGATCCATGGGGTCTTTTCCAACCTGAATGTTTCTGTGATTCTGGGACCCTGGTGGGTCCCCCTGGGATACCCAGTAGGCTGGGAGGGTGGTCCCCAAAAGGGTCAGGGCACTCCTGGTGGGATGTTCCACCAATCAATTGATGGCCAATTCTGAGAGACCACTTGAGGTTGGGTCAGACTCTGAGGACTCAGCATCCTCCAAAGAGAAACCCACTGGGGAGGGTGGGGACCCTGGAAGGAGCTGGAAAGAGGCCACTGATGGGTCCCAGGCCCTGGGTCAAAGAACAGAGGGGACACAAGACCCCCCCTTCTCCAGGGTGGTACCTTCTCTCCAAAGATCCTCTGGCAGATGCCATTCTTGGCCAACTTCTCCTTGACCTGCCGAGTCAGCTCCAGAGTGTCCACCTCCCTGTACATGTACATCTCATACTGCTCTGGTGTGAGTGGTGGCACGGTGGGCTTCAGGGTCCGTGGCACATAGGCAGGGTAGTAGGAGAGACGACCACCAGCCGCTGGTTCCATGCCAGCTCCCTCTGTCTTCATCTCCGACAGTCGGTGGGGCTCGTCATCTGCTGGTGGCAGCTCATCCTCGTTGGTACCACCCTCACCAGGCTCTCCCCGTGGCCATCCCCGACCATTGGCCATACTGGAGTAGCTCGAGGAGGAGGAGGAGAGTGATGGTGAGACAGAAGTATAGGGTCGGCTGAGCAGGCTCCGCTCGGATGCCCAGTGCTGGTCAAAGTAGGAGCCAGCGTCACCAATCTCTGACTTCACTTTCCGGATGATGCTCTGGACGAAGGCAGCAGGTGAGAGGACAGCCAGAGGTGTTTGCTGGGGGCTGGGGCTGGCCCCGCTCCCTTCCTCTTGCTTGACGTAGGTGGGGACAATATTCTGGTTGACAGTGGCCAGTGTGGAGCGTTCAGCCGGTGATGTGTCCCCAGGACGCCCACTGCCCCCCGACTCCATCTCCAGCAGAGCCTGCTGCTGTGCCTGCATCTCCCGCCGTGCCTGCTCCAGGATGTTCTTGATGGCATCCTCTGAGCTGCTGCCAGCTGTCCCGTTGGCCACTGCCTGTGATGCTGATGATGTTTTGGGTTCCCCTGCAAAGAAATAGAGTGAGGGGAACCCAAAGCATCCTACAATCCCAGCATGGTGAGTGTTGGAAGTGGCCTCTGGGAATCATCCGGTCCAACCTCCCTGCTAAAGCAGGGTCACCCACAGCAAGTTGCCCAGGATTGCAATGTTGAGATGAAGACTCCACAACCTCTCTGGGCAGCCTGCTCCAGAGCTCCAGCAGCCTCAGACCAAAGATGTTTCTCCTCGTGTTCAGATGGAACCTCCTGGGTTCCAGTTTGTGCCTGTTGCTCATTGTTCTGTCACTGGACATCACCCAAAAAAGTCTGGCCTCATCTTCTGGCCTCCCACCCTTTAGCTCTTGCTGAGCATGAGAAGATCCCTTCTCAGGCAACAGCCACAGCTCTCTCAGCCTTTCCTCCTCATAGAGATGTTCCAGGCACCTCAGCATCTTTGTAGCCACTAATGGACTCTCTCCAGTAGTTCCCTGTCTCTGTTGAAGTAGGGAACCCAGAATTGGACTCAGTCCAATGTGATCTCACCAGGGCAGAGTAGTGCAGGAGGAGAACCTCTCCCAACCTGGTGGCCGCTCATTCTTGGCCACAAAAGCACACTGCTGGTTCATGGTGAATGTGGCCCCCAGCACTCTAAGGCCTTTCTCCATGGAACTGCTTTCCAGCAGGTCAACCCCTCACCTGTTCTGGTGCAGGAGGTTATTCCAGGTGCGGGGGGGAGGAATAACACTTGCCCTTCTTGAACTTCATGAGGTTCCTCCACCTATCATTTTACCATGTGGTAGTAATCAAAAACACAGGAGAAAAGGGATAAGGGATTTTTGTTTTCTTGGTCTGGTTCAGAACACTCTCCATCAGGTGGATGTCCCACATGGGTGCAGATGAGGAGGACCAGCAGCACCCACAAAGTTGAAGCTGTGACACCCCTAACTCAAACTTTGAGTTGATGATTACAAAATAGATCTCCTGGCCAATGAAGGCAACAGACAAACACCTTTGTTTTCCCTGTCTGCTTTTCTGTCCTTCCTGTCTAATTCAATTCTGCTGATTCTGCTTTCTCAGCAGATGTCCTGCTTTAGTGTCTTTCATTTCTAGTAATCGACTGTGAACGCAGCTGCTTCAGTGATTCCTCCTGCCAGGTGGATCCTGCATCCTGGTTTAAGCACCTGGTTTAGGGCAAGGGGGAGGAAAGAGCAGATCTAAAGTTTCCGAAAGCCCAGGTACAAACATTGCTGCCTGGGGAGTTTTCCATCCCTAACAGTATTTAGCAGCATTTCTTCTTTTCACCATGTCCTAAATCCCTATGGATGTCAGTGGGAGAAATGCCAAACAAAGCCCATTATGAGTTAGCCTGGTGCTGGGCACCCAGTACCACACTTAAAATCATACAATCATAGAATGCATCAAGTTAGAAGGACCCTTGAAGATCATCTTGATCTCATTCCCCCATCTGGATTTGCATCTCAGATTGCCCCAACCCAGCTGCAGGACCTTGCTTTTCACCTTAGTAAACTTTCCCAGGACTGAAGAGAGTTTGGCCACCCCTGAAGCCACACACACACCAGCACCTACCTCCCTTCTGTGACTCGATCTCCTTCTTTGCCTGCTCCAGGATGCTTTTGATGGCATCATCAGAGCCGGTCTCGGGTGTCCTGATCCGTGGCGTGATGCTACCTGATCAAAGAGCCAGGAAAATGGCTTTGTTACCAGCACTGTTTTTACAAGCTCCACTTGTGTGTCAGGAAACATTCACTGCTCCTCATCTTTGGTTATTTTTAGGGCTGCTGCTTTTAAGACAAATGTCACTCCCACTTAGTTGCCAACTGGAGCATGGGGAGCCCCAGTAGCCTTGACTGCCAGCTCTTGCCTCCAGCATAGCGTTTCCCAGCCACCTTGCTTGCCCCATCTAATGGCACCTGCTCCCCACTGGCACACTGGGTGATGAGCAGAGGCACAAGAAGAGTGACCACATCCCCCGTCTCTGGCACTGTGCCCTCCTGGCTGTGCATGTGAAGGATTAATGCTGAACCAGATCCAGAGGATAGATCAGAGCCCTCTGGGTTGAAACACCAGCAGATGCATGGACCAGTATAATGCAGTCCTTGTGCCGTTGTGGAGACCTGAATGACCAGCCTCCACCACTGCCACTGCTGAGATGGACCCACCACACCCAGAGCAGGGCATTACTATTTCATGGTGGTGCCAACACCATGCCAGGGTCCTGCTGCACTGGGACTTCATTATTTTAAGGAAATATTCCTGGGCACATTGATTGCTATGCCACGAACCAGCCTGATGAATAATTGAACGGCACTTGGCAGAATTAATGAGTGAAGCACGTCTGGGGATGTGGCTTCCACAATGATAGGTTGCTGTTAATTGCTGCCATTTGCCAAGGCTCCATCCTGCCCTGCTGCAGCTCCATCCCACCCCACAATAAGTGGAGGGACCACCAGAGACAATCCCTGAGTGCCACCAGTGAGCCCACACATCCCCTTGCCTGTCCTGCAAGCACGCCAAAGGCTGGCAACACCCCTGCCACACAACTGGGCACCCCTGGGTGCTGCTGGGGTGAACTGAGGTACATTAGGAGGGAATCTCACAGCATCACTTGCAGCATCCCAGGGCAGGACCCGTTGGCTGGGGCCACCTCAACCACTTACCTCTCTGGCGCACCTGGATAGTCCTCAGGGCCAGCACGTTCTGCTCGTCGGAGAGGAACTGCTTCATTTTGATGAACGGCTCCTTGCCCTTCACCGTCAGCTTGCGCCAGGGCTTGGGCCGGGCCAGGATCTCGCTGACAGAGCCCTGTGACAACCCCAGCACATAGTGCCCGAAGACCCGCTGCCCGATGTTGTGCTTCAGCAGCTGCTCCTTCACCTGGAAGGCGATTTCGGCCGTGTCCAGCTGCTCCTCCTCAGCAGAGCTGCCAGCACTGCTCTCGGACGGCTCGCCGGGTGGGCTGGCTGCGCTGGTGGTTGGTGTGGTGCTGGGGGGCACGGTGCTGCTTTTGGCCCCAAAGAAGGTGGAGGGGAAGGACGGTGTTCCCCCAGCACTCTCGCTCTTGTAGGTGGGCGGTGGGATGTGGGGAGTCTTGGGGTCCCCTGAAAGTCGCTCGGCCCCTGGGAAGGGGGACATTGAGAAAGTCCGGGGACCATCAGGGGCCAAGCCAGGGCCAGGTAGAGGTGGAAGGGGAGTGGGAGAGTTGGGTTCATCTGCTGAGGCGTGCTGGGGGGATGGGTACGGCTGTTCCATGCCCAGGGAATCCTTTCCTGACTCATCTTCGGAGTGATCCTCCTCTAGAGAGGAATGAGAGAGAGGGAGACGCACTAGAGTCCCCCTGGCCCATAGTCCCAGCACAGCCCCGAAGCAAAGCATCTCCTGCCACAGCTTCCCCAGGTAACATTCCACTCCTTGTCCATCCCTCCACCCCCCTGCTGCCTCTGGGCTCCTTCCCACAGCCTGGGCAGGATCCAGCTCTGCTGCCAAGGGATGGTCCCAGAAGGATGTGGGATTCCACAGTACCCAGTGACCCTACCAGTGTTAGCCAGGAGGTTGGGCTTCTCCAGCAGGTACTTCTGGGAGGGGTAGAAAGCTTCCTTCCCTAGGAGCAGGGCCTCCTCTGCCTTTGATATGCTCTGCAAGGAGCCAAGCCGAGATGGGAAAGGGTGGTGGAGGCACCGGTGGCAGGGCTGGCACGTGTGCTCCAGCCTGGCGAGCAGGTCGGCACCCACCGCGGCACTTGCCTGGGGAAGGCTGCAGCTGGCAGAGGCCACCTTCATCGCCTTCAGGATGCTGGCAGGGAGACAAGAGGGGTGACTTGGTGGGTACAGCTTTTCACAGAATCACAGAATCATAGAATGGTTTGGGTTGGAAGGGATCTATAGGTTGGTCCACTTAGACCAACTGCCCTGCACTCAGCAGGACATCTGAAACTAGAGCAGGTTGCTCATGGCCCCAAACAACCTGACCTGGAACAGTTCCAGCAGTGGGGCACCTACTGCTTCTCTAAGCAATTTGGGCCAGTGTCTCACTACCCTCAGTATAAAAAATGTCTTCCTTCTCTCTAGTTTAAATCTCCCCTTTTAGTTTAAACCTTATCTCCCCTTGTCCTGTCACAACAGGCCCTGCTGAAACATCTGTCCCCATCTTTCTTATTTGCCCCACTAAATAAAAGGTCACAGGAAGGTCTCCTTCGAGCCTTCTCTTCTCCAGGCTGAATAAACTGCTGCCATTGAGTGTGCCATGGGTGCCAGCAGCAGCCAGGCATCCAGGCTACAAGGCAGCAGGCAGGGATGGTGGTCAAGCCATACCTCAGCTCTGTTTTGATCTCCTCGTAGTCTGCCTGTGCCTGCAGCTTCTCCTCCAGCTTCTGTGGAACAGAGAAGCATCCTCACAGCTTGCTCCCATCATTCACTCAGCACAGCTGCACCCACAGACTCCCTCCCTGGAAAACCCCCAGGCCCCATGGGTGTACCTCGATGGCTTCATTCTTAGCAGCCAGCTGCCCCTCCAGCTCGGCGATCTGGTTGGCAGAGGACTCTTCCAGTTCCTGCAGTGAGCTCTGGAGGTGCTGGACATCCTTCAAGAGTCGCAGGATCTCCCGGTCCTTGGCAGCCAGCGCCGCCTCCAGCCTCGACCCTGAGCACATGGAATAGTTCACTTTGTCCTGCCGGGAGAAGGGATACCATCAGCTCCTGGGGCCCTAGCACAAAGATCAGCTGAGTCCAGGACTCAGTCCTGTGGCATGGGGACCCAGGATGACACAGGTGCCCTTACAGGTGTCCCAGGTGCTATGGGGGTCCACAACCCTCTCCCTGAAGGAGGGTGGGGCTGCAGATATGGCATGGCCAATGCTACCACATCCATGGTGGAAAATGCCATGGTCATAGTCATTTTGTTTTTGCTCCTTAACATGATGGGATGCTCCTGAATGCAAAAGGGTGCCCCTGAACCAGTGGGGTGTTTCTGAGTGCAGCAGGATGCTTCTGAACATGCAGGGGTGCTCCTGGCAGCTATGGGGTGCTCCTAGCTATGATGGGTGCTCGTGGCTGCAATAGATGCTGCTGGTCATGATGCAGTGCTGCCAGTCAAGTTGGAGTGCTGCTGGCCAAGATAGGGTGCTGCTGGTCCTGAGAGGGTGCTTCCAGCCCTGATGAGATGCTGCTGCCCTGAGAGGGTGCTCCCGGTCCTGATGGGTGCTCTCACCCCAGCAGTGCCCGTTGGGGAGCAGCAGGCCAGGCGCAGGGAGCTATTGACGGCTGCCAGCTGCTCACGCAAGCTCTCCACCTCCCTCTGTGCTGCCTCCGCTCGCTGCAAGAGAGCAGAAAGCACATCAGTCTGAGCACCTGCAACTCATCCTACTCCATGCAGAGCGGAGCAGGCCCCCAGGACCTGCACTGACCCACATCTCTCCCGAGCATCCCACCACCAACACCATAAGCCCCTCCCAGCATATTTCAGCTCCACCACATCCTAACACAGTTTCCTGCCCCAATTCATGGGCATCAGCTCTAGGACACTGCTTTTTTCCACCCAAAGGGCTGTATGTCCATGGGAACTGCTCTTCAAGCCTCTTTTATTATGCACACACATTCACTTGTATCTACCTTTTTAGAATTAAATAAAGCTAATGAATAGGACCAAAAGTAATTACACCAGAAAGCAACATCAGGCTGGGACCATTCATGCCCTAAATCACCGGGGAGAGGCTGGAGGTGACAAACACCAGCTCCAACAGCCAAAATGGGGCCTGGTAGAAACCCAAAGGCACCAATGACCCCCAATATGGGGCAACAGTGGGCAGATTTGGAGGAGCCAGTGATGAAGGAAATGAGAGCCCTCTCCTTTGTAGGGCTTCCCAATCCTGGAGCTTGACCACCTCATACCATTTTGGGGGACAGATACACCAGGCGGTGTGGATGCTTGGGTTGCTGTGGGGTGAACTCCAGGAGCCCCAGAGCCTATGGCCAAGCACAGAGGAAAAGAAGCAGGATACATGCCCTGTGCTGGCTGGAAAGTCACCTCCTGGCTCACCTGGTTGGCTTTTTCAAGGTTTGTCACGATCATGGCTACTTCATCTGCCCTGTGACAAGAAAGGAAGAGGCATCAGCAGGCACAGAGGCATGGGCACTGCCCTCCATGACCAGTGAGTGAGCTCTGCAGCTGAGGAGACCCTGTGACTTTGGATGCTGCTGTGGTCACTTAAAGTAACTCAGCTCCCCAAGCCATTTAGAAGCACCGCGGGCACAACCCAGCACTGCTGCAGGCAGCTCAGCCTCAGGCACACCAACAGCCTCTGGGCATGACTGAGCATCACCTTCGACTTACTTGGATGCAGCTTCCTCGTCGTATTTACACCGCAGCTCTAGCAGCTCCGTCTGGGTGGCCTTCAGTGCTAGGAAGAGGAAGAGGAGGATGACCTACAGAGTCAGAGTTTGGCCCCCCGTGGCCAGTGGTCCGGTCCCTGCCCTGGCTCCCCTACCTGCGTGGAGTACTTTGATCTTCTCCTCTGCCTCCCCAAGCCGAGCAGCCAAAGTGACCTGTGCTTCCTGCAGCCCCCTGTGAGAGACAGGTATCAGTGATGGGCTGGTGGCACCATGGCCATGCCAACCTCCCCAGAGCATGTGGAGACACTCTTACTCTACCCCATTGCTTGCTGACACTGTGGAAGATCTGCCAGGATGAGTTCAAGCTGTATTTTCCCCTGATGCTAAGAGGTTTGTAGCTGTGGGTGTAAAAAAAATCACTTTGGGATGAAAATGGTCCCAATCCCTGGGGCTGAGCTTCCTCTGATAGGGCATAGGGCAACCCCCCTCTCTGGTAATTAACTGGGTGGGGGGAAGCAATCAGGGAAAAGTTATCCTGCTTTATTTATAGCCTGCACTTGCCAGGAACTTACTTGCAGAGATCTGCAATTTAGGGTTTAAAGATTCCTCATTTGTTTCCCAGTGCAGCGTGTTAAGGAATAACAATGAAGGTGCTGGAGAAAGTCAGGAGCTTCCAAATTAAAAGGCCATTTCATGAGGTTCATGCCCCAACTTGGACTGAACCCATTTGTCCAAGCAAAGACATGTGTTAGGGAGATGGTGCAAGTGGCTGACAGGAGAGACCTGCCTGGCTCTGCCCACATTCCCAAAATCAGCGTGGGATCAGGGAAGGAGGGAGGAATGAATGATAGAATCATAGAATTGTTTTGATTGGAAGACATCTTTAAGATCATTGAGTTCAACCTTCAACCTAATACCACCATGGCAATTAAACCATGCCCCAAAGTGCCATGTCCACACATTTCTTGAACACCTCCAGGAACTCCATCATCTCCCTGGGAAACCTATTCCAATGCATGACCACTCTGTTCAGAAGATGATGGATGGGTGGATGGGTGGATGTGTGGATGGATGGATGGATGCATGCATGCATGCATGCATGCACAAGCGGGTGGGGAGTGGTGGAAGGGCACTCGGAGCACCTAGGACTGTGTATCCGGTTTCTGGACAGGATGAGGCCGCTTTTAACCTGGACAGCAAAGAAGGTGCAGAGAGAAGGACAGACAGGACACAGCAGTGGGCACAGACACATGTTCCACAGCTCCCCATATTGTCCCTGTACCCTGAACTCACTCACTTTTGCTTTTCTGCCTCATTTCTCTGCAGCAAGGTTTCTGTGCACGGTGCTTTGCTGTCAGTGCTAGAGAGCGGGGGCTCAGCTGCCACTGCGAGCCCAGCTGCCGGTGATGTCCTGTCTCTGCGCTCTGCAGGGGGACAGACACATTTCACACAGCCATGCTGGGGACAATGGCAAAGGCCACCAAGCTAGGAGCACGGACCAGGGGACAAGTCCTGGCCCCCAGACCCACTGCATCCTGGGCATGTAGGGGAACCTGGTTGGGGACTGTCACTGCCACCCTTGCCCGCAGGTTCGCTGGTGCTGGATGGTACCTTTGGTGATGAGGAGCTCCGGGGGCTTCTTCCAGGGGCGGTTGAGGTCCTTCAGTGGGGGTGGCTCGGGCTCGAGGCGCTGGAGCTGCTGCAACCGGTCCTCCAGGCTCCGGGCAGCCTCCAGCACAGGAGCAGGGTCTGCAGGACACGGGATGTGGTATAGAGCTGCAAGGATGCCAACACTGACCCTCTTCCACTTCCCTTGGGACCTGCTGCCCACCTTAGGACAGCCACTCTCCACACCTTGCTTCAAACCAGACCAGGTGCCCTTCCATGCTGCTGGGTGCTACTGGGACACCTCTTGATCCCACAGGAACATTCCTTGATCCCCACACTTTCCATCACCAGTCCCAAACGTTGGTGAGGATGCATGGGGGATCATCACCTTTCCAAGCCAGTGGGTGGCTCCTGCAACCCTGATGGCTCCAGTACCATGAGCCAGTGGCCCCCAAATCAGCGGTGGCCCCAGTGCCACCAGCACTGGCCCGTTTGGGCACAGACAATGGCTGTTTGTGCCGAGGTAAGCAGGTGCATTCTGAGCCGTCCGTCTTCCCTCTGTCAGCATTACACCATCATTAGCTAGTGTCTGCTCAGCAGGGTGTGCCATTATGTCTCCCAGGGCTGATGTAATTATACATTGACATAATTAACCCAGCAAGCCCATTAAGCAGGCCAGCTAAAAATTCATCTATAATTATTTGTTGTGTGCATGCTAATGAGTCCATCTGCACTGCCATTGTACAACACGAACAAATTAATTTACAAGTCTGGATTTTTTAATAAGTTCAAGAAAATGCCTCCTATTGAGCCAGGTTAATATAGGTTTGGAGTTGGGGTTTGGTTTGGTTTGGAGTTGGGTTGTTTTTTTTTTCAGAACACAACAGGAAATAAAATAGATCTGAAGCCTCCAGGGTCAAAAAGTTAGACAAACATGGAAGTGGGACAAAGCTGGGCTCGCTACTGTATGGCACAGACGCGTGGCAGGCACCCAGGGGTAAAAAATAATAACAGTGATGGAAAAAAAAATCAAGTGAGTGACTGACTCTGCTCCAATCAGGGCATGGAGCAGCTCAGGGAAGCAGGGAATGGAGCGAAGCTGGAAATGGCTAGGTTCAGACTGGATGTGAGGAGGAAGTTCTTCACCATAAGAGTGGTGAGAGCCTGGAATGGGTTGCCCAGGGAGGTGGTTGAGGCCCCATCCCTGGAAGTGTTTAAGGCCAGGCTGGATAAGGCTCTTGCCAGCCTGATCTAGGGTAGTGTCCCTGCCCCTGGCAGGGGCATTGAAACTAGATGATCCTTGTGGTCCCTTCCAACTCTGAGTGATTCTATGATTCTTCTGCTCAGCAAGACCCCATCTGAGATGGCAGTAGTGTGGAATGAAGAGAGTCTGGTGCCACTGTGGGTCCTCCATGATATTTGGGGTGGTGTGGAACTGCACTGGCACAGCCTAACCTCAGCACCAAGCATCTTCGGGGTTAGCCTGAAAGATGCAGGACTTAGACCATGATCCTTACTGCAAGGGTCCAGCATGGATGTTCCTTGAGAAACCAAGACAAGTGTCCTCCAGTATGGGGGTTTGGGAATCCCACCAAGCTGGCACTGCCCTCTCATCCCACAGAATTGCTGCCGTGTGGTTCAGCAACCCACCACAGCACCAACCAAGTGGCTTCCCTGCAGGACCAGTGACTGCCAAACCAAACATACTAACGTCAAAAACCCCTGAGAATCCCTATCCACAGGGACTGTGTCCCCTACTTTCTGCTGGATATCACAGACACTTTGTGGATGGGCTGAGATAAGAGGTTTGTGCCCAGATTCCAACCACAGGGACACATCCAGAGGTAGGTTCTGAGCTCTGCCAGCACACTGCCAGGTTTGGCACTGAAACAAGCACTCTACTCTGTCTGGGACCCTCCTGGGCTGCTCATGCCAGCCTTTGGCTCACAGCATGCCACAGCCCCACATCCAGCAGGCTGGTTGCCCCCCAAGGATGCAGGAGGGTCATGGCAATGTGGCACAGCCCCAACCAGACTGGATGCTCCCACAACCATTAATAACACCAGTAAGTACACGAGCTGAGCTGAGCTGAGCTGAGCTAACGATACGGCTAATTAAACCCTGTGCTCCAGGCCCCAGCTCACAGGTGGCAGGGGCTGGATGGGGTTTCCTCAGCACTCCCCCAGCCCACAGGCCACCCTTATAGAGACAAAGACCAGGCCAGACCAGGACCCATCCAATCTGCATGAGCAACAAATCTCACCTCTGTGATGAGAAATGATACAGGAGGAACTGACCTAAGCCATAAGGCTCTGGGGACTTTTCTTGGGTCACCATTTACCCTCCGATGAATCACAGTCCTCCCTGCCAAAATACAACCAGGGTGATCCCCCAGTGTGCTGCACCCCAGTTGGAGCTGATATACAGGGGTGAAGTGGTCAGGAGTGGAGCTTTTAGAAGGGAAAAAAGCAGTGCCCCAGTGCCACTCCCTACGTCAGCTGGGGCAGCACTGACACAGAACACCTGGCTGCTGTGGAGACATCTCTGCCGCTACGTGCAAGGTATCCAGATGAACCAAGGGGTGCCAGGATCAGGCACCACGCTCTCATCAAGCTCTCACCATGCTCACACCATATTCATGCTGCTTGCAAAGAAACCTTCCTGCTGCAGCGTTGAAGAGTGAAAGCCCTCAAAACCAAGTGCATCACCTGCTCACACTGAGGATCATGGATGCCATGTGCTGTCACACTTTAAGCCACAGGAGAGGGCTCAGTACACTGCCCATGACACGGGGAACAGTCTCCTCTATGGCTCCTGGCCACTCTCAGGACAAGGTAGAGGAAATGCTGCAGCTGAGCAATGGTGACTCACTGGCCACACAACAGGATGACACGAGAGGTGACACGAGAGAGGCACATGCCGCAAGAGGACGTCAGGGTGCCACATGCTTCAGCGCTGCGTCTGGGTGCCACAGCATGGCATCACCCACCCATGGCACAGCCAGATCGTGTGGGAATCAGCAAGTCTGTGTCACAAAGAACCTTCTACCCAGGCGCCTACTGCTACAGGCTCACCCGCTGTACACATCTATGCTACAGCTATAACAAAAGCTGCCACTAGGTGGCGTGATTGGCCGCCCTTTGGCGGCGCCGGCAACGCTGCAGCAGGCATGAGTGCGTGCAGGGGTGTCCCCCCGGTGCCCCCGGCCCTGACATAGGGAATTGGCCCTCGAGGTTTTTCCCTATGCTGCAGTAGGTCTGTTATGCTGATCTTGGATATCCTCATCACTGCATCACACAGCCACTGGAGCAGCTTCTCGTGTGATGATGGTGAGATGGGTCCCGGGTGCTCATCACCTTTTCCTGAGCTTGCACAGCTCCGGGGAACACTTCTGTGCCTGAACACCAGCAGTTCATCCCTGTGCCAGGGCCTGGCCACTTGACCCAGCCTTCAACAGAGAACTCCGTGCCAAGAGCTAAAGGGTGACATCTCCACGCTGCTGCCTGGCTCCGAGAACAGCACAGGCCACCCACGGGGCATCTGTGGTGCACGCACGTTTCATCTGTGATGTGCTGTCACCTCTCCCACCAGGGCAGCACCTCCTCCATCACCCCATCCCAAACTGCTCAAACACATCCTACGAACCCCTCCACGAGTCAACGTCAGCCTTAAATCAAATCATCCCCAACAACAATGACATTAATTATGCTTTTACCACATTTTACTGCTTCCCCCCCTCCCCTTCACGCCACATCTGTGTGAACAATATCCAAAAGATTTACGG
Source organism: Tricholaema leucomelas (assembly GCA_013400475.1). Lineage (NCBI taxonomy): Eukaryota > Metazoa > Chordata > Aves > Piciformes > Lybiidae > Tricholaema lacrymosa > Tricholaema leucomelas. The sequence continues at coordinate 1,567,313 of WAAF01009768.1, read as the reverse complement.
TTTTCTCCCGTAATTACAGACACACAGCCAGCTCACTTATCAAAATACTTGCTGAGCAATCAGGCTCCGTTACAGTCTCTGCCAGAGATTTGTGTTGACAGCAGCCATTCAAAGCAAAAAAAAATGTCGAATCAGGACTTATGTGGCGCTTGGAAAGTGTTCCACAAAGAGTTTGCCTGTCGAGAGACACATGGATACGTAACAGGCGGGGACAAAATGCCAGGCGGGAGGGCTTGGGGAGAGGGAAGCGAGAAATGGGTGAAGAGAAAGAGCAGAGAGAATGGAGGAGAAACAGGAGTGGTACAGAGAGCACAGGGGAGCAGTTCTGAGGGGGGTGTGTGCGCATCCATGTGCACGCGTGTGCAGGCAGGAGGAGCAGGGCGGGTGAGTGTGGGGAGGTGGGGAAAGAAGATAACTGGGTTCTGGAAGCTGAGCTGACATTTGGTTCTTGTAGCACAGGAGAAAATTTAATGAGGACAAAAATATGTCTCCCTAATTCCCCTAAGAAATCATTAAAACATTTTGTTATTCCTAAATGTCTGGAAAATGAATTAGTGGCCCTGCAGGAACCCTTCTGCGCATCTTCAGCAGTTTGCAGCTCTCCCTCCTCACCATGCCAGGGGATGCTCCGTGCCGCAGCCAACCCTCTGGCGCAGAGCATGGCAGAACCCACGGCAGGGAGTGGGGAGCAGTGGGGAGTGTGCTCCTAGCCCCTCACCCACAGCCCCTCATTCAGCCCTAGCACCAGCTTCCGTCAACACAAGCCTCAGGGCTGCCCTGTGCCTCAGTTTCCCGCTTGAAGCGGTGCCCCGCCTGGGAGCTACGCCCCGACACGGCGCTGAACTGGGGAACGCCGGTGGCAGGAGCCGTGCTGCGAGCCGGCGCTCGGCCGTTTCGGTTAACTTACCGTCAAATAGACAACTGGGGATAGCCGCAGTGTTATTACAAGGGCTGAGCAAATGTATTCCTTTCCTAACGTCAAGATGCATTTGGCTCAGGGGCTGAAACACAGCGATGGCAAAAGCTGTTTCCACTCCTCTCTTCGGCCGGGATCTCCAGAGCACCATGCAGCGAGAAGAGGTCGGCGACGCCGGCCGCAGCGGGGGTGGGGAGAGCAGCCCTGCCACGGTCCACGCTGGCTCCTCTGGGCACCGGCACCGGCACGCAACTCGTTAGGCAGCCAGGTCGCCACCGCGCTGCTTACCTGGAGCTTGGATTAATTGCTTGTACACGCTCAGGAAAGCCGTCTCAGCCTCCTTGCTTCTCTTACTGAGTGCAATCACCTGCAGGGAGATGGAAAAAAGAGGTTCAGAGACGGGTTTGGAAGAGGCAAACAGCTCTACCAGGCCACGAGGACTGGTGCCACCCATGATTGGCCCACAGGTCCCCCCCGGCACAGCTCAGTGCCCTGTGCAGCCGCTCGCTGCCTCGGGCTAAACTCCTCTCGCCGCTGCCATGTCACGTCGCCCTGAATCATTGATGCGCTCTGAGTAAATGAAAATTATAATTTAATGTCGGCGCTTAAATAAGAAATAAAGCAGCCTGCCCGCTCTTGGGCTTGCCGGGCCGCAGCCAGCGCACGGCACCTCCCCAGGCGCCCTCTCCCAGCGCGATCCGCCAGCTGAGGCGACGCTGATGCCGGGACGGGGACATCTCTCGCTCACGTCCCTGCCGAGGTGCAGGTGCTGCTGGCATGGGCTGGGCGGGGACACGGCACGCGGCATGGCTAATAACCCAACGAGAGATTAATCTGCTGCCCGCTCCCATCCAACATTTATGAGCATGAATCATTTACTCCCCTTAATTTTTCAAGGCACGCTGACACCGCGGGGAGGGGGCTGCTGCCCACCGGGCTCCAGTGCACTTTGTTGGCCAAAGGACCCCTTCCTACATCTCTGCACATCACACAGGGATCTGTGTCCCTGCCACAATAGGCACAGCAACCAGGGATAGAGGTGACCCGTTCGTAACTGGAAAACATCACATTGATCCCAAGTGGATCAAACCTGGACAGGCTGCAGACCTGGACAGGGAGGGACTTCATGAAGTTCAACAAGGGGAAATACAGAGTCCTGCACCTGAGGAAGAAGAACTTCCTGCAAGGGGATGACCTCCCAGAAAGCCACTCCCTGGAGAAGGACATGGGAGTGATGGTGGACAAGTTGCCTGAGAACCAGCAGTGTGCCCTCGTGGCCAAGAAGGCCAACAGTTTCCTGGGGGCCATTAAGAACAGGGTGCACAGAAGGTCACGGGAGGTTCTTGTTCCCCTCTACTCTGCTCTAGCAAGGCCACATCTGGCATTCTGGATCTATTTCTGGACTCCTCATTTCAGGAAAGATGGGTAAACATTGTAGAGCATTCAGGGAAGCCTACAAAGGTGCTGAGGGGCCTCACAGCATCTCTGTGAGGATGAAAGGCTGAGAGACATGGAGCTGCTTAGACTGCAGAAGGGAGGCCTGAGAGGGGATCTTCTCAATGCTCAGCAAGATCTAAAGGGCCTGTGGGGTGCAAGAGGATGGGGCCAGACTCTTCTCAGTGTGCCCAGTGACAGGACAAGGGGCAACGAGCACAAACTGGAATCCAGGAGGTGCCATCTGAACACTGAGGAGAAACTTTGCTGTGAAGGTGCTGGAGCTCTGGAGCAAATTGCCTGGAGAGGTTGTGTAGTCTTCTCTGGAGAGATTCCAAACTTGCCTGGACATTGTGATCCTGGGCAAGCTGCTGTGGGTGCTCCTGCTTTAGCAGTGGGGGCTGGACTGGATGATCTCCAGAGGTCACTTCCAACCCCCACCATGCTGAGATTCTGTGAAACAGTGATAGAGGAAGAGATGCCCACCCAGCATGCCATGCTGGCACACACACTACTACCAAAAGCAGACTAGTCAACTAAGGAAGAGATGCCCACCCAGCACTCCATGCTGGCACACACACTACTACCAAGAGCAGACTAGTCAACTAACCCCCTCCTAAGTCACCAGTGGGCTATTTATCAAATAAACCCCAAACTTCACCCCTCGGCCCAGTGGCAGCTCTTGTGCTGGAGCATCTTTTTCTTCTCAGTGCCGGTTTTGCTCCTGGCTCTCCCCACCTGCCCAGCTGGTGCTGGTTTGTCATTCAGAGCCAAAGCAAGGCACTCATTTGTAAGCCAGAAGCCACCTGAGCAAACTGCCTTCTCCTTCCCTGCTTGCAGGCACTGGAGCACAAAGATCATTTTTCTATTGTTAAAATTGTATAAGCTGGGCTTTTTATAGCCTCTTGTACACAAACCTACTTTCTCAGTGAGCATTTCCAGCGGAGGAGGAATTTGGGGGCTTTTCTTCAGTGTTCTACAAAAATGCTTGGCTTCGGGGTGCTTTAAAACAATAACAGCAAAGCAGGGAAGAGAGGGGGGAGGCAGCAAGCAGATAGTGAGTGGCACTGGCTGTGTATGGCAGCAGGATGGAATCCTGCTTGCTGAACCCGCCAGCATTGGGGTGGCACTGGGAGCATTGTGAGAGCATTTGTCAGGATATTCAGAGAATCACAGAATCCATCAGGATGTTCACAGAACCATAGAACTGTTGAGTTTGGAAGAGGCCTTTGAGATCATCAAGTCAAACTGCTCACACAGAGCCTGCAATCCCACCACTAGTGCTAAGCTGCTATCACTAAAGCACATCCCTCAGCGCCACATCCATGGGTCTTTTAAATCCCTCCAAGGATGGCGACTCCACCACCTCCGTGGGCAGCCTCTTCCAGTGCCTACCCTTTCTGGTAAGAAATTATTCCTAATATCCAACCTGAAATACCCTTGGCATAACAAGACCATTTCCTTTTGTCCTGCCGCTATCAGCTTGTGTTGGGGAGCTCCATGGCATCAATCCCCTCAGCTTAGTGCATCCAAAGGAATTTGCACAGCAGAATGGTGCAGGAGCTGGTGAAATGGTCCCCAGATGCCTTCTCTGATGAAATAGCCACAAGTGTCGTGCAGAAAACTGAAGGTCCCACTGATCCAGTCAAGATGCTGATGGTAGTTAGTGGGTGGGAAGTGTTACATATTTATCTCCCAGGACGGAGCTGAGTGGTGGGTCAAACCCTCACATGAACTTTATGGAGAGCTGGATTGCCCCCAGTGATTCCATAGAGAGGCAAGGTTCATAGGAACACAGTGTGGGGTTACTGCAGGCTCCTGCCCACTCTGGAGGCACAATATTCCCAATGGGGATTGCTGAGGAGAGGGAAAGGTTTCAAAGTTTCCTCTTGGAAAGCACTTCAGCTCTGTGATGTGATTTCAGGAATAAAATTCAGTGCAAACAGCCCAGTTGGGAATCCTGGGCCAGCTCCTCCCTGCTGCCATAGTTAGGGCTGCATGGGTAGCAGGCACAGGTGACAGAGAAGTGATGAAGAACACACCAGGGCTGGCCCTTGGCTCTGCACCCTTTGGTGTATGCCACCTCAGAGAAGATAGAAAAATGGGATTATTTTGGTTGGAAGAGACTTTTGCAACCACCAAGTCCAACTGTTAACCCATCATTGCCAGGTTACCACTTAACCATGTCCCTCAGCAACACATCTCTACGGCTTTTAAATCCCTCCAGGGATGGGGACTCCACCACTTCCCTGGGCAGCTTGATCCAGGGATTGACAACCCTTTTATGGAAGAAATTTTTCTTCATATCCAACCTAAGCCACACTGCTATTCCTCACGTAGACCTCAATAAATACCACATCCCCCAAAAAAATAGCCCTAAAATCAAGGTTTTGTAAGGAAAAAAAACAAAATCCTTGCTTTCTTGTGGCAGAAGTTGGGACCAAACTGTGCACCCTCATCTCAGAGAGCCACATCACCAACATCCTGCTAAAATGAGAAAATGGCTAAGGTTTGAGGAGGATCAATTTAGAGTAGACATAAAGAAGAAACTCTTTACAGTGAGAGTGGTGAGACACTGGAACAGGTTATCCAGGGCAGTTGTGGATGCTTACTCCCTGGAGATGTTTAAGGCCAGGCTGGATGAAGCCTTGAGCAACCTGTTCTAGTGGAAAGTGTCTCTGCCCAGGTAGAGGGATTGGAACTAGATGATCTTTAAGGTCTTTTCCAACCCAAATCATTCTGTGACTGTCAAAAACGAGGAAGCTGAACATTCAAACAAGCAGCTCTGGTTCAGCAGGGTCAGGAAACCCTGTACCCCCATCTGAGAGAGCAACATCACCACCATCCTCCTAAAATGAAGAGAAAAAGACTGAAAATGAGGGAGCTGGATCCCCACGGCTCAGCAGGGTCAGGATGGCATCATCCCCACTCCCCTCATCACTGCAACGCCCGCCAGTGACAGCAAACCCGCCGCCAACCGCTCTCCTGTCTACAAAGCTCTGCCTCCATATTATACATCCACGTATTATTAATTCCTATTTTTTCCCCCCTCCATCTTCCTTCCACAGCATCCACGGGCTCAAGGTGAGGCAAGGCAGCGGCGCTGGATCGCCGCCGTGTGATAAATTACATTTAGGCGCCGGGTCCTTTTCATGGCTGGTGACTTTCCAGCAAAGCAATTATCGCTGTAGAATGCGTAATAGCCTAATTAATTACTATTGTCAGGCTGGCCTCTGTGCCATGATTATACCTTCCGAAGCCAACTTTTTAAACATTTGGAAGCAGAAATATTATTATAATTGAGTGACAAAATGGTAAAACTCCCCCGGCGCAGGCGGTCCTCCTCCCGGCACGGCGGCAAGGACCGACTGCCTGAGCAGCTCCCCTCCAAAGGCGCGGGATTTGCGTCGCACCGGCGCTGAGTTTATTCTTATATCCATGAGATCAAGTGCAGGATAAGTAGTGGGTTATTTCCATCTAAATACTGGTAGCAGTAAACCACAAATGAGCTCTTTTTCAGCAGAGAGGAACAGCTGTCGGGGGAGAAAGAGGCAGCAGAGACCCCAAATGTTGAAGAAAACTGATGAAAAAAATAACATTCAAGCCTTTGCTATTTTCCTCGCCTTTTCTTTCTTTCTTTCTTTCTTTCTTTCTTTCTTTCTTTCTTTCTTTCTTTCTTTCTTTCTTTCTTTNNNTTTCCTCCTTTCTTTCCTCCTTTCTTTCCTCCTTTCTTTCCTTTCCTTTCTTTTTCCCTTTTTTCCCTTTGTTTTTTTTTTTTTGTTAAGGTTTGGTTTTTTTTGGGGTTTTGTTCTTTTTTTTCTGATGTGTAAAGAAGTTGGGGAGAGCAGGAGGGCTGTGGAAGGGTGAGGGGAAAGAGCCTGGGAAGAAACTGCTGTCCTTGGGGAGATGTTTAAGTGAAACCTCCTGGTATCCAGTTTGTGCTTGTTGCCCCTTGTCCTGTTACTGGGTGCCAACAAAAAGAGTCTGGCCCCATCCTCTTGCACCCCACAGGCCTCTTGCTGAGCATTGAGAAGATTCCCTCTCAGGCTGCCCCAGGTCTCTCAGCTTTTCTCCTCACAGAGATGCTCCAGGCCCCTCAGCATCTTCAGAGCCTTTACTGGACTCTGTCTGGAACTGAGGAGCCCAGAACTGGACCCAGTACTGCAGCTGTGGCTTCACTGGGCAGAGCTGATGGGAAGAAGAACCTCCCTCAACCTTAGGGCCACACTCCTCTTAATGCACCCCAGAACACCATTTGTCTCCTAGACTATGATGGCACGTGGCTGGCACACACCCACAAACCCATCACGCACCCGCACAAACCCATTGCACACCCACAGGCCCATCACACAGTCCCACTTCCCTCTCACACCCTCATCACACACTCACAGACCTGTCACACATCCATAGGCCCATCACACACAAACCCATCACACGTCCATAGACTACTCACACCATCCCAAACCCATCACACGCTCATAGACCTATTGCACAGACCCATCACACACTCACAGACCTGTCACATGTCCATAGGCTCATCACATTATCCCAGACCCATCACACACTCACAGACCCATCATGCACAGACTCAGCACACACAGACCTGTCACACATCCATAGACCAGTCACACATTCCCAGACCCATCACACAGACATATCCCACACCCACAGACCCATCACACTCCCCCATTCCCACCTCCTGCCCACCCCTCTGAAGGCAGCAGTGGCTCAGCCCATTTTCACGAGGCCAAAAAGCAATTTGTGCCAAAAAGATCAATAATATAAAAAGAAAGCCTGAAAGTTCTAGTTAAAGGGAACGTCACAGAAGTATGTTGTTCACGTTCCTGATTCAGAGATTAAAAGAGAGAGAGAGAGAGAGAAGGAATCAATCGAAGTTCTTCAGATGATGTTATTTCTAATGAGAAGTACAGCCAGAGCGCTGCACCTAACTGCTTAACAGAGAAAAAAAAAATGCATTAATAATTTACTTCATAAAGCTCAGGATCCCCAACCAAGAAAATTGCTGCTGGTTCTTAATTTTGTTGTAATACTTCCTGACAAGTTCGATGGTGCTTTGGCAAAGTTCCTGCCAGCACAGGCAGAGGATGCTCAGTTCATTGGGTTCATTTTTTCCCCCTTTTCCCACAGCATCCTGACCTAGCTGGCGCCAGGAGAAGATGCCAGAACTTTTCCCTTTCTCCACACCACAGGATTGCCTTGGTGAGCCTCCTCCTGACACCCATCCTGAAGTGAGCTATAACCTCTTGCTAACACATTGCAAGCAGGGAAAATACTCCAACCTTATTTTACCATCCTCATCAATGTAACCTAATACATTTCCTTCTCACTGGCTGATTTAGTGGGTTTTTCTTTCTTCCTTTTTTTTTCTTTCCTTTTACTTTCCTTTTTTTCCCCCCTTTTTTTTTTCTTACTTCCTTTTTTTTTAAAAATCTTTTCTCCCCATATTTCTTCTTCATTTATTTTTTCAGTGCATTTGCTGACAGTTGGCAACTCCAAACCATCTGCTACCAACACACACGCCAAAATAAAAAGCTTCAACATCGAACCCGACGCAACTCGAAGGAGCAAGATGATTTCTGACCATTGACACAAGAAGGTTAATTCCCAGCAGGACCAGATTTCCTGCAAGCCCATGAAACTATTTTCCTGCAAAGCTATTGGCATGTAAAATCATTTTCCTGCTAAATTATTTTCCCAGCTAGCTATTTTCCTGTAAAACTCCACAAAATTCCCTGGGTGACAGCAGTGCAGGGTGGCAGAGGAGTTGGGCAGAGATGTCTGGAGCAATGCATCCTTAGCCGGGATGAAGTGGTGTGATGAGGGAGTTCCAACGGGTTCCCAGTTTGGGATGGAGCTGGGACGAAGCTGGGCTGGCCCCAGCACCCCCAGCACTGGTGGGTACACCCCAAGTGTGGCAAAGTTTCACCTCGCGTTTAGCAGAACAGAACTTTTAATTTAGATGTTTTCATCTATCTATCAGAGTTTAAAAAAAAAAAAAAAGAAAAGAAAAGAAAAAGTTTAAAATAATGACTGTAATAAATGAAGGTAATTAATTGTAGTTTGTTCCTTTACTGTCTAGTCAGCTTAATTTTACCTTTTCATCTAATAATGAGAAAATAATTTTTGTGCTCTGAGGGTTAATGATATGTAACTGCAAGTGCTGCTAATTGCATGTTGCAAACTATTCATCAAAATCCCCATCTGCGCTACTTGATTATGTTTGCTAAATTATTGCTTTGAATTATCTTTCATAAAGCAACTTTTGTAATTAGCAGGGCTTTCGCTTTGCTCTTTTCTCCGTCGCAAGGAGATTCAAACTTTGGCCGTCTCAAGCTGTTGCCATGAAAACTCTGTCACGGGCAGCTTCTGGTGAGAGAAAGAAGCTGCCCTGGAGATAATCGAGGGGGGAAATAAAAGCTGGGTTTATTCATTCTGGGTGCAATTTATCCTCCTGGCTCCAATCCCCTTTCCTCAAGGAAAAAAAAAATACACAGAGAGGAAGGATTTAGGAGCCTAAACGGGACGCGTTTGGAAATGGCAGAGAGAAATGGTCCACGAAGTCCATCTGCTGCCAGATGGGTTAACGTCTCAAAACTATTTCAGTTTTTCCCTTCCCATGTAGAAGGAGGAAAAGAGGGAAAAGGCTCCTTCTTTATCATCCAGTTTTTCCATGCTCCTTCCTGGGAAGCAAGGGATGAAACACTCTGGGAAGCAAGGGATGAAGGACTCTGCTCTCCCAGGTTAGCATCTGTGGGAGCACTGGGAAGTGGGGTATGAGGAGGAATAGAAGTGTGTTAAAAATGGGGAAAACAGGGGTGAAAGAGGAAAAATAGGGGGAGGGAAAGAGGGAAAAGAGATAAAAGAGAGGAAAGAGGGAGAAGAAAAGAGGAAGGAGGGGGGAAAGAGGACAAAAGTTGGGAAAAAGATGGGAAAAGAGGAAAAAGACCTTCAAATAGAAAAAAATATAAAAAGAGGGGAAAACAGAACGATAAATAAGGGAAAAAGAAGAGGGGGGAGGGAAAAGGAAAGGGAAAAAAAGGGGAAATAAAAGAGGGGAAGGAGGGGGAAAGAAGGGGTAAAGCAGTGGAAAGAGGGAAAGGGGGGAGGAAATGGAGGGGAAAAGAGAACAGAGAAAGAGGGGAAAATGTTTTAGAAGTGAGGGAAAGGGAAAAGAAGGGAAAAGAAAGGAAAAGAGGAAAAAAGGGAAAATAAAAGAAGAAACAAGGGAGAGAAAAAAGTGGAAAAAGAAGTTGAGGGGAAAAAAAAGGGGCGGGGGGGGAATAGAAAGATACAGAAGAGGAGAAAGGAGGATCAAAACAAGAGCCTGCATGGTCCCTGGAGCCTTGCCCTCCAGCAGCACCCAAGTCCCCAGCCCACACCACCTGCTACAGAAGCAACCAAGAAACCCAGCCTCAAGACACTGGAATCCACCTTTTGGGATAAAATCCCCTAATATATCCTGTAGAAAAAGCACCCTGGAGAGGAGACGAATGCAGCTGAGGCGGGAATTGCATCCCACTCTCCCAGCCCTATAAATTCCGAGCAGCTCAGCTTGGGGGACTGGCTGGGGCTCCCCAAAGGGAATTGCTCAGGTTTCTGGAGCAGATCTAATGAAGACTATCTGAAAAAATGCAGTATTTAAAGGACTGAAAATGTATTCCTATTGTTATCACTCTCTTTTATGTGTTTATGCATAGTGCATCGGAATGAATCAATACTGGATGGCCCTATAAATAAATGAGCGTATCAGTAAACCCGGTAATAAAATGAAGTGATGAAAAATATGGAAATCAGGCACATTTGTGTAAATCCACTTATTGTTTACTTTAATATTTTCTTATGCAGTTTCCGTAGCTCTGAAGAGGCAGATTTAAAACCAGGTAATGCTCAGCAGATGACAGATCCTAATGTGTCGCTGCTGGCAAGCTCTGAGTGCCGGCGGCTCTCCAGGGGCTTCCATCGAAGCACATTAGAGAGGCTGAGAAAGCAGCCCCTGAAGAGAGAGTGTTAGGAAGTCAGGGAGAAGAGGAGGTATCCTGAAGTGCAACACATCTCACCAGCATCAAGAACCACAGCCAAAGTACTCATGGAGCAACCAGGGATGAGGTAGGGTCATGGGGTTGGGGAGCACCTACGTCAGGATGGAAGTGGAAGGGAGATGCCTTCTGCAGCAATGAGGTGGGCTAGGAACATGTAGTCCTGGGCATGTCATGGCATGTCTTGATCATGCTGTGGCACCTCCTGGCCACACCATGGCACTTCCTGGTCACATCATGGCATCTCCTAGCCATGCCACTGCACATCTCAGTTGTGCTGCAGCATCTCCTGACACATCATGGCACCCCTCAACCACACTCTGATGCCTCCTGCTAACATTGTAGCATCTCACAGCCACTCCACAGCATCTGCTGGCCACACCTCGGCACTTTCTGGTCACTCCATGGCACCTCCTGGCAATGACGGCTCCTTCTGCTTCCTGAAAATTCTAAGCAAGGTCACCACCCCTGGTGTCCTGCAGAGTACAACAGGGAGCTTATTAGTAGCAGAGCCTTGGCAGTATCCCTACACAATCGTGGCATAAAGGCCGCTCAGCACTCTCCAGGAGGCAAAGCAGATGGATTTTATCAGCTGCAGAAACCCCTCAGGGGCTGGGGACAATGACTCTGTGCCTTGGCCACACCAAGTCGGATCCAGTCTGTCCATCCCAGGGCTCATCTCTTCTTGTTTCAACCCACCCAGGAAGCAATGTGGTGAGATAGGACCATAGGGCAGCAAGGGCAGATCTTGCCCACTCTTCTGCCCACCCCTCCTTTGAGCAACCGTCCATAAGGTCGCCAGTTTTTCCTCCCACGCACCCAGGCAGGCAGAGAACACCCCTCCCCACACAGCCTCCAAGAAAAGCTATTTTAGAATTGCTCTTTTTTTTTTTTCCTCCCTTCACGTCTTTTTTTAATGTTATATTACTTTTTTTTTCTCCTAAGCAAGCCATCTCCCCCCATCTGGGCTGTGAGCTGGGTGCCAGCATCTCAAACAGTGCCGAATGCTCAACGTTTGCTTTTTATAAACTCTTCAAAACCCAAAGCTTCCTCCCGCGCTGCCAGGAGGCATCCAGGAGGATGCTGCAGCCCCACACAAAGTCCCTCTGTCCCCACCAGGACTCGTCTCTGTCCATCCAATGGAGCTATAGGAATCAGCAAGAGACAGCTATTCCCCATAGCCCAAGGTTAGAGGCTTTAACTTCTCTTTCTGGCTTCTCTTCTGGAGAGATGGGTAGAGAGCAACCTCATGAAGTTCAACATGGGCAAGTGTAGAGTCCTGCACTTGGGGAGGAATAACCTCTTGCAGCAGTATAGGTGAGTGTTGACCAGAAGGTCAACCAAGCAGCTCCATAGAGAAAGATCTAAGAGTGCTGGGGGACCAGTTCATTGTGAGACAAATTGGAACGCCTCTGCGAGGAGGAAAGGCTGAGACCTGCAAATGTTTAGCCTGGAGAAGAGCAGCCTGAGAGGGGATCTACTCAATGCTCAGCAAGAAACAAAGGGCGGGGGGCAAGAGGATGGGGCCAGACTCCTGTCAGTGATGTCCAGTGACAGGACAAAGGGCAATAGGCACAAACTGGAATCCAGGAGGTGCCATCTGAATATGAGGAGAAAACTCTTTGGTGCGAGGGTGTTTGTAGCCCTGGAGCAGGCTACCCAGAGAGGTTGTGGAGTCTCCTCCTCGTGAGGATTCCAAACTCACCTGGACATTGTGATCCTGGGCAAGCTGCTGTGGGTGCCTCTGCTTGAGCAGGTGGTTGGACTGGATGATCTCCTTTCCAACCCCACCATGCTGGGATTCTGGTATTGATATTAGTCGGTTCTCAAAAACTTAGTTGCCAAGGTGGGAAATCCACTCTCCTGCTGAGTTAATTCCCCACCAGCAAATCTCCACTACCTCAGGTACATTTTTTTCTTTAATTCCCAGCTGAGTTCAATTAAATGTTTCTGAGACCCTGAGCTTCCTCCTGCCATGCTGCCAGCACAGAGGCAGCAGAATGAAGCTCCTTCTGGAACACAAAAAAAAAAAAAAAAAAGGGAGGAGGGGGGGGAAAATAAAAGAGGAGGAAGCAATAAAATAAAATAAAATAAAATAAAATAAAAGTGCTTTAGTAAGGCTGGAGGGGTTAAGACTGCAGGAATATAATTCCCCCAGCCTGCTTCTGCTCTATGTGGCGCAGCCAGGGTGCGTTGGCAGTATCGACAAGGGGGTTTATATGAATAATTGAAGAAATTCTGTATTCCCCACAAAAGAAAAGGCAAGCAGAGAGGGTTGTTGAGATAATCAGGAGCTGGCTAATCAATATTCTCAGCCCCAGCCTCCTCCACGCTTCTCCAAAAGGAGCAGTGCCATAAGCTCATCAGTAACTGTAAAAAAAACATCGCACTCCGAGTGTCAAAATAGTCAAGCACAGCATATTGTATTGCCAGATTTCCCTCCCGGTCCACCCTGGTGCCAGATTCCATCCATCAGCAGGGAGGGAAGCCATCCAACAATGACTTACTTACACTTAAATGTTCATAAATAAGGGTTTAAGATATAGATGGCTTTTTAATTTTGGAGGAGAGCAAAAAAAAAAAGAAACAAAGAGGGAAAACGATGAGGTTGATGCGATGCGATGCGACCTCTTGAGTGCTCACTAGCAAACCCCACAGCCTGCCCCAGTCCCTGTCCAGCTTCTATCGTGGTGAAAGGAGCTAGAACAAATTTCTTCTGGCACCATAAAGGGTGGCAAAGCCTTTGTCTGCTGGGGAGATACAGAGAGAGAATGTATCCCCTCCGTGGAAACCTCATTAGACAGTCTCTAATTACTGCCCTGCAGTCGGTGGGAAGAGACAGGCACCGTAAAACTTGAGCAGGGAGAGGGGGAGGCTATTAATTGCTTTTTTGATAAATTGAGGGTCAAGGTGCTGGTGATGGAGGTTGGGAGATGCCTGTGTGGGGCTTGGTGGCTGGCAATGAATGTCCCATTCCCAACTCATCTGCCCCAGGTAACCCCCACCCAGGTGCCAAAACAGGCGATTTTAGGGCAAATTGTGTTTGTAAGGGAAGGAGCTGCTACCGCAGCTGGTCCTGTCTGCAAGACCTGCAGCTTGGTCCATCTGTACATCCCACCAAAACCTCAGGGCTGTGACCACCACGCTCAGCATGGAGCCAGTTTTACACCACGGGAGATTTAAACCCCAGCTGCTCAAATCGCAGGGGATGGGTTCCTCCCTGCCATCGCTAAAAGCCCATCTGGCCGTGCTGCGGTGGGACACGCAGCGGGAGAAGACACAGCACACGGTGGCCACCACCATCCCCACGTAGATGCACTGTGGGGCAGACAGGGTGAGCCCAGCCATCCATCACCCCCTACGCCTTATGTAAATCCATGATGCTAAAGATGTATGGAGCCAATTACCAGGGGTCAGCGGCGGGTGCGAAAGGCAGCCAGCGAAGCTCCTGGTCTCCAATGAATTTGCAGGAGATTGCCTGCTTACTGCCTTTTATTGGACAATATAAATATTTCACTGTTATATAAAAAAATATTGGCGAGAAAGCAGATAAACCCCAGTCCTGTGTGTATACAGAGAAGCAGGGAGTGAAAAACGGCTGTCAGCAGCTTTTTAATGGCCTTTTGGTGCAGTATGGGAACATGGCTTGGGGAAAGGATGACTGCAGTGAGATCAGGGGACCTCTAGGACCCCTACCCTGGGCCCATTGGGACTATGCTGGGAAGAGAAGCAATGCTGGTAAGACAACCCAGACACACAGACAGTGGTGTAGTCAAGGGGTTTGGGTCTTGAGCTGGACACAATGGAGATAGAGAAGTGTGTGTGGAAACCTTGGAAGCTCAACACCATTCCCAAGAAGCAGATGCTGGTTGTGCCCACCACAGAGAATGCTTGGAGGGGAAGGGTCAGGAATGGCCTTGCCATACAGATCAGTCCCAAATGCATTTTTGTTTTTGTTTATCACAGAATCTCAACAGGGCAGGGGCTGGAAAGGACGCTCTGGAGATCATCCAGTCTGAGCCTCCTGTCAAAGCAGGGTCACCCAGAGCAGGTTGTTCAAAATTGTAACATTGAGACGGGTTTGTAATCTCTCCAGAGAAGGAGACTCCATAACTTCTCTGGGTAGCCTGCTCCAGGGCTCCAACACCCTGACACCAAAGAAGTTTCTCCTAATGGATGGAACCTCCTGAATTCCAGTTTGTGCCTGTTGCCCCTTGTCCTGTTGTTGGGCACCACTTAGAAGAGTCTGGTCCCATCCTCTTGCACCCCAGCAGATCTTCTCTTCTCCAGGCTCAACTGCCCTAGGTCTCTCAGCCTTTGCTCCTCACGGAGACACTCCAGGCCACTCAGCATCTTTGTAGCCTCCAGTAGTTCCCTGTCTCTCTTGACCTGGCAGAACTAGACACAACTTGTCCTTTTGGGAGTATCTGTCCTCATCTGCAGACCCTTGTGCCAGCAGAGGACATCCTTGTTTCATGCTCACCAATATATCAACCCTTCCCCGTGACAATAAAGCAGGAGAAAAGAAAAACCAGAAAGCCTCTCAGAATCGATCGCTCTTTCTCTCACTCTCTCTCCACCTATATTTTATTAAAAACTTTAGCATCAATATTAATGTTTAAATCCTCACCAAGCTGAGTTTAATTACCTGTAAACTGCATCCACAGCTACATGGACTTTGCTCCTTGCTGCAGTAAATATAACTGAGGAGGAACAGTGCCAACATCTTCGAGCATCACATTCCTTCCCCTGTATCCAGCACCCTGATTCTCAACAGCATCATTGGTTGCACTAGGAGTGGATATTGGGTGACAGAGATGGAGCTATGACATGATCCAACCAGGGATGGAGCCAAAAGGAGAATGGAGAGAGGAGAGGAGGCAAAAACTAGGATCCTGGGAAGAAAATAATGCAGAACTACAAAATACCTGGGGGTCCTGCTGCCAGAAGGAATCTGCTATCAGCCACCACGTGAATCACAAGGTTTGGGAGTGAGAAGGCATTGAATGGAGCCCATTAGTGGCTAAGGACGATGAATAACTTCCAGAAGCTGCTCTTGAGCCACTAGTGGGCTCACGGACAGCTGGTGCAGTGGGCTGGGAGCTGGAAGAGAAATCAACTGAGGCTGAGACCAGACCTCACTTAACTCATTCAGCAGCCCCCTCTGAGCATGGTCCTGCAGTGCAGATGCTGAGGAATAAGGTGGACAAGTTGGCCATGAGCCAGCAAATATGTCCTCATGGCCAAGGTGGCAAATGGTCTCCTGGAGTGCATTATGAAAAACTGTGGCCAGCAGGTTGAGAGAGAGGCTCTCCTCCACCTCTACTCTGCATGACAAAGGTCACATCTGGAGTAGCCAGTCCAGCTCTGGGATCCAGAGTTCAAGAGAGACAAGGAACTACTGGAGAGAGTCTAATGGAGACTGCACAGATGCAAAGATGACAAGGGGCCTGGAGCATCTCTGTGAGAAGCAAAGGCTGAGAGACCTGACTGTTCAGCCTGAAGAAGAGCACGCTGAGAGGGGATCTGCTCAATGTTCAGCAAGGGCTAAAGGGCCCATGGAGGACAAGAGGACAGGAACAGACTCTTGTCAGTGGTTCCCAGCAACAGGACAAGGAGCAACAGGCATAAACTGGAATCCAGGAGGTTCCATCTGAACAGGAGAAGAAATGTCTTTGGTGTGAGGGTGCCTGAGTTCTGGAGCAGGCTGCCCAGAGAAGTTCTGGAGTCTTCTTCTCTGTAGATATTACAAACCCAACTGGACATTGTGATATACAAGCTGCTCTCAGTGGTTCTGCTTTAGCAGGAGGGTTGGCCTGAATGAGTCCCAGAGGTCCCTTCCAACCCACACCATTCTGTGATTCAGTGAGGTCTGGCATCTAAAATGGAATCGGGGTTTACAGTGTGTTATCAAAGGAGCTGTAATGGGATCTCACAGAGGGCAGAGATTTGAGACACACATCAGATTTCCATTCCCAGGAAAATAGGAAAAGGGTCTGCTTTTAAAGAATCCATATATCAAGGGATGCCATCACATGTGTTGTACTGGTGGCGGCTCACAGACAGCTCCACTGCCCCAGAGTTTCACCATCCTGCTCTCAAAGACAGGCTGACAGAGAGCAATAGCCTGATCCTGCCTGCCCGCATCCTGCATCGCAACAACTCTAACTGCAGCTGCACCCCCCATGTTTCTCCTGCATCTCACAACCTCAGTTTCTCCCAACTGGTTTCATTAAGCCCTCTTCCTTATTATATCTATTAGAGCAACTTAGAATCATAAAATTGTTTGGGCTGAAAAAGACTTCTAAGATCATCAAGTCCAACCATCAACCCAACACCACCATGGCCATTAAACTCTGTCCCAAAGTGCCATATCCACAGGTTTCTTGAAGCTCTCCAGAGATGTCAACTCCATCACCTGAGCAGCCTTTTACAATCCCTGACCATTCTTGCAGAAAAGAATTTTTTTCCCAATCTCCAACCCAAACCTCCCCTGGTTACGTTTCCAGCCATTTCCTCTCATTCTATATCACCTGACGGCGGGGAAAGGAGTCCAACCCCCACTTCATTCCAACCTCCTTTCAAGGAGTTGCTGAGAGCAAGGAGGTCTCCCCTCAGCCTCCTCTTCCACAGACTAAACGCCCCAGCTCCCTCTGCCACTCCTAAGACTTCCCAAGGCCAGGGCTGGGACGGCGCCGGCAGCGCTGCAGGGTGAGGCTTCCCAAAGCAGATTCATTTCCATATTCATTCAGTGTTTATCTCGCAGATGTACGGATCCGTTACAATGGAGGGGAAAAAAGAGAACTCAGAATTTGTTCTCAAAAGATATTCAAATTAGTTAATCAAGAGTCCTTTTATTACGTGTCTCATGTACCAGCAGCAACTATCCATGGAGATAAATGATCAGCTGCTAATAACTGATTACATTGCAGCAAGTGTTTTCTTATCCCTATTACCACCATGTTTAAAGACATTTTATAAATTTCTAATTATTGTAAATTGTTTCTCCTTTAGAAAACATCTTCCCATAGTCATCAGCTGTCAATTTCCCCTGAAAATCTCTCTCTGAAATGAGCTCATAGAAAGATGCTCAAGAAGCAGAGAAAATCCTTCCAAGGCTCCTGGCTGGTAGGATACAGCCCAGTCACCTGTCACCTCCATCCCAAACCAGTGGGGGGCCAGGATGCTCCACCAGGCCTTGACTAAGTAGGCTGGACCTGAATGAAAAACAAAAGCATATCTAAGATGGTTCTTTCTTCACCTGCCACACAATGCCAAGGTGCCACATGGTAGAATGGGCCGTGGCTGGAGATGGATTTTCTCTTTGGAGAAGCACAAAGAAATAAAGAAGCCATCAGTATATCACAGAGCTCTTCATCAAAAGTGAGGCACCTGCAGGGAGGGGATTCCTCCCCTTTGCTCCACTCTGCTGAGACCCCCACCTGCAGTGCTTGGGCCAGCAGAGACATGGACCTGTAGGAGTGGGGCCAGAGGAGGCCACATCAATGATGGGAAGAAGTCTTCTGCTGTGAAGCCAGGCTGACAGAGCTGGAGTCGTTGAGACTAGAGAAGAGAAAGCTTCAGGGAGACCTTCTTGTGGACTTCCAGTGCGTAAAGGGGTTGAGCAGAAAGATGGGGACAGACTTTTGAGCAGGGCCTGTTGTGACAGGACAGAAGCTGACAGTTTGAAACTAAAAGAGGGGAAATTTAGACTAACTCTAAGAAGAAATTATTTGCACTGAGGGTGGTGAGACTCTGGCCCAAGTTGCTCAAACAGGTAGGAGATGCTCCACCCCTGGAACCATTCCAGTTCAGATTGTTTGGGGCCATCAGCAACCTGCTTTAGTTGCAGATGTTCCTGCTGACTGCAGGGTGTTGGACTAGATAACCTTTAAAGATCCCTTCTAACTCGAGCCATGCCATGATTCTGTGATCTGAGGGCAGATCTGGGCTTTTGAGAGCCCTAAATGAAGTCCTGCTTGCTTTCTGTGTATTTTACAGTTGAAAGCTGAAATAGTTGAGAAGAGTTAAAGCCAACTAGGACTTTAATTCCAGTATCCAGCCTCAAGCTGCTGCTCCAGCCAGTTTCTGAGCTTCATTCATTATTGCAATCAATCAGCTTAAAAGAAAACACAACCCAACCACAAAAACAACAATAAACCACCCTCTAAACTCTCTTAGACACTTTAATGGAAACAGTATCTCCTTCCATCTTCTCCAGCTGTGACCACAGGACTGAAGCAGCAATCCATGGGCCAAAGGCCAGGCTGCAGCTGGGAGAGTTTGTACCACAATGGCATGGGAAGAGCATCCGTGTGCTCCTGAAAGGAATCTAGGATTCAGTGAGCATCTCTGGAACAGTGTTACCACCCGTGCTAGCATCTTGGCTGACAGTGGCCCTGCTGGTGGCATTCCCTACTCAGAGGTGAAGATGACCAGGACAGAAGCACATCACAGGTGTATCCCATGGTGTGGCCAGACCCTGGAGATATTTGCCAGTGCTTGGCCAAGTGCCTCTGCCCTGGAGTCCATTGAGCCAAAGCTGCTGATGCAGAAACATGGGATGGGAGGAGAAGGAGTAAGGCTGCCCAGGATAAACTCCCTGCAGAGGACCAGGGTCTCCAGCCAAGCACGTTCACCACGCAGAGCAAGGCCTGCAGCTGCCAGGAAAGGGAGGAGCAGCCACCAGAACGTGGAGCCTGGCACAGAGCAGCTAAGGTCCTTCCCGGCTCCAGGGGGGCTCGGACCAGGGGAGCAGACACTGCAGGCACCAGCCATGCCATTATATGCTTTATTGATGCTGTTCTGAAGAAAGCTAATCAATATATTAGATTTCCCAAAGAAAGAAAACACCAGCTGCCAGCAGCACAGAACTCCTCCACCGCGGTGCATTTTTCCATCAAGCCCCGGAGCCGCGCGTGTCTGCGCAAGATGAGGTCACGTTCAAGAGGAGACCTCCTGCTCCCTCAATGGCCAGGTCAGGGCCAGGGCCACAGCCACCACTTGGCCACGCAGCAAAGCCCATGTCCTCCCTGCTTTGGGTTGAATAAAAAGGTGAAACTCCCCTAACGTCCTGTACTGGCATCATTCTGGGGTGCAGAGAGATGGCTCAGTACCCAGCAGGACAAACCCAGTCAAGTCCAACTGGGCCCCCAAATGCTGATATCTTGGCATCTCTGCATAGACCCATAGCCACCAGACCTCATCTGTCCTTCAAGGGGGGTTCCCAAAGAGCTTTCCCCATTAGGAAGTGCCATCTCAGAACCTGCCCTTGTCATCTGCATCTCCCCAGCAGAGCCATTCCCAGCACCAAGTGGTCCTAAATGAGACCACTCAGCTATGCACCAGCACTGCAGAGAAACTTGAAAGCATCAAGCCAATGGATGCACTTGGCAGTGGAGGGACCCCAGCACTCAGAGCCCCAGCAAACTAACCCACAGCTTGCTCTGCTTCCTGCTGCCCAGACCCCATCACCGCTTACATAGTATTCATTCCCTTAAACCACTCAAGCTGATGCTATGGCAGCTCCAAAAGCCGTTTAAAAAGGACAGGATAAATCCACGTTGGACCTAATGCTCAGCACCGGCAGGAAAGCGACTGACGTCACGGGGAATTGATTAGTGTTTTAATAGCATGAGCTCATTGGGAGGGCTGCAGCCCTGTTTCAGAAACCCAAATGTTATGCAGATTCGCATTCCAAACCCTAAACCAGGGCACATTTAAGCAAGGCAGAGTAAATGTCCCACATTTCCCCAGGATTATCTGAACCATATCAGATATAATCCAATGATCTGTAAAGTGATTATACCCAACTGAATAGAAGAGATCTCTTCTGGTAATGCAATATTTCATCCAGCTGCAGACATTAGGAGAAGGCAAACAAAGGAGGAGATTTAATAAGTGGAAATAAAACTATAGGCAGAGATAGTTTAAATTTTTTTCTTTTCCTTTTTTTTTTTTTGTATCGCATCTAATTGCAATCAACAACAGACATCTGACACAGTGACAGCATCAGCAAAATTGCTGCTGAGAGCACAGAATCTTTGTCTAAAAATAATCAGACATTCAGCGCGCCACTGTTTGTTATAATGGTAATCGATGCTGGAGGCTTTGAATTCCATCAATTTATAGATCTGCTCTGTTCTGCCTGGTGATTGTGTTCTGCACACATCCACTCCCGCTCGGCACAGGCAGCGCCGGGGCACTGTGTGATTAAGATAAGCTCAGATTCCTTTCATACATTCCTTATCAGCTCTAATTCTCCACCAGGCAGAGATGTTCACAGCAGTTAAAGATTAGTTCAGCTTCTCAGACGCCAAATTTGAGGGTATTGATCAATAAATCAAATCACGGGCAATCAATCGCCCGATCCGAAGAGTCTAGCCGATGCATTATTACTGGCGCCTTCCAAGCTGAGGCTTTTTCATGGGTTTCATCAAAACGCGGCTTCCCTGGCTCCCCGCCAGCTCCAGGGCTGCCTAATAGACTCCGCAGCAGAGGAGCTCCAGCCCAGCAGAAGAGCAATAAATTTCTCATCAAACAGCCGATAGAGAAACAAGATGAACATCTGTTTTGCTGCAATGAAACTCCTGTGTTCTTCAGAAGCTGCAAACCAGGTCTGACAGACCACCCCAAAGGCAGCTTTGCCTTCAACAAAGCAGCAAAGCAGAATATTCGCCGGTTATTTCAATCAGGTAATTTAAGAAGACTTTGCATTCTCCTCTCTGCAGCTGCTGGAGCTTTACAGACAGGATTCCTGCTCAGTCGATAATAAAAGCCATCCTGGGACCCTGTACTATGAAGGCAATTTTATGATACCCATTATGTGGCAATGTAACTTCATTAAAAGCTGTTTATTCCCTCTAAGCATTTTAAGCACTTTCCCTCACCCATCAAGAAGAGCCTCTTGGTGCACTGCAAAGGTTATTTGTGCCGGGAGCTGCTTTCGGGTAGTTCTTTGCCAGGGACGAGGGCCGTGCCAGCAGTGGGATTCCAGGCAAAGGGGCTTCTGCTCCTGGTCAGCAGTGAGACAGGAGCTGGAGAGAGGCAGCCCTGTATTATTTTTATTATGCGCTCCAGATGAGCTCTGTTTGCTGGAGCTCTGTTTAGGTGACATTTATTATGTCAGCTTCTTTTTTAAATTAACAAACACCCTGAAAATTTGTCTCTGTGGCAATGATGAGCTGGCTCCTCTGCTCTTCCACTTGAGACAATTTGGGGTGACTCAGCCACGAGAGCTTCACTTAACAACCCAGCATTAGAATTCATCACGCAGAGAAGGAGCTGCAACCGCGACAAATTGGGAGACAGACCCCGTCCTGCATGCCTGTGGCATGTAAGAGTTGCCTTGCTCCAAATAAGGGACAAAATGAAAGCTTTAAAAACAACCAAGCAATCTCTAATTTCATTTTTAATGCTTCTTATTCCTCCTGGTAACATCAGCCCAAAAAACGCGTCCCAGTCCAATATTTCAGTCCTATCCTGATGACCAGCAAAGTTCATCCTTCATGGACCAGGATGTGCTGGGGGCATTTCTGCTGCCCAAACAAATCCCACATGGGGCTAAAACATTAACCCATGCAGGGAGGATGCTTGTGTGTGTTGGGGATATAGAAGCCCCTTCACCTCTCCAGGCTGCCAGGAGCAGGTAGAGCTTGGAGCTGTCAAGTTGGCCACCAGCAAATGGCTGTTTGTGCTCCACTAATACTCAGGAGTCAGTGAAACCACCCAGCAGCCACCTCCCCCTCTAATGAAGCATCCTCAATTAGCCAGTGGACTGGGAGAAATTATCCCTAGAGCAGGGCAAGCTGGACCAGCTTCTAAATCTTCCTTAAAATAATGTGAATTGAAGAGGGGAAAACGTGTGGAATAAGAGAGAAGCAACGGCGTGTGGAAAGGGTTGAATCCCCAATTTTTTTGCTCCTGGCAAATTTTCTCCTTTGCCTACTGAGGTTTTTCCTACCACACATAGGATGTGATGTCATTTGGGAATGAACCTAGAGGTCCATTTACTGCTGGACTGTCACACATTGATGGCTCTTCCATCCTCCTGAGTTAATACTCCCCCCTAAAATACCTCTGGGAACATGCACAAAGGACACAGCTGCCTCTTTGGTAATTAATAATCAGGACAATCATTGGCACAAACATCCACGTTTCAAGGAAAAGATAATTCCCTCTTTGTTGCCTTCAAAAAAAACCTGTACCTATCTCCAAATAAATGGAGGGAGAGGCACTCGTGGTTTGTGAGAAGCAAGCAGGGCAGGGCGTGCTCCTCTGCTCCTTGCTGAGCTCCAAACCTGACAGCAGCAGCTGGGTATTCAGCCATGAAGGCACAGGGCAAACACACACAAAATACAGCTAAGGGCTCAGTGCTTCCTTAAGCAGAGTCGCCAAGGAAAAATAGAATTACTAGAATACATTTTAATTGATTTACAACAGCACTTAGTAACAGTGATAAAAGAAAAACTTGTTTTATTGGACCTCCTGTTAATTAGTTCAACCGACTCTGGATTAGGAAAGCGTATCCCTTACAACCCAGCACAAGCCTGAGCAGCACCCGACACGGGGCAGGTTTTATCCATGGGAAAATCCTTATAAGAATCAGAGGAAAAAACACTGCCAAACAGCTACTGCCAGGAGGGAAGTGAGGAAAGTAGGCTGCTCTGAGGATGGAGCCATGGAATCAGAGAATCATCATAGAATCAGAGAATGCTTTGGGTTGCATGGGACCCTAAAGATCATCTTGTTTCAACCCTGCCTGCCATGGACAGAGGCACCTTCCACTAGATCAGGCTGCTTACAACCTTCTCCAACACCTGGCCCTGAACACCTTCGGGATAGGGGCACCCATATCTCACTACCCTTGCTCTACAGAATCTCTTCCTCATATCTAGCCTAAATCTTCCCTCTTCCAGCTCAAAGTCAATGCTCATTCTATCACTACAAGCTGTTGTAAAAAGCCCTTCCCCAGCTTTCTTGTAGGCCACTTCAGCTACTTGAAGGCTGCTCTAAGATCTCCTTTGAGCCTTCTCTTCTCTGCACTGAATAGCCCCAACTCTTGCAACCTAGCCCCACAGGGGAGGTGCTCTAGCCCCCTGATCACCTTTGTGACCTCCTCTGGACTCGCTCCAACAGTTTGATGTCCTGAGGGCCCCAGGGACTGGACACAGTACTCCAGTCTCTGGTGGATCTGAGCACCCCCTTTCCATCCACAAACACGCCTTCATTGTGAGTTTGACATATCCTTCCTTTAATGACTTTAAAGGGCAGCAGCTAAAGCTGAAGGAAGCACACAAGCAACCAGCAAATGTTTAATATTCAATAAATGTGTCAATTTTACATACAGAGGCAAATGGGGCTTTATTGAAGAATTGGTAAACTTCCTCGGAGGAAAGTAAGTGCGTTTTAGCCTTCAAGGGGTCCCCGATGAATAGAAATGGAATGTGATTTGTGATAAAACTCAGCTGCTCTATAAAAGACGTTAAATAAATGTTGCTGTTTCACTAGGGATATACAGAATTGATTGCATTATAGACTGATTTGAAGATGCACGCTCCCCGCCAGCTATCTGCTCGCTCCTGTGCGCCACGCAGCCCATTCCTATCGTCTCTCCTGTCAGCCTCAATACCTGCATGGAATTTTCTGGAAATGCTTTTAAACCACCTTGCCCTGTGGTTTTGCCTGCTATGGCATCCCAAGCAGGATTCCCCCCAGCCTTGGGAAAACACAAGGCACAGGGCACTCTGTATGTACCCCGGACAGCTTGATTTACCCTGAAAGAAAATCATAGATTCACAGAATGATTTGGGTAGGAAGGGACCTTTAAAGGTTACCTACTCCAATCCTGCTGCAGTCAGCAGAGACACCTGCAGCTAAAGCAGGTTGCTCACAGCTCCAAACAACCTGAACTGGAATGGTTCCAGGGATGGGGCATCTACTCAGGGCAAGCTGGCCCAGGGTCTCACCATCCTCTGCAGAAAAATTTCTTCCTTCTCTCTAGTCTAAAGCTCCGTCTTTTAGTTGAAATCGATCCCCGCCTTGTCCTGTCACAACAGACCCCACTCAGAAGTCTGTCCCCACCTTATTGATCATCTTCTTTAAGCCCTGAGAGGCCAAAAGAAGGAGCAGAGGAGCAGAATCCCCTCCCTCCACCTGCTGCCCATACTGCTGGGGATCAGTCCAGGACAGGGCTGGCTCTGGGCTGTGAGTGCACGGTGCCAGCTCATGTTCAGCTTTTCGCCCACAGCACTCCCAAGCCCTTCTCCACAGGGCTGCTCTCCAGCCCTTCATCCCCAATCTGTCCTGCTACTGGAAGTTGCACTGACACAGGTGCAGGATCTTGCACTTGGCCTCGTTGAACCTCATGAGATTCACACAGTCCCACCTCTTAATTTGCATTACTGCTGTTGACAAGAGCCGCAAGGATGACTGGGAGACTTGAGCATCTCCCCTACAAAGAGAGACTGAGAAACCTGGGGATGTTTAGACCAGAGAAGAGAAGACTGAGAGGAGATCTTATCAACATGTACAAATATCTGAGGGGTGGGTGCCAAGTGGATGGGGCCAACCTCCTTTTGGTGATCTGCAGCAATACGACAAGGAGCAATGGTTACAAACAGGAACATAGACAATTTCACCCCTACATGAGGAGAAACTTTACAGTGAGGGTGACAGAACACTGGAACACTGGAATCTCTCTGTCCAGAGAGATTGTGGGATCTCCTTCTCTGGAGACTTTCAAAACTCACCTGGATGCGTTTCTGTGTGAACTACGCCTAGGTGATCCTCCCTTAGCAGGGAGGTTGGACTCGATGATGTCTGGAGGTCCTTTCCAACCTCCAAGGTTCTGTGATTCTGTGACAGCATGGAATCTGGAATTACCACGGAATGCAGAGAGAAACCTTTTCACCCCCAAGACCAAGTCCCCAATTGCCCCGAGAATCCTCCACCGGCGCTGGGAGACCCGAGCCAAAGAAGCGGTGAGTGACAGGCGGGAAGGGCAAGGCAAACAAACCAATCTCCAACAGACAAATGAGAGGCCAACGGTACCACCGCGGCGAGCGCAAACTGTGATATAATTGCGCTGCTGCTACATCATCTTTAATCAATAACATCCAGGGCTGCCACCGAGCGCACAGCCCAAATCCCAGCCTCCGCCAAGAAGCAGCATGTTGCTTAAAAGCCTGATAGCTTTCCTGTTTTTTTCCCCCTCCCTGCTAATAGGTGGCTGGTTCCCTCAACCCTGCTGATTTTTTAAATAAACCTAAATTCCAATAATTGTTTAATGTTTATTTTTATTTAGCTCTGGTTCACCTACCCTGGGCTCTCCATGTCAGAAATTGATATTTTGTTCTAGTGGCTGGATACAAATGTAAAATAAAATCAGGGAACTGTTGAGGATCACAGAATCACAGACTGGTAGGGGTTGGAAGGGACTTCTGGAGATCATCCAGTCCAACTCCCCTGATGAAGCAGGGTCACAGCAGCTTGCCCAGGATCATAATGTCCAGGCAGGTTTGGAATCTCTACAGAGGAGACTCCACAACCTCTCTGGGCAGCCTGCTCCAGGGCTCCAGCACCCTCACACCAAAGAAATTCCTCCACATGTTGAAACCTCCTTGGTTCCGGTTTGTGCCTGTTGCCCGTTGTCCTGTTGCTGGAAGCCACTGACAAGAGTCTGGCCCTATCCTCTTGGATCCTGCCAAGCACTGAGATCCCCTCTCAGGCTGCTCTTCTCCAAGCTAAACAGCCCCAGGTCTCTCAACCTTTCCTCCTCATAGTGATGCTTCAGTGCACAAATGATTAAACTCAGCTGCTCTATAAAAGACATTAAATAAATAACACCTTGGAGCAGCCTCCAGATTCCCTAAATTCATCTTTGCTCTAGTTTTCCAGGGATCACTTTGCCCCAGAACCCTTGGGAAGAGCTCCTGGTACACAAGGATTTTCCCTTAAGCGTGGCTTTATTTTTTCCCCCCCCTGCCCAACAAAAGCCTGGATTTAAGCCCAAAAGAGATGCTCTCACTTTCCAGATGAATTCATCCCTTTCAAACACACCAACACTGCACTCCAGTGCTGCTGCCTTCCTGTCTCACCCTGAGCAGGGTTGAAAGTGGTTCTGGAAAAGTACAGGGTAGCTACGAGTTCCTTTAGGAGATCCATCACGTCAGATTAGCAACTTAGTTTCTTATTAGCTATTTTCCATCCTATCATATTAATATTTGTTTTCACTAATACAATGCAGAAGTCTTATCATATTAGCAACTTTCACATCACATTAGTGAAAACAAATACTAACACAATACAATACTAATATGACATGATCTGATGGGAAATTGCTAATACAATCAGACTCCTCTACCATATTAGAACAGAAACGTTGTGTGTCCCAGTTACAGCTCTCTTTAATCCGGGTAAATACTTGGCATTTCCCAAACCAGCCCCATTCACTGTGTCCAAAGTTGCAAAATATGGGATGGGGATGCATGCAGGGTCAGGGACGAGGACCCTGCTCTGCTCCCACCATGCAGACCACCCACAGTAGATGCAATAACAACAATAAGCAATGACAATTCTGTATTCAGAAAGAAATCAGTGAAATTTGGGTCACCCCAGTCACGCACCTGGCTTGTTGAGATCAGAACCAGCTCCAGAGCTAAGCCAGTTGCTGCAATCCAGGGATGCTGTGCATCTCCAGGAAATATCACGGCCTGAAAACTCGGACAAATACCAATAATTGGAACAAGAAATCCAATTAAACCAAAGAGCCTGGCACATAGTCTTGCTGTTAGCAGCTGTCTCTCACCAAGCTCCCAAAGCTCCTTAAGCCCCCTGCACAAACCCACAATGTTGCTGGTGGGAACAACCATGGTGCCCAAGACTGTCCCAAGGAGCAGGAGACTTCGCAGCGAGCTTACAGGAGCAACTGATGTGGGGAGTGCATCCGAGATGCCAAGAAGGGAAGGCTCCCAGGAGAAGGAGGAGAAGGAAATACAGAGCTTACGCTGAGGAGGAAGGCTGGACAACAGGAAGGCCCAGTCAGTGTCATGGTCTCCAAGACAGAGGTGCTCCCCTGAACTTCAGGGAGCTCAAGCTCAGCACCAGGAATGAGATATGATGCATGCAAGAGGAAACCCAAACATCTTGAAATCCTAACTCTATCAGGCCGTGGTGGATGGCTCCAGCAGGGACGCTCACCTGTCCACGCCACCTTTAGTTCCATCTCGCCTCCAGCACCTGCAGCCATTTTCCTGCTCTTCTACTTTGGTTCTTACACAGGACCCACCTAACATCACCTCACCCCTGTCTGTGAGCTCTGGGCTCAAAAGCACAGAGGGTCTTCTCATACCAGAAAGCTGGCAAAGCTACCTCTGGAGCCACTCCTCAAGTTGGCAACAGCACCCACCCAGGAATGCTTCAGCCAACTGTGGCATCAAGTACTGCAGAAAAGAGCTCCAGAGAGAGGCAGGCAGCACAGCTCCTTCCAGCAATGCCCAGCTTCAGCATGCTCAGCAATTTTCTATTCTCTCAGCAATTTTCTGTTCTACTGAATTAGTAGTTTGTATTGAATTAGTATTCATTTTCCCTAATATGATATATAAGCATAATCATGTTAGTGACTTTGATATCACATTAGGCTCTACTGCCAGCATGCATCCCGGCCCCAGCAGCGCTGGGTGGGGAGCACCACGCCTGAGGAGGAGACTTCAGTGGGAATACTCTGAATGTGAGGTTAGATCCTGCTCTCACCAACCTCCCCCAGACCTCCCCCAGCCCCACAATGCCAAGACAAGGTTCCTATCAAGGTAGGACCTCCCTAATCTCCATGGTGAGATGAAAATTGAAATAAAGAGTGTGGCATCCTAAATGAGTAACTTGGTCACCTTAAACAGAAGGTTCCCAAAGGCACAGCAGCACTCAAGCCCTCAGGTCAACCTGGTAGAGATTGTACAGGGAGGTTGTAGATGCCCCCTCCCTAGTGGTGTTCAAGGCCAGGTTGGATGGGGTCTTGAGCAACCTGGGCTCGTAGAAGGTGTCCCTGGAACCAGGATTATTAAGGTCCTTCTAAAGGCCCCTTCCAACCCAAACCATTCTATGATCCTATGTCCCCCATGACTCTGGGTGCTCCTCTCTCCACAAAACATGGCAATTTGGGAATTAAAGCCGAGCAGGGAGTGGGATGAGGTTGCAGAAGGAAAGGAGGACACTCACTCTGCTGCAGCCAGCATCCTCCCACAGGAAAAGCCTAGCCAGCACTAAGCCTGCCTCAGTTTCCCCGTCAGAATGATGAAGGGCTTTGCAGAGCTCCCTCCAGCCCCAGCATGGCCCTTAATTAGCTGATGAAGCTACAATGAGCACAAGCAGCTATGGCACAGGGAAGGGCACAGTTCCTGCCCTACAGACGGGTTGAGGGGAGAGCAAAGGGGCCCTGGGTCCAGCACAGGGCTGCTGCTGGAGCAGCTCTGGACCCAATGCCGCATGACTTGGCCACGTTTGGCAGCAGGAAAGGATGAGCAGCTTCCGAGCTGCATTGCCCTGGCCACCTTCTCAGGCTGGTGTAGAGCAGCCAGGTACGAGTTCACCCTCGAACACATCCCTAATTAGCTGGTTTATGGACTTGCATAAATTGTCTTTGACTTACCACAGAAGTGTTTCTTTTAATCTGCTGCCCACCAGGCTCTGATAACATCAGATTCATGTCTCTGACTGAAATGCCATCGCTCACTGCAGGTGTGAGCAGGGCCAAGAAGGACCAGAACAGTGACAGGGTTTGGGCAGAGCTGCCTGTCAAGCTCATCTGAGATCACAGTAGTCATGATGTAAGATTCATAGATTCACTGAATGGCTTGGGTTGGAA
Source organism: Tricholaema leucomelas (assembly GCA_013400475.1). NCBI lineage: Eukaryota > Metazoa > Chordata > Aves > Piciformes > Lybiidae > Tricholaema lacrymosa > Tricholaema leucomelas. The sequence goes on along the minus strand of WAAF01009768.1, from coordinate 1,538,047 downwards.
GGGACCTTAAAGATTATGTAGTTTCAAACCCCTTGCATGGGCAGCGACACCTTCCACCAAACCAAGTTGCTCAAGGCTACATACAAGCTGGCCTTAAACACCTCCAGGGAGGGGGCACCCATGATCTTCCTGAGCAACCTGTTCCAGTGTCTCTTCTTCTTTGTGTCCAGTCTAAATCAATCCTCCTCAAACTTCAATCTATTCTCTCTCATCCTATCACTACAAGCCCTTGTAAAAAGTCTCTCCTCAGCTCTCCCATAGCCCCCATCAGGTACTGTAAGGCTGCTCTAAAGTCTCCCCAGAGCCTTCTCTTCTCCAGGCTGAACAGCTTCAACTCTTGCAGTCTGTCCCCATAGAAGGGAGGTGCTCCAGACCTCTGATCATCTTCGTGGCCTCCTCCTCAGCAGTTTGATATATGGAGCAGGTCCAAATGAGTGCCACAAAAATGATCAGGGGGTTGGAGCACCTCTGCTATGAAGACAGGCTGAGGGAGATGGGACTGTTCAGATGGGAGAAGGCTCTGGGGAGACCTTAGAGCAGACTTACAGTACCTGAAGGGGGCTACGAGGACAGAGAGACTGTTTATAAAGGCCTGTGGTGACACGATGAGAGGCAACAGCTTCAAACTAGAGAAGAGCAGATTTAAATTGGATATTAGGAACCAGTTCTTTACCATGAGGGTGGTAGAACAATGGAAGCAGGTTGCTGGGGAGGGGGTTGAGGCCCCATCCCTGGAGATATTCAAAGTCAGGCTCGGCAGGGCTCTGAGCAAGCTGATGTAGTTGAAGATGTCCCTGGTGAGTGCAGAAGGGGTTGGACTAGATGACCTCTGAAGGCCCCTTACAACTCAAACCGTTCTGATTCTATGACTATATATATGCTTATTATATATCCATATATCTATATATATNTGTTGGCAGAGAGAGTGATTGGCATTGGAATGGGCTGCCCAGGGAGGTAGTGGAGTCGCTGTCCCTGGAGGTGTTCAAGAAAAGACTGGATGAGGCACTTAGTGCCATGGTCTGGTTGATTGGCTAGGGCTGGGTGCTAGGTTGGACTGGATGAGCTTGGAAGTCTCTTCCAACCTGGTTGACTCTATGATTCTATGAGGCACTTAGTGCCATGGTCTAGTTGATTGGACAGGGCTGAGTGATAGGTTGGTCTCTTCCAAGCTGGTCAATTCTATGATTCTATGATACATACACATATATGCACACACATATATAGAGATACTTACATATATATAAAATCTCCTCCCTGCTGATGCCCATACAGACATCCCAGGCCAGCCAGCAGGTCTCAGCACTACACACCCACCCCAGAGCCCAGAGCTCGCTCTGAGCACCGCTCACCCAGCCAGGCACAGATGCACACGCGCCTCCGCAAACGCACCCCCAGAGTTTTGTTTCCAAACCCTAAGAAAACCCTGAGTCTTCACTGTCAGTGCTGTATATCACTTTGAGATATATACCATATTAGCAAAAAGAACTGAATTATATTGCATTCATGATGCAATTAAACACTTCACTAGGAATCAATGTAAAACTGATGAGGCCTGAAAGTAGTGCATATGGCTTAGAACATTATAAAACATTACCTTCACTCAAATCCTTTTCAGTAGCAATTTAAATCTTCTTACAGTTACTGCTGCCAATGGTAAACCATCTACTGATTCATAACAGGGCATGGGAACGAAGGGATTTTTTTTTTTTTCAAATTTATTCAACTACTAAATTACCCATGAAACCGGAATAGCTGACAGGAGTAATCTGAATTATTATTAGCTCTGCAAGTATTCTGCATTAGCCAATTTAAAACCACGGCTCACAGGCAGAAACCAGTTAGTACAGGCAGGGTGTTAAATGACTGCCATAGTTCTTCATTTTACTGCTGCTTACGTTTAAAGGTCAAGAGATAAAAATTACATATGACTGCAAACACAGAAAGGGTGTTTAGCTTGCTCTTTTTTTTTTTTTTCTCTGTTCTTTTCTTTTTTAAGCAATGAATCAGGTCAACCAGAAACTTTCAAAACATTTGGGGACACAATCAGATAGAGAGCAAGGCTGCAGCAGCCCAGGATTTAGATGAGGGTTCCAGACGCTGCACCAAAAGGAGTTCTTCCTCTGCCTCCTCCTTGTAGCTTTTCATGCCAGGAAAATGGGAAAAGACAGAGGGAAGATGGTTCTGTCCTCTGAAATATGAGCACAGTGTCATGATCTGATGCCCAGCCAAGTTGTGGGGAGGATCAGAGAATCACAGAATTGTTTTGGTTGGGAAAACCCTTTAAGGTCATCAAGCCCAGCCATTAATCCAGCACTGACAGGTCACCACTAAATCAAAGAATCATAGAACTGTTTCTGGTGGGAAAGCCCTCTAAGGTCATCAACCCAACCATCAACCTAAGACCACCACGGCCATCAAAAAATGTCTCCAAGTACCATGTCCACACATTTCTTGTACACCTCCAGGAATGGTGACTCCATCACCTCCCTGGGCAACCTGTTTCAATGCTATGCCACTCAGCACCACACTTACACAGCTTTTACATCCCTCCAGGGAAGGGGACTCCACCAGATCACCCCATGGTAATGAATGGTCCCATTGGCAAGTTGCAGTGGTGGCTGGAGGGGATCTCCAATCCCTCTCCATCACCTCTACTGCAACTAGGAGGATGAGCAATCCAGACCTGGCCAAAACCCCCTGGGATCCTAATCTGTAGGCTGGTTAGTCAGAAAGCAAAACTGTCTGGGGATTTGGGCAGCAGCTGCAGGACACGGAAGACTGTGGTGCTCCCTGAAACAAGGTGAAGGGGCAGCACCCAGGGTGAGGCACCCACACCATAAATTCCCTCTTTATGGGCAGCCCCCTGGGATGCCAAATATGTCACAGCCCTCATTTACCCCTTCCAAGACAATTAAAGCCCACGCAAGAAAGAGGGAGGAATGGGCTCAGCACCCAGAATGGACACTCTTGGGTCCCTGGCTCCCCATCTGCCTATTTTGGGGACAGGGAAGGTGTCTGCCCCATCCTAAACAAAGGCAGTGATGGGGAAAGTGATGCTGGGCACCTCCCCAGCCATACACACCCCCTGCAGGGATCCCCCCATGGCTTTGCCTGTTTTCTATGGATGAGAGGGGCAGGACAGGGCAGGTTGGCAGGCAGAAGCCCCCGGTGCCGGCGTGGCGCGGAGGCGTTGTCTCTTTAAGTGACCATAACACTGCATCATCCTTTCTCTTCCTATTTTCAGTTTTATTAGCAAAGCAGCACAATGTTTATACTAGTGGGTATTACATTTGCCAGAACAATTACACTATGACAAATGGCACATCAATGCAATCCATCACCCCGGCCCAGACAGGAATCCTTTATCCCAGGCTGCCATTAATTCCCAGCCGGGTCTCTGGGGTCCCATGCGTCAGTAACCATGACAACCCGGGGGACGCCAGGCGGTGATGGCATCTCGCCGGGAGAGACTGGCACCTCGTCAGGGTGCTGGGATGTCACCTTTGGCATCAGTATGTCATCCTTGGGATTGAACCTGGGGAATGTTCACATGGGAAGAACATTTCATGCAGCATCTCGGTCAGGTAGGAGCCCAAAGTCAGCATAGGGATACCACGAGAAGCTGTAGAAGATGCTGGCATAGGAAGAGGATGGCACAAGAGGATGGTGGCACAGCCTAGGCTACAGTAGACAGCTCCTATGTAGATTCCCCAGTGCCTAATATGATGGGGTGTCCATTCCCTCTCTCTTCATAGAGAACAACTGTTTAAGGTGCTTTTCTCTGGCCCATTTTCATTAAATCTTCTGGAATATCCTCCAACTCTCCATTCATTTGGTTAAAACTAACCAAAGGAATCCTTTACTGCAGGAGATGATCATCAAGCACAAGACTCAGCACTACAGGAAGCCAAGCATAGGGAGAGAGGCCTCCCAGACTCTATAGCACATGGTATAGGCTGGTGAGGAAGAACTCCATGGAGGCCACCATGGTGAAATGTGATGGGATGGTGGCGCTTGGACAGACGAAGAACCAGCAGTGCATCCCACTCCACACAAGCATCAGCTTCCTTGAGTTTGTACACCCCATGGTGGGTTACAAGCTATGAGCAGCATCTGCAGCACAAGCCAGGATCGTGTCTGTTCTCTGAGCACCAAGTTTGGAAGCAACCACGTGCCTCAGGTCCCTCCAAGACAGAACCCACAACTGTACCAAAGTTCATTACGAGACAAGATACGGCTGTACTGAGTTCTGGCCAAAAACACCTTCCCCCCACAGTGATGCCTCGGCAGACACTGCCACTGCCAGGCCTCCCAAACCACACTGGGACATGTGCCCAGCTGCTCCCTTCCCACTTGGGAATACATATCTTGGTCACTTCTTTACCCAAAAAAACAAAACCAAAGAGAAGTTCCATCAGACAAGAATTCCCCAGAGCTGGCACATCCCCCACAGAACAAGGGGAGCCAACTGCTGCTGCTCAGAAGCCAAAACCAAGAGGAAATGCAAACCCCATGACCACACTCTCCAAAGCACTGAGGGGTTTCTCCTCCTCTGCCAAATGAACCTGGCCCCGACCCAAAGCTGCATGCAGACAGCCTCCACTGCCTCCCCTGTTTCATTAAGCCATTACCAGAATCATCTTATCCCCATTTATAACGCTCAATACATGCTCTGAAGACTTCTCTAATCCAGTAATTAGAGGCAATGTTTAGATGGATGAAATTGGGAGGGTATTTTGCACAATCACACTGGATTTTCCAAGTGTCTGCCCCAGTTTCACCTCGCTGTGTGGTTGGCTGTCACCTGTACCCCACACTCAGAAAGCACTCATCTTGTTCTTGGGAAAGCAAATGAGTTTGTGGGGTAACACCATCATCCCAAACTCTTTTTAGCTCTTTTGGGATGCCTTCTCTGCCCAACACAGAGATAGACAGAGTACAAACACCCAGGAGCACCCCAAAACATCCCAGCACAGACCCCACCTCCCACTAATCATGGCATGGTTTGGATTGGGAGGGACCTTCAAAAAGTCATCTAGCTCAAACTCCCTGCAGTCAGCACGGTCATCTGCAACTGATCAGATTGCTCAGAGCAGCAGACAACCTGACCTAAAAAGGTCTCAGAGATGGGGCATCTGCTACCTCTCTGGGCAACCTGGGCCAGAGTCTCACCACCCTCAGTGTAAGACATTTCTCTCTTGCATCAAATGTAAATCTCTCTCTTTTAATTTAACCCCATCTCCCCCTGTCCTGTCACTACAAGTCCTCATTTCTCACCCATCTCCACCAAGCACTAACTCCATCTGTCCTCATATCTATCTCCAGCCAGTCCTGAGCCAGGAAGAAAATGAAAGCTTTTCCCCATCTTTCCATAGGCAACAATCCCAGCCACTGTGGCTGCCACAACAAAATGATTTTCTCTCCAGCCTCTCCCCGGTCAGGGCTAGGAGACAGCTTTATCCCCCCACCCCAAATCCTGTAAATCATCTCAAATCCATCCTGGCAATTTATAGGCAGGACATTAAACATTATAGCCACTGATGGCATCAAATTACACTTGAAAAATTGAGTTCTGCCAGAAAATGAATTTAAAAACTCTATTAAATTAAAACCTAACCAAATTAAAATTAGGTTTCTAAACTAAAATGACTTTTTAATATTTTCAGGGAAAAGAAATAACAAAAAAGACCCAAAAAAACCCCACAACCAACAAACCATCCTCTGTCAACTCATAACATTTCCCAGAGTCTTTTATAGCTGACAAGTCCTGTTTGAGAGCAGTTCTGGTTGTAATGCATAACAAAGAACTCGGATAGAAAAGGTGGTGGAAGATGAGATGATTCAGCTGGGGCCCCTTAGCTGCTTCAGAGGGGGCTGGAAAAGGACAGGCATCTAGAAAATAATAATAATTATCACCATTTTGAGTAAACAGCCTGATGGGGCAAATCCAACCACTGTAATGATGCCCATGCAGCAGTGGTGGGATGTTTGGGAACTATCATAGCTCACGGATCATGCATCATCCCACCAGGATGCTTGGTCACAGGTGTTGGGCTCAAGGGATTGGGGGAAAGAGATATCTAAATGCCCTCAAATGCTAGGAATGAGGGCATTTAGATATCTCTTTTTCCCAGGTCCATTTCCTCTTGGATCTATAGGACCATCATCAACCAGTCTCACACAAGTGGGAACTTATACATGAGGTGAAACATCAGTGATGAAGAGCTGTAAGATACCACCTCCTCAGTCTGTCTCACGTTCAAGGCTCCAAACCATCAGCTGAAGCTTCCTAAAGTCTCTCCCCAGTCATTAATGGCCATAATTAATTCATCCTGCTTTTTAAAGAGCGCTCGATGTACGAGCCTGCCTGCTCGCATCTTGATCTCCTGTTGTCAGGGCTTTGATAGAAGAGATACATAAACAGCCTGGGTGACCATGCGGCTATTGATTAGCAGCACAGGCAGATTTAACACAAGCACCATAACAGGACACATCCAAACGAGCTTTAGGAGAGCAGAGAGATCAAACATGCGCTGAGTGGGTCTACACAGCCTCATGGCCGAGAAGGCCAACGGTATTCTGGGGTCCATCACGGAAAAGTGTGGTCAGTAGGTCCAGGGAGGTTCTCCCTCTCTACTTTGCCCTAGTGAGGCCACGTCTGGAGTATTGTGTGCCCCGTTTTGGGCTCTCCAGTTCAAAAGAGACAGCGAACTACTGGAAAGAGTCCAATGGAGGCCACAAAGATGCTAAGGGGAGCATCACTCTGACAAGGAGAGGCTGACAGACCTGGGGCTGTTTAGTCTGAGAGGGGATCTGCTCAATGCTCATCAACATCTAAAGGGTAGGAGACATGAGGATGGTGCCCAGTAGCAACAGGTACAGACTGGAACCTAGGAGGTTTCACTTAAACATGAGGAAAATATTCTTTACTTTGAAGGTGCTGGAGCCTTGGATCAGGCTGCCCAGACTCATTGCAGTGTCTCCTCTGGAGAGATTCCAACCCTGCCTGGACATGGTGCTATGCTGTCTGGTCTAGGTGACACTCTTTAGCAGGGAGGCTGGACTACATCCTCTCTGGAGGCCCCTTCCAAACTCTAGCATCCTGTGATTCTGTGATCCAGTAATTCCCAGTATCCAGAAGGATTTGGCAGGTATTTGGCCCTGAAAGAGCATCCACACAAGTGGAAATCTGCCGGTTCCCAAATCAGTATGGTCCCCATAGCATAGTAATGCAGGTACTTGAGCTGGAGAACAGAGGCTCAACCAGCTCCAGCAGCACCACATCCCTTTTAAAATGCTCTTTTTTATCCCTCAGCATTATTTATTGCTCTGTTAAAGTGGCAGTTCCCTCAGTGGGGAACATTTCCCCTCCCTCCCTGACTCTCTGCTGCTTCAGAAGATGCCAGACTCGGGGGCTAGCCTGCTAGACGCCAGCCCCACGGTCCTCTTTCAACAACATTAATTATCTTGAGCTTTCCATAACAACAACAACAACAACAAAAAATAATCTTGATCCTACTGGCTGCCAATAGTGGGGAAGCTCGCAGAGAAAAAGGCTTTTATCTTCACATCGCAGAGAAGAGCCTGGTGTTTGATCAGTCGGGGTTTTTTTCTTCCTTCCCTCTTTGTACATTTTGAACTTTAGAGACTGATTAATTCCTCCTATCGTGGTAAACTGCTGTGTATACTCTTGAGTGTTGTCTTGATTTTTTTTCTTTCTATTAAAAAATAAATGTCTTCATAAGAAATTAAAAGAGCTTAGCAGATCTTTGCTCGGTAAGCAAGTTGGAAAGAACCTTAGTCTGGAATAAGGGGATGGAGGAGGGGAAAGAGGCGAGTTGAAAAGATTTCTTTCTTTTAAATTAAAGTTCAGGATTAAAGGCATCAGGGCTTTCAAGAGTTATTGTGAGAGCCTTTTTAAAAGTCCCAAGTGGATAGTCCATAATCTTCTTTTAAATGGCTAAATTTAGCACAAGAAACCCTCCAGTCCTCCCCGACTGGCACATGGCACCAGCAAGGGCTCAGGGTTGGGGTTTTTTTTTCTGTACAATCACCATTTCACAAATACCAAACAAGATCTACACTATTTTTGTAAGCCCTAGGTTCACAAAGCCTGGGTTTCTTGGGCTCAGTACCAACAGGATGACGAACAAGTGCCTGTCCCTGCTGCCCATCAGCATGAAGGATAAAAGTCAGGAGAAAAAGATTGGAGCCATCAAGTTCAAAAGTTAATTTCTCCAGCTCGGCAGGGAAGGCAGAGGCAGGCCCCATCCCCAGTATTGACAGGCTGGATCAAAGGCCCCATTTATTGTAATTTATTCCCTATTTTTTCATTTCACCACATTGCTTTAACCCTTCCCTCTGATCACAGATCAATGGGCTGGCTGGCAGAGACTCGGCGCTGGTCACAGAAAGAATAGTTTGGGTACTGCTCTCCACCATCCAGTTCGACGTCCGTGATTGTGTCTAACAAATGAAGGATCTGACTGAGTTCTTGGCCCTTTTGGCTAATAAATGCTTCCAGATTAATGGTAGTTATTCAAGCAAAGACTACATTACATGGCATTCAATACCACAAAGAACAACTTGCTAAAAACATAAATACCCTGTTTAGGCTTCGATGGTACCAGCAAAGTGGGATTCTCTATGTAAAACAGCTGCACCTGTTTGAATGTCCAAGCTGAGATCAGAATAGAGATCAAAGTCAGGCCGCCCTAAAAATAAGAACTAACGGCAATGTCTGCTCTCCCAAAACAGCTCCTGAAGCTCTTTGCTGCCCATTCTCATGGATGTTCAGTCATAGGAACCACAAGCAATGCCAAACAAGACCCCAAATGATTTACAGACAACTGCAAAAGGATCTGCAAATACATGCAAAAGCTGCTGCAAACCCACTGCAAGGAGACACCAACCTTCTGTAGAGACCTGCCCTGCTCCTGCTCATCCATGTCCCATTGCAAACTCAACTCTGGACTCATCAGTGCCACAGAGCTGGTGCCGGTGACCCTTTCACCCTGAGCCAGGCACCCAACCTGGCTACCAGTGGCAGTCTCTTTGTTTGGCCAATTCCAGGGGAAGGAAGCAGAGAGTTGGGGTTTGTTTTTGCTGAGGTTTTTGGTTTCCGCACTGTGGCCAGCACTGGGCATTCACATCCCACAGCTGGCAGTGGGAACAGACACAGGGAAGAAGGATCTATTCCCACAGGACTGAGGGTTGTGCCGAAGAGAGACATCTCTGCCTGTAACTACATAACTCAGAATAAAAAGCCGAAGCTCGAACACAGCGCAATTAATGCAGGAAGCATCGATTTCTGCCCGGCACCAAGCTGCCTCATTAATTCCAGGTGCTCCTACAAGCCAATTCCAGCACCGGCCTTCCCTGCAATGAGAGACAAACGGGAGAACAGCAAAGACTGGGATTCCTTCATGCTCTGGCCTTTTATCACCACAAAGCTTCAAAACCTGTGCAACCTTCCCTGCTTCCCTCCCCCAAACCCACATTTTGGCTACCAGCACTGCAAAGCCACGTGAGCCACTGTCCTGTAAGATTCCACCACAGGGCACCACTTAGACTGCATAAAGAAGAAATATTTTGTGCTGAGGATGGTGAGACACTGGTCTAGGTTGCTCAGAGAGGTGGTAGATGCCCCATTCCTGGAAACATTCCAGGTCAGCTCGTTTGGGGCTCTGAGCAAGCTGCTCTAGTGACAGATGTCCCTTTTGACTGCAGGGGGTGGTTGGACTAGATGACCTTTAAAGGTCCCTTCCCACCCAAACCATTCCATGATTTCAAGGGCAGTGCTGCCTGCAGCCTTCTGCCTGCCACCACCAGGGCCAGGGTCAATGCTGGGGTGCAAGGAATGCCTTTCAGACAGGAAGGACAAGCCACCTTCATATATCTCAGCATATCTCCTACCACCATGTCCTTGCAAGACCCCCTTAACCCCTTGGTCTACTCACGATATCCACTTCGTCCTGGCACAGATGAGGGCAGTGGGGTGGGGGCATTCCCTAAGCTTATGGGGAAGTTGCTAGCAGTCACTAAGCCTCCTGAAAAGCATCAGAGACCAACATTGCTGCCTTAGTGCCAACTGGCCAGGAAACCATCTCCTCATACTGGGACCCTGCTGTCCCCATGGGAACATGGGTGCAAGAACATAGGTCAGGCAGCCAAAAAGGAACACCCAAGGTGAGGGTGAGGTAAAGCAGTCTCTTTAGCTCAGCACCAGGGTCTGTGCAGCTTGAAGAGCAGAGCAAACAAGGCTGTAACCTATCTGAAAGCTGCAGGTCTGAGGATGGGAGATGAGACCAGCCAGCATGATCCCCCCCAGCACCCTAAACACCTCATATATGGGACCTCATCCTACACAGGAGTGGGAAGCAGCAGATGGAACACAGCAGCATCGTCCCCTCTTTAATGAATGCCAAATCTGGTTTGCACTTGATAGAGCCTGACAAGAGCAACAATCACAGATTAGGAGGAAAACTTCTTGCTTTTCAACAAAGGTTAATAAATAGTGACAGCATTAAGTCTCTTCTGATTAACTATGCTGAAAGATATTATTGCTGTTTGTAACATGGGATCATTATTGGATTAAGCACAGTGTATAAAAATGAAATGTGGGGTTTAATCTCCAGCAGAGGCTGATACAGGCTGGGCCACTTGCAAAAAAGCTTCTCATGTTAAATTCTCCAACTCCAACTGTGGAGATATCATCTACACCATGTTGCCGCCTTAGTTTTGGAGGGATTTTTCTTCTTTCCTCAGCTGTAACAAAGCCACCATGACCTGACTTGAGAAGCATCTAAAAACGAGCCACATGCTCTGGCTAAAAGTAAGCCCCAAATCTTCTGTCATTTTCAAACACAACATCTCCCAGGGAGGATTTTGCTCTGCTCCAGCCCCCCGTACAGAGTGGGTAGGGATAAGGGCAAGGAGCGTGACCACCTTCACACTTCCTCACCCCACAGTTCTGGGCAGAGACATTGCAGTGGGGCAATGTTCAAGGGCAAATCACAGGCCAGACTCAGAACTGGGGGCACCAACATCAGCATCACAGCAAGGCTCAGCCCATGGAGGGACCAGCTCAGTGATGGTGCATGGGGATGGGGTGAATCCTGGCTGGGGACAGGGTGGGATGGGCAGGGAAGATCCAGTCCCCAACATGTCAACCTCAGGATTAGCTGCCCAGGATGGACAGACACTCTTCATCTGATGGAAAGTGTCCCAGTCCATGGCAAGGGGCTTGGACTAAATGGTATTTAAGGTCCCTTCCAACTCAATCCACTCTGTGATTCTATAAAGATAATTCTTTAGGAGAGGAGACACAGTCCTGTGGTGTCACACTTCCTAGGAAAACCCCAGTGCCAGTACCAGACTGTGCCTAGAGGGAGAAGGTGGTGTGGGATATAGTATGGTTCAGCTGGAAGAGAGTCAGAACAATCACCTAGTCCAAGGTGTTCAAAGGGAAAAGATTTATGATAACAGTTAAAGCAAAACTCATGAGGAGACAAGACTGAAGGCAGTGTCTGGGCTGACACTGCTCACGATGCACAGTGAAGAGGGAAGAGAAAACCTTCACATAAACCTCAGTGTTTGCTCTAACCTCATCATTTCCATACGTCATGTGAATTCTCTTCGGCTGCTCATAGGGCGTTTGTGCACAAACCCAACACTCCAAAGAGAAAAAAGGTGCTGCTGCCTTGAATTAGACACACTTGAGTCAGCTCTCAGAGGCAGAGGACAGGCTGCCTAAGGCCAACATCCTTTCAGTGGGTAGGGACTTTACCCACTGCTACTCAGAATTGTTTGCTGAAAAAGGGCTCATGAGTGAACAGAATTCTATCAGCTTGGGGGTATGTTCGGGATTCCTCCCTCCAGCTCTCCCACCATGACCTTAAAGCTCCTTCCAGGACTTACAGACTTTCCCCAGGCTTGGCCAGGAGGAAAATCAGAGGAGCAGATTTTAAAAGCAAGCTAATGGTAGAAGTGGTTCTTTTTCAGGGAAAATGCCATTTTTATGAAAAAAACAAGCTGCATTTTCTCCAGAAAATGCATTTCTGAAGATGTTCTCACTTGAAATACTAGGAAAAACAAATCTGAGCATCTCCCAAAAGAGAAGATTTCTGGTTTATTTTAGGAGGATTCTCTCCTGTTTATCGTTCTGACTGTAGGCATTACGCCTACTTTATTTCACTCCACAACACTGGGGCCAGCTCGCACCACGGCATAAGAGCTCAACTAGTCTATTATTAATTTTTTACCTTATTTTATATTTTAAAAATCATCAAGAGCAGCTGCTGCTTCAGACTGATTGAAACCCCTTATCTTCTTTTCCAGATGAAAGGGGGGCCTGTTTGTTGTAACGAAACCAGTTTGCACCTAGATCAAAGTCTTCCCTGTTTGCGTCGTCGGAAAAGTGTTCGACACTTGTGTCAAAGTGTCAAACTATTTCATTACTGCACAAAGCAGAGACACTTTGACTAGAGGAGATAAGATGTTGCCATCAATCAGGAGCCAGAAACAGCCTCCCCACGATGATTAAAACAATGAAATAATATGGTGGTTTCAGCCACAGCGTTTGAGCTGCAGATGCGTAATGAAGAGACGTGGTAATAAATAACGGCACGAAAGCAGAGCCCAGCGGCAGCATGTGTGCATCACAGGATGCGTCTTCTGGGCTCACCAGCCTAGGAGAAATTCCACCTGAGAAACAGGAAAATAGTAGGAAAGTGAAGAACTGCTGTTCAAGGGGAAGGAAGATGCTGCTGCCAGCTCATCCTGTTGTCAGCTCCAGTGCCCCGGGTTTGAAATCACAGTTTGGGGCATTTGGGATGCAATTTAATGGCCATGGTGGCCTTAGGCTGAATGCTGGACTTGATCTTAGAGGGTCTGTTCCAACCAAAACAGTTCTATGATGCTATATCCTTGGACTTGTTGGTAGGAAAAGATGAGTCAAGCCTGAAACATTCTAGAAAGCCTAAAAACAATTCCTTTCCCTACCCACCTAGATGGGAAAGCCCACGTCTTCATCTGCAAGGCAGAGATGAGGATGCACAAGGGATGGGATGAACCAGAGGAACATTACAACAACAGCCTGATGAGCTACAGCCAAAACAGACCTTTTCCATGAAGTGTCACCAAAAACACCCCATCCAGCCCTGAGGAGTAGGCAGGACTCAGGAAATTCCACAAACTTGGGAAGCCACCTATGGAACGAGCACCAAGTCAGCAAAGCCCCAGGAAGGTGCTAGGACTCCTTGGACTTAACAAAGGTGGTGGTGGGAAGTTGTATTAAGGGACAGAGTGTTTCTGCATTTGGAATGGACAGAAATTATTTCAGTTAGAAAGGAAGAGCTTATGTGCCATCAGCTTCATCTCCTCTGAAAATACCATGCAGTAGATGCTGATGGTCTAGCCTGCTTTGGTGAAACACCCATCAGATGTGCTGCTCTCTATTTCTGACCATGCCTCCCAAATGCATCTCTTGCAGTACCAGGTGGTTGGGGGATACATGGTGACACGAGCCCAGGGGACACTCATGGTGGGTGCCAGGAGGCAGCAGGGTATTTCTGCACAGCATCATCCCACCTGCACCACCAGATCAATTACGCACACAGTAAGTGGGCTGTGGGATCTTCTCAATGGTGGGCACAATGAATATGTTTGTTCAAGGGAAAATAGAGTTGGAAGCAGCAGCCAGCCGTGGTGGAGATTAGAGAAAAGCCTGCTTGGACCGGGCTGCGCTGGAGGAGCCATACAGGAACACTTCATCCCTATGTAAATACAACTTCCATAATGCCAGCAGAGCTGCTGGCTCTGAGACCAGCTAGAAGCCATCAGCTAAGCAAATTCTGCTTGTTTAATTTCATATTGCCTTCAGGCAGGCACCTCTCTGATTCTCCCCAAATGCTCTCTCTGCAGGGAGGAGACTTATTCCTCAGGCTCACTCTCCCATAGGATCCACAAGGATTTCCAGAGGCAGGAGCAGAGCAGCAAGACCCGCACTGACGGTGCTTCCTGGGTTAATTCAGGTCAGAGGCAAGCTCCTGGCCAGAGAGAGCTGTTTGGGGCACGGATGCAGATCCTCTTCACTAACCTCTTTGCAAACTCCTCTTGCAAAATTGGTTTTTAGCAAAGCCACTTATCACCTTAACCACCTATCGATTCCCTGACTCCTGGTCTGAGCTACCAGGATCCAGCAAAACAGGAAAAGCAGAAAAACACAACTGCAGAGGAGGGCACTGAAACATGCAGCCAAGATTACCCTGGTGACTGCAAAGTAAAGGTGAGCTGGAGGTTCACCAGGGACCTCAGCACCCTCATCTTGGGGCAAACACTGAAGATGGAAAACTTTTGCTCTTTTTGTGCCATGATTAGCAAAGGAAAGATGCAGGTGAGCCCAAATCCTGACCTGATCAAAAGAAGTGTGACCAGCAGGATGAGGGAAGTGATTCTGCCCCTTTACTCTTCACTCTTGAGACCCCTCCAGAAACTACATCCAGTTTTGGCGCCCCTGACATAAGAAGGACAACGAACTGTTGGAGCAGGTCCAGAGGAGCTCATGAAGATGATCAGAGAGCTAGAGCATGGCCCCGATGAGGACAGGCTGACAGATTTGGGACTGTTCAGACTGGAGAAGACACAGCTCTGGGAAGTCCTTATAGCAGCCTTTCAGTACCTGAAGTGGGCCTACAAGAAAGCTGGGGAGGGACTTTTCACAGGAGCTTGTTGTGATAGAACAAGGGGCAATGGCTCCCCTGGATTTAGACTGGAGATTAGGAAGAAATTCTTTACAGTGAGGGTGGGGAGACACTGGAACTGGTTGCCCAGGGAGGTTGTGGACATCCCCTCCCTGGAAGTGTTCAAAGCCAGGTTGGATAGGGCCTTGAACAACCTGGTCTAGTGGAAGGTATCCCTGCCCACGGCAGGAGGGTTGGAACGAGATGATCTTCCAACCCCAAATCACTCCGATTCTATGATCTGCAAAAGGGAATAAACCCCAACCGCTCTGACCATCCCTCTCCAGGGAAACCCCTCCATTACAGATACATCATCTCAATCCAAGCTCCACAGCCAGGATCACCTGGGAGCAGCTGACGCCAGGACCTGAGCTGCAAGGAGGAGCTCACAGCCCCGCGTGCTTCCCGGCAGTAGTATCGATCCCCCAGCAGTAACAGCCAGTATAATTTTGCTTAGCTTCAAATACCTGGCCATCATGAATTCTTTGGCCACAAGGTTATAAAGCATTCCCTAAAACATGAGAAAAAGATTAAGCCTGCTTATAGTTCATCATATACTGTACAGTGTCTATCAAACTGGCTGCTTGCTATTGAGAGCCTACTATTAGACACTTATTTAAAAGGCCTTTCAAGGCTTCCCAAGAAAGTGCAGTTCTGCATTTATTTATTTTTTTTTTCCTGGCAAGAATGACTATAGATAAACATCAATTCACTCCTGCAGATCACAGTCGCAGGAAATAAATTTTTCAGGAAGCTAAGTTCCATACAAAGCCTCCTCAAAGCTCCCATTTCACACAACATCAATGTTTGGCCTCTGAGAAATAAAAAGCTCAACGGTTGCTTTATCCAAGAGCTAAATTATCAATTGGAGCTGCTTAAAGAAGGGAGGAAAAAAAAAAACCAACCAACAAATAGAAAAATAGGGAGTTTCAATGAGGAGTCAGCATGGGAGGTAAACACCAACAGTTGTGAGATGGTGATGCTGGTTAGAGACAAAATGGGGAAAGATAAGGATCTTGCTGGTGATTGATCCAGACCCTCTGTGACAGCCCTGAATGCATCGCAGCAGCTCTGCATCAGTGATGGTAAGAGGGAAGTAACCAGCTCTGAGCAGGCTCAGCAGCCAGTGCTGGGGCAATTTGCTTCTGTAGCTTTTTCAAGCAGCAGACTGCGATTAGCCTGAAATCAGGTTGGAGCCAGGTGGGAGTTGGTCTCTCCTCCCTTCTGTCAGGTGATAGAAGGAGAGGAAATGGCCTGAAATTGTGCCAGGGGAGGTTCAGGTTGGATATTAGGAAAGGTTTCCTTCCCACAAGAGCGGTCAGGCATTGGAACAAGCTGGCCAGGGAGGTGGTGGAGACACCATGCCTGGAGGTGTGGACGTGGCTTTCTGGGACATGGTTTAATGGACATGGCAGTGTTGGGTTGATGGTTGGACTCGATGACCTTAGAGGTCTTTTTCCACCCAAATAATTCTATGGCTCTATGATTATAAACTATTTGTCACCAGAAACCCCACACTGATTACAGCCATAAAAGCTGCAGCTCCTTGGATTGGTCACTCACTCCTTGCAGAGGTGGGATGGAAGGAGAACACTGGACACCCAGGTGAGCCCACAGCTGCCACAGTGTGTCAGCTTTTGCCAATTCAGACCACGGCAAGTAGGTATGACCCAGCAGAGTCCAAAAGTACTTTTTGGAACAGCTTGATGGAATTCAGCTGTGGGATAGGAAGGAAGAGTAGAAAAGGCATCTTGGCTCACCTCTACCTGCTTCTGGTTGAAGATGTCCCTGCTCACTGCATGGGGGTTGGATTAGGTGACCTTTAAAGGTCTCTTCCCACACAAACCATTCTCTGATTCTATGCCCTTGTAATTTTGAGCAGCTGAGTCACCACCCCACAGAGCTGCTGCCTGCTGCCTGCCCAATAATTTAGTCACTGGGGGGCACATCCAAACTCCAAGCTCCAGGATTCACCAGTGTTCTCAGAGCTAGGAACATGATAATATTCTGGATGCTCCATCTGCTCTTTAAATAAAGAGCTGCTGGGCTTTGCTATCCTTTAATTAAAAAAAAACAAGGCCAAAATATAGAAACTCTTCCAGGCTCAGGTGGTGGATCCTGGTGGGAAGGAGTGGTCTCCAGCAAGAGAGCATGCATCCATGCCAAGGAGAAGAGGACTGCTGCTAAAAGGCAATCTACATGTCCCCCATGCCAAGATCTAATAAACCCAAATACCCTGTGGTGCCTAAAATTGCTAGATTAAATTCATATCTAGCTAAATAGCTTAAGACTCAAGGAGGGGAAAGGAAAGGGCTATGTGCTGGTCTCTGTAACTGCAGATGGAACTAGTGAAGCCTTCAAGCAACACACAGTGTTGCTCTCACCAGCCTTGGGATCATCCTGAGCACAAATTCACAAATACAATAATGAATCCTGAGCTGAATACTGTGAAATCTCTAATAAAGCAGCAAAGCATCAGTTCCAAACCCACTGGTGTGGTTTGCTCCCACTATAGGCAGGACCCAGTTCCTACCATGCTGCAGCCAGCCCTGGCACAGTTTTGTGTTGATCCTTTCCAGAGCAATGACACTAAAACCCAGTGACCCATCAGCAATTCATTTACCCAGCGGCTAAGCTCAAGGGTGCATCTGAGAGTTAATAAGTGACCAGAGGAGCTCCTGCCTTTCACAAACACAAGAATTGGGCAGCTCCCCACTACCCAATAATGGACACAAATACTGATCATCTCCATTGATGCTTTCCAAGAACCCACTGCTAAACACAAACCAGAGGAAGCTGCCCCTCAGCTCTTTGCAGAAATGTTTTTCCTTTCAACTCATCTCAGAAAATCACCTGCAGGTGCTCAGAGAAGCACTAAAACAAACTTAATTTTGAAGTCATGAACTTGTGACACCCGTTGCTCTCCAGAAAATAAAACTGCCAGGGATGATATAATATGAATATTTAACCTCCTCTAGCTGCTGGTGTTTTCAGTACAAGCTGATATATCACCCACGCTCACTGACAGGAGCGGGAGCCCATCAGCTACTGCTGGGGCTATGAGCAACCACCCATTAGGTGGTTACAGAAATGAGCTCTTGGGATTTTAGCACCGTCATAACACTGGGCACTGCAAAGGAGACCTCAAAACACGGCTGGTTATGGCCAAAGGTCAAGAAACAGCCTGCAGAAGAGCAGACTGAGAGGGGATCTTTGCAATATTCATCAATATCTAAAGGACAGGGGGCAAGAGGATGGGCCCAGAGTCTTTTCAGTGATGTCCAGCAATAGGGCATGGGGCAATGGGCACAAGCAGGAACCCAGGGGTAGTATCTGAACAGAAGGAAAAACTTCTTTGCTTTGAGGATGCTGGAGCCCTGGATCAGGCTGCCCAGAGAGGTTGTGGAGTCTCCTCTGAAAGGATTTCAAACCCACCTGGACATTGTGATTCTGGGCAACCTGCTTTAGCAGGGGGGTTGGACTACATGGGTCCCTTCCAATGCCCACCATGCTGAGATTCTATGAAACACAGGGAACATGGGTGCTCATGCAGGGCTGGAAGATACCACAGTACCCAGCAAGACCAGGGAACTCAGACCACCAGCATCTCCAATGCCAGAGCACGCTTTTCCCACTGGTTAAACCACTAAATCATTCAACCAGCAAAAACCCTAGGTGTATAAATTCATCAATGCACTCAGATTTAAAGAAGAGGCAAATCTTTCGTGAAAAAACAAAGGAGGGGAAAAAATCCCTGTCAGGAGCAACACATGCACCCCTCCAAGTCATGATCTTAATTGATCTGTGGCAAGAGGGACAATATTTATTTAGGTTAAGGAGACTGCCAGAAGGCACAAGTTTTAAAAGTAAAATCCCAAAGCACCCAGGGCAAAACCATGCAAACTACCATTGGTTCTTACCTATATCAATACCTGCCAGCAATAGACCATGCCCAGCCAGCCACCATGGAGTCATCCCTACCCCAGTGGCTCTCTTCCCAAAGTCATGTTTACTAAACTTTCACCTTTACTGTTTAAAAAAACAAACAAACAAAAATAACTCAGAGTTTTGTTTTTAGAGAGTCCTGCTTTTATCTTTGCTTCAAGTCTAAATGTTGACCCACTGGGTTCATTCCATTTACAAAAAAACCCTGTGTTTAATGATTTGCTTTATAGGACAAAAAGCATGCAGCTAGCAAGATGCAATGCAGTAATGTCAAGTTTGGGATGCCTTTTATGCCCCAAGTAATGAAAAACAACTAAAATACAGTGGAAGCATCTGCCCAGGTCCCTACCTGCTATTTAACTTTTAAAGGGAATCCAGCTCTTTTAGCATTCATGGTGAATTCGATGGTGCTCCCTCAGAAACTTTGCACCCACCCAAAGAATATCACCCTCCACAGAAAAAAATTCTTCCTCCTCTCTAATCTGAATCTCCATCTTTTAGTTTAAACCAATACTCCTTGTCCTGTCACAACAGGACAGCTGTCACAACCTCTGCTAAGATGTCTGTCCTTGTCTTTCTTATAGGTCCTAAAAGGCCACAGAAAGGTTTCCCTGAAGTCTTCTTTTTTACAGGGTAAATAAACTATTTGGCCAGAACCTCTCTACATCCCACTGGAGTTTGTTCCCTGCTCTCCCAGCACCCACCATCTCCTTTTGAAGGTGCTTCTTGGTGCTGTCCAGAGAGGGGAACTCCCTTAAGGGATGCTTGGGAAGGGGCAACATAAGCACCCCCAAGGTGCTTCTCTAGATAAGATTGGAAGATTTTGGTAAGTAAATGTTTTCCCATCGATAACAAGCGATAGCTCAATCCAAGCTACAGCATGCCCTCAGACCTCTAAACCAGCATCATGGATTTCCTACCCCAATCAGTGGATGAATCAAATACCTGGCACGAGGCTGCGGATAATCCCAAGGATGTATTTTGGGGGAGTTGGGGCGAGGGAAGGCAGGGGCCAGGCTCCATTCCCAGGGAGGATTTGCGTATGAGTTAAAACAAACAATCCTGTAAATAACGAGCCCCTCGTCCTGTCTCCACCACACTCCTCTTATTGAGTGAGTCAGATGTTCTGCTGATTAAAAATTGATCCATTTCAAAATCTAATCAACAGAATAGGATTCTTTCATATGTTATCAAGGCAGCTGCTGACAACAAAAACCAAACCTGTTATTAACCCATGAACCCCGATGACCTGAACCTGGCTGGGCTCTGCAACTGTAAATTATTCAGTAGTCCAAGAGCAATACCCGTAAGCCTGATGAATTTACGCCTCGACCGGAGCCGGTGGGGGTTAAAGCCAATATCACAGACCCAAGGGTCCCCAGGGATGAGGTTCACGACATGCTGCCACTCTGTGTCATGCCTGGGAATACATTACTGGCGTCTGCTTGCCTTTGCCTTGCTAATGTCTACTCCTTTTTTTTCTGTTGTTGGTTTTCTTCCTTTTCTTTTTCCCTTTTTTTTTTTTTTAATGACTTTCTGGATTCAGCACAGCACCACAGGGAGCAGCCCCATGCTGTCAGCTCTACAGGGCCTGGGCAGCCCTGTGGGCACAGCCAGTCTCTGCCCAAGCTCTGGGTCATCGTTGCAGAGCAAAACTCATAGAATCACAGAATCATTTTGGTTGGAAGAGACCTTTAAGATCATCAAGTCTAACCATGAACCCAGCACTGCCAAGTTACCACTAAGCCATGTCCCTCAACACCACATCTACACAGCTATTCCATCACTCCAGGGACAGGGATTTCACTATGGGCCTGAGCAGCCTGGTTCAGGGTTTGACAACCCTTTGGAGGAAGAATTTTTTCCCAATATGCAAACTAAACCTTCCCTGGAACAACTTTTGACTGTTTTGTCTTGTCCCATCACTTGTTACTTGCAAGAAGAGACCAACCTCCTCCTGGCTCCAACTTCATCTCAGGGAGCTGTGGGAGAGCCAGAAGGTCTCACCCTGAGTTGTTTTTTCTCCAGGATGAACAACCCCTCAGCCACTCCTCATCATATTTGTGCTCCTGACCCTTCACCAGCTTCATTACCCTTTTGTGGACACTGCAGCACCTCAATGTCCTTCTTGCCTGAAAAATGAACCAAGTATTCCATAGAGAAAACAGTTTGTATCCCTGCTTTAGCTGTAGCCCAGTATTTCGGGGAACAAGTATTTCAGAGAAACAAGGAAACTGGGGGAGAAAACTGGATGCTTTTTTTCATTTTAATCATTATTTTTAAGCCCTGCTTGCATTCTTCACCCATGCTGCTCAACACACTGATGGAGACATCTTGAGGGGTTGATTGTGCTGACGGGTAGCACAACTCTGCAGGTTGCCTCTTGGATCTTGCTTTATGAACTGGTGACATTCCTTCTTGGTCACACCACGTCCAGGGAATATCTGTTTGGCACAGATCAGGCCTGTGGTCCATGCAGATTCTGCAGGCTACAGCAGACTCTGCCAAGGCTGCAGTGTTGAGCCTGGGCATTTCCATGCTGCTGACTCATTCCTCCCACAAAAAAAACCTGTTCACCCAAAAGCACCTGGCATGCAGAGGAGACCTGCACAAGCTCCAACCCCACACCGGTGCAGGCATCCAGAGGAAACTGAGATTGCTCACAACTGAGCCACAGCAGCAGCACTTGGTTCCCCAAACCTCAAATCAAAGTTCTGAGAGGAATGGTAGTTTCTAAGTGTAGGGTTGGATGTTTTTTTTGAGCAAAGACCTCTTGTCCAATATTGCTGAATGCTTTATTTTTTACCCCAAGATATCCTGGGGTAGATCAAACAGTCTGGTTGATCAGCTGCTGGTTGATCCACTCAGCATAAAGGTTTGAACCAGAAAGGGGGAAAACTGGCGCCAGATAAACCAAGCTTGAAGACAACAATAGCTCTTCTCTTAAATCGTAATATATTTATAAGTTTAATGACTCTCTGACCTCTCCTTAAAGCCCAAATAACCTCTGGGGAGCCTCCACACAGCCCAGCTGCAATCGATCCCATCTGGGCTGCCACCTCCTAGCAAGCAGCACCTCTTGGGGATGCTCCACACATTGAGTGGGAGGTAAAACCTCTCCTGCCCTCTCCCACCCCAAAAGAAAAGTAAACAACTGGTTCCAGCAAGACACTGGGAAGAGCCTGCCACTATCCTTCATCTCACAACCTCAGTGGACCCCCAGCTGGCATGGTATGACTGAAAATATCAGATATTGACTTTTTTCTCCCCTCCCATATAAGTCAAAAAATACTTCAAAAAGGAACCCAGAACACCACTGGCAGGAGCAGCACCTAAAGGAAGCCTGCCAGCAGCCCTGGAGGCAATGCTGAGCTCATCCCCAGCAGGGATTTTGGAGAACCACGCTCTCCCTGGCATATCAAAGTGTCACAGCCCGTCCCCATGGCCCTGACGTCAGTGTGCCAGCATCACCTCCATTGATTTTGGATCCCAATCTCAGCTGAAGGCGTCGGGGCCAGGGGGGTGAGGGCAGAGCTTAGCCTGCTCTGATGCAGGGATGGGGGAAATAATAGAGCAGCAACAACTGGGCAGTGGGTACCAAACCCACCAGGCAGCAAATTTTTGTGCTTCCCCCCATTTTTGTAAAACTTCTCTGGTTAAAGGCTTCTGGCTGGACATTTCCAGGCCCTGCTGCCAGAGCAGGTTGATCGCCTATGGAATTTCTGGACTGGGGCTTTGCAAGTCCCCACACCATGGGGTACCTGGATTAAAGCCCCAGGTACAGGATCATAAAAAAGGGCCATGCTGCATCATAGGATCATAAAATCAACCAGGTTGGAAGAGACCTCCAAGATCATCCAGTTCAACCTAGCACCCAGCCCTATCCAGTCAACTAGACCATGGCACTAAGTGCTGTCTACAGCAGCTCTATACCTCTCATTCTGCATGGTCCTACGTGCCTGGCTCTGGGGCTCCATGGATATCCCCCACTGAGACCTCCTCATGTACTTTAATATCCCAGTTCTCCCAGCAGGATCTCCCTGTGCACTTCAGCATTCCACATCACCCAGCGAGACCTCCTCATGCACTTTAGCATCCCAGTTCTCCCAGTGACTCTTCCCCATGCACTTCAGCATCCCAGGTCTCCCATCAAGACTTCCCCATGCACTTTAGCATCTGCATAGAGATGCCGTGGGATACCAGAGTGATTCAGACATGGATAGCACAGCAGGGTTTGTCTCTTGGTAAATCAGATATTCTGCATAATTTCATTCTATTACAAGGTAGATATCAGGGATTGAGTCTTAGAAGAGAATCTAAGCACAGGATCCGAGCCAAGAAGAGCCCAATCCTGGTGCAGTCAGTAATTTGCAGGGATGCACATTGACAACCACTGGTTTCTCTCACCATTATCACCCTCACCATCACTCCAGGGGCCACTGCAGCTCCCTTGGTGCCGCTGAGGCAGGCAGGCTCACCCAGCACCAACCATCTACTCCTCTGCTGCCTCCTCACTATCTAATAATCACACTTGCACGAAGCTGTTGCTGCACAGAAGGAAAAAGAGAAAACATCCTTGGAGAGCCCAACAATCAGACAATTTTTAAGATCACGGAGCATTAAACCATTCCCAGTAGGGTTTACTAATCAAACAGCCAAATCCTTCATAACCAACCAATCCCTACAGAGCAATTAAATCCTTCCCCTTTAAAACACTTGGCACACCGTCTGGGGAGAAAAAGAAAAATTTGCAAAATTCATTTGATAAATTAGCCAGGGAAAAGAAAGAAGTGAATCAAGCTTTGTTCTTTTCATTTTTTTTAATTATGGAATTCACAATGCCTGAATAATGTTTAATAAGAACTATGAAAATTCCTAACAGTATTACAACACAACACAAAAGAATTAACCTGGTTACCGTGAAAAATTGCATATTTAATTAAGAACTGAGAGTTCAAAACTATCCAGAGATTTCAAAAGTACCGTTGCCTAAGGGGCTAAATTACACGCTCGCAGTGCTGCTAACAGGGCTGGAGCGCGCAATCATTACCCAAGTGTCCCCATTAAGTGACAATGGGCAGATGACATCAAATTCATTTCAAAAGCAACAGGAATTGAAGCATTCGCTTGGGTAGTGGAAGGGAAAGCGACTATCCTGCTGGTATAAACCAGACCCCTTGTTGATAAAGGCAATAATTAAAGAATAATGTTAATTAGCTGCTTTTATTTGAAAGGAAAGTGCAGTGGCAGGAGACGCTACCTCTGCGGCGTGTGCCCAGCTGAGAATGGAGCGGGCAAAGCTGCTGCCTCTGGACGGCTGACACGGTCCTGGATGCCAGGACACGTGTGGGAGCTGAGCCCCTGGCTAGGTCACATCAGCCCTGGGCACACACAAGCCCCAGTAACCCATCAACTTCCAGCTCTGGCAGGACTGGTGTTTGGGGCTGGTTGGGATCAGCATGCACCCAGCTGAGAATGGAGTGGGCAAAGCTGCTGGGTTTGGATGGCCATCACCCCTTTTGCTGTCACAACAAGTCCTGCTAGAAAGTCTGTCCCCAGATTTCTTACTTTTTTAAGTACTGAAAGGCCACAAGAAAGTGTCCCTGAAGCCTTCTCTTCTCCAGGCCAGACAATCCCAGCTCTTTCAGCCTGGCCTTCTCTTCCAGCCCCCACATCATTGCTGTGGCCTCCCTTGGCCCTGCTCCAACAAGTCCCTGTTTCTCCTGTGCCAAAGACTCCAGAGCTGGCCCCAGACTGCAGGTGGGCTCTCAGCAGAGCAATGGGTCAGAATCCTCTTCCTCCACCTGCTTGCCCATGCTGCAGGAGATATAGCCCAGGACAGGGTTGAGTCTGGGCTGTGAGAATACATTACCAGCTTCTGCCAGCTTTTCACCCACCAGCACCCTTAATTTCTTCTCCAAAGAGCTGGTCTCCAGCCCTTCATCTCCCAGCCTGAATTTATACCAATAATTGTCCTGACCCAGGTGCAGGATCTCACAGTCTTGTTGAACCTCATGAGGTTCACAGGATCTTGCTTCTCAAGCTTATCCAGGTCTCTCTGGATGGATCTCATCCCTCAGGTATGTCAGCCATATCACTCATCTTGGTGTCACCTGCAAACCTGCTGAGGGTGCATTCAATCCCTCTGTGTCATGGAGGTATCAAACTGCTCTCCAACCCTATATCCCCAGCCTGTGTTGATTCATAGATTTGTAGGACGGTTTGGGTTGGAAGGGACCTTAAAGATCATCTACTTCCAACCCCACCGCCCCATACAACACAGGCAGAAACATCCTCCACTAGACTGCATTGCTCAAAGCCTCATCCAGCCTGGCCTTGATACTGAGGATTATTCAATGTCAGCACCAGGGACTTACCAACACGACTCCCTCAAACCATTCCCCTGCAGAGGCAGAGCCCCTCACTCCCTGGCTGCGCCACTGGCCCCCACCGCTTCCCCCTTGGCTTAAAAAGCGCCGGGACAAGGCAGGTAATCATTTACCCAGCTCGCAGGGATGAAGCAATGTTTGCAAAGCGCTCGGAGAGCCGCAGACGAAGGCAGCTCTCCGCATCGGCGTGATTAATAAAGAATAAATGTCCTCTGCAGCCAGGCTCGGCAATAACGGCGCGGCCCCGGCGCCGAGCAGCGGCTCTGCTTACACCGCACATTACAAGCGCCGCTGCCAGCGCCAGGTAATTCTTTATTATGTTATCCCCACGGAAGAAAACAAAGGATGCCCCAGGTCCTGACTTCGGTGTAAAACCGCAGGAGCGTTACCAAAGGCAACGGCAGCGTGCTCGGAGCGGCTGACGCACGGCCCAGCTCCCACCAGAGGAATATTTACACAGGGTTCAAACCGGTTATTTACTTTTTTCTTCTCTTTTCTTTTTCTTTTTTCTTGTTCGTTTTTTTTTCCCCCTTTTTAAGGAATCTGTGTTGCAGAAGAACCAGCCCAGGCGCACACACACACCAAGCAATTAATATTAAAACGGCCACGCGTTAGCAGTGAGTCGCTTAAACTGCAGCTAAATCAATACTCCAGGGTCCTGTTGCAGCTTTGGGGAAATCATTAAGTGCTACACCAAAGCAGTCAAAAAAATAATTACACAGCAAGGCCATATAAAAGGGGGGGGGGGATGAATATTTATATATATATAAAGCACCATTTTGGAAGGAGGTGCTGGTGTGTGTTCAGCTGCATGAAATCAAGGAGCTCGACTTAGAAGAAAAAAAAAATCACCATTTGTGGGAATACTTCAGAGCAAATCTCCAGGAGGCATGGCCAAAATAAGTCATAGTAAATATACAGATGAACTTGAAGGAGCTCATCAACACATGCTGTTCTTCCAGCAAGGTTTCTGCCTGCAAGCCCAAGGTGTGCAGTTATTGCCCTCCTCGGGAAGGGCTGTCCCAGCAATCTTCTCAGTGATGATTAATATCTAAAAGGTAGGGCTCAAAAGGATGGAGTAGATGCTTTGTAGTGGTGTCCTGTCCAGTGACAGGACAAGGGGCAATGAGTGCAAACTGGAACCCAAAAGATTCCATCTGAACAGGTAATAAAAAACTCTCTGCTGTTAGGGTGCTGGAGCCATGGAGCAGGCTGCCCAGAGCGGTTGTGAAGTCTCCCTCTCTGGAGGGATTCCAAACCCACGTGGACATTGTGATCCAGGGCAATTTGCTGTGGGTGACCCTGCCTGTGCAGACAAGTGGGACTGGATGATCTCCAAAGGTTCCTTTCTTGTTATTCAGTGATTCTACAAACTCCAGACGGGATCTGCCGGCACCGGCTGAGGCTGACCCAGGAAGACTGAGTGCTCATGCACCTCAGTTCATTAAGAAGCTTTGCAGTAAATAATGTACACTTTGGCTTTCCAGGCTTTCTACACCTTTTGGTAAGATTTTCTGATCACCCCTCTCACCATGGCTGGCAGCCTGCTGGCTTCAAGAGAAGAGTTCTTCACTGCACTGATATGGCACAGACCTCTTTGCAGAGATGCTCCCCAAGATACTCCACGTGGACACCTGAAATGGCACACACAGCTCTACCGAGGGCTTTGCACTGCAGATGATGGACAAGCACGTAGGTACACACCCAGAGCATAGATACAGCCACCACGATGCTACCAGGAGCCTTTTTGGAGTGATTCACCCCAAAATTCTGCTTTGCAAGAATAGTAGATCCCTTGTGCCCCAGAAATGGGGAAACTGAGGCACAAAGCCATTGCTCAAGGAAGCAAGCTGGTGCTGGAACAGAGCTCAAGTGTTGGAGCTGTTTCCCTTCATCCTAAATTAGAGATGGAAAGGGAACATGATTCCACAATTTTGCAGTAGGCTGAGAACAGGCATCCTGAGTTTTAAGCCTCCTGAAGATAAACCAAACACGCAGCCCCATCCTCTCCACCCATCAAGGGTGAGGCATCTGCAAACCTACAGCCCCCCACTACATTTCCAAAGCCAAGCCGAGAGAAGGAAATCTTAGCAAGGCAACAATCCTGAGAGAGCCCAACCTGGCACAGGACTGAATCCTGATTCCCAGATTTTGCTGTCTTGGCAAGACACACTGAAAACTGCAGGAAAGCAGGGAGGTGGGGAAAGGGCAATCAAGGGAAACTCAGTCATAGATCCTAATGCAACACTCACAAGAAAGTGTTACGAAAGGGGAAAACTTTAATAAAGTCTGCAAGTATATATTCCTCCTTTATCAACCTCAAGATTTATTGACCCAGGAAGCCATATTGACTGAATAAATCTTGATAATGACCCCAGCAGAAGTCAATACCTGCTTATTATCTCCCAAGTTGGGGAATTACATCTTTCGGTAATAGGAGCAGGATGGCACAAAATGTTCTGAGAAACTTCACCCAAGATTTTTTGGGGCAGATGGATGCCTTCAATGTGCCTTTTCTAATCTGAGATGGAATTTGTTAGCCCATCAGCAGTGAGTGAGCTGCAGTGGGGTTTCCACCTTGAGGTCTGGCAGTGGGGGAGCACACACCGTGGCTTTTGAACCCCAAATTCACTTAATCTCAAGGCAAGCTGTTGAGGAGCAGGATGCTGCACCTCCCTCCCTGCAAACAATGACCCTGCATTTTCAATTTGCCATGTTGTGCAGGCAGCTCCCGGGATAATTCCTTGAAATCCAAGACATGGGAATTCCCACAGCCAGGGCTGAACAGCACCATGCTTACACCAGCACCCAAGAGAGGAGATGAGCACATTGTTGCTATCTCATGGGATGTGAAGCCACCCTGGGAAGCCAAACAGGCTGCTTTTCTCCAACCAACAACAGGAGGGGGAAATAAGGGAGCAGACGGGCCACCAGCCCCCAGATCCATAAGCAAGCAAAGCCTTCTGCATTTAAAGATGGTGTTTCTTCTGCCAGCAGTTAACTTTCCATTCAGCAGAGAAAACAGTAGCTCTGGGACTGGTGCACACTACAATTATGCCTGCATTTTTATTTGAAGCCTCTGTAGACAGAAAGAAAAATTAACTGAAGGGAGCAGCTCCTGTGCCAACATATGGAGGGAGATGAATAGTGAGTTCTGCATGCTCCGCTGAGGTTATCTAGTTAAGCAAGTGCCTCCTAAAGGACTCACAGGCTGGGAGTGTGCTGTTTGCTTAATCTGGTCATAAATAATGATTCAGATCACCAAACGTTTTAACATTCAGCTCCACCTGAAGCACAAAAGTGCTGCTGAGCCCTGCCAAACTCATGGCCACAGGAGGTGAGGACACTACCCAGGGACCTCAATCAAATGGCTCCTCTCTTGCCGTTGAGCCACACAGTGCAGATGGAAGAGCTTACTCCACCTTCCAGGTTGGCCGAGTTGAGGGCAGCAGGCAGCTGCCTCCATCCCATGACTGTCCCCACTACATGCTCTCCCCCATTTTGGTGCACATCAGCCCCAAGCACTCTGTTTGCTGTCCTCATAGGAGCAAAGAATGGTAGAAGATGGAAGGGATCTCTGGAGATCATCTAGTCCAACTCCTCTGCTAAAGCCAGTTCACCTACACCAAGTTAACCATACAGTTCACCTACATGCCCATCTCCAAGCTGGGTAACCCAGCAGAAGGTGGCAGAGCTAATCTCCCTCCCTCTGCTCCCACAGAATCAAATTATATTTCCATGCCTGACCCCCATTTGCCTCTTGGTCACAATCCCTTTTTTTCCACTCCCTCCTCTCCAAGGCCACAGAGACAATCCACTAAACTGGATCAGGAGGCCAGCACGTACATCTCTAATGGGCTGAAGCACGCACACAATTAATTAATGGATTTATTAATTAGAGAAGAAGTCACTCTTCAGGCTGGAATTGGGGTCACCAGTTTCTAAAGTGAGAGCTGTAGAGCTAAAGATAAACTCTCATTTTCTGCAGCTCTCTTCTTGTCTGGCAGCATCTCAATTATTCAGCCACAAGAAAAAAAAAAAACCACCACATTTCACTTCAGGAACTTCGTGATCTGACTTTCTGCCAATGCAAAACATTGATTCAACAGCAGGTGGGACCAGGAACATGGGCCATCCTGTTGTCCCCTTCAAATCAGTTAGAAATACTAGGAATATCAAATATTTGCTTCTAATGAAGGATTTGATGGGGAACAGTTGGATGGAGGATGGATGCTGCACCTCTATCTGTCCCAAGGAGGGAGCTGTGGTGGAAGTGTGAAAGAAAAGGACAAGACAAAGCGGTCAGCGATGGTGATATCCAGAGATACAAGTCCCCAGTTGCCAAGGTTTTAACAGGTGGTCAGTTCAGCAGAACCTCCTTGGTGGCATATGGAAGGGACAAATATTTCTGGCTTACATAGCCCCAGATTCCTAAGGAAACAGGGCTCTGGGGTGAGTGAAAGAAACATCACTGGCATCCCTGCCAAGGGATAGGGTACGGAGCACAGCCACAATAGGAGACAGTGGAGAATCCCCATAAAGGGAACCATCATGAACACCTTACTCATTGAGAGGCTCACAGGAAGAGCACACAACTATCAGATGCCAGATAACTCAACCATAGGATGGACATCTGCAGAAAACCTGGCTTCATCAGTGCTGCTGGCTCCTGAGTTCATATTAATCAGGAGCCCACAGTCCCGTGCACCTCAAGAACTAGGGAGCAAGTGGAGCCACCGAAAAGCACAAACGGTGGTCACAACATCACAACACTCCTCAGCCAGCCCCAGGCATGGGCTGAACTTGCACAAATCCTAAGACCTCAGCTTGAAAAGATGGAATCTCCCTGAGATGAGCATCCCTGGACACCCATCTCTTCCCCTGGGGCACGATGATCATGAGCACCATCCCACCACTGCAAAGCTGTGATGGGAATAGATAGCATTAGGTGCTGGAGGAAACTGGAAGATCCCACTGGTCTCTCTGTAAGAGCCAAAAACCCCCCCCACGGGACACAGGAAGTTTGCAGAGGTGAAGTTCACAGCCCCAAAAGCACCATGGCCCCCTCCTGAGGTTATTCTGCCCATGGGCTGCTCCGCAAGAGTGCAGTTGAGTTTATTAGTTCAAGCTCCAGGAATTAAGCCTCAGCAAGGAGGACTGATAGCTTATTTACTGCTGTCATCTATATAAAGAAGAATTTTGACACATTGTTAAATGATAGCACATTTAGATAAGTCAAGCTGTCATATCATTTAATGGATGTCTAAACTCCCTCTGTAGCTGATATGTAAAATTTATGCACTTCAGAATATCATAAGGTTATAATATTTTAATCACATCCATAGTGTTGGGTTGCAGTTTGGGTTTTTTGGTTTGGGTTTGGATTTTTTTTTCCCTTCCTCCCCTAAACTTCGAACAACAACAACAAAAAAAAAAAAAAAGAAACCACCAACATTTCATCAACCACACCATGCTCTGAGGCTCCTGCTGAAGTTTCTGCCCAACTCTGCACCGGCACGGTGGGAGCATTTGCATTATGGGGAATAAAATGAAGAGCATTTTATTTGACGAAGCAAGCACTGGAGCCATATAGCCAGAGCTCATCTGCATAATGAGATGTGAAGACATCTATAAAAGATGGCTATAATTGGTCTCTCTCCCCTCGCTCACGGTTGTATTTATTAT
This sequence comes from Tricholaema leucomelas, assembly GCA_013400475.1. Lineage (NCBI taxonomy): Eukaryota > Metazoa > Chordata > Aves > Piciformes > Lybiidae > Tricholaema lacrymosa > Tricholaema leucomelas. Next base: position 1,507,284 of record WAAF01009768.1, on the reverse strand, counting down.
CCCAAATCCACAGCTCAACTCTTGCCTTTCCCTCCCTCCCCCCCTCCCCGTTTCAATACAGAATGGGTCAGATTGAAAGCAGCATCCAGCTCTTGGGAGTGTGCGATCCACACAATTCCAACCAGAACATGATAAACCCAGAGCAAATTAAACCACAAAACCCCCATAAAGGTACAAATCCCGCTATGACTATCACACACAAGAAAGCTGTAAAAAAATACTGCATTTAGTGATGTACACAATAAAGCAATCTCGTAACCCAGTGAAATATGTCTGGCATTATCTCGAATGGAATTTTATCTCTTCTCATTTCCGAAACTATTTGCTGTAAAAAGGCTCAACACCGTTTTGATCGTGGCACTGCCACATAGCACCTTATCTACATGTTTTACATATGCCCACCATTCATCAGGGTTGCTCAAACTCTGCCATTCCCAGCCAGCCCCAGGCCAGTAGAGCTGCTCAGATGCATGAAAGAAAAAGGAAAGGGGCGGGGGGGGGGAGAACAAGGAAAAAGATCTTGGAAGAATAATAAATGGATTGTTTCCCTTCCTTTTTTTGGCTTTTGCTTTGTTGGTTTTTGGTTTGGATTTTTTGGATTATTTTTTTTTAATAGAGGGCATTAGGCCAAGCTGGCACAAGGTCACCTTTCTCACCGTGGTCCCAGTGAGGCGGCAGAACTGCTGCCTGGACAGAAGTCAATCCCCACCGCTCCCTCTCCAGCTCCAGCCACAACCACCCAGTCATGCAGAACGGCGGCGGCGGAGAGCTGCCCACCTCCCAGCCTACCTCCCAACCCTCCACGCAAAAGTAGTTGCCAATATTTGCCTTTAAATAAAGGTCTGCGTGCACCCAAGAAAAGTCATTAGCGCGACGTGGCGAGAAACGCTTTCGTAGCTGAAGCACCCGGAGCCGTGATCCCTTTCCCACCACAATGCCATAAAGGAGCAGTCGTGGCGAGCCGACCGGACGCGGTACCTGCGATACTTTTAGGGTCGCGTAGCGCAGATGTAGCACGTAATCTGCTTAAAAGCCAAAATGTATTAAATGCTGGAACTGTTGATATGGGAGCGAAGCCTCATAAATCGCATTTCAATTTGTTTACTCCCCGACGAAGCATGCTGCATTTTAAACTCTGTAATATCCTACAGGGATAAACCCATTTAATATCCATGTAAATGAGCGTTTCGGCTTTTGTAGGAGATCCAGGTTGGGTTTCATCTCATTATTCTGGGAGAGCTATTGTGTTAATTATCCGCCTCCCCTCTACAGAGGTGCCTATTTAAGGTCACAGGCTGTCAGCATCCCCTGACGAACCTTCCTCTCGGACACGTTAACAAAGGACTTACCGGTAATTTCACGGACCGAGGGCACTACAGCGGGATACGGCATCCGTGACCTGCCCAGAGCCACAAAAGACCTCTCTCTCCCTCCGCATCCATCACAGGTCCCAGCGCCGGTACCCAGCCCTCATCCCGGCCAGCAGCCAGTTGCTGCCCATCGCCTTTAGGGCTGCCTGAGCCCCGGTACTGGCCCCGCAAAGCCCCGGCCCCGACTAACAATGGGAGCGCGGCAGGGCTCCGGGCAGCCCCGCTCCGCCATCCCCCGGGCTACCGCGCAGCCATCGGCTCAGCGAACAGTCTCTGCCCTCCCGGCTCCAAACATAATGCAATTACAGAGCCGCTACCGGGAAGCGAGGAGGAGGCGGGGGACACACACCGGGGACACTTTACAACCCGCGGGCACCTCCGGGCTGGGGAGCGCAAGAAACTTGGCGGAGCGGCGCGGGGGGCCACGCTCCCCGCAACTTCATCCCGCCGAACTTCCCTCCCTCTCCCTCCTCTTCCTCCCTCCCTCCCGCCGGGGCGGAGCGGCGGCCGCCCCCCCGGCCCCGCTGTCACCTCGGGGGCGGCGGGGCGGGGGCCAGGGCGGCGCGGTTCCATGGCCGCTAGCGCTGCTCCATGCTCCCGGGCGGTGCCGAACAAAGAGCGGCGGCGGCGGGGATCAATTTCTGATACCTATCGATGGGGAAGGGGAGGAAGGGCGGAGGGAAGGAGGGATGGAGGGAGGGAGCGAAGGGGGGAGAAGGAGGGAGGGTTAGGGGCGGCCGCCCGGATCCCCCCCCCAACACGCTTCCAGCCCCGCCGCCGCCACCAACCTGGAGCCGGCGGACATCAAACCGCGTCCGGTATCGAAACATCGATCCCACGTCGGCGGCCATCTTGGGGGAGACCGGCGGCACGGAGGGGCGCGGAGCAGCGCGGACAGGAGCAGAGGGGAACGGCCGCCTCCAACGCCGGGGGCGGCCCCGCCGCCCGGCCCCGCCCGAGCTCCGCGGGGACACCCTCCGATCCCGAGTCCACCCCCGGGCATCGCTTCCCATCCCATCTCACTCGTGTCCACCCCCGGGCATCGCTTCCCACCCCATCTCACCCGTATCCACTCCCAGACATCGCTTCCCACCCCATCTCGCCCGTGTCCACTCCCCGGCATCGCTTTCCCCCCGACACACCTGGGTCCACCGACTTGTGAGACACATACACACACACCCCGCGCAGGGCTCTGCCGGCAAAGGAGCCGCGATGCAAGTGATCCTTTTTTACAAAAAATACAAAATTCGAGGGTTTACCAGCACCCGGGAAGTGAGGAACACCGACAGTTAAACTTTTTTCCAGGTTGTTTTGTGGCTTGTTTTCCTAATCTGACCCATCCAGCACCTTTGACCCTGGAATTGCTTCAGTAAACAGACACAGCACAGCATGGTCAGGAAACTGAGCAAATTTAGGCACTTAAATTACTTCAAGTAGTTGAGCTCTGAATTAAAGTGATTTGAAGAGCAGAACAGAGCACAGCCAGAGTTCTGGGGCTCCTACGGAGAACCTTAGAGTTCTGGTTGGAAGAGATCTTAAAGGTTATCTGGTCCAACCATTAGCCCAGCACTGCCAGGCCACCACCAACCCATGTTCCTCAGCACCACATCTACATGGCTTCAAAGCCCTGCCAGGGACTGGGGACTTCACCACTGCCCTGGGCAGCCTGATCCAGGGCTTGACAAGACTTCCAATTAAGAAGTTTATTCTAAATCTAATGTCTAAATCTAAATCTAATGTCTAAATCTCAATCTAAATCTCTCCAGCACAACTTGAGGGCATTTCCTTTTGTCTTGTCTCTTACTGCTTGGGAGAAAAGACCGACCATCACTTTGCTCCAAATTTTTTTCAGGGACTTGCAGAGAGTGAGAAAGTCTCTCCTCAGCCTCTTTTTCTCCCTGTCTAGACCAAAAAAATAAAGCTTTTTATAGTTTCTGCCCCAAGGTCCCACATATCCTGTCACACCAACCACGCCAACACTCCAAAGGCTTTGAGCACGTATTTCCTTACCTCAGTGGAAAGCAATAACCACCCAGCAGAACCATGCCATTTCCGCACCAGAGGGACCCCAGCTCTAGTGACCATGACCTGTTTTCCGAGCAGAGAAAGGCCAAGCTGCCCCACGGGGTACATTCTGCAGGCAGGTTATTTGCAGACCAAGCAAGTGCAGAGTTTTAGTATTTCTGATAAAAAGAGAGGTACCATCACAAGCCATCATGCAGACACGTGCACATCTCTGTGCATGGACACAAACGTACATCTCAGCTCAACTCCTCAGTGTGGGGTGAGCCAGGCCCCACTCCTCACAGGGGGAGGATATTGAAGTGTCACTCCAGACTCACAAGTTGTAGGTGCTGCTTTGACTCTAAAGCACGAGTGCAGCACAAGGGAGGATTCCTCTATGGGAGTTTGTTTCCATCCCTCTCTCAGGTCATGTACAGGGTAGGGTGACATTTGGTCATCTATAGGCCAATATATCTAGGTGAGATGAACAGTCTTTGCTGGGGTGAGATTTGTTTCAGTTCTTAGTGTCTGATGTCAAGGTGTGCTCTCTACACCGGCAAATGGGGGTGGCTCTGTCCATCCATGACCAAGATGCTTCAGGCATCTACAGCTGGACACCATCAGAGACAGATCCCAATTGAGGGGACCTTCTCCCTGCCACCCACAGAGCTGATCTCACACCCATAAATCACCGCCCTACTCTGCTGCCCAGGGAACAGAAGCGCCTGCTCATAAATCAGAAATAAAACTAACTCGGTGTCGTTGGCGAGCAAATTAAATTGTGGGCTTTGGAGGAATGTTTCTGTTTAGTCAAATCATTAATAAATCAATGGGAGACACAAGGAAGAGAAGAGGGTCTGCACCCCATGGTGCACAGGGGGATAAAGAGCTGTGGGGTGTGCCCCTGTGTCCCTCTGGCATTGCCTTTCTGGCCTCCGGGCACCCCAGGAAGAACAGGAGGAGCCTGGTCCCACCACCCCACCACCACTCTGAGCTCACCGGCCCTGGGGAGCACTGCAAGGAGCAGGTTAATAAATCAGTTTGTCTCCAGAATGGTTTGCTTTGTGTGCCTGACAAAAGCCTGTTGTAAATGGCAGCCCCTTGCCTCCTCTTCTGAAAGGCTTTTAATTAAAATATGGAAGGGGCTTTTCTGCGTATTTAAAACAAAATAGTTAAGATTTCAACACTCTCCCATTTCAGGCGTTAATTTATTCTTGCCTTCCTGCCGTTTGTGATACACATGATAATTCCTTTGTGCAGTGATTCAGCCCCATGAGGTGGCCGGGGGACCATGTTGGCAGTGAGAGCCACACGCCAGCACTGATGGTGATGGCAAGCTCGCCAGGGGTGATGGTGGTGGTGCTCTAGTCCTTTTGCAGGACACCACTGGAAAGAGTCTGGCCCCATCCTCTCGCCCCAGACCCTTTAGCTCTTGAAAAGATCCCCTTCCAGGCTCTCTTCCCCAGGATAAACAGCCCCAGGTGTCTCTGCCTTTCCTCCTCAGAGAGATGCTTCAGTCCCCTCAGCATCTTCAGACGTTCCACTGGACTCTCTCCAACAGTTCCTTGTCTCTCTGGGAGAGCCCAGAACTGGGCCCAGGACTCCAGATGTGGTCTCACAAGGGCATAACAGAGAGGCAGAACGATCTCCCTTAACCTGCTGTCCACATTTTTCTTCATGCACCCCAGGAGACCATTTGCCTTCTTGGCCACGAGTGCTCATTGCTGGCTCACCCCTCTCTTTCCTGTCAGCTCTTTTCCCTACCGTCCCTGTCCCTGCTCCTTTACCGCCTTTTTTCGCCTCTCTCCCCTCCCGTCTTGAGCAGCGCGCCCGCTACAATGGCGCCACCTGGCGGTAGTTTCGGCAGCAACAGCGAAGCCCGTGGGCCCAGCTGGGGGACCCTGGGGCACACTGAAGTGCTCTAGAAGGGATATGACTGCTTACCGCGGGGGGATACTCCGCGGGGGGCAATAGGCGACACAGGGGGATACAAAAGGGGTACAGGAGTGCAGAGTGAAGAGTACAACACCCTAGATCTCCCCTCGGTGCTCTTGCAGGGCATGCACTGAGCAGTGCCCAGCCCCAGTCCTCTGTGCACCCTGTATGTGTTAAATACATGGGGAGAGTGCCTGGACCCCTCTACCATCTGCGTTTCTGCCACAGCTACTTATTATCCAGACACATTTCCCCTACAATTAGCACATGCTCTTTAATTAATTTGCCTCTTTATTGCTTCACCCAGATTATCTCAACTCTGGCGCCATTCGGCGTGCTCCCGGACAATAATGCTGCTATTTATGGCTTTCTCCCATCAACGCCATGGCTCAGGAGGCCAGGACAGCTGCCTCTTGAGGACACATCCTGTGCACATCCCTGGGATGGGCCAGTAGCTCAAGAATGGAGGGTATCATCTGTCCTCATCCTCATCAACTCTCCCATCCTCAGGCTAGTGGCCTGTGGCTCCATTTTGTGGGTGGCAGCTCTTCTCTAGACTCCTGAGCTGGACAAATCCTCCTGGCCATTATTGCCATGACCTATCCTTCTGAGTCAAAATGGAGCTGAATCAGGAAAAGCTGCTAAATTAATCTGTCTGGAACAAGCTGCTAAACCTGGAAACCTTCTAAACACTGATGAGAGACAGATCAAACCCTCAAAAAGCTCTTAAGGGCAGCAGAAAGAGGCTGTGGGATGACTTTGATGAGCAAGGGCAAGCCCAAGGGAAGGGGAAGATGTTCCCAAATCCCCATGTGATGGAAACTGAGGCACAGGGATGTGGGCAAGAATGCAGACTATCCATGGCAAAGGAGATGAGTTTCAGCCACCAGCCAGCACTGGGACATGTCAGCCACCCCCATTGCCCTCCTTGGAGTGAGCACTGGAAATAAAGCAGCCACCACTGCCAGCTTCAAACTGCAGCGCTGAGCTGTGCAGGAATCCATCTTTCTACCTTTAATAAGCTTTCTCCCTTTAAAAATAATCATTACCAATAAACAAATAAACCAGACAGTGTATATAAGCATCAAATTAACTAGCTACATGCATTTGTTATATTTGATACAGCCTTGTTAACTGGAAATTCCAGGTTTGGAATATGTATTGATTTTAGCAAACATATATTATCTTACTGTAAGTACCACCAGCCATTGTAGTTAATATACCATGGTTTAATTTAAAATGCATTAGTTGAATAAAAATGCATAAAATAGAAGAGAATTGCATTAGCTTCAATAAAAAAAAAAAAATTCAATTTCATAAATATTATCCTGTGTTAAAATGCATTGATTTCCCAGGAAAATGTATTGGTCAGAGGTAATTTACATTGGTTTGAATGGGAACCTACTGGTGTGAATACATATGTATTAGTTCAGTCAAATGTATCTGATCACAACAAAGAAATATTGTCTGGGACAGGAGAGATTCAGGAGGAAGCTGCAAAGGCATGCAGCAGGCAGCCACAGGGCTGGCTCCAGAGCATCCCAACATGCCAACGTGGTCTTGCTTGGCCAGCCTTGGCACTGGGGCACCCCAAAAGTGGCTCTGTCTATGTCCAGACTTGGTGCTAGTCATTGGCGTGATGCTGCCGGGCTACCTGGGTGGGAGGGAGTCATGGGCAGGACTTGGCTGGGGTGCAGGCACAGATCATGCTCAGGCACACCATGAGCCTCGAAAAGAGTCATGGAATGGTTTGGGCACCTTAAAGAGCATAAGATCCAGCACCTCTGCCATGGGCAGGGACACATTCCACTAAATCAGGTTGCTCAAGGCCCTCTCCAGCCTGGCCTTGAACACCCCCAGGGAGGGGGCATCTTCAAGCTTGCTGGGTAACATGTCCTGGGGTCTTACCACCCTAATAACTTCCTAATATCTAGTCTAAATTTCCCCTCTTCCAGGTTAAAGCCATTCCTCCTTGTCCTATCACTAAAGCCTTTGTAAGAAGTCCCTCCCCATCTTTCTTACAGGTCCCTTTCACATAGTGGAAGAGCTGGGGTTAATCAAATCTTTTTGACTCCATGTTTTATGGAGCTCAAGAGGAGCTGCCCTATTATTTAGAAAGGCTTTTTTATGTAAAACACATGGCACAAATAGCTAGTTACTTCCTGACACCATCCACAGGCTTCAACCACTTCTCAACTGCTCCTCTGTTCACTACAGAGCTCTGTAGGCATATAGGTGCCTATACACAGATTTAAATCACTCAGGTTTTCCTGGATGCCAAGAAGTTCCCCAATATCCACAGCAGGAAAAAGAAAATACATGCCTTGACCCACCTTGCAGACCCTCACCCGCAACCACAACATGGGCAACACCGAGGTCTGACCTCTTTCAGGCTGGGCAAGCAGAAATTATGCTTCCCCTACAAACAACAAAAACAAAACAACAAACAAAGAACCCCAAACCACCACACCAGGAAAACAAACAAACAAACAAACAAACCTCTGCAAACCTCCATGGCTCCAGGGCTGCCTCCATGCCACCAGCCATGTCCCAGCACAGACATGAATGGAGCCTGGTGGCTCCGCAGCCAACTGGTCCAGTTAAACCACTACACATCACTTCCCTGATGCTTATGGATTTTTCCTTAATGCCACAAATTAAGGTAATTTGGCTCAGCTGACCAATGAATCCAAATGAACTTGGCAGGAGGAGGGACCATCCATGCCGAGGCTGATCCTGCTCATGTGTTCAGGGCTCTCCTTGCTGCAGCTCTGCATCTCAGCTCTCACCTGCCCTTTTGTTCAGACAGGCCCCAAAACCCATCCTGAAATCCCTTCCCTCGGCTGCAGCACCATCCAGATGAGGTGATCATTTCTGGATCAGTTTTCTCTTCTCTGGGGACTTTTCCTGATGCATTTCCCTGCTGCTACTTAAATCCTCCATGCAGTGCCATCCTTGCTGGCTCTGCTACCGGGCATCGAGGTGTGACCAAGCAGCAAGTGCCAGGGATTAAGCAGGGTATTTGTGTCCTCTGGGGGAAGGAGGGCAGCGGCTGGGCAGAGCCGGGAGCCCCAGAGATCTCATTTCATGCTGCCTTTTTGTTCCTAGCCCTATCTCAGTCCTCCCCACTCACTCCACATGCCAAGAAGACCATGCCAGGCAGCAGTCTAGGCATCAAGGCAGCAATCTAGGCAGCCTCCACCAGGTCACAGCCATACCAGGCATTCCAGAGTTTAGGAGGCTGTGTCTGCAGCTGACAGGCATTATTTGGCCCTCTGCACAATTCCCAGCCCAGCATGTCTACACCACGAGGGTGAGGAGATAAGGAGAGGGAGATAAAGTTAACAGGCTAAAAATACTCAGAACAGAGGGCAGCTGCCCCAGTCAGCAGTGGCTCTGCTCTGAGAGGATTGGGGGTCAGCTCTTGTACCCCAGCAGAGGTTTTCCAGGATTGTTGCCTGCCTGCCTGAAGGTTCAGTGGTTCCTGCTGCAGAACTGTGCCCTCTGGCCAGGGCAACCATGCTGTGCCATGCTGTGCCATGCCGTGTCATGCCATATCCAGTGACTGGGCTACACGAGCGCTGGTTCTCTTGGGTGCTGCAGAGCATGGCCCCTCATCAGCCGTCAGCACCTGGGATGGGAAGAGTTAATTGTGTGTGTTTGTCTTGCTGAGACCAGGGCAAGCAAGTATTTGGCTTAACTGGGTAACAGGTGGCTCAGTGTGGGGTGACACATGAGAGAGGAACCCTTCATGCCTGTCTGTATTTTTGGGAGCTCAGCACCCATCTCCAGCCTTGTCCCAGTGATCTCAGATGGGGTGCTACATCTGAGCTGGTGCTGTGACAAGGATGGTCCCTTTCATCCAAAGATGGGGTGGCCAGTAGTCTCTCCTGCTCTTTGAGCACCACAAGCAATAGTAGAACCCTACTGCACCCAGGACAGCTGGAGTCTTCCACCTCCAGCAGCCAAGCAGCACCCAGTTTTGCTGTGCCAAGGCTGCAATGAGGCACGAAGGTTTCCAGTGATGAACCAAGGCAAAACATCCCCATCCACAGACTTGGGTGGCTGTAGTCAGGGGTACCCTTTGGGCCAAGTTGCCCCTGCACATCCCAGCAGAGTGTAAAAACCCAGTGCCAAGTGCAGGTGGGATTGCTCCTGTGCAGTCCCCACCATGGCTCAGCATCTCCAGTGTGGGAGTGGCAGGGCAGCTTGGCATTTCGTTAACCTTGAAACCCTCTCTTGGCTCGCATGTCACGTCAGCCAGTGACAATAACAAGCTGCTATTCCAGATTACAGAGGGAGGGATGGAGAAAGTCAGAGACAAGAGGGTTGGGGGTTGGCTAACTTACCTATTACAGCCAAAAGTGGGCATGGGGCTATTTTTAACACAGAGTGGGATGTACTTATTGTTTCATCTGAGGGGAAGTGAGGAACTGCCTCTGAGACACCTCTTGCAGCAACATCAGCAGTTGTGCAAAGCCATGGTGAGTACCCAGAGCAGAAAGCTCCAGTGGGAACAGGCACAATCTAGGTAGATCTAACAGACAGGGAGTGATAGAGGTGTAGCAGGGACCTGACAATCAAGAGTCAGTCCTGTCCTGGAAAAGGGTCAGTGAAGAGGTCTGGGAGCATCTGAATGCAATGGCAGAGGAGAGAGAGATATCTGCTATGCTAGCAGAGCTTTCCAATTAAGACAGACTACTTTGGGGTCCAAATGCCACCTTCCTGCTTTCCCTCCCAGCATGCAGTGAGAGGAAGGGCTGCTGTGTCACCCCAAACCCTCCTGCTCTGCTTTCCCCTGGCAAAACCCCCTGTATCAGAGGGAAAGGCTGCTGGAACATGGCTGGAGTGAGGGATGATAGGCAGGATGGGAGAGTGAGCAGCTCTGTCCTCTGTTCCTGTTCAAGAGACGTGTTGAGCTGTTTCTGGTTGTTTCAAGCCTCAGTGCAGGAGGAGGCAGATTTCTTTAATAAGCAAATATCTTAATTACTGAGTTCTGTGCTCTTAGCAAGAGGCACAGCAGGGTAAGGAAGCACCTAGTGACTACCGTCCTTGTGTGCAGCCTCAGTCTGGTGTTCCACTTGGGCACATCCAAGCCCAATGACAATCCTCTTACCCACTGTAGCCTTTGGTGGGCAAATGGTTTCCCAGGTCATCTTTCTGGAGACCTATTTGCCTGGAATCATCAGGAAAGCAAAGATGTGTCTAATTTAGGCAGCAGTTGTAATGTCTCTTGGTATCTTGAAGGGTTGCATGTACCTGGAGCTCCTGGGCAATGCACAGGGAAACCACCAAGCACTCAAGTGCCAGCCCAAAGCTACTATGAAGGACTCACAACTAAGAACAGGGCAGTTCCATGCTTTTATTCCATACCATAAAAAGCCAGTGAGGTGATGATACATACTTGGACCCCTGCAGGCACCCAAGAAAGCCAAGAAGAGGATTGAAGGTGCTAATTCCAATGTCTTCTCCATGTTTGAGCAGGCCCAGATCCAGGAATTCAAAGAGGTAGGTGGGCTGGGGAGAAATGACTGAGGGTCCTTGATGCGATGTGACCTTCAGCTCTTCCCTCAGTGCTCTCAGACTGGTAGCAACTGGTTTGCAGCAAGAGGCAGCATGATCAGTTTTGAGTCCTTTAATTTTAGAAGTGATAACAACTCAGGGTTGTTATCGGAATCACCTCAAAGCTTCCTAGGAGCCTGTACCCAAGGCATGGGTTTTGTGTGGCATTCATGTGTAGGGTGCTCTAGGAAGCTATCACCCCACATCACTCAAGGGTGACGTGATCCTGCAGGGGCCAGGATTGCTGCTGCATTAGGGTGAAGGTTGTTGCCCCCTTGTTGAGTGAGGACCCCTAGAGCCTCATCCTGGGAGGGCTCAAAGTGTCTTCTGTACCATCCAAGTTGAAGAGAGGAGGAGGGTATTAAAGTCTTTGCAAGGGTCAACAGCTCTCCCTCTCCCTGTGCTTCCTGCCCTCCTCCTATGCTTCCAGGCATTCACCATCATGGATCAGAACCGGGACGGCTTCATTGACAAGGCAGATCTGAGAGACACTTTTGCTGCACTTGGTGAGACCCCTTTTAGGGCTATCCCCTCCCCAGAAACTTAAACATTAGACCTATTAAGTGAGATACAGCTGTAAGCCCCTGTGTAACTCAGTCCCAGCAGTGAACTGGATCTCCTATTTTGCTGTAAACCTCCTGATCCAACCCCACTTCTGTTAGCTGGTGAGATCCCAAGTGGGGTGACTTGGAGCAGTTCCCACGACAGTGGAAAGTGTTCAAGGCCAGACAGGATGTGGCTTCGAGCAACCTGGTCTATTGGAGATGTCCCTGCCCATGGCTGGGGGGTAGGAACTAGATGATCTTTAAGGTCCCTTTCAACCCAAACCACTCTCTAAGTCTATGATATGATTCTGAGGAAGGCTGAAGCAGGCTGGTCTGCTGGGTAGTGCTGGAAGGAAGCAGAATTGCTTTGCAATTTCATTTTCTGTGAGCCTGGGGCCTAAGAAATGAGAGTTTAAGATGTCCACCCCACCCTTCCCCTGCCAGCACCTGATCCTCCCTACTTCGGCTACTGATGGTCCTTGAAACAGAGGTGGCTCCCCAGGGTTGTGTCGCTTCCGTTGGGTAGAAGAAGAACCTCCAGAGGAAGGCTCTCTTGGTGGGTCTTTTTGCCCCCAGAACACAGAGCAGAGCCTGGAGATCTGTGCAGATCTGCAGCCAGACAGGGACATGCAATTCACTCAGCTCTGCTCTCCCCTAGGGCGCCTGAACGTGAAAAACGAGGAGATTGATGAGATGATAAAGGAGGCACCTGGCCCGATCAACTTCACCGTCTTCCTCACCATGTTTGGGGAGAAACTCAAGGGTGAGAGGGCACGTGGGTAGCTGCAGGGGAGGTCAGTGGGTACCCACACCATCATCAATTCTTTGCCTTACCTGAGGAAGCCACCCAATTCCCCAGTTGTCACTTTTCATGGTGAGAACCACCAGAAGGTCCTTGGAGGCCTCAGATGGGATCTGCTAAAGGAAAGGTGGGTGGCACACTGCTGTGTGGAAAGCCCCAGAAGTGGATCAGAGCCAAGATGTCTCCCAAATGAGGGCCAAGAGGTGACTCTCGGGGACAATCACAAGATATTTGTGAAATGATCTCCCTGATCCACCCCTCCCACATCCTTTAGTGCCATCTTATCCCAGTGGCAGCATGGGAGAGGCTTTGGTGAGATAAACCTCAGCAACAAACTGTCACCTCAAGCTCCAGTTCTTCTTCTCAAAATCATGGACTTGGGCACTCTCCCTGTCTCCCTGTCCTGAGACATTGCAGATGAGACAATCTCCATGTCATGTACCCTAGCACCTGTCCCCAGGGACATCCCTGCACCCCAAATCTCATGCTGACTTGCAATACCAACAATCTCAAAGGCAGAGCTGGGACTACTTGTCCAAATCTGGATCTTACCCCATATATCTCCAACTTGACAGGAGGTATGAGCAGGTCTCTATGCCTCATTTTTCCAAGCAGTGTGAAAAAATCCAACAGGCTGTGGTGCTGCTGTCCACATAGAAAGAGGGCACAGGAGATCTTGCAGTGCCTCTGAGCCTGCTGACACCAAGAGTTGCACCAACGGCCGCCCTGGTAAAGTGGGATCCAACAGCGCCATCCGGCTGCACCCTGTATTGCTTACACAACCCAAGTCATGCAGCCTCTCCACAGATCTCCAGGAGCTACACAGCCCCAAGGGACTGTGCCTGTAGCTCTATAAATACATCCAAAAGATTAGATAGACACCAGATGACAGGGTAGTGGTGACAGCCTGCTTTATAGGCACACTACAACCCTGCATCTGGTCCTCCACACTCGAGGTCCCAGCTGCAGGGCCAGCAATCCATCAGACTCCCTATTTCCCAGCCTGTCCCCCACCATCCCTCCAAAGTCAGGAGGAAGCAGGAGGCAGCTTCTAGCTTCCTTCTCCACCACTTTCTGTGACCGTGGCCATGTCCTCTGCCCATGGCCGTGTCATTTGCAGGTGCTGACCCAGAAGAGACAATCCTGAACGCGTTCAAGGTGTTTGATCCGGAGGGGAAAGGCCTGAAATCTGACTAGTGAGTGCAACAGTGCTGGGGGGGAGGACAGGTGCCCCCATCAACACCTCCCTGGTGCTCACCACGTTCTCTTGTTTGCAGCATCAAAGAAATGCTGATGACACAGGGCGAGAGGTTTTCCCAGGAAGAGGTACAAGTTCCTTCCCACCCCCTGCCAGCCTGCAATGCCTTCCATCCCCACAGATCCCCAGCCCTCCTGCCAGCTCAAGCCGCAAAGTCCTTCTGTGCTTGAATTTTCACCCCGGATCTTTCCCTGCAGGTCGACCAGATGTTTGCAGCCTTCCCTCCAGACATGTCTGGCAACCTGGATTACAAAAACCTTGTCCATGTCATTACACACGGTGAAGAGAAGGACTAGCCTGTACTTGGAGCTGGTGCTCTAAGATCACTTCTCTTCATCTGGCACCGGAGGGGTCTCTTTGCATCTCTCTGTGGGGAATACCTCAATGGTATCCACATTAAACTGGTGAGAGACAATCCAGCTGCTGGTGGGAGTGATTGTGTGGTGTGTCTGTGTGGTGAATCCGTGCCAAGCAGGAACCCCCAGAACCCATCCCAGATCCCATTGACTCCAGCCTCCTGGCTCCATTGCACATTACCATCAAGTCTCTCTGCCCTGGTGTCTCCCATCCTGGAGCAGCTCCCAGCACCCAAGAATCTCTTTCACACTGGGCTGTGGCTAGCAGTCATCAGATCTCACCAAATCAGAACCAGCATGGAGGTCAGTTTTACCTTATGCAGAAGAGAGCTGCCAGTTTCTCCCAGCTTAGCAGAGACCCCAGCAAGTGCCCTCATCCCCCTGCATCCCCCATACCCTCCCTGGGCTCCACAGAACAGTCATGGTGCAGGCTCAGGAGTGTGGTCCCCATCTCCTTCCTAGCAGACACGGGACACCTAGCTGTGGGAAGGACACTGGGTTGTACAAGGGGCACAACGTCCCACTGGAGAGCAGCTCTTCCCTGCCTTGGCCATGGCCGCTGTCTGCAGTGGGAGAAACCATGTCAAAGTATCACCCACCCAGGGAGGTTCTGAAGCATGCAGAAGGTGTTGGGCTCCTTGCAGAGAATAATGGGAGACAGAACAATGTCCAAAACACAGAAGCAGAGAGAGAACTCAAAAGTGAAACTCTTTCTTTAATTCACCCCTTGATGGGCTCTCAAAGCTCTTGTCCTTGCTGGTGGCTTTGCCCCACTCCTTCCTCTGGCTCTGCAGAACCAGCTGGCGCAGCTGCTGGTGATCCAGTGGCTCTTCCACTGTGCAAGGAAATGGCCACCATGTCACACACACCATCACAGGCCTGATATAGCCGGTGGGGAGGGACAGGCAGGCTGGGGAGGACAGGTGACAAACAGAGGATTGGCCAGGCAGCCATGGGTGAATTGCCTGGCCACAGCCCCTCCCTCCCACCTCCCACACTCACAGGCATCCATGACATCAACACTGCTGTTCAGGGATGGGGGCCTTGGGAAGAGCTGGGCCTGACCCATCTCCTGGATGAGAGGATCAGTGACACCCAGCAGTGGGCTGATGAAGGGCTGGGGTTCATCGGAGCCCTCCGTTGATATGTATCGTAGGATGGACTCCTTCAGCAGGAGCTCATTGGTCATCTTCTCCAAGAGACCTGGGAGGAAGGCAGCACCAACTGGGTTAGTTCCAGAGTTTGATGGACATTTGACACCACAAAGTTACATTAGGGGACACTCATGCATAACAGGAGAAAGGACAGGAAAGCCTCCAGTAGCAGCAGGGAAGGTTTAGATATGATAATAGAAAAGATTTCTTTCCCCAAAATGGTTGTCAAGCCCTGGACCAGGCTGCCCAAGGAATCGGTGGAGTCACCATCCCACGTGGGATTTAAAAGCTGTGCAGGTGTGGTGCTGAGGGTCATGGTTTCATGTGACCTGGCAGTGGTGGGTTAACAGTTGGACCTGAAGTTCTTAAGAGACTCTCCAAACCAAAATGATTCTTGGATTCTATGATGAGGCAGGGGAAAAAAACTACTTGATCAAAACACAGCGCAGGTGGGTGATGGACACACAAGTTTCAGGCCACATCACAAGAGAAGACAAGCAGCCATCACCTACCAAAAAACTGCACCAGGCTGCGGTGGGTGATCTGCCCCATTCCTTTGAGCTCTTCTGTTATCTCATTGTCTCTGCTGATTTCTTTCAGCAGGGCCTCCATGTCTGATTTTTTCTGGCCCAGGATTTTGCTGGTCTCCCTCAAGCTTTCCTCACACAAGTTGGCCTCCTTTGTGGTTTCCATTAATTTATCCTATCAACAAAAGCATTTTAGGTGTCAAACTAGCTCTCTGCTCTTTCCCACACCCCAGCACTGCTTACTTCTAGTCTGGGCACTGGAGACAACTTCAGAAAGGCTTTGGGATGCTCCCATCACTGCTGGGGAAAACCTCTGTGAAGGGGATGCTAAGCTCCCCATGCCACAGATGCTGGAGGACCAGAGCTGGCAGGAGCCCTGCACTCACCCTCTCATATGGCACTGGCAGAAAGGGCTGCCAGTGGCTGGGCAGGGCCCTTTCCTGCCCATGTCTCCCCAGCCGATGGCCAGAGCAGGACCAGAATCCCTAGGACACCTGCCATGACAGAGAGGGCCCTGCTGCCCTTGCAGAGGGAAATCCTGCCCTCCATACCTCCAGCTCCTTCAGAATGTGAATGTTGCTCCTCTCTGCACACTCCTGATCTGTGGTGAGGGCTGAAATTTTGACCTGTGTAACACAAGCACAGGGAGGGGGCACTGGCTGAACGCCCATCAGAGTTTACGAGAGGCTGGGGACCTCCAACCCACTTCACCCCGCCGAGGCCACTGTCCGCAGGCCAGGAGGGCAGGCGGTGATCGCACGACAGGCAGCACTGCTCGCTCCGGAAGGCTCAGGCAGCGCTCAGCCTCCGGCAGCTCTCAGCCTCCTGGCTCCTGCAGTGCTTGTGCTGGGCACACGGCGGCAGCATTGAGACATTGTTCGCTCGCAGACCGCAGCCCTCTGTCTGCCGCACTTGCAGCGTTGGCTGCCCCTTTGCGTTCCCTGCACCCCACCTGCGCGGCAGGATGCGAGCCGTGCTCTGCTGTGGGCACCGGTGCTGGACACAGGGGAGAGGAAAAACCCAGCCCAGCTCAAAAGCACCATCTGAGAAAAGGGAGACACAAAGAGCTTGGGACAGACCTGGAGGTCACTGATCTGCTGCTTCAATTTCTCCACATCTTCGTTTAGCTTGTTGGAGTAGCTGAAGCTGGAGAAGTTCTTGTCCTCCCTTTCCATGAAGATGTTCATGAGCTGGCCAATGTCCCTGTCCTCTGACATCTCTGTAAGGCGCTTGTAAACCACCTTCCGGCTCTCCATGCTCTCCCACTGGCTCTTCTTGGCCTGCTCGGCTGCCTTCATGGCTGAGGGAGAGTTGGAGAGCTTGAGATGTGTGTCTACCTATAGGCTGCTATTTGCATAGCCTTCATCTGAGAGTGATGTGAGATTTGGCAGGGTGTTCAGGGCAGGAAGGCACAAAATGTCTTTGTTGCCCTCAGAAATTAAGCGAACAGCTCTCAGCCTGAAATGGGAATGGGGTAAACATAGCAGGATCTCTTCCACAGAAGATAAAAGGAGTGCTGGTTGCACATGGAGGCAGGTCTCTGCCTCCTCATTCCTCTCTCTCCCCCAAGACCATCCCAGGACACATTATTTGGGGTGGCCTCACTCAGTGGCCTCATTCATCCTCTGCTTCTGTTGGGTAAAAGAAGGGGAAGGAGCTTGCAGGCAAGGGAGAGGTCCTGTCCTTGGAGTGCAGGGTTGTAGCAGCCCCCTTGCCAGCCTCATGGTTTGTGGAGCCAGATGTACCTACTTTCTCTCATCTGATACCTTTCTCTTTTTTGGCCTTCTCCTCCAATCCAGACCGATCAGTTAATTTGGAGACCATGAAGTTTTTCAGTTTGGTCTCCTTTATGGGGGTATATTTCAGCTTCTCCAGCTCCTCCCTGTACTGGACAGTCTCCTGGATGTTCCTTTTCTTTATCTCATCTATTGTAGCCGCTGCTTCCATCCTGCACACAGAAAGCAGCCGGTTACACCAAGGACTTGTATTCCCAGCCATTCCCATGCCTTTCAGTGCCTAAGCCAGAAAAGCCTTGGGGATGCCCTGCACATTGTCCAGCTCTCAACCACGTGGCAGCTCTCTTAGTCCAAAGCCAACAGCAAGCAAACACAGCTCTTGGAGGGGAGTTGTATTTACACACAGCACCCAGCTGTAGCAACCAGGCTCATTCTGACCAGAGCCTGCTGCATTCTCCTACATGGGCTCAAGTGGGACTCAGAGGAAAGAGATTGTTCCATGAAGCACCTCACCCTATTCCAAGAATTGTCTGGGATAGGTGCAGTAGTAAATCTCCCTGGAGGTACTAATCTCCCTGTACTGACCAGACCCACAACCCTCAGCACCCAGCTCTAGATGCAAGTGCTGGATCCTTTCTCTCAAGCTGACACTGGTCTCTCCTGACATCAAGACTCATCACTGACACTGCCTGTTGGTGCCAGACCTGCCACAAAGGGTTTGCAAGGCCACATACCGCTGCTCTTTGGCCTCTGCACATTGCTCCATGGCAGTGGTCATCCTTTGCCTCTGCTGCTCCAGCTCCTTGTGGAGCTTCCAATAGGCATTGTCCAAAATGGCCTTTTGGATCCTCATGTTTTCAATCTCTTCACGGAGCTTGTTATTTCTGGCAAGGCTGCTATCGAACCGGACAGTGGCCTGGGGAGAGAGAGGGCAACGGTTCGAAGATGAACTTGTCTGGGGGCCTCAATCTACTTGAAAGACCTTGAGCAAAGCTGAGACAAACACAGCCCAAGAGCTCTGAAGTTGGTCCTGCACTATCCCCCCTCTCAAGAAAGGAGAGGCAACAGCAGGTCAGGCCGATCACAGCAGAGACCTGGAGCTGGCCTCGTCCAAGGCAAGGTGGCTTCAGGCAGCTTGATTTCATCACTAAACAGGTGCAGACCTTCAGGTTTCTTGGCATGGCACAAATGCTACATTTAGGTCACCAAGCTGAGAGAGCCTCCAAAATACTCTGGGAGCAATCAGACCAGGGGAGCAAGCCAGGTCCTTCATGCAGCTTATGACAACCAAATTCATTTGTTGTCCCTTTGCCCCTGACCAAAGGGTTCGCACGCAGGCCCTAGGGTGGCCCCGCACACCGTCTCCAAAGCTCTGCAGACTGGTAGCTTACGTTGTAGAGACGTTTCTCCAGTGTCTCAATCTTCTTTTGGAGCAGTTTGCTGTCCTTGGCTTGCTTTGCCTTCACTGTTTTCTGCTTTTGCTTTACAATCTCTTTTTCCAGCTCAAGTATCTGCATATACAGAGGGAAAGAGAAAAAACAAAATCTGACCTCCACCCCTACCTTCTGAACTCTTGTCAGGACACTTAGCCAAAGAAAACACCCTCCCTCGAGCAGCTCTGGCCATAGGGCTTGCTTTGGGAGCCCACTCTACCATGCTCAGCCAGGGAACACTCCAGATGCTCCTACCTGCTTGTCCAGTTCAGCCAACTGGGCCTTTCTCTCTCTAATGACTGCCTCATTCTGGCTTTTTAACTGCAGGAGGCGGTTGATCTCCACACGATTTCTGTCAGCCAGGATGGGGCTTCTGCTGGGCATGATCTGGCGCATCATTAATGCCACCTCTAAGTGTCCCTGAGTCAGCGACTTGATTTCCTTCCTGTAAGAAGGGAAACCCAAATGACATTTAGCACAACCCACCTGCAGTATCCCATCTCAGCATCAGCGGCCCCAGGTCTTGGCATGGAGGAACTTCTCAAGCACAAGGCAGTAGAGCAAAACAGCACTCACTGCTGGGCCTGCAACTGCGCCCTCACGTTGGCTCCATAACCCTTCCTCTTCTCTGCTGCAATCCCAATCTGTTTCTGCAACCTCCTCATCTCATCTGCAACCAGGTTTTCATTCTCCTTTACAGGGATCTCTTCAGCTTTCTGCCTCAAAGAGGGTCCTCCCTGCCACCACAGAGGGAGAGTTTGGTCACTTGAGTGAACAGCACCAGCAGCGGTAGATAACGGACCTGGGCACAGGGAATCATGGCACCAACACTTCTAGCTTTCTGTCACCATCTTCAGCTCTTTCAAGCCACTCAAGATAGTCATTATCAGTCCAAGTACTGAGCCCCACAAACCAACTCCCTGAGCACTTCTGACCCTCTTCAGAGCAAAGTGCTGAGTTACCCATCCCATGCTACCACAGCTCCCTGGGGCAAGGAGGTATTAACAGCCTCCAAAATCAGAGCCTGTTGACCACAGCGGCAGAGCCACAGCCAGCTTTGTGTTGGGCTTCCATTTTTACCTTTGAGCCCCTCATTTCTTCCAGATAACTGCACAGGTTACTCTGCAAACACCACAGGAAGAGGACAGGGAAGCCTCTGCAGAATCAGGCCTGCTTTCCAAGAGAAGAAATCAAACTCAGGTAAGGAGGTGGTTGTGTCCCCCTGTCCATCCCTCAGCACCAGCTCACAACCTTGAATCATAGAATCAACCAGGTTGGAAGAGACCTCCAAGATCATCCAGTCCAACCTAGCACCCAGCCCTGTCCAACCAATTAGACAATGGCACTAAGTCCCTCATTCAGTCCTTTTTTTGAGCATCTCCAGGGATGGTGTCTCCACTACCTCCCTGGGCAGCCCATTCCAATGCCAATCACTCTCTCTGGCAACAACTTCCTCCTAACATCCAGCCTAGACCTCCCCCGGCACAACTTGAGACTGTGTCCCCTTGTTCTGTTGCTGGTTGCCTGGCAGAAGAGACCAACACAAGGCTGCATGTTGAATCAAAGCATACAGCACAAGTCCCACTGCAGTCAGGGAGGGCAATGGGGCTGATCCCACAGCCCTCACCCCATAGATGGTCACCCCCAGCCCCACTGTAGACCCTGGAGCTCTCCTGTCCCCCTTGACGCGGCTCACCTAGTCTCAGTGTGCTGTGGTTCCTCTCCAGCTGGGGGATGGGACACAGCAGTAGTTGGTATTCCCAAAGAACAGCTCTTATTCTCGGTGGGAGGCACAGGAGAGGCAAGAAACCAGCAAGAAGCCAGTCCTGAAACCCAGTCCTGCAACCTGCACTGTCCCAGGCTCTGGGAACTGGCCACTGGCCTGGTTGTCATGACAGTATGATCTCACCTGAGAGTAGGCAGGTTCTTCATTGTGACCATCAGACAGGAGAATGGCACCAGGGTATGGCCAAGGCACACCTACCCCCCTCACGGAGAATGTTGGGAGCCCAAAGGGGTTTCCATGCCTCAAAAACAGCCCTGAGCCATGTGCTCCCAATGCCTCTCTGGCTGCATGGCCACAGCAAGCAGAAAACCTCTTTGTACCAGATCTTTCCTCCCTTTGCAGTGTTGGAATTGTGTCAGAA
The DNA here is from genome assembly GCA_013400475.1 of Tricholaema leucomelas. Taxonomy (NCBI): domain Eukaryota; kingdom Metazoa; phylum Chordata; class Aves; order Piciformes; family Lybiidae; genus Tricholaema lacrymosa; species Tricholaema leucomelas. Next base: position 1,486,455 of record WAAF01009768.1, on the reverse strand, counting down.
ATGAGGACTTGAAACCTTTTGCTCTGACCACAACATAGCAGCCAGGCTATCCCTGTCCCCAGCAGAACCAAGGGATCTGCCCTCACCAGCAGCACTCAGGCTTTCCCTATCCCCAGCACTATCTAGGACTTTGCCATCCCCTACAACACTTCAAGGCCACAGAGCTGGCCTCTCCTCTTCCTCACCATCCCCCCATCCACCTCCATGAGCCTTTTGTCCTGGTTTCTCTTTTGGTCGTGGAGAGCAATCACCATGTCATACCCATTGTCATCAGCATCGCATCCAGACAGCCTTGAGGCATCACCACTGGGAGAGTAGCAATGGCTGGTGCTGCCAACGTGGGAAACGACCCACAACAGGCAGCCCTTCCCACTCCATCCAGCCCCACACCATCCCCAGACAGCTCTCGACCCTCCTGGCTCCTGTAGTGTTTGTGCTGGGTACACGGTGGCAGCATCCTGACATTTTTTGCCCTCTGAATGCAGTGTTCTGTCTCCTGCACTTCCAGTTTTGGCTGCCCCTTTGCGTTCATTCCCTTCATCCCACCTGTGTGGCAGGCTGTGAGCGGTGCTCTGCCGTGAGCACTGATGCTGGACACAGGGGAGAAGAAAAACTCACTCTAGCCCAAAAGCACTGTCTGAGAAGGGGGAGAAATGAAGAGCTTGGAACAGACCTGGAAGTTCTTAATTGTCTGCTGCATCTTTTCCAGATCAGCCTTCAGTTTGATGGCATAGGTGAGGGAGCCATAGTCCTTTTCCTCCCATTTGGCAGTTAACCAGGAGCTAGCCCTCCTCTTTGTCCCCCCACACCTCAAGAAGCTGATTGCTAGCCACTCTCCCCTTATATTCTCTTGGCCCATGGGACTTTTATCCACGTACAGCTTTGTCAGCCCAAGGCCACCAAGAGCTAACATGCTCGACTGTCAGTCATGCTCTAAGTGACTTCATTGTGTGGATGGACCTTTAAGCTGTGCCAGAGCAGGATGAGCAAGATGGGATCATCTGTAACTTCTGAATCCAGTGAATCTCCATCTTCTGGGAGAAAGAGGAGAAAAGTGACTTTCTCTGCCATTTTCCTGGATTTCATAACCCATCTTCCCTGATTTAACAGGTACATTTAGTGCTGATTGACATGGACAATTTATTCCTTCAGCTGCAGATCTGGGGGCTAATTAAAACTCTTTGTACTATTTTAAGGGCCAAATTCTGATCTGTGCAAGCAGTGTAAATCCTTCCTGATTTGAGCAATGATTTCCCCATCTCACTGGATTCAGGGGTGGTCAGAGCTGGCTCTGAGCTGAGCTTACCTACTTGGGAGTGTCCCATAGATGTCAAATAAAACCTCTGGGGCGAGCTGGAGAATCAGGCCAATATTTTCATGCAAATCTAATACATTCACGGTACTTAAAGCCTATTTATAACAAATCCAGAATTTAATTCTACTTAACCCATCTTCAGTGTTTGACACATGAAATCTGTGAGTCAGAGAACTATATATGGAGCTGTCAAAACTTTCTTTTGCCCTCCTCTAAAAACCTGGATTAAATCATAAACTCAGCTCCAGCAGCAGTGTTGGGAGGAGCAGGATGATGCTGACAACTGCTGAAGCAGCTGGTGATGGGGAAAAAAATCTTCTCAGCCATCAGCCCAACAGCAAAACCTTGCAGAAGAGGTTCTGAATTCAGACACAGAATCACAGAATGTCAGGGGCTGGAAGGGACCTCGAAAGCTCATCCAGTCCAACCCCACTACCAAAGCAGGAGCACCTATACCAGATCACACAGGAACACATCCAGGCAGGTTTTGAATATCTCCAGAGAGTGAGACTCCACAACCCTCTTGGGCAGCCTGTTCCAGTGTTCTGTCACCCTCACAGTGTCCACCTTCACTAAAAAGTCATCCCATAGACCTGGAGTGGTAGCCTGGCCTCATGATGTCACTTTACCAAGGCTTGGCTTGGGAATGGCCTCCCATGAGTACATTCTCTACCCAGATCTTTATTTCTTTTCTCTGATGAGTGGTTACCTACCTGTAGATAAACTGTATCAGCCTTCAATGGGCAAAACCAGCATTGGTCCTAAAAGCATTACAAACACATCAACATTGAGGTGTTGGAGTGTGTCCAAAGAAGGGCAACAAACCTGGAAAAGGGTCTAGAGCATAAGAAGAAGGGTCTAAGGAACTTAAGAGGAGCAGTTGAGGGAACTTTTCTCCTGGAGAAAAGGAGGCTGTGGGGATCTTCTCAATACTGATCAATAAACAAAATGGGCAGGAGACAGCAAGAGCATGGGACTAGGCTCTTTTCACTGGTGCCCAGTGAAAGGACAATTGGCAGTGGGCACAAATTGGAACTCAAGAGGTTCCATCTGAACTGGAGGAAAAACTTTTTGGCTGTGAAGGCACTGGAGCTCTGGAGCAGACTGCCCAGACAGGTTGTGGAGTCTCCTTCTCTGGAGAGAAGCTGGACATCTTGATCCTGGGCAACGTGCTCTGCTTGAGCAGAAGGGTTGGACTGGGTAATCTCCAGAGCTCCCTTCCAACCCCCACCATGCTGAGATTCTGTGATTCTGTTTGCTGCCTCCTCGATTACAGCAAATTACAGCTGTAATTCCTCTTCACTCAAAGAGGAAATTGTCATTGTAATTTCCTGCAGATGGGTTTCTTGTGAATTGCTGACACCAAGTGAAATGTGACTTCCAGCAGTGAACCGGCTCCTTCGTGGCATCACTTGGTATTTTTCAAAGGGTCATTTAAGAGCAAGTTTCCCAGCCTTTGACCTTGGAAAAGTGAAACTCTTTTTCCACTGCAGACTCTGCTCCTCCAGCAGAGCCTAATAACAGGGATTTGCTTTATCCCTCTGTGCAGCTCCCAGGTACATGGTACTGAATTACTGCTCAAAGGCTGTCGCTGTGGAGGGCAAAATGCAGAAGCAAAACAGCCAAGGACATGCTGTTGTCTGAGAGCAAGAAAAGGCCTCTGAAAATTTCACTGGCCTGAGGTCAAACCTGGCACGAAACAAGCACTCATACACTGTGGGAGGATTTTAGCTAAAGGATGAGGAGAGAACAGAGGACTCAAGGACAAGCTGCTGTCACACTGATTCTTGTCTGACTGGGAACCAGGCTCTCTGGGCAGAGATTTTGTTTCATCTGTGATTCAGGCAAAGCTGCACAAAGTAACACTCTTAGCAGGACTGCTGATCCCTCAGCAGTTTTGGAGAGGCAGAGATATTTTAAAGCACCAGACCAGAGCAGGACACAGAGTTTTGCTCAGGGATGGGATAGGCAATGCAGTAGCTCTGAAAGTCCAGTGAGATGCTTGGCTATGGCTAAGCCAAGCTAGTAAATTCCCACTGTGACCTCCCAGACCTTGTTCTTCCCCAGGGAAGTCTGCTGGCAAATGTGGACACTGCTGGAAACCCTCTGTGCTGAATCTAGCTGGAGAGCACCAGGAAGAGCTGTGGGAGGGTGATTTGCAGCTGAGAAAGCAGCTCATCACAGGGGGGTCAGGGAGAAAACTCCCTTCCCTATGGGCTCTAACGGCTCCCTGTCAGCTCTGGGTAGAGCTCAGCAGCACAGGACAGCACAAAAGGTTATAGAGGAGCCTGCTCTAGAGGAGCTGTTTCCAATTAATCATTCCTGATTATCATCCTGTGCAATGCTCTTGATCAAGACTAAGAATACCTTGTTAAGTGAAGATGCTCTGCAAGTGGCTTAAGGTAACTGAGGATTTGTCTGTATAAGATCACTCAGGGAAACTACTTTGAATTAATATTTAAAGTCAATTAATTAAATTGCTGTACAGCTATTCTGTACCATCTGAATTTGGTTACCTTTTACTTTTCCAAATCAAATGAAGGACACTTGATCACTAGAGTGGGCACAGGAGGAAAGGATCCTGGAGGAGCCCACAAGCCCCAGAGAAAGCAGAATGACTGAAAGAAATCTGCCTGGAGGGATTGCCCTCCAAGTCCAGCCTGGTGTGGTGTTGATAAGGACAGTTGCAGACTTTTCTGTCACCCCAGTTTTGGCTTTATGGGAGAGGAATGGGCACTCTGGTCTATCCCCTTCCAACATCAATCATAGTACTAGGCAAGAAACTGGGTGCACCAGCTGCTCCCCTGGCTCAGTGACATTGATGCCATATTCAGTAGCTGACAATATAAGGCAGTGAAGTGAACAGCCAAATACAGTGGAGCAACCTGAGGTGGATCAGCAGGATTTCCCTGCCCGAGCATCAGTGTGGTGGCTGCACTGGGAGCAGAAAGCCCTGGACACTGCAGTGAGCAGCTCCATGGGATGATGAGGCAGAGTAGAGCTCCTGCAGCACAAACCTCCTTGGAGAAGAGTCAGCCCAGCAAAGCACTTGCAGCTTTTTCATTTGATTTAGGATATGTCTCCTTGTAATTACCCTGCCTTGGCCCCGCCATTTTTCTGAAGCAGAATTCCAGACCAGCTTCACACAGAGAACAGTCACATTCCCAGCCCTTCTCTGGAGAAGGAACAGATTGTTCTGAACAGTCTGGTCCACTTGCCATTTCTACGAGCTGGCTGCATGTGCTGTTTATTGCCAAATGCTCAGCAACTGATCTTTTGTAAGATCACAGTTATCAGCTGCCTCCCCTCCTGTCAGCCACTGCTTCATGGCCCTAGATGCAGGTCCAAAGCTTTAGGAGGGACATGAGGTGATTTTTTGTAATGAGAAGTTGTTACTCAAGAGTTGATTAAAATTGATACTTTAAACAAGAAAATCCCAAGGGTTCAGGCTGCATATTTCTCATAGTGTAAATCTGAAGCAGCTCCCAAGGAAATGCAGAGGTGACAGCGATCAAAGCCAGGTTGTAATGAGTTCTCCTGGGTGTTTTGCTTGATGTGTCAGCACACATTTCTGGGACCAGTTCAAAAAGAAGATGCACAGCTCAGAGATGGGTTGGAAGAAAGAGTCTGTTTCTAACCCTGCTGTTGATGGTTGTTTGCAATGGCTTAGGTGGGCAGGAGTGGTCATCCCCCCCCCAGCCAGAAGCATTCTGTCTCACTAGCCACCAGTGGTACTAATTTCACAATGTACCTCCCCAGGCAGGCTGGCACAGCTAAATAGTGCTGGGCTGGCCGTGGCAGAGTGATGCAGGGATGCAGAGATGCAGCCATCCTCTGCCTGCTCACTGCTCAGAGGGAGAAGAGAAGCAGGAGGCAGCAGAGCTGCGCCAGTTGCTTGGCAACTCCCCTGAAAATCTCCATCCTGTCAGAAAACATCTTTTACAGTGATTGGGATGGGTTTCACAGGCACAGGATCAGGCCTGGCTGATCAGGTGGTTTTGAGAATTCACACACTGTACCCAAAGGGGCTGTACATCTGCTTTGGCCAAGTCCTGGCCTTACAGCCTGGCACAGGCTGCAAAATATGCAGGGAGTGGTGATGAGGCTTACTAGAGCTGATCAGAAGGCTGGAGAACCTCTCCTACAAATACAGGATTGAAGAGTGGGGGTCATTCAGCCTGAAGAAAAGGCTCCAGGAAGGACTTTCATCTGCATTTCAATAACTGAAGGGGACCTAGAGGAAGACTGGGGAGGGACTGCTTAGAAGGGTCTGTGGTGATAGGACAAGGAGCAAAAGTTTGGAACTGAAGCAGGGTAGACTTAGTTTGGACACAAGGAGGAAGCTTTACACAATGAAGGGTAGTGAAACACTGGAACAGGCACAGAGATGTGGTGAAGGCCTCATACCTGGAGACATTCAAGACCAGACTTGATGGGACCCTGAGCAACCTGGTTTAGTTGGAGGTCTCCCTGCTCACTGAAGGAGGGTTGGACAAGGTGACTCACAATCCAATCCACTCTATGACTCCATGATTTCAGCCTCTCCTCTGAAATTATGATGCTCTGCATCGTACATGTTCTAGCAAACGGTAGAAGATGGAGCAGTGTCCCATCTACAGGCAGCAGTTTCCTATCTACAGGCATAAATGGGATGTGTGCCACCTCAGGAGGGAAATGAGCAGCTGATGAGAGCCCAGGTGAGCTGCTTTCCAGTCCCACTGGCCAGGGCAGGCCCTCCATTTATTGTTCCTTGCTCTCTCTAAAGTAAGAGAGCTGTGGGAGCAAGGCTGCAGCAGGACTATCCCCTCCTCATCCCAGCCAGGCTCTCCTCTGACATTCCATGCTTCAGCCATCTTTCAGTCTGTATCTGGCCTCTTTGAGTCCCCAAATTGAATCATGAATAATAGAAGGAATTCTGTTTGGAAAACACCTTTAGCATCTTCAATACCTTTAAGGTCATCAAGTCCAACCATTAACCCAGCACTGCCAGGTCACCACTAAACCATGTCCCTCAGCACCACATCTCCACAACTTTGAAACCCCTCCAAGGATGGGGACCCAACCACTCTCCTGGGCCCCCTGGGCCAGGGCTTGGCAAACCTTTCAGGGAAGAAACTGTTCCTATTATCCAACCTGAACCTTTTTGAGTGGTCAAACCTGACCTGAAAATCTGTCCATCTCTCCTGTAACTGTCCAGCATCTACAGACTTCACTCTGCATGCAGAGGGCAGGGAGAATGAAGACAGGCCAGGTTGTTTCCAGCATTTCATGGAGAACACAGAGAGAAGGGAGCATTCACTGAGCAAAGCAGGACACTGGAGGCCACACTGGGCTTGGTGGTGGAAATACAGCTGAAGAGGAAAAGGGCAGGAGCGGAAGGAATGTGAAATGGTTGGAGCGCAGCACATACAGCTGCATTTCTGCTTTGTCCCTCTGCCTCTTGCCTTTCCCACCAGAGAAGGGCCTGGTTTTGTCAGCAGCAGGCAGCAGGTCCTGCAGGAGCCCAGTATCACCATTACCATCCCAGAGGGGAAAGCTGAGCCATCCAAAACTCCCATTATCCTTCAGCGTGAGCCAATCTGTGTGGGAGCTGATCCTTCTGCTCAGAGCTAATGAAGGGTGGAATTTCCTCCAGGAAAACAAAATGGTCTCAGCCTGAACAGGCTTTTCTTTCTGGATTTTTTGGTTAGGAAGAGTGGCTGGAATTTTCCTCTCAGCTATGCTGACACAATCCCTTCTCCTCTCGTGTGGGAGGGGAATTTGGCCTGCTGATATTATATGCTAAGTTTAGATGGGGATAATGATATACTGTTCAGGTTTCTATAGATTCTCAGGTCACTTTGCAAACATGAATTAATCTTGACAACGCAGCTGCAAAGAAATGGAGGGTTTCTTGTTCCTGATTTAAGGAGAAGGAAACTGAGACCTGGGGAGTAAATGCTTTTCACAAGGTTGCAGAGAAAACAAGTAATGGAGGCTGGAAGCAAGCCTAGGGTCCCACAAGCCTTTCCGCTTCTCAGTGCGCAGCAGAGCACTCCTTCCCACACAAACTCGTTCTGGAGCATCCTTTTACACCAGCCCAAAATGTAACTCTCTTTTATATTTAGCTCCCAGGTTCTGTAAAAGGACATTATATAACAGACCTCAAGTGTGGCATTTTATAATTTACCAGCTCAACTCGTGCTGCTTCTAGAAACCTGCCTGTGCAGTGCATTCTCTGGCTCAGCACTACGTCCACTCCCATCTCCTTCTGAGCTGGTAACGTATCCTACTGGGCACACATCTGTGGTTTCTAAACCCTGCAGCATACCATCCCCTCAGTCCCGGGCCACCATGTTGACTCTGAAGCAATTAGCACTGTCCTCAGCTCCATTTTCATTGCCAATGTTTTTGCTCTTGCAAGAGGAAGAAAGGAGGTAACTAGATGGCTGCCCTCAGAGAGCAGGTACAGCCCTTGCTGGTGGCAAATCCCCTCTTGACTTGCAAAATTGCCCAACAGGCTCTGATCCCTAGAGGGAGAGCACTCAAAGCACCTCTCTCTGCCCATCTGGGCAGGGAGTTCCACTTATCCCTCCAGCAAAAAATGGTGTCCCCAAAGCTAGGGGGTAAGTGAGGTGATGCAGCCAGCAGTCATCACTATGCAGAGATAGCCCTGCTGCCATACAGTCCCTTTGTCCCTGTTCCCAATGCCAGTAATGCCAGGAATGTGGACCACTGCGCATCAGAAAGGGGGTCTCTGGGATGCACATCCAGGGAGAAGAAGGCCAATGCTGTAGCTGCACACAGTGTCTTTGGTGCTCAGTGCTCTTGACAGCCTGTCTGATCCTCTTCAGTTCTGCTGCTCCAGCCCAGCACAAGAGCCTGATGCTTTGGGAAGACCTCTATTGCCACACACACCTGTCCCCACACATGTCCTCTTCCTATCACCAACAGAGAGTTACTCATGGACCCACCAGAGCAGGAAAAGCACATTTCCTAACAGCCAGAGCTCAGCCTGCTCCCTCCAGCTGCAGCAAACTGGTGATTCTGGGTTTGAGGGAGACATTTTCCAGCAGCTCCTCTGCTCCAGCAGCAAGCATCCTCCCAGGACACAGCTGGTCCTGCCAGGGGACATGAGGCTGTCCCAGAACAGAGCACAGCAGGCAAATATCAGACCATAACCACATTGCTTCCTTCTGGTCCCGTGGCACCAGTCCAGTGTGCCAGCAGCCCCTGCCCTATTCCCTGTGCTGAAACCCCCTGGTGCTCCGAGTGTCTGTTGACTGATGGAGAGCTTGGAAATCTGGGCTGTAAAGGTGAAGAGGTACATCAAGGCACCAGCTTTCAGGATCCAGCCCTGACAGTGCTGGCATCCAGCTGGGGCGGCTGCAGAGATGAATTGCAGGTTAAGCACAGTTGCAGGGCTCCCCAAGGTGAGCTGATGCTGGCAGGACAAACTCGCCTGACAGCGTTTCTGGCTCAAGTCCCTGCCTGCAGGCAGAGGCGAGAAGCCATGCTAAGGAGTATTTGCTGAAGCGGCGGTAGAGGAAGGCACCCTGGCTCACCAGCCTGTCTTGCAGCCCCCCCAGCCCCTCCGCTACCGCAAGACTGCTGCTTCTAGAGTCTGGGAACAACTGACAGGAGCCTGGATGGACAGACAGATGGCAGCCAGCCCTGCTGTGCTCATCTCCAGGCCCCAGCAATGGGGATGATTGCCCAGCTTTTTCCTCTGAGCTGAACAATAACGTGGGGTGGTCTTAAACCCTGCCACATGCCTCTCCCAGTCCATGGTTTCTGTAATAGTATAAATCAAATGGATCTCCCTGGAGGTTTTGCCATAAGCTTGGGTGCCTGGAGCAGGGAGAGCTCATCCTGCTTTTCACTTCCTTCTCTCTCCTAAAGTCAAGCACATAACTCCCAGATTATTGTCACCACCAACATCTGCAAAAAACCAGAAATGACTTGGTGTGTGACTCAGAGAGGGACCAGGAAATGACCAAAAACTTCAAATCCTGAGCTGAAAATACTGTTTTACTAAAAATATATGTCCAGCTTGTTCCATTGCCTGAGACTGCCTCCATCCTGGGAGGTGAGTTTCAGTCACATCACTGAAAATCATCATCAAACAAGTGAAACAGAAGAGCAGTAATTAATCAAGCAGTTGATGGCACAGCATTTAAAGGCTATGCTTGGGAGAACCTGGGAGCAGCAAGCAAAGGATTTAAAGCAACACTTTGTGCTCCCACTTCAACACAGGTGAGACAGAGATGCCCCACAACCCCAAAACACGTTTTCAGAGTAAAGACCCCTGAAAGCATGGGAATGTGTGGTCACCCAGCATGGGCATTTATGACCACTTCCATGCTAATCATGGCACAATAAAAATGCCAAACAAATGAGCTGGTCAGCATGGCCAAGCTCCTGCCATGTGAGGATCAGGTGTGTTCTCATCACCCTGGTCATTCACAGGGTCACAATCACAGGATGTAAGGGGTTGGAAGGGACCTAAAGAGATCATTGAGTCTAATGCCTCTGCCAGAGCAGGACCATACAATCTATCTCAGGTCACAGGGGAATGCATCCAGAAGGGCCTTGAAAGTCTCCAGAAAAGGAGACTCCACAACCTCCCTGGGGAGCCTGTGCCAGTGCTCTGGGACCCTTACAGTAAAGAAGTTCCTCCTTGTGTTGAGGTGGAACCTCCTGTGCTGCAGCTTGTATCCATTGTTCCTTGTCCCATGACAGGGAGCAAGTGAGAAGAGCCTGTCCCCTGCCTCCTGATCCCCAGCACTCAGATAGTTACAAACTCTCCAGACTAAAAAGCCCCAGGTCTCTCAGCCTCTCCTCATAAGGCAGTGTTCCAGTCCCCTAATCATCCCCATAGCCCTCCACTGGCTTTTCTCAAGCAGATCCTTGTCTCTCTTAAACTGGGGGGCCCAAAACTGAATGTAGTACTGGGATTTCACATCCCTAGGATATCCAGTCCCTCCTTGGATCCTGCTTTTAAGCCCCAGGGAATTTAGCAGTATCACAGTTTCACCAAGTGGTTCACATCTCTTCCTTCAGACTTTATCACCTCTCCGCTCACCACTTTCTCATGCAACTGTTACCCTGGACTGAGGTGCTTCAGCTGCTGGAGCATTTCTGCCATGGCCTGCTACTGCTGGAAGGAGTGAGTCTGGATGTGATGGCACTGGTCACTCCATCTGTTGAGGCTGGGAAGAGACTGCAGTGTGCACCCTTGAGAATCATCAAATCACAGACCAGTTTGTGTTGGAAGGGCCATTACAGGTCATCTACCCCAACCACTCTGCAGTCAGCAGAGACATCTGCAAATAGAACAGGTTACTCAGAACCCCAAACAACCTGACCTGGAATGCATAATAAAAAGAAGTGCAATTTTGGTTAAAGATTATTAAATAAGTTAATTAAAATATGTCTGCAGCCAAGCACTGTAACACCCAGTGAAGATCCGCTGGCTTGTACCACCTGTTCTGCAGACCACAGCGGGGACTAAAGCACCCAGCCACGGCACAAGGGACACCAGGCAGCATGGGTCAAGAGTGAAGAGGATACCCAGCAACCAGAATTTAAAAGGGTGAAGGAAAAAACAGAAGAGAGACAGAGGTGGCTTCTTGCCTTGTTTTAACCTGTTGCTCATGTCCATGCTGACACTGCTGTTAAAATAGAGAGCTGGTGTTAGCCTGGGTTGAAAGAGCAGCAAAGAGAAAGTGAAAAGGGCAGAGAGGAGCATGTGCTTCATCACTGTCCTCATGGGTCTTCTCCAGAGGTCACAGCTGTGAAGTCATCTCACTGGCAGGTCAGGCACTGCGGTGGACAGGGCACACATGTCCTGGGGTCTCTGAGCTGCCCCAGGGCTTCTGCACAGACTCCAATGGTGAGTAGATCTTGGGGGTCAGCCCACAGTATCTGTTGCCTCCTAGCATTGTCCTCAGCAGCTGTCCCTATGTCACCAGACCCAGCACGTGCCGTGGCTTTTCTGCCTTGGCTGGGGAAGGGCAGTGCTTCTGCTGAGGCCTCATGTGTGCCAAATCACAGCTATAAAAGGCAGAAAAGTTCAGGTGAAAAAGACAGTTCACCTTTTTATAGAAGAATATGAGATCTGTTGCATTCCAGCTGAAACCCTTCCAAAAAGCCAGGTGTGATTTTTTGCTGTATGTACTTAAATGAAAGCATTTCTTTCAACAAAAATAATAATACTTTTTAAAGTTCTGGCAACTATCCCACTCAGAGCAAGACATTTAATTGAAGCCACACAAAAGGCAGTCGTTCTTACCAGCAATTGCACTTCTATTGCCTCCAGGAAGCTTGACGCAGGGATTCAAAACCAAGGATGAATGTCAGCTGCTAGGTCCCTGAGGCTCTCCAATGACCTACATGCTGTCAGGGAGAAAAATAGTCGACACTTGTATGAGGTTGCCTCGGAAGAAGTGGCAAAGGTAGGATGGATCAGCAAAGGAGGGTCACCATGCCAAGAGCTGGGGCAAAGCATCGCCCATGCAGGTGCTGTCCAGAGCAAATCCCCTCTCCTGGGGAGCTTGCAGTGTAAATCCACTGATACACAGGGATAGCCACGATCAGCTCTCACTGGCCGCTTCCTCTCCCTCTGTTAGAGAAGTTAAATTCACAGTGAGCTTAGCTTGCAGGAAGTCAAATGATATCAGAAAAGGAGTGAAAATCAAGCCCAGTGGCTGCGGAGGCTTGTGCTTTCAGTAGAGGCTCCAGAGAAGGAAACTTCTCCAAGTGCCTGGGGCTTCTCTGACCCCTGGTGGGGTTTCTCCTTCTCTAGAGATTCATCTCTGGATGCTTGTGTTTCAGCCTGAACTATCCAGGGAAAAGTGGTCCTGCTGGGATAAGTGTCCCATGAGGAGGTACACAGGAGAAGCTGTTACCATTAGATAAACCTCCCACCACACAAACTTTCACAAACTACTTTCCTTCTAAAACTTTGCCTTTTGGTCTCAAAACTCACTTTTCCTCCACGTGTGCAACAGGAAGGGACTTCTCCCTGTGGAGGACTTGGGCAAGTTGTATGCACTGAATCCAACACAGCAGCACTGAGTACTCAAGCTGAAAGTACCAATGCAGTCCTTTCCGCTTTACAACACATCTTCCATTTTCACAGTCTCACAGTACCATCAGGGTTGGAAGAGACCTCACAGATCATCAAGTCCAACCCTTCACCACAGAGCTCAAGGCTAGACCATGGCAGCAAGTGCCATGTCCAACCCTGCCTTGAACAGCTCCAGGGACGGCGACTCCACCACCTCCCTGGGCAGCCCATTCCAGTGTCCAATGACTCTCTCAGTGAAGAACTTTCTCCTCACCTCGAGCCTAAATCTCCCCTGGTGCAGCCTGAGGCTGTGCCCTCTTGTTCTGGCGCTGGCCATCTGAGAGAAGAGAGCAACCTCCCCCTGGCCACAACCACCCCTCAGGTAGTTGTAGACAGCAATAAGGTCACCCCTGAGCCTCCTCCTCTCCAGGCTAAACAACCCCAGCTCCCTCAGCCTCTCCTCGTAGGGCTGTGCTCATACATGCAATGATTGTCCAAGGCAACACACGCCCAGGTTTCACTCTCTCTGCCCATACTTTGCCTTTGTACTCATCTCCTTTTCCCACAAAGCACATTAATTTCTGCACCCTCCCTTAATTAATACATTCAAACACACAAAACCTGGTGCTGAGCTTCCTCTGGAAGGGAATGGAAGGGCAGGATAGGAATTCGGTAACAAGATGTGATGGTACATTTGAACCCTGCATAGATGCTTGAGTAACAAAAGCTGTCCTGGCTGCAGGTTGAACATCTCCTCTACTCTTTGCTTTCTTTCAAAATGGAAAAAAACAGACTGCCCTTCTTCTGCTGAGGCAGAAGCTTAACATCAGCCCCGTGTCCAGCTGGTTGACTCAGAGCCAACTCAATGCTGAAGTCTCATCCAATCTCAGTCTTTGCAGAATGCATTGGGTTGGAAGGGACTCTCAAAGATCGTATTGTCCACTCCCCTGCAGTGAGCAGGGACATCTTCAACTGGATCAGGTTGCTCAGAGCCCATCAAGTCCAATCTTGAATGTCATCAGGGATGGGGCCTCAACCACATTGCTGAGCAACCTGTTCCAGTATTTCACCGCTCTCATTGTGAAGAACTTCCTCCTTATGTCTAACCTGAATCTACCCTAAATCTTATGTCTAACCTGAATGTAAGTCTTGAGCTGGGTGAATCTCACCTGCTGAGCAAACATGCCCAAGGTGTTCATACTGCAAGCAAGGCACCTACTTTTAAAAGGCAAAGACTCACATGAAGTAAAGCATGGAGGAAAAGAAGGGAAAAAATAAGTTCCATGAGAGAAGAGACTGGAACAAAAGTGGCAGGTTTCCAGGGTTGCCTTTTCTCCACAGATGAATGTTTCCAACTCCTGTCTCACCTGCTGCCTGCCAGTGTACGTGGGCATGGGAGCATTTACGTAAGCGCCCCATTTACTGGTTAAACTCCACTATTGTGTGTGCTGTCATTCCTAACCCTTACATTTACCACCACATCCAAACCAAAACACTCGTGATTTATCGCTAAAGGCACCCGGCTGGAGACTGGCATGGCAGAGAGCCTGGCTCCACTGCTTTGGGTCTGCTGTGCTCTGACCCAGAGATAGGACTGCAAGTACCTGGGTCACATGTGCTTTAAATCAGCACCCAAACCAGCACAGCAGCACCCAAAGTGCCGTGGGTGCCATGGTGAGCCCTGCCCACCTTCCCGTCAGGTGTGCTCCACAGTGTTTTGCAAGCTCTCTAACATTCTGGAGATCTGCAAGACCTCCCTCTCCACTGCTGAGCTGAGCACCCATGTCCTTTCCAAGGCGTGCCAGAGGCTTTGCCCAGCTGAAGCTGCCCATGACATGGAGGAGAAACCAGCCCAGGAGAAAGAGGGTTTCCTCAACACACTTAAGGCATCCTCAGGAAGCAGGTGCAGGTTTGTTCAGCCAAGAACATAGCTCAGAACAACTCAGGCTGAGGTTTCAGATGAGTTAAATCTGTTCAGTACCCACTCCCTCAACTGGATAATTACCATTAATTATACAGTCTTGAACTCTGGCCATGCTCTCTCAGGGACCTGAGACATGACGCATGCCCAAGAGATCCAGCACAGGAACCCAGGGGCCGTTTGGAAGCCATGGCAAAGGATATGCTTGCTGAGCAGCATGGCTGGACACATCCTCCTCCGTGTTACACCTAGTTCCAAGGGATGCCAACAGCAGAGGATGCCCCAGAGCAAAAGCAGCAGCTCACAACAGCATGCCGGATCTGTGTGGACAAAGCAGAAGGAAATCCAGAGACCAAAGGTGACTCCAGCCATGGGTTCCTCCAAATCCTTTTCTACCAATTTTGGAGCAATGTTATGTAAGAGCAGCTCAGCTCCTGAAAATCTGCCAGGCTGGCAAACAGCAAGCAGCAAGGAGGAGGTGAGAACAGAAACAAATAAGCACACGTGGCAGCTACCTCCACAGCTGACCACGTTTTCCATTGCTGCATGTAAGCAGAAACTCCAGGTGTCTGAGAGTCATCAGTGGCATTATTCTGGATTTTTAGACGCATAAGGGAAAACAGAACCTGGAGCCTCTGCACTCTGAACACTTTACCTGTCCCGGGCCTATGGAGGCTTTAGTGCAGCAGCTTTTGGGAAGCCTGCAGGCACCTTCAGGTGGAATTTCCCACTTATTTTATCTCCATTTCAAAATCTCCAGCAGAATCGGGGATCCCAATGGTATGTGAAAGATTCCTTTCTCACTCCTGCATCTCATGTTCAGTGATGTCTCCCACTGGGGTCCACAGAGTCAAAGCAGCCATTTGATCTAGAGCAGATCAACAGACCTTCATCTTATTTCCACTTTCCCACTCCCCTGGCAGACTTCCTGGTCCTCTTTTTCATGAGTTTTAATTAGAGAAGCAGCTCATCCATGAAGCAGAGTTATGCTGGGGTCAAATCAGAGGAAGCAAAGAAACCAGCCATGTCCCAGGCTGCTAACATGCATTTCTGGCCAATGCAATGAGGAACACCAAAACTGTGCTTTCTTCAAGACACATGAAGCTGAAGCTATGCAAAAAACCTCCCTCTTGATTTTTCTGTGAAGCAGTCGCCTCTCTCCATCTTTCAAAGTCTGCTCCACACCACAGACAATTCACACCCCACTGTACTCACATCCAGGCAGAGTGAGGTGAGGCATGCAGAGAGCCACACAGCTCCCCACCACTTCGCCCCTCACACAGCAAAGAAAAAAGGCAAAGTATGGTTGTCCACCATAAATCATCTGAAAGGCTGAAAAGCCCTTTGCTGCACCTGTAGCACTGACTTCCACATACGTTTTTCCTTTCCCCTTCCATGAACAGCTCAGCTGAGCCTCGTGGAACCTCACAGGAGCTTTTTAGCCAGTTATGAAACTCAGGCTTTGGCGGAGCATAAAGATTCCTGACCAAAGAGGGGAGGACAGCAGCTCTGCTCCTTGCCAAGGCAGAGTCAAGTGATCCACTACGGCTGTTCTCCACTTAAAGTAGGACAAAGTCTCCTTTAGCCTCATTTCTCCTCTTTTTCAAAGTGCCAGAGCTGACCTTCAGCACATTTACCAGGGATGCTCAATGGAGGCAGGATACACCAATTGATGAGTTCTTCAAACAGCTCTTGTGCTTGGTCTAGCCTGATTCCTATAAGAAACTCACTGACAAGGTGGGCTGTGCTGTGTTTTCTTAATCCAAACAGCTATAGCTGGAAAAATCCTATTGTGGTCACTGCTACATGGCAGGGAAAGTGACTTAGGACATTTTTATAGGAAAATCATTTTATTGGTAGCATTTTTGTCAATATGATCTTTCCACAACTCACCCAGAGAACATTTTTCTATTTGAAAATACCTTTCATCAGAAAGAAACCCATGGAATACATCAACTTTCACCAAAAACAAAGAAGTAGGAGGGGAGGGACTGCGAATCACATTTCTCCCATGTCAAATAGCTTGCCTCAAGAATTTCTGAGCAGAATCCTTTAGCATTTTTATCCAACAATGTGATTTTAACAAACTTGAGATGGACTTGTCCTTGTTTTCAACGACTTCTATTGGTGGGAGATTTCAGATGGAAACCACCTGTTGAGACTGAAACATTCGGCTCAGAGGGAATCAAGACCTGGCTGTGGTGCATGAGTTAGGCCAGTGAGAAGAGACAGTGATGCAGGGTGTCTGGGGATGGAGTACATAAAGAAAATTGTGGCCAGCAGGTCAAGGGAGGTTCTGTGCCCCACAGTTCTGTCCTAGTGAGGCCACATTTGGAGTACTGCATCCAGTTCTGGACTCCCCACTTCAAGAGAGGTGAGGAACTACTGGAGGGAGTTCAGCAAAAGGATGTGAAGATGCTGAGGAGCATGGAGCACCTCTGCGAGGAGGAAAGGCTGAGCAACCTGGGGCTGTTTAGCCTGGAAAAGAGCAGCCCCAGAGGGAATCTGCTCAATGCTCAACCAGACCTAAAGGACGGAAGGCAAGAGGATGTGGCCAGACTGTTTTTAGTGGTGCCCAGTGACAGGACAAAGGGCAACGGGCACACACTGGAACTCAGACAGTTCCACCTAAGCATGAGGAAATACTTCTTTGCTGGATGCTGCTGGAGCCCTGCAGCAGGCTGCCCAGACAGGTTGTGGTGTGTCCTTCTCTGGTGAAATTCCAAACACAGCTGGACATTGTGATCCTGGGCAACCTGCTCTGCTTTAGCAGGGGGGTTGGACTGAATGATATCCAGAGGTCCCTTCCAACCCCCACCATGCTGGGATTCTGTTATTCTGCGTGTGATTTTAGTCTTTGGCAAGGGCCAAGACAAATCCAGAGGTTCAGGAGCAGCAGTTGGCCCCAAGCTCCTTGTTAGGTCCTGCACAATGCAGCTGCCTGTCCACAGTTTGCAGGTTTTGTTGCTGGAGGGAGATCATCACACTCTATGTTTTGTAAATAAAATATGACACTAAGAAAACACCTGCCTGTGCGTCAGCAGCTCCCTCCCCAACAGGACACAGACCCCTACATCTCCAGATCAGCATGGAACACTGCATGTTCCAGCTGCTCTTTTCTTGTCTGACAAACTGGCACCGTCTACTCCTGCAACTCTGCAGTTAAGGGATCAGCAAAATATTTTAGCCATCAGAAGCAAAATAGTTTAGACACCAGAAGCAAAATATTTTAGCCAGCAGGAGCAAGAAACATGGATAAAAGCTTTATCTTGCTCGCAATGCAAGGAAATCCGGACACAAACAGAAGGAGTTATGGAAACATTTAAATCATGGTTGTGTGTTGAGCTAGGAAAAATAACATTTGACCCACAAGTCACCCGTTCTTGTTCTCACTGTGTTTGAACAGCCTGTGTAGCTGTGTTTAAAATGTATACAAACACACTGAATTTCACAGACTAAGCAAATATGTAACATTAGGCAAAGGGAAGTGGGGAGTGACTCGCATTTTTTAGGAGCCACCTACATCCAGGGATAAAATAAGGAGCTTTTCATTATTATCTGCATCTATCTACACATCCACGTGTGTGCATATCTAGAGTACAGACACAGGAGATTATCCACACCTTCTGTCTGTGTGTGTGCATATGTTCTGGAAATATATGCCCAGAACAATAACGATATTGTTCCTTATTTTGCTCCTGTATGTAGGTGGGTATTATATATATATATATTTTATATATATATATATTCAAACATAGCCAGATGATGAGCAACTGTACAACAAAGTGGCATGTGCATGAGACAGTGAGGACAAGTCAGTGGGGAAAGATATTTCACAAGGAGGTTTCCAAGGGACGTTACCAAAGCAGTGATTTATTTGTGGAATTTGGAGGGGGAAGGAGGAGAAGACACAAAAGTGTCAGAGCTGTGAGCAAGATAATTCATACGTCATCATGCATTCAGTGAACTAGAAAGGAAATTGTAGACAAATAGAAAGAGGCAGGGGGGGAATATATGAACCATAAGCTTCAAAATCATGGACTGCTTCAAGCCTGTGTGCAGAGTAAGGACAAAGGGATTTCCCTGCTTGTTCCTCCCTCTAGAAATAAATCATTGTTGTGAGCAACACTGGAGACAAAACAGTTTCAGGATATTTATAACACCATGGCTGTGTTCCTTTTCTAATCAGGTGTGAGGCAGGGTTTGCTAACCCCAGCAAATAAAAGTCAGTTGATTAAAAAATAGAATTTTGTAGTGGTATTTGAAAAAGCTGTGGCTCGTTGCAGAATCTGCTGTTGTTAAGTGAGGGTCATTATTTTTTATGGTGGCATAGCAAAAATGTAAATGCAAAAGACCCTGTGCAGAAATACAGCCCCCATTGACCAGGACATCAAACGTTGGCAGCTGCTGTTGAGATGCAAGACTGGAGCAAGGCACGTTGGATATCAAGGTGATGATGGGACCTCAGCAGATCTGCCTTTATCTGTCGCTTCTCTCCCTCCCCCTTGGCTACGCCTCTTTTAACGAGAGCTGACAGTGCTTTGGACCTTGCCTGATGCGGTTCAGCAAGCGACATTGGTTCTTGCTCCTGACAAAAGACATCCTGGTATCCTTCGAAGGGCCAGATCCTTCCTTCCAGAAGTCCAGTGTTTGCAGTGAATTCCCATCACCTGGGTCACACTCTTGAAGGTGTGAGCTCTCCCCCTCTACCCTATTTTCCAGAGCACTAACAGGAGTGAAAGGCACTCAGCACTCCACTAAAGGTGCTCAGAACCTTAAAAGACTTGTCCCAGGAGACAAGTTACAGCTGAAGGTTGAGATAAGACAAAGATATTCCCAGCAAGGAAAACAAGACCAGAAAGGCTCTTCTGGAAACAAACAAATTTCCCTTTTAAAACAATTCTGCTAAGTCCAAGAGAAAACTTACCCACAGAATTGGAAGGGATTTGAAAGAAAAAGCAAGCACTCAGTGCCAAAGAGCTTGGGATGGGGGGAGGCTGTTCCCCAGGAAGGTGCAGCACAAAAATAGACGTAAATCTGCAAAGGCTGTCACGTTGAAGTAAATCTGAAGTAACTCTATTGTCTTCAACAGGGTTACTTTGGGCTTACACCAGCGTGACTAAGATTAACGTATCAGCTTGGGCGTGCTTGTTAGGATAAGTGTTTGCTCAGAGAAGCCGAGCATTGAAGCTGCATTTTGCAATGGGCAAGCACCTGTGTTTCAGGTAGACTCTGTCTGTGTCCTTATCTTCTTGCTCCAGCCAGATCTAGGGTATGCTGAGACTGCAAGTCCCTTGCTTTATCAGTCTCATGAACCTGAACTCTGCTCTGGCCCCACCACAGCAATAAGCTGTTATGAACATTGTATAGCAGCCAGCAGGAAGAATCCAGCAGGCACAGTGGCAGCAATTCATGCAGGGAAGGGAGGAGAGGAGGAAAGAGGTTGACATGGCCACTGCTGCAAATGAAAGCAGGAGTAAATAAAGCAATTAAACAATATGCACTCAGAAATGCAAACCAAACAGTTGGAAGGGCCGACACAGTCCATCTCCCTGGCAAACACCATTCGATTTATGAGCACAACCTCATTTTATTTCCTGTAGTCAAGGCATAGGTAAATACAGGATAAAATAATAGCAGGAGTGTGACACAAAATAGCAAGATATTTCTGAAAGAGTATGCTAATTTCTTTGCCGATAACGATTTCAAAGTGCTGTGCTTGTTACTTAGAGTATTTGCAGGGGGAGAAGCATGTAACTGAAGTTGCTTAGGAGGGGAAGGGCTTGCTCTGACAGCAGAAGCCCCTGTGAATAAGCCAAAATGGGGCGCCCAGGGTGCAGAAGCTCTTGTGGATGAGCCAAGACGGGATGCTCTGTGTGGGGAAGCTCCTATAAATGAACGGAGATGAAATGATTGGGGTGAAGCTCCGGTAAATGAGCAGAGATGGGAGCTCACAGCCGGGCAGCCAACCAGGTCCTGCTCTGCTAGCGCTGGTGATGGGCATTGAGCAGCCATAGTGGGCCAGGACTCATAGGAAGCCAGAAGAGGCCATGCTACCTGCTGCGGGCGTGAGTTTGGTGTTGCTCGCTGTGTTTCAGGGCTGGGGGAGCATCCACACCCCAGAAGAGCAGTGCACCTCTCGTGCCTGCTCACTCGTTCGGGCAGTCTAGCCTCAGATCAGATGCCATGAGGAGGTAGCACTGACAGAAGCCCAACCCCAGCCACCGCCTCCCGCCTTCAGCATGCGCCAGAAGGCCTCCCCAGCCCAGCTCATGGCTGAATTTGGACGGACTGAGCTCCTGCGACAGCCACTAGACAAGCAAGCGGCAACGCCGCACTACTTCCCCACTCGTAAGCGGAAGGATATCGCGATCGTGGACTGGACGCAGCACATTGCCCCGCCCCGTTCTTCCCGCCGGCCTCTAAAGGGCTTCCGGTGAACCGCATCGCGCTCCTAGTATCCGTGCGCCGGGCGAGCTCGCTGACGAGGTGGCGGCCATTTTGTTCAGAGCTCCGTTTCTGCTGAGCGGCGTTTGAGGGGGGGGCGGGGGGAGAAGAAGGAGAGAAACGGGGAGGAGAGGAGGAAGGGGCAAAACGAGACAGAACCAAGAGAGAAGTCGGGCCGGCCAAGCGGCGAGCGGAGGGAGGGGAGCCGCGGGGAGAGGTCCGCCCGGCCGCTGAGAGGCGATGGCGGATATAGACAAGCTCAATATCGACAGCATCATCCAACGGCTGCTGGAGGGTGAGGGCCGGGGAAGGCATCGGGCGGGTGGCTGTAGGGTCGGCGGCGACAAGGCCGATGCTCGGGGGCCGGCCGTGCGGCGTCTCCGTGGTTCCCCCTCAGGCAGCGCCGCAGATGATGCACCGCGTCTTGCCCGCCCGGCGGGTTCGGGGGGACCAAAATGGAGGGGCACTGAGGCGCTTTGTCTTCCAGGGACTCGCCGCCGCCTCGCTCCGAGCGGCTCAGCCCTTCAGCCCCAACTTTTCCCCCATTGCCTGTGTTTCCGAGCTGGTCTTGCTCTCAGGTCCCCTCAGCGGTCCGGTGCAGTGCTGGGACCAGCCGGCTGTCCCCTTCCTTCTCCCCTGCAGCTCTAAGAAGATGCTTAACTTAATGTTACATTCGTATGACTGTGTTTTAAAAACTCCAGGTTTTTCCCTTGCCTTCCACACATACACATGGGGTGTATTCTCGGCTGAGTAGTCGTAGGATTCTGGAGTAAGACCTCACCTGTTTAAAGAGTCTGTTGAGGGAGGGTTTCAGAAAGTCGTGAGGAGACTTGCAGTGGGTTTCAGGATATCGTGGGGTTAGCTTTGATTAGCCGCTTGCGTTCGTGCCATCGTGGGACTTCGGCTCTTAATTCCTAACATATGGTGCCTTTAGAGGGCTGGATTTCGGTGCTTCAGGGAGTCTGTGGACGAGCTTACTGTCCTGTAGTTGCCGGTGCATTTGGGCTGGGAAGAGTTGCTTGGGAGTTTCTAAATCAGATAAACGTTGAAAAGTTACAGGTCGTGTTTTAAGGCATCATTCCTTCGGTTTCAGAGGTCAGCACCGAACTAGAATTGGCAACTGATGTTTCTTAGGGCAAAATGCTGAGAAGAAGCCAGGCATCAAAAAAAATCGTAAGTGTTCAGAGAAGGAAGCTTGCCTGATCCAGCCTTATTTGATGTATGTCAAAGCAGGCATCTGATCTGCAGTTACACTTGAAGAGCGCTTGGTCAGGGATTTTAACTTTTTTTCCATTTAGCATGAAGTCATCTGAGATGTTACTGAGACAAATGGTGAAGCAATGTCTTTCAGCGCTATTACACTCTTTCCTTCTTAGAAGATGTTGCTTGTGTAATGGTTTGGATAGCAAAAGGTCAAGCAGAGAAACCATAGTGCTACTCTGGGTGTTTTATGAGACTGTTGAACTAGAAAGAGTAAAAGTAAATGGAGCTTTTCCTCTGCTTTGTTTTGGGTTTTGCTAGTTACTGGTTTGAAATCTTTAAAACTCTTAATAAATGTAGACCAGGATTTTCTTGAAACTGATGGTATGGCTTGTAGATGTCAGATCCTGTATGTCATAGCTTTGGTGACACACTAATGCATGCTTAACTTTACTACAGGTATTCGTTATTATTCTTACTCAATTTTCCTTAATGTAACTTTTGCAGTTTTCTGAAAGTGTAAGTTCTTAACGTCAAAAACATCCTAGAAAGAGATCCGAGTGACTCTTAAATTACTTGTCTAAAGTTTCACAAGGTAGCAGTATGTCCTACGTCAATATATTACGTTGTTACCCAGCTTATACTGGTATTAAACATTTGGAGGAGATGAGAGTTGGTAAATCAGGCTTCAGAAGGTTTACTGACAAGATCTTTTAAGAGATGGGTTCGTACAACTAAAGATGTTACCTGAGGTTGCATCAGCTGCCAGAACTGAAATTAATATTTTTCCCTTATTGACACTTCTGCTGGGATGTGAGATTCCATGAGGCAGCGATTGGCTTGCAGTATTTAAAACAATTACCAGTATTAGTAACCCATGCTATTGCTTTTGATTGTTGTTGCTTATTAAATGTCTGTTGTAAAGGTCTTTGCCAGACAGGGTAATGATTGACCTTTATGGCAGGCTGTCATTTTAGTATTTCTTGTCCAGAAAGCAGCAAAATGCTACTGCTGCATTTTAGACAACACTACATTTTTGATAGTGAGCAGAACTGTATGAGTTACAGTGCAAACTGTAACTTAATTCATCCTTTCCCTGAAGTTTCAATGGGCTGGCTAAATGGGTGACAGGGACTGAACTTCTAAGGGTGAGATCTCCATGGTATTATGTGGAGGGATAAAAACACCTGAAGTGTGTGTATTTAGATTTGGAGCAAATAAAAAGTGAATTTTCTGTGTGCTTCTGACAGAGCTGCACAGTGTTAATGATGCAAAGTCTGCTGTACCTGCATCACAACTCTGCTTCCAGTGATAGCCTTTTCAGACAAGGTTGTGCACTGATTAAAATTGCACTCAAGCATGAAAACACTGCAAAATCTGCTTTAATAATCAGCTCACAAACTGCAGGTCCCAAACCTTTGTTTAAGTTTTACTTTTCAGAGCAGTTTGGTATTTCATTACAGCCATCTTTAAACTTTTACTGTTTATATGTTTTTCTAACAGTTAACTTTAGGTGATTTTGCTAGTAAAATGCAGAGGATATGGGCAGGGAGTGTTATCTCTTCCATTTTAGGGATATCAAACCCAAGTATTAAGGAGATTCTCGATGAGATACCTCAAATCGGTGTGAAAATATCATTATTTGTGGATTATAACATGCCTTAGCTTTATACTGTTGGGAGAGACCGAGAGTGACACCAGGAGTGGCATCTAGCCTAATGCTTGAGATAAAGTGAAGTGGCTAAAGGGTGAATAATAACTTACTCTTGCTTTTCTTTTTAATAGAGGCTGTTAATGATGTATTTGTGAGGAGTTTTACTTGCATTTGATCCTGATGTCTCTGGTGCAATGGCATTATTCTTACTTTCTCCTAAAATAGTTGATACTCTCCCACCCACATTAGGCTGGCTAGCTGGAGTTATTAGTTTATTCTTGAAAAGGCCCAGAAGTATATATTTATCTTCTTATTCTAAGGTAAATATTTGAAGAGTCTTGATCCAAATGTTTGTAGTAAGAGCTGTTTGAGTTTGAAATGTCACAAAAAGCATTTTGCACTTACATTGTTCTCAGCCTTGGAAAGCTGTTCAGTGAAAACGTTGAACACACAGATTCAGTTTTGTAATTGATTTTTTTATTTCTAAGCTTTTTTACTCACGAAGTTTGTGTTCTGCCAGGAACAATTTCATGAGTAGAGGTTGTCTACTTTTTGTCAATTTAGTAACTGTTTTCACATGACAAATGCTTCTAAAGTATAGTCAATTACAGTATCCTCCACTGAGTATTGAAATGTTTCCTCAGTGCCCTGGATAACGGATAAAGGATTAAGTGTTGATGGAACTAACTCCCTGTACTGAGGAATAAGATGGGAAAAACATGAGACCAAATTTTCTCCTAGGCCAAGTATTCTAGGGTGTAAGTAGCTTCATATTTCTGAGCTTCCAGCTGTGCCTGTCTGCTGGTAGACAAAAAGATGATAGAAAAGCTCCCTGTGAAATGAAAAATTGGTGGCATCTATGGTCACAGAAAGTTGCAGGAAATGGCAGAATTCCTGCTCAGCTCCAGGTGAAGAATGAGTGACAAATCCCGACATTCCCTGAGCGTGAGCATGGCTTCCTTTCATGTCGTGTCAGGTAGAGTTCCTAGAACTTGAGCTCCTTATCGGTTTCCTCCATCTAGAGTGTTGGCAGCTGTTCACAGATAAGTAGGGTATGGTTTGAGAATGGAGCTCATAGAACCATATCTGCAAACCAAGATTGAGCTGTCCTGGTCTTGCCACGGTAACAGTAAATAATCCTGTTCTGACAGGAGGGCTGGACCAGATGATCTTTTGAGGTCACTTCTATCCCCTTACATTCTGTGATTCTATAATCATCATTTCAACATACATAAGTGAAATACCATATTGAAAATCTTTTCTGGGCTTCAGCCTCTTCAAATGCTGTGAAGAGAAATCTTAGTAATGAACGGATAAAGACACGTGAGGTTAGAATGGTGGTAGCCATTCTGAGAGCTGAAATCCTGGTTAGTGCACTAAAATGGGCAAGAAGACTCTAAATCCTCAAAACTTTGCTGTTTATACACCCACAGAGTTCTATTCCCGGTAAAGCCTGTTGTATAGCTGTCAAGGAGATATTCTCTCTAATTTGCTTTAAATGGGGAAGGAAGATCATCCAGTTATTAAAAATAGTTGAGCTAAAGAATATAGATAAACTTCTACTGACAACAGGGAAGATACTTTTCTCTGATTTTTTCCAACCTTTCTGCCTAATAACAGCATTGATTTGATAGGAAGCTGCTGTTTAGCTTTATATGTGCAATATGTATCTGATTCTCTCAGATATTTGTCTGAAATGTGGTCAGATTTCATTGTGCAGATACTGTGATAAGTTTTCTAACAGACGAGCAGCACTTTTTAACCTCAAACTATCTAATTTTCCATGGTTTGTGTAGCTTAATGTTACTGTTACCTTCTGCAGCTTCTAATAACAGGAAATCAGAGTTCTGTGTTGGGAAGATGAGGATTCGATTCCTATCACTGCTGGGGATTCAGATAAATGAGTTAAATTCTGTGCTGCCCAGTCAGCAAAATGGAGGCATTTATCTGAGTGTTTATGTTGGGTGTGAGTACCTGTTGCTGTGTAGCTTTCCAGTGTGGAAAGATTTTAGAAACTGAACATTTTTCAGTCGTGCAGAATCTTGTTTGATAGTGCTACTGTGAATTCACATCATACTCAAAAGCAGACTCCCTTTTTTTTTTCTTTTTAGAAGCTTGGGCAGTGAGGATTTGCTTTTGAGTTTCAATTTTGAATTTTAAATTATGTGATCAAAGTTGGTAGTGTCTGCAGTAGAGTAAAACCTTTTTTTTTTTTACATCAACCACTTGCAAGTTATTTATTCCCTTTGTGCATGTGGTGCAAAACTTGAATGCAAAACTGTCATCAGGAACTGCTAAAAACAAGATTAAAAACAACCTGTGGTATTTTTGGAGCTGTCTCTGGGATTGCAGGCATCACGTAAAATAGGGTAAAACTGAGAGACTGGTTTAACAAGCCAGAAAATGAACTGCCCTGCTGATAGTGTTTTCTTTGAAACATCTGTGCAAGAACTTGATTCTAGCATTTCAGCTGCTACTTTCAATGTTATACTGAGGGAAAATGACATCACTGGAATCACTAATATTTTTGAATGCTTTCCTAACAATCTATGCCTTTTGTATTAACTTGGAATGAGGTGATTTACACAATTTTGTAATGGCATTTGCCTGCCTTAAGGGTTGTGGTACCAAACTGAATGTTGGAAAGCACTGATGATGGGTTGTGGTGTTAACAATCTGTTATACTCTGTGTGCATGTGGGGTTCTGGTTGTTGTACGTTCTAAGTCCTGCAGTTCTTGATCCAGTTACTCTTCACGAAGAAAGTATAAAAGTTGTCCTAGGTGTGAGGTGGTGTTTTAGCTCCTGGCAGCTGCAGCTCTGTGTGCTTGCACCAAAATGACTGGGGTGCCTCTCTTCTGCCTTTTCCTTCCTTTCCCCCTCTGCTGAGTGGCTGCCTCATTGCACTCACGTTTGTAACACTCATTTTGGAGTTGGCTTCTGTTGTTGATTTCCAGCAGTTTTCCTCCTTGTCTTGGAAAGCAGCATTAATTTTAGTAGTTGTAACCTATGTTCAAATAAGTAGCTCTGGAGAAGACGATCCAGGCCCCAGGGTCTTTTCCGTGCAGTGCAGAACTTACTTTTCCTAAACTTCTCATCCAGTGAAGATTTTATTTGTTAGAAGACTGCCCAGAATGGGCATTGACATTCAAGCTACAAAAACGATGTTTGAGAAGAGGAGCATCTCTGCCTAAATGAGGACTGGAATACATTAATGTCTGGAAGTAGTGCACCAGTATGTTGAGACAAGACATAAATAAAATATCATTTGAAATGAGATGACTTTTTTTCCTCAACTGATTAATCTTTAGCTTGTTCTGTCAGTTCCAGGCTGTCACTTCTGAGAGGTTATTTCTTATGCACTGAAAGAATAAATGTGCATGTTCAGTACTATCGAGCTGCTCTTTTGACTTTATGACCAAGCTGCCAATTATTATCATACTGTCTGATCTCATCAGGTTGCCTTGTTTTGGTCCAAAGCAGAGAAAAGAAACTGTAAGCACAACATATTTTTCACAGTGTATTACTTCTGCCTTTCTCAGTGGGACTGAGTGACTTGAAGACTCTGAGAAACCTTTTAAGAAGTAATTCAGGCTGAACATCCTGCGTTTTCTTGCCAGTTCTTTCATCGTGGATGAGAAAATCCTTGCACTAAAAATACAGCTCTCTCAAACCAGTTTTGCGTATTTGATTCTTCTGAAGCCCAAAATAACTTCCTCCCCATCAACTTTTCAGGACATATAGGTTGATGTTAGAAGTTGAACAGTCTTGTTTGTTCTGTTTATTCTGCATTGGACAGATATGGTCCAAATGTCACCAGCAGGCAATGTGCTGCAGAATGGGATCAGATTGTCCTTCTATTTCTTCCTTCTGCTGTCTGATAGTGTGGAACTTCAGCAAAGCAACATTTTGTATCATGTCAGGATTTTCCATAAGCAGATGACTGCGTGAAAATTCTTGCTGTTTCCACATAAAAATGTTGGAGAAACATAGGAAAGCAGGGCCTGAAACAGTAGTTTATATGACTTTTTTTTTTCTTCTAATCTTCATCAAAAGGGAATGTTTTATTCATTACTTTTAGTGACTCAGTGCATTACAGGGTCTTTACAACATTTTATACTTTTTAATGTATGGATGTGACATACAGGGTTTGGTTTTAGCAATTTCTGACAAGACCAAATCATGGAAATTTGAATTCTTGGCTGCTTCAGAAGCTGAGTATAAGTATGTTATATTATCTCAAAAGTCCTGACACAGACTGTCCTGTGAAGTGCTTGAATCATCATCTGTGGAGGGATTTAAAAGTTGTGCAGATGTGGTGCTGTGGGACAAAGTTCAGCAGTGGACTCTGTGATGTTTGGTTAATGGTTGGACTTGATGATCTTAAAGGTCTTCTTAACCTGAATGATTCTACTGTGAAAATTAAGAGTAGAGGGAAATACAACATTTCTAATCCAGCCGGATGATCACTTTATTCTGTACATTTCTGTTCTTTATTGCTTCTGGATATTTGGCATTTTGAGTGGCTTGCTCATTGCTCGGGAGTATTTGGAAAATCGCTTTATGGATGAAGAAATGACTGTGGTTGAGAAGCCTTGTGTGTGATAAACTGCTGTGACAAAGCTTTAACTTTCATTTATATGCTTCATTACTTCCAATATTTTAATGGAAGACATGAAGCTTAGTGGTAATTTCAGTGTTGCCATGTAATGTCAATGCTGGGTGAGAATACATCAGCAGTGGAGAATAAAGAATCTTGTAGTGCTTGAAAGATAAGACTGTTGAAGCCCTGACATTTGACCTACAATTAACTTAATGTCACTGTCAGTAGATACTGTAATTGGAACAAAAGTTTCATTTCAGAGCTTGTTTGAGAAAAGGTGGTATGTTTTAGGCTATCAACAGTGGTTTTGTAGGATATCCCTTGTCACCATGACTTGGGGTTTCTGGGAGTCAGTGTGCATGGTGAAACTGGTTTGATAGTAACCCTATGAGTGCTGTTAAAGTTTGTGTCCAAAGGCACTTGATTTTATAGATGAGTATCACAGAATTGTGATGATATTCTTAGTCTAGATAAGATTATTGCTGGCTGAACAGTGTGTTTTATGCTTGATCAGAGGCTTACACAAAAGCAGGAAGCTTTTGTGCAAATGAGAAATTGTAATCCCTATGGAACACAACCATTTTTGTTCTTGTGCTTCTTAAAACATGCTCAGCCTTACTTCCTGCAGTTCTTACTTCTTAATTTCACCTAACACAAGGCCCACAGTGACATACAAGGATTTAACTCACCTGTAGTGTCCAGATTTCTCATTCAGAGCTTGAACAGTATCAGGGGAGTTGGAGTGAAATGGTATTTTAAAAGTTATCCAGGAAGATAATATTGTACAGGTTCTTGTTTGCTTGCTGTTTTTTGCAACTAAAGACAAAGCCTTTATTGGATAGGAGTATAAATTATTCCATCTCAATGACATGTGAGTTATACACAGCAAGTTGCCTGTCTAAGCAGCATTACCAGTTGTTTTGTTTCTGGAGCTGTTGTCAGAGTGTTTCCAGGCATCTGAGCCTAAAATTCTGAGGTCATTCAGCTTTGATGGAGCCAAACCAATGGAATTTGCTACAGGATTATTTTTTCTTCATTCCTTCATGTTGTCACCGGTTTTGAAACAAATAAAAATGTAGTAAGCTTCACCAGTTACAGCATAATCACCGTTTTTAGTTACTCTTATCCTAAACCAAGTAATGCTGTGGCATGATTAGCCGTGGTCACAGAACTGGTGCCATATGAATGGCCTTTGTATTTCTGGGGAACAGAAAGTGGGGGCAGAAGTGCTAGATAAATGGAGGGAAAGCTGTGCTGGTGCTGTTAGGCCAAGCTGGTTCCTTGTCTTTAGTGGATATTAAAGGGAACCAGATATTGTGAATTGTTGCACTGGGGAGATAGAAGCAGTGATGGAGGGGAGGTGTGAAGGATGAAGTGGTCTGAGGCTGGGAGATAGAATTCCTACTAGGTTGTTTTTCACTGTGCTCAAAGGCAGGGATAAAGAGAGTTATTCTATCTGTGATCAAAAAATGTCTCCTTGCCTATAGTTCAGACCTTCCAAACATGTGCTTATTGTTCTTTCATGGTTGTTACTAACTGCTATGCAGAACAGGGTAGCACAGTGTATGTTGGTGCTGGGATCTCTTCACTTAGATGCTCTCTTGGGCACAGTTAGAAGTTTGCACGTTTGGGCTACAGTGTTGATTAGATGGTTCTCAAGTTCAGGCAGCTTTCCAGAGAACAAGTGCAGAGCAGCTTCATTCAAAAAAAAGAAAAAATATATACAGTCACATTGTTAGAGATGGTTTTATAATAAATAGAACTAAACTGATGCTATTTAAAATGTGACATTTAATGGGAGAAGTGTCAAGCCATGAATTCTGTTACATGGCAATAACAAAACCAAAGCAGAACACAGTACCCTTTCTCTGGTGACACAGCAGTGCAGTTTCACCTCACAGACTGACATTACTCCCTTATCTTCTCATTCTCCATTACAGTGGCATTTAGTTCTTAAAATAACACAAGGGACATTGTTGATTTTGCTAACTTAATTTCTGACTCCTGACAGTGAGAGGATCAAAACCAGGCAAAAATGTTCAGCTTCAAGAGAATGAAATCAGAGGACTGTGTTTGAAATCCAGAGAAATCTTTCTGAGTCAGCCTATTCTACTAGAACTTGAAGCTCCACTGAAAATATGTGGTGAGTACCCTGTTTCTGATTTGGAGTGTTAGATAAATGCAGACCTTAAGCTGAGAACAAATGCCAGATCTATTTTGAATTATTAACAGTGGAACTAACAAATACATGTACCAAGAGAGGAAAATAAAACCCTGCTGGATGCTTAGGGCAGAGGAATATGGAGGGAATAATAAACATGGGAATTGGAGAGGAGATCAAAGTAATCCAAATCCAAACAAGAACTGGAAGGAGTATTAGTGAAGTAGTGCTTGGCCCTGCCATGACTGAACAAGGGGAAACAAAGGAGAACCGCAAGACTGTATTGTAGCTGCTGTTCAGACAGTGTTTTAAAATCTTACTAGAAACTCAAATTTTCTGTCCTGTTTCTTGGAATGACTTTCTAGTTTGATTTCACTCTTAAGTGTACACAGTGGTGTTCGTTTTGCACACATCTAGATATCACATTATGCTAAAAGAATGAAGAATGTCAAAATAAAAGCCTCAATAAATGCACTTTTAAAAGCTTCCAGCAAACAGCATTTTGTTCTGCTCCAACACTGAGGAAGCAGCTCATTCAGTATTTATAACACTCGTAGTCTAAAATTATGATCCAGTATTCTGCTTGCCAGAAAGTAAACCATAATTTAAACCAAAAGCAGAAATACCAATTTTACTTTCAACACAATTTCACTGCTACAATTTGAATTGCAGTGTTTCGAAAAGGCGTCAGAGAAGGTGCAAAGCAAATTCCTTAAGTGGTCAGTTTTCCATCAATACCACTGATGCTGGGTGGAAATACCAAGAATGAGCTGGAGCTTCCTGATCTCACAGCCACTAGTCAAGTAGAACATTTAACAGGTGGTCCTATTTTCATTTGACCATACATCTGCTTTCTTGGAATCTTGATTTCATTTTAAACACATAAGTATTTTGAAGTAGCTACAAACTTCAGCTTGGTGCAGTTAACTGCAGATGTCAGACTTCAGAATGGGATACATTTATATGCATTAAGATACTCTGTAATTTTAAAATGTGTTGTAGGCAGCACCTAATTGCAAGCTTCTTGTGAAACTAGAATCAAAGAATATAGCAGAGGGGCCCTTACATGTAATATATACATCCTCTTTCAGGTGACATCCATGGGCAGTACTATGACTTGCTTCGACTCTTCGAATATGGAGGGTTTCCACCAGAAAGCAACTACCTGTTCCTTGGAGATTATGTTGACAGAGGAAAGCAGTCTTTAGAAACAATTTGTCTTCTATTGGCCTACAAAATTAAATACCCAGAGAATTTTTTCCTGCTCAGAGGGAACCACGAATGTGCCAGCATCAATAGAATTTATGGGTTTTACGATGAATGTAAGTAACACAGATGTGCATGTCTTTGGCTGGGGAAGCAGAGCAGGCAGTGGTGCGGTTGTAGCATTAAGATGGTTCTTTCCTCAGCTGCAGCTCCCTTCGCGTGCTTCATGGGGACCTGTGGCCTGTTTTAGAGGGGAAAGCATGTCTTTTTCCTGTTATCTAAGCCTCCAATTACAAAGCAGTAAGTGGGTAATGTTATTTATTGGCCACTGTAAACTCACAGTTCTCACTGGTACATGTTGTTAAAGTTCATAAGATAAGGTCATCTAAGGAAAAATGAGGGAATTTTACTTTCTGTGCTTTATAGATGCTCTTGTTTTCTTGGATCCAAGGGATGATGATGATGCATACTTGTATATTAACTGGGAGAATGGGCTGGTCTTTGTGGTTGTTACACTGCTTGTAGTCCTCTTGAGGTTAAGACCTCTAACTTTTTAATGTTAAAAAAAAAAAGGCTTTGCCCTTCTCTAGATGCAGTCATGTTGTGTTCTGTGCTGGTGATTTGACCAGAATGAGTGGTTTTCTTCATAAATGAGGCGCAGCATGTATGAAGCCTTCAGTGTGATGTGTGCTTGGTTGAAGCACCTGATATTTGCTCCTTCAGTAGGTGATTTCAGCTGCAGTTACTGGAACCAGTGTGTTAGCCTTTCAGTGAGAAAACGTGCTTGTACTTACCTGGTTATCATGAGCACTCCTGTCAAGCAGACAAGGTGTAGCTTTGTCACCATGAGTGCACTAAGGTCTCTTGTGATCAAGACTATACTGTAGACCTTAACCCTAAGGTAGCAAGTAGTTCTGCTTTGAAGCAGAAGTGTGTGTTTCAAAGGGTGTGACTTCATAAATCCTGATAACGTAGAGGAGAGCAAATGGTTAAATTAATGATATGCTGAAGCACAACTTGTGTTCTGGGGCGTACTTGGCTCGTAGCTGACAAGATGTACTCTCCATGTCTTGTTCTTCAGAGAGGAAACAAAGATGTCTGGTATTTCAGACTCCTCAGAGATTAATCACAGGCTTAGTCATATATCACAAATGTGTTCAGGGTTCATGTCTGTCGGGAGAGGCCCTTTGAAAGTAAAATTGTAGCAGGTTCATTTTTCAGTCCCATTTCTTTGCTTAGCAGGACTTTCTGTGAAACACTAGCAGAATTTTAAAGGAAATATGATTTCCAAGAATTTCTGTCTTCTCCTGAAGGAAACAACAAATAGCGAGAGTTCCTGAAATGGGTCATGTTCTCCAAGGGATAATTTTCCAAAGCTATGTTAGGACTGCAGAGTCCTGTGCTGCCCTCAGAGCTGTTGCAGAGCACTTTGCCACACTAAGAGATCTTTTCAACTTTCTTAAAAGCAATAAAGTGTGTCAGCAGGTAGCAGAGAAGATCATTGTGTGGAGGCTTGAATGCTTATGTTTTGCAAGCCCTTAAACTTAAGGCAGCCATGTTAGGTTGGTTATAGTTCTTTGAAAAGCATATTGATCAATTCTGTTTTTTCTTCTCCAAAATGTCTTCTAGGTAAGAGAAGATACAATATTAAGCTGTGGAAAACCTTCACAGATTGTTTTAACTGTTTACCAATTGCAGCCATTGTGGATGAGAAAATATTCTGCTGCCATGGGGGTGAGTAACAGTCCCTTGGTTGACAGAGGAGCTGTAGTGTTCTGGTATCCATCATGGCAACATCATGTTGACTTTGCAGAAACTTTAGGCATGTTAAATAATGCTTTATTCTTCTGAGTAAAGAGTCCATGTAGGTTTGTTAATGTGTCCGTGAGTTTATATACATTCTGAGAACAGATGTTTTTGTAGAATGGGTTGAAAGCACTGTTACTGGAAGATCATCCAGTAAAATCCCCCCACCATGAGCAAGGACATCTACCACTAGATGAAGGTGCTCAAAGCCCCACCCAGGCTGAGAGGTTTGGAGTTTCAGTGGTAGGGATTGGCTCTGTTATGCTGTGATACCTGCTTCGTGCACCTTTTCAAAGTAACACCCAAATGTTTTATCACCCACAAGTAATTGCAGTTGCCTGTGGAGGCATGGGTGAGAAATGCCACAAGGGCTGTTTGATACTGTATTTCAGCTTCCTTGTCTGATCCTTAAAGTAAACATGCCCTGTAGTTTCTAGTGTCAATGCCTCTTTTCCTTCACAGCTCTTCTAACAGACACTTGCAAAATATTACACTGAGATTATTGTAATCCTGTAAAATGTGGAAATGGCTTTGCTGGTCTTGCTTCATCTTCTAAAAGGTGACTTGTCTCTGCCACAAAAGCTTTACAAGAAAGGCTGGATTAAATGTCAGATAACGTTGCCATTGAGCGGCATAACGCTGCAGTGGTGAACTGGTTTGAACGCAGCTCATTTTTTGTCTTTGATTCCTCAGTCCTGCAGAGCAAAGTTGGACTAAAACGTGAACTACCTTAACTCTGTAAACAGGTTTGTCACCAGATCTTCAATCAATGGAGCAGATAAGACGAATTATGCGCCCCACTGATGTACCAGATCAGGGTCTACTCTGTGATCTCCTGTGGTCAGACCCTGACAAGGATGTCTTGGGATGGGGTGAAAATGACAGAGGAGTGTCCTTTACATTTGGTGCTGAAGTGGTTGCGAAGTTCCTCCATAAACATGATTTGGATCTCATATGCAGAGCTCATCAGGTATTTCACTCCTGTACTTTAACCTGTTGAATATTGGGTTCAGAGAGACATGAGGTGGTCATTTAATTCGATCCTCCATTCATGTCCTCAACACAGGACAAGCCAATGAGGACCTTGTCCAGACAAGTTTTAAATACGCAGACTCTACTCTGAATAACTTGTGCCCATGTCTAGCAACCTTTGTAATGAGCTTTTTTTTCTCAATACATATAAACTGATAATAAACTCTGATTCCTGAACAAGATTGTCTTGAACCTGTGATGCTGTTGCTGAATTGTATTCTGATGTGATACTCCTGTTTTTATGTTAAAAGTGGAGAACTTGTGCTGCTTAGATTTTTCTGTCTGCTGGCTCTGTTAAAGCTGCTTTGCACCTTGGTCATCCAGTCTGATATTTCTGCTCTTCTCTCTAAAGGTTGTTGAAGATGGATATGAGTTCTTTGCAAAGAGGCAGTTGGTAACTCTCTTCTCTGCCCCTAATTACTGTGGAGAGTTTGATAATGCAGGTGCCATGATGAGTGTGGATGAAACTCTAATGTGCTCTTTTCAGGTGTGTATCTGAAGATCTTATGTCACGCTTTGAATCTGCCCTATTTTGAATTGGTGCTTTTCTGTTTCAAAACAACAACACTTGTTTCAGATAAGTCTTTGAAGGTATCTCATGTGGGCAGGGCTGGACTGTTTGTACTCAGGTCTTTGAGAATATGATCAGCCCATGCTGGTATGAGTAGATGAACTGGTTTATGCTGAAATTAAATCATCCATCAGCTGTTAGCTGCCCTCCTCTGGCATGGGATCACCAACCAGCTGCCCAAAGCCTTTGTCCAAGCACTGAGAGGAACCTTTATTTCATGGCACATTCATGACTTGTCCAGATGGCCTAACACCCTTACTAGTGAATTAATTGTTTGATGGTAAGAAAGCTAAAACATTTTGCTGAACAACTGAACTCTTTTTGCAGATTTTGAAACCTGCAGAGAAGAAGAAGCCCAATTCCAGCAGACCTGTAACGCCTCCCAGGGGTATGATCACAAAACAAGCAAAGAAATAGTCACTCTGGCGCTGCCTTGTTGGGACTTGTACTATAGTATATAACCTCCATTTTTAAACTGTCATGTGTACTGTTCAGCTTGCTCAAAATAGATAAACGTGTTTGTGGTTTTCCTTTTGATTCAATGAGTGGCATTTGCTGGTTGTAACAGCGAATGAAAGACTTTTCTCCCTCCCAGGAAAGAGTTTTAAAATCCCCTTCCATTTGGTGTTCCAGCTGTACACTCCACAGCAGCTTATCCCATTCTCATGGGTAGTTTGTACAACTGACTCTCCAGTAGTGGCAATGCTTGTTTTCTTCTTTAGGATCTAAAGAGGGCACTAGTGTGCTGTGAGAGTAGAGATTTGTTACTGTCAGAATGACATACTGTTTATACAGACCACTGTGAACTTTTCTTTTTTTTTTACATTCAATTTTGTTTTAAAGGGATTGCTTTTCTTTTAATGTCTCATCTTCTACACGTTAGTTTTATTGCTGTCAACGTTAGGAGTAACATTGAATCTTGCCAGCATCACTGGTATGATGTATATTTAATTCAGACACACTCCCTCTCTCCGTATACTTCAGATGACAAAGCCATTGTTTTAAGTGTTTGTGTCCTTCCTGAAGCCAAAGTTTGCTTAGAAAACTTGGTACACACCCCAGCAATCCGAGCTTGTGGGGCTTCCCGTCCACGCCTCCTCCTGGAGACTGAGGAAGTCCTGGCTGGAGTAGGCAGCAGAAGTGCTGTGCTGTCTCTTCTGTTCTTGACCACCGTAAACACTTTTTGTACTGTTTCCGTGCGTTCCATCATTTGGACAGTCTGATGGTGGTGTCAGTCCTTGCAGCCACTCTCAGACAGCTGGAGGTGACCCAAATGGTTCTAGATCTGCCCAAATGGTTTGTGCTTTTTAGTTGAAAGACTTTGTTCTACAAAGAAACCTAGCAAAGAGCTTGAGGAGCCAACCGGAGGCATCGATCTTGACCACTGGTTTATATGAATCTCACAGAATCTTGTTTTTTAAAACCTGTTAATCTTTTTTGAACAGATAACAGTGTACAATACCATGTAGTGAGAATCACTTATTAAATGAAGAAATTGTTAAACCCTCTCGGTGTCAGTTTATCACCACTGCTAGCAGAGGACCTGGCTTAGGTAAATAAATTGTTCTGGAAACCCACAAGTTCTTGGTTTGGATTTGTCTGAGCTACAAGCACTAGAGGAATGTTTTTAACCAGTGCTGATGGAGCTTTAGAATTGCAGAATTGTTTGGGTTGGAGAAGACCTTTTAAGGTCATTCAGTCCGACTGTTATCTAACTCTGCCACATCTGGTGTTAAACCATGTCCCTTGACACCATGTCTCTGCCTCTCTTGAACCTCTCCAGGGATGAGAATTCATCCCTCTCTCTGGGGAAGCCTGTTCCAGTGTTTGAGAACCCATTTCAGGAAAGTTTTTTTCTAATGTCCATTTTAAACCTCCCTTGATGCAACTGCAGGCCACTTCCTCTTTTCCTGTAACACGGGAACATGATACTCAAGTCCAAGGCCCTCCCATTAGTGGGAGACAGCATCATGGGCCTGCAGAGCTGCTCTAGAACAGCCACAGGGATAAAATTCTTTGCTTGGTGGAGCCTGACTCTGAGGAGGGAGCTTGTCAGTGAATGCCCAGCTCAGTTAAACGCTGGCTCTGCTTTTCAGTCCTGCCCAGCAGGCGAGTTTCCCTTCATCTCTGGAGCAAGCCAAGCTTTTTTGACAAGAATGTATCTTTGGGGCAGCCCCTAGCCATTGATTGTTTTGTTTTGTTTCTGATGTATTTCCCTGCCAAATCAAAGAGCCATTTTCCTACTCTGAAAACTTTCCTTCCTCTAAAGCTAACTAATCAAACCACCTCTTGGTAACTTTTGATGAGCTCATTGGATGAAGTGTCAGAGATTGCCTGTTAAAGGCTTTCTCAAATTTGCTTTCACCCTCTGAATCGTACTTGTGGTTTTCTTTATAGCTCTGTAATTTTTCTCCTTCCTTGTAAAACAGTTGCCTGTGTGCCTCTTACTGATGCAGCGTGGAACCAGTTTGCACTTGTATCTACAGGAGAATTAATTCCTCTCTACCACCATGGTTAACTCACTAGCCATTCTGCGTGTCACCCTGTCACACTTTTTTGCTCTGTGGTTTGTTTTTTCTCTCCTCAAATGCAGCTTTGGTGACACGCAGACCTATTCTGGGCTGAGCTTTCTGCTTGGCTGCATTCCCTGGGGGTGGTTCACACACCTCAGGCTGCCCAGCTGCTGGGTGAGGGAAGTCTATGGGTGGAGGTGGAAAGGTTCCTACTCCACCACAGA
The DNA here is from genome assembly GCA_013400475.1 of Tricholaema leucomelas. Taxonomy (NCBI): domain Eukaryota; kingdom Metazoa; phylum Chordata; class Aves; order Piciformes; family Lybiidae; genus Tricholaema lacrymosa; species Tricholaema leucomelas. The sequence goes on along the minus strand of WAAF01009768.1, from coordinate 1,448,754 downwards.
GACAGGACAGAAGAGCTGCTGAGCTCACCACGGCCTGTGATCAAAAGCTCAGAGGCGTGTTTTGTGCCTATTTGTTAGGGCTGTGTGTTTTGATCAGTGGAGGGAGAGGAGGAGCAGCACCTGCCAATTTCCTACTGCTTTTCCATAATGATAATTGGAGGAACATCTTGTTGACATGTGGGATGGACAGAACAGCACATGAGCCTTTGAGGGCCTTCCGCCTGGCCCAGGGCTTTGTGGACATTGAGTGGCAGATTGTAGAGGGAGGCTCCCAGTCCTCAATGGAGATCTCCACAAAAGGCAGCAGGAAAGTCATCATGAACCCAAGTTTTATTCAACCCTTGTCTTGGGCCTGTTGCTATAGGCCCAGGTCTAAAAACTGTTGTTACTCTGGGCAATGATCTGAGATGTGATCCATCAACTGGGGTGTTGCTCCAGGTAGTGTCTGCTTTCTCTGAGATGAAAGAAGTCCTCTTTGCCATCCAGCTGTCAAAAGGCCATTTTCCAGCACAGGTCATCTCTGATGGTTCCTAATTTGCTCTAGGATGTGTCATTGCTATGGCAGCTTTCAGTCTCGAGTAAAGGGAAGCTGTTTTAGTTCAAAAACAAGAATTTTGCTTGCAGAGTAATACCTAATCCCCAGCAGTACTCAGGCCTCTATGTGAGGGTATAGAAATTTTGGGCACACAAGTCACTGATGTGTATAACTTACTGTAGACCCAGGTTTAACCTCTGAATGACACTGTTGAGTGAGAACTGGATCAAGAAAAGGACATCTTTGAATAAAAACCTCAAGCAGTTCTTATTCATTGTAGCTTGCAATGTATGCTCTTAGAATCACAGAATCAAAAAGGTTGGAAGACACCTCCAAGATCATGCAGTCCAGTCTATCACCCAGCCCTATCTGGTCAACTAGACCATGGCGACTCCACCTCCCTGGGCAGCCCATTCCAATGCCAATCACTCTCTCCACAAAGAACTTCCTCCTAACATCCAGCCTAGACCTTCCCTGGCACAACTTGCGACTGTGTCCCCTTGTTTTATTGCTGCTTGCCTGGCAGAAGAGAAAACCCCACCTGGCTACATCCTCCCTTCAGGGAGTTGTAGACAGCAATGAGGTCTTCCCTGAGCCTCTTCTAGGCTGCACACCCCCAGCTCCCTCAGCCTCTCCTCACAGGGCTGTGCTCCAGGCCCCTCACAGCTTTGTCGCCCTCCTGTGGACACCTTCCAGCACCTCAACATCTCTTGAATTGAGTAGCCCAGAACTGGACACAGCACTCAAGGTGTGGCCTGACCAGTGCTCAGTACAGGGGAATGATAACCTCCCTCGTCCTGCTAGCTACACTGTTCCTGATCCAGGCCAGGATGCCACTGGCTCTCCTGCCCACCTGGACACACTGCTGGCTCATGTTCAGCTACTCTACCAGTCCCCCCAGCTCCCTTTCTTCCTGGCTGCTTTCTACCCACTCTGTCCCCAGCCTGTAACACTGCTAGGGGTTGTGGCCAAAGAGTAGAACCCTGCACTTGGCCTTGTTCAATCCCATTGGCCTCTGCCCACCCATCCAGCCTGTCAAAGTCCCTCTGCAGGGCTCTGCTACTCTCCAACAGATCCACACCTGCTCCTAGCTTGGTGTCATCTGCAAACTTACTGATGCTGGACTCAATGCCCTGGTCCAGATCATCAGTAAAGATATTAAACAGGACTGGGCCCAGCACTGATCCCTGGGGAACACCATTAGTGACAGCTGCCAACTGGATGTGGCATCATTCACCACCACTCTGGGCCCAGCCCTCCAGGCAGTTCTTGACCCATATCAGAGTGAATCTGTCCAAGCCAGGAGCTGCCAGCTTTGCCAGGAGCTTCTTGTGGCAGACGGTGACAAAGATTTTGCTGAAGTCCAGGTGGCCTACATCCACAGTCTTCCCCGTGTTCACCAGGCAGATAACCTGATCATAAAAGGAGATCAGGTTGGTCAGGCAGGACCTGCCCGTCCTAAACCCATGGTGGCTGGGCCTGCACCACACATGCTCCTCAAGGACTGCAGGCAGCCACTCAGTCTCTAAGGTAGAGCTCTTTCCAGGCAGTCTGGTTTTCTACCCTCTCTGCTTCAGTCGAGAAGAAGGGCTTGAGTCTCTGGGATTCCAGTCTTAGAAAATATCTTTCTGATGTTTGGTTTTCGTGGGCAGTTGTGTTTAAGTTTTAAAAGTCCTTTGTAAGATGCTGTCCAATCCCCTCTCTCTCCCACTGGCCATCTTCTGTCCCAGTTGAACTTTGACAGTGGGTGATCAGTACTGATGCTTGGTCCCTCATACTGGAATGTAACTGTGAGACCGACAGAGGGAGACTTGAACAGAGTGCCCAGAGAGGTGGTGGAGTCTCCTCTGGAGACTTTCAAAACTTATCTGGACGTGTTCCTGTGCAAACTACCCTTGGTGATCCTGTCTTGGCAGGGAGGTTGGATACAATGATGTCTGGAGGTCCTTTCCAACCTCTAAAGTTCTGTGATTCTGTGACACAGCAGCTGGTGGTGGTCCTGGGACTGGTGAAAATGCTGAGGAAGTTATCAGACTCCAAGCTCAGTCCTGGTGCTTTGGGGAGTCCATGCACTTCACCTTCTGCAGCTCAGGCCCATGGTCCTGACTCCCATCATCCCAGAGCAGAGAGGCTCAGCGATTACTAAGACTTGGCTCGTGAGAAGGTGCTGTTACTGTAAGAAGTGCAGAAACCAGGGGTTTAACCTACTGGGAGGAGGTGTAAGGTGAGGTAGTTGAGCTCCTCCTGCTCAGGTACTACAATGCTGGATTCACCCTTAAATTACATCCTCGGCAACAGCCTAGGCCTTACCAAGAGCTTCATGGCTCTGCTGGTGCTGTCTCCTCCCACCAGTCCACCAGAGAGTCTCTCAGTTGTGAGCTCTGTGTCCATACACTGATTGTTGGGTAAGTTCTAACAGCATGGCTTCACTTCTGTGACCAGCCCGGGAGCTCCTCTCGGCAGCCATTCGTGGGCTGGGTGAGCCTATGCTGGTCTGTGCTACAAAGGGGACTCAGTTGATGAGGGAGCAAAACCTGTCTGTTTTCTTGTTAAAAATCTCCTCACTGAAATGAGGTCAGGTCTGTTGAGCTCTCAGCAGCTCTGCCATCTGCAATTGCAGGTCTGAGCTGGTGCGTTCCATCATTAGCTGCTTGTTCTGGTGCTTACTGGAGTCAGCTGGGACCTGAATGAATTAGCTGGAAACTCCCAGGATAAAACTCCTCCCTGCTGCAGCTCCAGGGTTGTGCCTTTGCTGTCTCGCTGCTCGGCTCTGTAAGTATGTGGTTTGTGGTGATGGTGAAGGGTTTTAGAGCTCCGGGAGGGCACTGTCTGTGGTGATTCCTCATCGACTTGGGGAAGAGGATGGGGACAGGTCTGTGCACTTTGGGATGAGGCATGAGGAATTTTTCATGTTGCAGGGAGGTTTAGACACTTTCTAGAAGAAAACTTTGAAAATAAGCAAATGCCTTTAGGCTTTTAGAGTACAAAATTTGAGAGATGTTTCTTCACTGGAGCAGAATTAGGAACGTTCCAGGTTTGTCCTTGCAGAGGCAGGGTCAGAGGTGGGTCCCCAACTTTTTCTGCAGCCAGGTTTGCTCAGGCCACTCCCAAAGCAGCTTGTGTTCTGCGGCTGGACAGGGACCCTAAATAAAAGGAGCTCTTCAGATAAAGCATGAGCCTGTGAACGAGGGGAGGCTACCGCGGGCCTGATTTCTGGGGTTTACACTTCTCTAATACCTTTGACCCCTGGACCTCCACCTACTTGGTGGGGCTAATCCGTGCCCAGCAGAGCCTCAGGATTGCATTTCACGCCTGGAAGTCCGCTCGCTGTGCTGGGGGAAGGGGAGGCTGACCACCAAAAAGTTTAAAAACAAAAAGAAGAAAAAAAGTTGTAACTGCATCCGGCGAGTCCTGTTCCGGCAGGAGCGGCAGGGACGAGCCGAGCGAGGCTGCGAGGGAAAAGGTACCAAAAAGGAAAAGTGGGAACCCCGGGCGGACGGAGCCCCCGGGCCGTGGACTCCAGATCTCCGTAGAGCCTTCTCATGTGGGGGAGGGTTGGTGGGAAGGGACCCGGCGGGGCCTGGCCGCGAGTGGCGGGGCCGGCCCCAGCCGTGGAGTCAGAGGCGGGGTCGAGGCAGAGCAGGGCGGCGGCAGGCGCAGTCGGGACGTGCACGGTACCGGGGGCACGGGGGCAAGGGGAACGGGAAGGGGACTGGGGGAGCGGCCATGGCGCTCCCGGGGCTCGGCTCAGCAGTGCCAGGCCTGGGGCGAGGGACGGTTGCAGCGAGGTCTCCTCTGGGGCCGCCACGTCCTTCCCCGCCGAGGTTTCTCCGGGAGCGGGTAGCAGACGTGGTCGTGTCGGCCGGCCTTGGGGATGGGGCAGGTTGGGGAGCAACCACTGCCTAGGTCCCAGTTATGCCGCCCAGCGGTGGTGGCTCCAGGCTCCGCGGCCCGAGTCAGCCCTGAGGGGGTTCCGCCACGAACCGGGGCCTTGATATGCCGGGACAGCTCCCCGCGGGGCTCCGGTGCCTGGGAACGAAGGTGTTTCGTGGCAGCGTCCCTGAGGCCATCTCCATCCCCGACAGCGGGTGACGAGGTCGCCCGGAGCCCATGTGCCCCCCCAGAAGCCACCACTGCTGGGAGCAGATCCCCTGGGACCCCCAAGACCTCCATTTGCAGGGAGCTGAGGGGAGTGGGAGCTGCCCCTGGGCACGGGCAGACCCACGGCGACTCCAGCGGGACAAGAGCTTGGTCTAAGCCCCCTGGACTGCTTTGGCCGGGACCTCATGTACAGAGGGTTAAGGCAGCCGTGGGGATGTGGTTGCGTGGTGGCAGCAGGAGGCTTGTGGGCCCTGCAGCCTCGCCGGGCTGGCCAGAGAGGAAGGGTAAACTGGGAGGGCTGGGACAGAGCTCGCAGGTGCAAATGGAGGCTCTCCTGTGGCCGTTCTCGATGTCAAGCTACAACTGGGATCAGCTGTGGGATTGGGGTAGTCCTGCCCCTTGCTGGGTGCCTTCAGGGATGGGCTGAAGCTGAGATGCCGAAGGATGAGGTTGTCTCTAGGGGATGCAGGTGGAAAAGATAGGAGAGGACAGCATTGCCAGACAGGCTGAAATGTGAGCATCTCCCCTTCATTTGGCCTGCAAAAGGCTGAACTAGTGGCAGCCCTCGATGCTAATGGAGGCCGCCAATGTTAATGGAGGGAGTGATGGCTGATCTTCAGCTTCGTGATGTGGCTGGAGGCTGTGGTGTCCTCGTTAGCCTGGGGGCACCTGGGCTACAACAGTGGCCACCTCAAGGGACAACAGCAGCTTTGGGAGCTCAGTGGAGAGTTTGTCTCAGACCTGATGCTAACAGCAGTTTGTCCCAGCATGTAGGGGATGAGAGAGGAAATAACCTGCTCCCAGCCTCTGATCAGTAACTTCCGTCAATCAGTGTCTAACAGAAACATGAGGACTCCTTCCAGCTGGAAATCAGCAGCTGCCTCTGGCATCATGAGATGCAAGATAAGGGCTGGGGTTTTAGTTCTATAATCGATGCTTTGTTCTGAGATGTTTGGAAATACCTCGTGAGGAAGTTCCTTGCTTCAAAGCAGCAGGACGGGGTGCGCACAGCAGCGTGGAGGTGGCGGGGGCTGCGTGGCACACGGTGGGAGGTGATGCAAAGCAAGTGGCACCACCGTTAAGCAATTTCCCGTCAGCAGGGCCCGTCCACACCGTCTGTCTGCATCTGAACGAAGTGTCACGCTCATGTCATGCTTGCTGTGGTGAAACGAGGGAGGTTCAGCATCCTTGGCCAGATCTGAGTGGGGAGGTGACACTGCTCATCCCTCAGACTCTAGCCCGGTGATGCCAGCTTGATCCAGAGCCATGTCCAGGTACTTGAAGCACTTCACGGTGGTGGGCGATGATCCTGTGCAGTGGAGCAATGACTATCAGAAGTGGGAGGAGGAGGAGGAAGCTGGGGAGAATGGGGCAAAGCAGCAAGATTCGGAGATCAAGCTGGAGCCTACCAGGAGCCGTGTCTCCTTCCAGGATGTGATGAAAAAGCTCTTCAGCTCCCACAGGTTTCAGGTAAGGCAGAGCAAACCTGGGCCAAAGGGGAATGAGGGTGAGATTTGGCCAAAGGCACTTGTGACAATAAAGCTTGTGAGCACTCATGGTGCCCACGGGAACAGCTGCTACTCCTAGCTGAGCCATCCTATCCGAAACAAGCTGCTCTGCAGTGGGCACAGATGTTTCCTGAGCGGTGATGAGCCTCGGTGCACTCCTGTCATGGTGCCAGCACAGGCACGTGCTGTCCCCTAGATTAAACTTCCTGAGACCTTCCCAGGCTAAGTGGTGGGGAATGGCTGAGCCAGGTGGTTTTGTGTTGGTGGCACTGTGCAGGACTAACCCACTGACCTAGGGCTGCAGGAGGGAGAGTTCTGGGTAGATGCAGCAGAAAGCTCTGTGAAATGCCACCAGCCAAATCAGGGACATAGGGCAGGGTCTGGCTGGATACCGTTGAGGCGTGTTTAAGTGAAGGCTGCATTAGAAGAGGGTTTCACATTGGTTCTTCTCCTCTGACAGATCGTGGTTGTCTGCTTGGTCATCTTTGATGCCTTATTGGTCCTTGGGGAGTTGCTTATGGACTTGAAAATCATCCATCCAGACAAATACAATATAACCCCAAAGGTAAAGTGCAGGGAAGTGTGCAAGTGAACCATGATTTCACTCTCTTAGGTGTTCAAAGCCCACTAGATAGGACAACCAAGTAGGCAGAACCTTGACCTTTAGCTTTGCTGAATCAGCAGTCACAGGCACATGGATGAAGGTCTCGCAAGGACTTGTGTGGCAGCCCTGCACTGTCCACCTCGCTTTACTCGCACTGGTCTGTGCAGCAGCCTCATGTTCCCTTGGGCTGCAGCAGGGCTGAATCACTCTTGCACTCCTCTGGTTGTCTTCATGCCTCCTGGTCTGGCTTACGCAAAGCTGCTGTCTGCCCAACTGTGCTGCTCTGATTATCCCTTAGAGCAGAAGAAAAGTTCCCAGCTCTCCTCCCAGAGCCAAATCAGACATGCCCTGGAGCCAGCCTGCCCTGCTCTCAGGCACTCAGGAGGGGTTCCTGGCCTTACACTTGTGCTGCTTTTTCCCAGGTTTTCCACTACCTCTCCCTCTCCATTTTAACAATCTTCCTGGTTGAGGTGGGGTTTAAAGTCTTCATCTACAGGCGAGAGTTCTTCCACCACAAGTTTGAGGTGCTGGATGGGATTGTCGTCATCGTCTCGTTTATCCTCGACATCGTCCTCATCTTCCGGGAGCACGAGTTTGAAGCTGTTGGGCTCCTGATACTGCTGCGGCTGTGGCGGGTGGCCAGGATTATCAACGGTGGGTGCGCGTGGTCGGGATGAGCAGGGGTTGGCTCTTCCAGCCTTGCGGGAGTTAACCTGGCCTCGCATCTTTGTTTCCTTCTCAAAGCGATTTGCAAGACCCTGGGGTCTTGCTCTCCCAGCAAACTCAGTTTCACCTGTGTGGCCTTTGCTGCTGGACTGTGCCCTGCATTCATCTGGAATTCTTTCTGGAGCAGCAGCCGTGTGACGCATTTGTTGGTGCAGTGCGGGTGATGGGGGCACAGCAGCTGGCCTGGGCTAGCAGGGACACTCAGCTTTAGCACAGCAGCAGTGGGCACATTTCCTGAAGAGTAATCCGTAGTCTGTTCTTGTATCCCTCCCTCCTGGAATGGAAGGGTTTGCATCTGCAGTTTGTGTTGTAGGATCCTTTTGGCAACACTAACAGGGGAACAGGTTAAAACCCTGCCCTCCTGAATTTGCTGCTGCAGCAGAGAGGGGTTTACTGGTCTGGTTTCTGCTGTAACTGTCTCATCACCTCTGGGGATGCTGCAGGGAACATCCCAACCTCACTTGGGATCTTTATTTGAATTCATAAAGTTTACCATAAAAAGAGAAATAGAAAATGTCCCCAGATCAGACCTTAGTGACTCTGCTGTTGTAGTTAAAATTAGTTGGTAAATCTAGACACTTCTGAAGCTGTAGCTGGAAACATTTTATTCCTTTTCTGGGGGTTCAAAAACTGTGGCAATGGGATTATCCTGAATTCCTGCATGAAACTTCAGCCTGAGTGCTATTCTGTGCCTGGGAGTGTGCTGTTGGTGGGTGCTCCGTACTTGACGCAGCTCTAAGTTTTGCTAGCTGAAATAAAAAGGAAGGATGGCTGGGACCATGTCCCTTTTGATGGGGAGATTGTGCCTGATCAGCAGCAGTGGCTTGGAAATGGGGAAATGTGAAAGCAGCTCACAGCTCTCTTTCAGTTCAGAGTGAAAAACAGAAACCAGATTTGTGTGAGCCACAGGAACTTCAGTGGTTCTTGACATGCCATTTTACAGCAGAAAACCAATACTGCATTTACAAGCAAATCTCTTTGCCCTTGGGTGCTCCTGGCTTCCCCCAAGATTTTTGCCGTGGTGCCCACTTGCTTTGAACAACAGAGGGAGCAAAGAAAAAATCTGCCCCAAGTTCTGGGTGTTGTGTGTCTGAGCCTAGGCATGGTTCACTGCCTGCAGTCACTGGTGGTGGCACAGGACCAGGTTACAGGCAGGTGGGCAGTGGTTGATGTTATCAATGCAAATCAGCAGCATTGCTGCTTTGGTCTTCAGAGAAATGAACCCCCAAGCCTGCAGCACGTGTTGGTGCCTGCCTTCCTGCATGTTGTTCTGTTAGCTGCCAGTGCAGAGCCCTGTTGGGTGGGAAGAACCTGATGTTCTTGGTGCTCCTACCAAACTATCGTTTTTTGGTTGTTGGGTTTTTTTTTCCCCTCTCTCTAAGAAAAGGGTGGGAAGAAAATGTCTTTACTGTGGGGGCTGAGTTCATGTGTAATAACCTCACAAGATTGCAGTAGAGAAGTGACACCTCTGCTTAACAAGAAACAGTGTCTTTACTGCAGCCACACGGTATGAAAACCTGGAGGACCTGATGGTGTGCCATGTCCTGCTCCACTGGCTGGAGTGATTGACCCTGGGGCTGGACAAGCCCTGTGCCCCAGGCTGTGCTGTGTACTGCTCTTAGAGCAGAGCTCCCCAACTCTATGAAACCAGCTTGTGACAACAGTGCTGCCAGTTACATCCCCACCAGGCTCTGCTGAGGGAGCAAATTGAAATTCAGGATTTGAGTGACAGTCTGACTGATTAATTTGGCTCAGAGGCCAGACTGCCTCTTCCCAGCAGAGTACTGGTAACTGAATCCCTGGGGTGGCCAATTTAAAGCCGCCCTCATTAAGAAAAGCACTTGGGAAGGGTGGTTTGAAGCTGACAGGACTAGAGCTGGAAAGAAGCATGTTTAACATCTTGAGCACAGACCCTGCTGACCTCCTGCTCGTGGCTGGTTTACGTTGTAAAATGAATCCACTGTGAATTGTTTTGCAGGAATCATTTTGTCAGTGAAGACCCGCTCTGAACAGCAAGTGTCCAAGCTAAAGCAAGCAAACCTGAAGCTTGCACTGAAGGTGGAACAACTGGAAAACAACTGCATGGAGAAGGTAAGAAACCACTTTCGACTTAACCAGGGTTTACTTGGATCCTTTTGCAAGATTGCTGCTCTCACCCTGGTTTCTTCATCAGAAAGCTGTGGGCTAAACTGGGTTGAGGAACCACAGTCTGGCCTGGCCTGTCTGTGTTTCCTGCCAAGGGGTGACAGCTACCTCTGCCCTACTTATTGCAGCCAGGTTGTCCTGTTTTACTCCAGTTGGATACCTTAAAATAGTTTCCCAGGTTCCTACAGATCTCCCCACTGATGAAATGAAAGAGCCACAGAAATTATTTGCCTTTTGTTTCCAACAGGAGCAAGAAATTGAGAGGCTTAACAAGATACTAAAACAGCATGGACTCAGCAGCGAGCGAAAATAGGCAGTCAGTTTCCTGAGGTGCCCTGGAGAGTGCCGTCTTGTAACCTACCAGTCTGACCTGAAAGGTTTTGCTGTCTCTTTGCTTTCTCTTGTATAGTGTTGTCTATAAACATTTTCTATTTGACCAGGTTTTGATTAACATCTTAGGATTGCAGAATAGTTTTGTTGGAAAATTAATCAGGTGTGCTCCCTGTAAACAGTGATTTCATACGACCTTTATTGGACAAATGTACAGTCAAAGCTGCAAAATAATTTAATAAAGACCCATCTTTACAAGCTAAACAGCCACAAAAGGGTCACTCAGTTGAAATGTCTTTTCTTTTTTTCTGTGACAATGTCCTTTGTTTGCAACATCTTGTGGAAACTCGAAGTACACATGATAAGAATCCAGGCTGAGCAGGTCGTTCCTTCTCCCAGCGCTGACCACTCATCACTAGTATGTCTCTTCTTTGCCAACCATTCTTCTCATGCCGTTGGTAGTTTCCTCCTTTCTGTTGCTGCTTGTGCCACTTTGTTATTTATATAACATCCCTTTCAAAAATACCAGCATGCTCCTCCCCTTAGCTGACAATCAAATTGGCACTGAAATAGAGGCAAACCTGTGCCACCTTATGTCAGAAAATGCTTTGTTCTCCCTAGCAGATCTGAGCTACAATACTGAATTCTCTCCTTTCTTCTTCCAGTTTGTGTTCATTTGCAGCCTGTTGGGCTACAAAGTTCTTTGTTTCCACAGCTCATAAATCAACATGGTAAAAGTGGAATATATAAGGACAAATGGAGGTGAGTGGACTGCTGGGAACAGTTTGATTTCAGAATAGCCATTAAAGAGCATATTCTAAAGGACCAGGCTGGTGTTTGGACACAACCTGACTTTTTCCAGGTACCAGAAGGTCCCTGTGGAGAAGCTGTTTTATACTGAGTAGGGTTCAGCAAGTGGGACTTTGGAAAGCTGCTTGACTGTGGTAGGCAACTCCAATTGATTTCAGCCAGAGGCAGCGGGAAGGGTCATCGAGTTTTTCTGAAAGCATCACTTAATGGCTTGGATCATTAAAGAAAGGTAATTAATTAGTGGTTTGGGGAAAATAGCTAGAAATATGTGGCTTATTCATCTATGAAAACAGTTAAGGAGAGGCCTTATCTAATAGCAGGATTGCTTTAATTAACAATGCAGCTCTGCTGTTCACAGAAGAATGAAGCCTCATTTTCCATGGAGCTGTACCACATCACTGTGCTCTTCCTTTCCCTCTCCTGTCTCCACACTGCCAGGCAGGCAGCTTGGACTGGAGTTGCTTCAGAGCATCTGATGGTGGCTGCATACCTGCTGACTGGCCAGCCTGAGCCATCACCATGTTCACACTGCAGCTTTTGGCAGATCTATAATTGCGAACTTTCCATTTAATGTGGGTTTTTTTACCCAAAGCTTCTGAGAACCCTCACAAGAGCTCACCCTTACTCCCTTGGCTAATTTTAGTCCAGTGTGTCTACAATTTAGAAGGAAGTGATGGTCCCTCACAGTAACTGGCTTCAAGAAATGGCCAAAAAAGCAGAAATGTGGCTTGGTTAGGGTTTCTAATCCATACTTACCTCAGACAAATGGAAAGAAAAAGTCAAAGGGTAACTTCACATTAATGGTAGGCCAAGCTTTATAGCCTGGTACTGCAGGTGAAGAAACATCAGTGAAAACAACAGAACTCATTACTGGAATAGTCCTTTCTCTTCCTGAGGGAAGCTGCAATGAAAATACAGATGGACATCATTTTCAGCCTTCTCTTTGTCCAGCTGCTTAGTGGAGACTGGGTTATATTTTCAGCTGTTATTTGTATTAAGTATTTTTTCACACACAGTTGCATGTTTCTTTCCATGGATGACGTACAGAATTTTACTGAGTGTGCTTTGGCAAGCAGCCCACAGTCGTGTTTGAGTTGGAACTGGAGCTGCTGGGTGCAATATGTTCTAATATGAAGTGTTAACTTCAGATAAAGAGATTAACTGGGTCACTGTGGCACAGCTGATACCTAAGCAAAACAAGCTTGCTCTTATTTTCTTTTTAATCTTAAATCCTGTAATTTAATTACATACCTGCTTCAGTGTGGTGGTAGTGATTGTTGCTGTAACATTGACTATCCTGGCTTGTGGATTGACGAGGGATCCATATTTAGTCCACTTCACTTCTATTTCAAGTGATACTGGTATTTGGCATGAGCTCTGAAAAGTGTTATACATCCCTTTATTGTTTGACTTGTACATAAGTGACCACATTAATTATTCATTTTATTAAACTGGCACAATGCCCCCAAGAAAGCTCACTTCAGGTTACCAGAGCAACACCACCATGCCTGTGCCCTGGCCTGCTGCCTGTGCAGGCAACAGGTACCTGCAGCCCTGGCTTGGGAGTGTGCCTGTGGTTTCTCTATAGTTGATACACCCACTTGGTAACTGCACTTCAGGTAGGACTCCTTTACCTAAGCAGGGCAGGACTTTGGCTCCTAGAGTGCTGAGCTGGCTCTCTTGAAGAGCTTATATCAGTAATACCACTGAGACAGGAGAAAATCCTTACCTCTGCTAGGGCAGAACTTTAAAGCCTATAATGTTAACTATTTTTTAGTAATAGTAATTATTCTTTTTTTCTTGAAATGTCAGGTTTCTGGTTACAGAAATCATTCACTGTTTAGATGCAGAAGCATGCAAGAAACCTATACACACACTCTCACTAAGGGGGTGATGTTGTTCAGCATGTGCCAAGCAGCACTGCCCACCAGCAGGGATGATGCTGAGCTGGAGTGGGGAAGGGCCAGAAAAGGGAAAATTTTAACAAGAGTTGTAGTATTTGGGTCATTGTTTATGTGCTTTAAAGGGTTCTTGCTGTCTTAGTCTGATCTCGTGTAAGAGCACCTAGGAGAAACACTGATTCTATTACTTTGCTCTTTCAGTTTTGCTATTTGTGCTTCATCCCATCCCAAGAGCAAGACTAGAACTCATTTTGCACCTAACATGTTGTTCCAATCCATAACCGAGGTGCCTGGATACCAGCTTCATTGGAAATCCTGTCCTTACAGCAAGACTGAAACCTCTTGCTTTTTAATATTCCAGGAGGAGTATACTCCATTTTTAACCCCCTGTAGTTCTGAGAAGCCTAAGCTGGTACTGCAGTGCAGGTACAGATCTTAGGAGAGGGGAGAGTAAGAGTAGAGGGAGGGTGGTAGTGGTGTAACTCACTTGTTCTGAGATGTGGAGGTGAGTTATTGGCACCCAGTCGAGCACATCCTGGGCTTGAGAATTTCCAAAGGAGGCCACATACTGAGGGAAACTTTGTCCCTTCAGTAAATCTAGGAGGGTCTGAGCCAAGGGCTGACATTTCATAGCTGCTGTAATTCTTCCAGGGGAAAATAAAACACAAAAAAAAAAAAAGCAGAATCCATCACTTTGGCACAGAAATAAATTCTCCTTGCTCTCATGCACTGGCTATGCTTGCTAATTTACACAATGTTTTCAAGAGAAAGGCCAGTGTTAATTGAATTACTTTTTTTATAATTAAACAATCCATTCCTACTACTCCTAGGGCAGTGTAAGTGTCCCAGGACCTGGGCAGACCCTGGTGGAAAGGACTGTCAGAGAGTTAAAAGTACTGCATCCAAGAAAGCCACAGAAATGTCCCCTTACCGTAAGGTACAACCTGCTACCATGTTGTAACCAAATAATATTGGGGTTCTGGCTCCCTGTGCTGCCAGACAGTCCTGGCTGGATGTGCTCTGCAGAAGGGTGAGCTGGCTGAATTTGTTAGTAGTCTGAATGATGCCAGATGTAGCATTGCAGTTAAAGGGAAATTCAGTACTTGATGTATTTCATGATTGAAAAATCCTTCATCATCTCCTTAAAATAGATCTGACAATAATAATTTGGGATTTCTCTTACACTGTGAAGAAGCAGTGGAGAGTACAATGAAGGTCTGAATCTATCTCATTAAAGAGCCTCAGAAGACTGCAGTCAGGACTGAGTAATTTACTACCTTTAAAATAGCCCCCCAAAGAGATACTTTTGGATAGAGCAGATATATCTGTTATATATACACCATCTCAACAGGGAAAGGATATCCTTGTGGCCGGTAGCCTGCTCTTATAGGCAGTCCAGTGACATAACCAGGGTTACCACTGAGAGGAACTGGCTCTGTATTTGCCTGCAGTGCAAAAGGAGAGTGTTAGTTCTGATTCTGTACAGACAGGGCTGGAAAACACAGAAACACTTCACTTTATTACAGGATTATTAACTGACTTGAACAACAGAGAAGTTGTGGATGCCTCTTTGCAAGAAGTGTTTAAGACCAGGCTGGACGAGGCTTTGAGCAACCTGATCTAATGTGAGGTGGGGAGTCTCTGCCCATGAAAGGGGAGTTGGAACTTGATGATCTTTGAGGTTCCTTCCAATCCAAACCATTCTGATTCTATGATAGTAGTAAGGCTGCTCTGTAGGATTGTAACTGTTCTCTAACACTGGAGCAGGCTTTGCTTTCTCTGCATACAGTAACAGTCACAAGCTGACTTCTAAATGTGAAAAAACAGACTTCAGGGACCTTTACTGGCCAGTTCTGAAATGCTACCTCATTTGTGTACCCAGGGCAAGTTACATTTTACCTTGCTGCTAACAATTGTTCCGATTCAAGTTTAATAAGTTTGGTAATTAAATGTCTTTCACCAAGCCACCTGTAACATCTCCAGCAGTTACCTGAGTAAAGCTGATTTCAAAGCTCTGCTGTATGGAAAGTGCTTCTTCATTAATTGTCCCCAAGACAAAAGCAGCAGCTGCTTCTATTATTTCTCCTGCCTCCGTGTAGGTAATGTGATAACTCACCTGAAAATGAAACATTTTATCTATTCATTAGAACACATATGTAAGAGTATGAAACTAGAGAAAAAAGGAATTTAAAACTCCCCAAGTATTGTTTTCTGTCTTTTCTTGCTTAAGAAACACTCAACTACGTGAAATATATCCTCTAGACTAGAGGCTGAAGCTAGGCTCAGCCCAGCAGACACATGTTGAAGTGTGGCCAGAAGAGGTCACAACAGTGGTGCCAGGGCTGGAAGCCCTTTGCTCTGAGGACAGGCTGAGAGAATTGGGGTTGTTCAGCCTGAAGCAGTCTCCAGGGAGACCTTCTGGTGGCCTTTCAGTACTTAAAGACACCAGTAAGAAAGCTGGGGACAAGACTTTTGAGCAGGGTCTATTGTGACAGCTAAAGAGGGAGATTTAAGACTAAAGAGAGTAATTTTTTTACATTGACAGTGGTGAGACCCTAGCCCAAGTTGCACAGAGAGGTGGCAAATGTCCCATCCCTGGAACTATTCTAGGGTCAGGTTGCCTGGGGGGATGAGCAACCTGCTCCAGTTCCAGATGTCCCTGCTGACTGCATTGGGGTTGGACTAGATGAGCTTTAAAGGTCCCTTCCAACCTAAAGCACTCTGTAACTTCTTAATAAACCTCTTCTAAGCATAAGTCCAGTGTTCATGTATCTAAGATGAAAAGATCAGATGATTTGCACTGTGTATTTCTCCATCTCTGCCACCACTGTGCCTAAAATCATCTTCTTCCAAGCATAATGGAGATGCTAACCTCATGTTACTGCCTGTTATGTCATATAAACACAGAAAGAATAAAAAGGGAATGTGATCCTGTCCCTGTGCCAGCATGTAGTTATTATTTTGTTGCAAACCACTCTCTTTTACCCCAAAGTCATCATTTCTCCTGTCACATTTGCTTTGGAGACGTCACAGTATATGGAAACCGCATGAGGCCTTTCTCACATCTTTGTCATTTGTGAATCAGAAGTGATTTGCTGCATACCTGCTTTGCATCAAATGTGAGGAGGAAAAGCACTGTCGTACCTACCCCAAGAACTATATTTATGCATAGTCCCTCCAGAACCTCAGGGATCCTGAGGACATCATCACCACCAAGTAAAGTCCGCATTCCATCTGGGGACTGGACAGCTATGGACTGGACAGTGATATTAACCTGGAAAATAAATTCAAGGCATTTCTGAGTGCTGTGGCTAATTATTTTTGGGTTTGTTTTTTTTTTTCTCTAGCATTATACTTGTGACTGATCCAGGCTCTGTTGTACAGAGCCAGCAGTCAATAATCCTCTGAACAACTGCTATGTTATGTGTGTTGGATGTACAAAAGGTTCTATGTTCAGGTAACTGAAGAGAGTTGCTTCAAAAGAAAGACTTTTATGTGAGGGCAATGTGCCAGGCTTCAATGTTTGCAGGTAGCACAGTATATTGGAACTGCTAAGTATCATTACTGATAACAAGTGAAACAAAAATTAAATGTAAAGATTAAAGATAAAATCTCTGTTCTGATGAAGCTGGTGAAAGACTCCCACTAACCATAACTGAGTAAGAATTTTGCCCCCAGCTGTTCCAACCAAAGCAGAAGGACACTCACCAGCTGACTTGATTTGGGCACCTAGAGAAGAAGAAAAGAACAAATTAAAAACAACAGCAAAGGTAAGGCCTATTACAAGCAGTTAAGTAAAGCACTTTAAAGCTTTATTGCTTTGCCTATTTAGCTCTGTATCATGATAATGATTTTAACACTGTGGAAGGGATTGGATAAACACTGCTGTATCCAAGGATTGTGGAACACCACTGCTGTTCTTTATGGCTAGTAGGTAAAACCTTAATAGTCCAGTCCTTTTGCCCCTGGAAAATTCCTTAAGTGATTTCCACCAGTTTTTCATCTGGCCCTCAGTAGAGATACAGTGCAATTAATAAGTAGTAGATTAATTTAGTGTTGCCCCTGTACTATTTGCACCCCAGAGCTATGAAACACTGAGAAAGTTTATTGAAATGTGGTCCAAAGCCTGCTTCTTACTTCCACTGTTACTGTGCATTGTTTTGTTGGGCCTGTTGAGGGCATCAGAGAACAGTGTTCCCCTTGCAGATCTCTTACTAAACCACTGGGCTTTGGGGGTTTTTTGTCAGTCTAGGAAGGCTGCAAGGCTGGTCCTACCCGAAGAAAGGAAGAGCTTTTGTTCTGTTTTTATGGTAATAAGTCCATGGTTTCACAGTCTTTAAACAAAAATGAGAAGCAAGTAACCCTCTGGTTAGGTAGCATGTGGGAATGCCTAACTGCCTCACTGGAAAACTTCCACCACATCTTCATGGGAAGGCAGAACCACCTCAAAGTGCTGAGCCTGGCAGTGAGGGTGGGCTCACAGCGATGGGGTTCTCTGGCGAAACTGCTGTACCAGCCCTCTCACCAGGGCTCCAAGCAAGCCTCCCTGGATTGACGCTGTGTTTTGCCATTTCTTTTGCCGGCAGCTCCACCTGCTGGCACTGGAAAGGCTCTTTGCTCTGTCCTATGACCACCCTGCCCCCAGTACCGACTCGCTTGTCTCTGGTCACATCCTATCTTTAGCTCCCTTTGAGAAGAGAAGCCTCCTACAAGCCATTTCTTGAGCTTTCTCCAGTTCTGCCTTCTGATCCTGAACGTTCAATGTACTTTGGACAGGAATCCGACCTCTCCCAAACTGGCTGTTGTAACTGGCAAGCAGCTCGTGAATAACATGTTCTGTACTGTTCTAGTGAAGAAGGGGAATTCACCTTTTAATTCAAAACCACTAAGCTCCTTAGAGCCTGTTCTGAGTGTGTCCTTTTTCTTTTTTAAGAACTATAATTTTGGGTGTACATGGAAACATTCAAAGCCCTTCTGAGGCAGAGTTTTCTACAGCAGGATCATCAAAAGCTAAGATCTGTAAGCAACCCTCTGCTGATTTCAATCAGGTCCTCAAACATTAGGAGAATGATCGAACCTGTGAAATTGTGAATTACTTCCTGGACTTTTCTTCACTGCTGAGAGCTTTGGAATCTATGAGAAGACTGGAAAGGGCTCTAAAGCAGTTACTCACTCTGGAGCACTAATCAATTTAATTAATTATTTAAATAAAAATATGTCAGTGGTGGAGAGCCTGCTGGGTTTTGATGACCTTCAGCTTCTGGCAGGAGCTATCAGTGTAAGATATGTGCTTCAGTTTTACATACATGATTTTTCTCTTCTAATCAATTTAAAAAGGAGATTTATTGTTGCATAAGACAGCATGGTTCAGTTTAAAAAGAATGAAAAAGCAAGCTTAGCTCTGAAAAATAACCACAGACTGAATTTGGTAGGAGACTGAATACAAACAAACTTGCTCTCAATGAGGTACAAGGTCATGGTCTTTGAGAGATATAAGGCAAGCTCAGTGTGTGTGTGCAATACCTCACTGTTAACAACTGAGGCTCATAGGAGATGTGTGTATGTAGAGAATTAAACCTTACAGGTTCTTCTTTAAGTGCAGAAGTTTACCAGCTCTCTAAATCCCACACTTCTTATCATGATGTACTCTGGTAACAGGCTTTTTGGAACACCCTGAACATGCACTAAAGCACAGAACTGCTGCCACTGCAACAGGCACTAGCTCAGTGACACAGGTTTGTCTCTTCAAGACTGTTATTTCTGGTGGCTAAGCAGAGAACAGAAAATGTTTTAAATGCTTCTGTTGCCAAAGCTTGAGGAAGAAACCTTTCCAAAGGCTTTCTGGATAAAAGTCTGTGGTGAGATTTTTTTTTTTTTTTTAATTTCTGAATTTAAAATGTTAAAATCAAATTAAAACACCAAAACCTTTAGTGACTAGAATTCACTTAATTCTGGAGGCACAAGAAGACAGGTAATATTAACAGTCATCTCTATGATTGTTTCAAATCACACTTACTGCTAAAATGCTGGAATTGATGTAGAACAGCATACTAACTGCTGGAATATCACCACAGTTTTTCACACTTACTGATCTAGTGCATTTTGTAATCTGGTTTACTAAAAACCCTGGAGAGGAAAAAAAAGTCACAAAGTATTAATGAAATTGAAGAGTAATCGTGCAAAAGAGAAACAAAAAACAATATAAGAACTCCAAGAATAAGCAAAAGTGAAAGTAAAGCTAATTTCTATTCCAGATAAGGTTTTATGAGAGCTATAAAGAATGATAACTCCTAAGATTCTCTTAAAATGTTATGAGACAAAATATTACTTCTTAGCAATAGAGGCTTAATAAAAGCTAGAAGACTTATGACTTCATTTTTGAGATCTCACAAGAGACTTTAGTTTTTCTGTGCTCATCATCATGGTTGTTATGATACCCAGCAGGGTTTGGAAGACGCAGGTGTGTGGGTTTGGTTGTGGCTTTTTTGTTCCCCTCCTCTGCAGATTTTCAGGAAACTGTGTGAAAGGTTAAAATGTAGGGCTGAAGCCTGCAAGTCTGGCTTCAGTTGCATTCAGACTGTGAAAAGAACCTCATTTGACCAGAGGGACATCTGACAAAGGTTGCCCAGTGAGGTCTTCCTTTGTGTAATAGCCTCTTTCCTCATGGTGTCACCCTTGTACTATTTTATTAAATCAATTATACCAAAGGGAATGTTCTATTGTTAGATAAACAACTCATTAGCAAGACTATGAAGGATTTACATTTACATCTCTAATGTTGAAGATTTATCATAGAGGTAATGCAATCTATATTTAAAGAATCTCTAGCAAAACAGAAGCTAAGTGAAAAAAAACATTTGTTTGTGAATCTTTATCTGAATTTACATTTGTGCCAATCTGGTGACTGATGAAGCTCAAGTGAGAAGAAAATACTCCAAAGTAAACAAAATGGAACTCAAATACATTTTCTAACCTGCAGGATTTGCATCAGAGCACCAAGAGGAGACAACAGGACTAGGCAGTCTCAGAAATGCATCCACTGTCTGTATAGGAACACCATACTGCCAAATAAAACAACATGATCAGTGTACAGGCATGGTTCAGTCCATAGGAAGTTTCAGTGTTTCTATTAACAATAAATCTGAATTAGAGAAGTACTTATTGCCACTCCAGCTGTCAATACTATTTACTACTTTGTGCACCACTGCTAACAATAGCAAACCAGCTATTTATTAATCAAATATCTAAAAAATCTAATTTGCTTTTGAAGTAAGTGTCCTGATTTTGGTGGGACAGAATCCTAGGCCAGCCATGGGCTGCAGGCCACAAGCAGTTCAGAGTGAGCCAGGGCAGCTGACCTGAGTTGGCTACAGGTGTATCCCAGACCATAAACATCGCACTCAGTATAAAGGGAGAAGTTTGCAGAACAGACATCCTGCTTGGGGTCCTCCAGACCCTGCTCTTCCTCCTTCTCCTGCTCTCAAGGACTGCCTCCCTGTTGAGTGTGACTGCTGTGCCTTAGCTGAGCTGGGTGTAACTTTATATACTCTGAACTGGCATTGGGATCAGTTTGGCTATTTCATTAAATTCACTCACAGAATTTCTTAAGATTGGGAAAGACCTTCAAGGTCATCGAGTCAAATCATTAGTTTCACACTGAGAAGTCCTTGACTAAACCAAATCCCTCAGCACAACATCTAACCACTATGAATTGCTATGGTTGGAAAGGACCACCAAGATCAAACCTGTGGGTCTTCTCCCCTTTTCCCAATTCTCCTCATCTGCTGGGCAGAGGTCATAGGGAGATAAAGCAGCTGCCAGAGTTTAGCCCCAGAGGCAGGCTAAATGCTATGACCAAACATCACACTTCTTATTTTTACATTTCTATATTTAAAGACCAAAATGAAGTTTTCTCTTTTCCAGAAGAAGTGCGTTTTTCAAAAGCACATACAATCAAAAATTCTCAGTTGATCTTCCGTGGAACAAGCTAACACTAACTGACTCAGATTATTTACCTCGTATCTGTAGGTTTCATTTGCATCAGAAGGATTTTGTCTGTCTGTATTCACATCCCAGCCGTGAGGCCCAGCACTGAAAGCAGCACTTCCGAACTCTTTAAGCAACTGATCAAAATTTTCAGACGTAGGCATTTTGGGGGAGCTGAAGGAGAGTGCTTGCTTGTCTGTCAAAACATTTTCAAGACTGAGATAGTTTTTAGGATAAGAGATATGGAAACAGCATTTAGAACAGGTTTTCCTTCTGGAATTGTTAGACTCAGTTACAGAAAAATATCAATGTGGACTTTCTTTAAGAAAAGCTTTCTCTTTTCTTTGGGAGAAAAACTAGCTGGGATCTTAATTCAGCACTTTGCCTAGATCCATGAAAAACTTGAAACTTAAGGAAATGGGCAAATTCTTGTCCTTCAAAATCAGTTTTTAACATCATCAAATGTTCCAAAATACAGACATGCCAATTAGTGTCTACAGTTCCCACACTAAGTATTCTGATGACTACTGCACGGTCATTTAATTGAAACAACATAGTACTGATCGCTTCTTGCTTCTCTGCAAGTGACTCAAAGCTGGCCAAAAGGTTTTGTACCACTGGTGATGATTACCAGTGATTTTGTACCACTGGTGATTATGACATGATCACAATAACAAATCCTGAAGGAGTCATTTTGCTGTGAAGCAGCTGTAAATGTGACTGTCTGAGGATGATAAATTCTTTAGAAACAACCCCAAAATCCTTTTTAAAGAAGGCTAAGAGAGTATGGAGATGTTTCAAACCAGAGTTTCACAAGCACAAGGATTACAACATGAAGACTGTGAGAATACACAGAATAAGCAGGTTTCTGACAGGTTTAGTTATCCAGATTTAGTCTTTCTGGTATGTAAAAACCTTATAAAAATAACAGCACAATAGTAAATACTGGCAACAGCTCTACTTACAGTTTGTAGCATGAATGCAGAAAACACTGGGATTGACTTGGTCAATTAATTTAAATATCATTTCTGGTGGATTTGCTTCAACATCAAGTGAATACACAGCAGCTTTCTGACTACAGAGACGGCTGTCACCTCTGCAAACAACAATAATAAACTCAATCATCTACCAGAAGTTTCTATTGACCAGCTTGTATAGCAAATGTGCTTCCTTAGGAGATTTATATTGTTTCATACTGCATGCTTAGTAACAAAAGAATTTTCCAACATGTTTAATCTAACAGAGGAAACTGTGAGCAGCAACATGAACAGACAGAGCAGAGGGAAAGGAAGAGCCTGAGAGTAATAACATTAGAGCTAAAATGACAAGTTGGATGGGATCCAGGTGACATGATACACCACAAATGCAGAGTGCACCACAGGCTATACAGGCTCAGAAGCACTTTTATTTGTGCAACACAAGTAAGAAGTACAACCTTTTGGGTCAGGTGTGTCTAGGAGCATTTTTTTCTGGCATTTAGGCCAGCAAAATGTACAGTTCAGAGAATATTACATTAATGCACTTCAGAAGCAGTGGGGGAAAGTCCTGATTGAAATTCATGTAAAATAGTTGCCAGAGTGAAAAACAGGAAGGTGAACTAAGCCATCCAGTCTAAGAGAGGTATTTGTAGATGTGCCAGGAGTTCATCAATGACAGCCCAGAACTGCAGTACACTGCACAGCAAATGTGCCAGTTCATACTCAGTGAGAACTGGTGTGTCCTACATGCTAGAAATACAAAACGAAGATCCTTGTGAAACTGGTACTTAAACAGGGTTAGAGCAGTCAAGGACAACTACTGAAGAGCTGAAATGGGTTTTAAAAATTGCTTTATAAGCATGGAGTGAAACCTTTCCATGAGGTGAACCATCTGTTAATATCACCACATCTTAAAACAAGCATCCTTTTTCTGCTGTTTCAGAGACTTGAAAGCCTCTTGTGATTAGCCAAACCCTTTTGGTACCTAACAGAATTATGCAAATATATACACCAATCTAGGTGTAAGTTAAGGGATCCACAATACCTGCAGTCATTGGAAATCCCATGGATGAACATTTTACACAGAAAAAAATGCAACTTTATGCATTTCTAATTGACAAAGACAGAACAGTCATCTGAGACAATTAAACTGTCATGCAGAAAGGCATTGATTAGACCTTTCTGGCAGATAGAAATGTCTATAAATGGGTAGCAGTAGTCATTGTGTGCAAGAACAATAAGAAACCATAGTCTGGGATGACTGCTAATTCAAAGTTCAAAGCACCAAGAATAAATCCCAGTGTTAAGATTGGCATAATTTATGCAGCAGGTGGGTTGAAGAACTGTACTTTGTGTTCTGAGAAGTCACCAAAAGATCTTTTACATTATGGTTTTGAAGTGAGCTTTCTTAGCTCCTTTATGAGAAGATAAAATCGGGTAAAGGTGCTTTCAGGTAAACTGTAAATAGCAAAGAAGTAACTGCTGGTGTTACTTTGTTGATATAAGGTTACATCTTAGTGTCAGTAAAGGAACAGACTGGCAGTGAGGCGGCAGGCTGGGATGCTGACCTGTAAAACTAGGATCAGAACAACGTTCACACTACTTAATTGTTTCCTGACCTGATCAAGTTTCTAGATGATATCATAAACCAGCAGGAAAGAGATTACTGATAAATTGCTGATGACTTGTGGAGGTGGCCAAATGGTCCCATGGTATCAGCTTTCTTAACTTCCATAAACTGTATAATACTGATGCAAGTCTAAAGAGGAGTTGTTCTTCCCTCAACAGACAGAATCACCCCTTAAGCACCTCCATAGTGAAAGGAGAGAAAAGCAAGGATCCTGAGTTTAGTAGAGGGAATAAGTGAAAGATAAACAAGCTTGAGACCAATTTGCTGTTCTGCCTGGTGTCCTGAGTTGGAACAGCTCAGGACTAAGGACAGAAGGAATTAGATTAGGGCCAAAAGTTCTCAGGCTTAGTACAGGAAGGCCTGGTGAAAGGGTGGGCAAGGAGTTAGGAACTGGTAAGAGGAGAGAACAGAGCCCTTATAAATGCATGAAGCAAATAAACCAGGATTTAGTATTTCATATAAGCTGTTTATCCACTTACACGACAATGGGGACTGAACATGTAGTAAAGAGACTGAATTCAGCAGCACTGCAATCAGGGTCACAGCAGCAATTTACATCACACTGCGCCACCAGCAGATCACAAACACAGAGTTCAGTAACTGGAGGAGAGATTTAAATTAGAATTAGAATTGGAACTTGAGACATTACAGAATGTTCCCCAACACTTTAATTTTTCACCTTGCCTTACTTTGACAATGGTCAAAAGTCTACATCCAAATTCAGGTGCTTTTTGTAAGTCACTTTTTAAAGGCATCTTTGTTACTGCTTAGCAAATTTACTTAGAATATAGTAACAAAACCAAGGACACAGTAAAATCTGATGTTGTGTTCCCTGTGAAATCATAAAGAACAACTTGAGTTAATAGGAATTTTGAAGTCAGGAAAACAAACTCAGCTCTGCAGAGGGAAAAAGAACAGATAGAAACACAGTATGTTTACTTGTTTCAGCTGATTTGGAGGGGGAACAAAACCCAAAAGAAACATTTTGATGAATTATATGTTTACAAGGTCCAGTAATCTCTTTTTTTCTGATATGTCAACATGAATAGTGGACTTTTTTTTCTCTTTTATATGCTGTGCAATATTGTAACAATACAGAAAATAATTTCTAGCAGTGAAGTGTCTTGATAAAATACATTTGAC
Organism: Tricholaema leucomelas; assembly: GCA_013400475.1. Lineage (NCBI taxonomy): Eukaryota > Metazoa > Chordata > Aves > Piciformes > Lybiidae > Tricholaema lacrymosa > Tricholaema leucomelas. Next base: position 1,424,358 of record WAAF01009768.1, on the reverse strand, counting down.
AACTTCTTAAAACATTCTTAGTTTTTTCAAGTTTATAAATTAAATATGCATCAGTGGGCACAAACCTGAACATAGGAAGTTCCATCTAAACATGAGGAACTTCTTTCAGTAGTGGAGGACTGCAATGGGCTGCCCAGAAAGGTGGTGGAGTCTCCATCTCTAGCATCACTCAGAACTCTCCAGGTCGCTGTCCTGTTCACCATACCTTAAGTGAACCCACTCTGGCAGGTGGGTAGGACTCGATGATCTTCAGAGGTCCCTTCCAACCCCTACCATTCTGTGATATTGACCTACTGAAGTGTTTAGGAGAGTTGTTCTGTACTAAATCTACAGAATAGCACAGAATGTAGAAAATGAAGACCAGCACTCCACAGGCAAGGCATTGAAAGGAAGACTCATTTTCCTAACCACCACTTCTATTTCAACTCCACTGTGTTCAGTTTCTCTAGAGCCTCGTATGCTTTCTGACCATCTGAACAGTATCCAGGTATTTCCTGGAATCTCTGACGTTCTGACTGTTCTGTCAGACGAGTTTGGCACTGGAATCCTTAGCTCACCTTGTAAACAATTGAAGTTTAAACATGGATGATTAGATTACAAGGTTACACCTTGGAGATCAGGGATAGAAGTTTCTTTTCCCTAAGGAAGTATGCACTGAGACATAGTTAACTTGCAAGTAATGTAGGGAAGCTTAATCAATGGCAAAAACACTGGGAAATCAAGAGTTCAATAGAAGTATGCCTATCAGTAAGGAGACAGTGGGAAATACCTTCTGATAGCTCGTGTGTTTCTGTTAGTGTGCTATATTGCCATAGCACTGCTGTGTGTCCACAGACCTGGGGCTGAATTGTTAGTCTTGGGACAAGCCATGAATACAAGCAGCTCGGTGTCTTAAGTGGAACTCCTCAGTCACATTCAGGGTAAATCTGGGTCCCCTCTACGAGACCGGGACATGCCCTGTGAGCTCACAGCAGAGTGCTGGGTGCGCAGGAGAACCTGCCCTGCCTCAGCACCGATTGACAGGACTGTGCATGCGGGGTCAACGTGTCCAGCAGCTGAAGCTTTGCAGGGATTGCTTTGGGTGGGGTGCTCGGAGCCTTTCTGCAGCACAGCCGCGATAAAGCCCGGGGGAACAAGGGCAGCTATCGTGCATGCTCGTTCCACTCCGGCCGGCTGCAATGGGAGCTGGACAGGGGAGCAAGCGTTCAGAGAAAAGAGAGGGCAGCGGGGCTTCCCTTAGCCGGGAGGAGCCGCCGTCGCAGACCCCACCTCACAGGACACCCACCGTCCGTTACGGGGGCCGGGCTGCCGTGGGGCCGAGCCGGGGGGACAGTGCGGGTCTCTGATGGCGCCGCAGGGGTCGCCTCGCTGGCCGTGGGGGTCGCCGCGCTGGCTGTGGGACCCGCATCGCTGGCCGCGTGGGTCGCTTCGCTGGCTGCGGGTCCGGCCTCGCTGGCCGCAGGGGTCGCCTCGCTGGCTGCGGGTCCGGCCTCGCTGGCCGCAGGGGTCGCCTCACTGGCTGTGGGACCCGCATCGCTGGCCGCAGGGGTCGCCTCGCTGGCTGTGGGACCCGCATCGCTAGCCGCGGGGGTCGCCTCGCTGGCTGTGGGACCCGCATCGCTGGCCGCGGGGGTCGCCTCGCTGGCTGTGGGACCGGCATCGCTAGCTGCTGGCTCCACGCTCGGCTCCGCTGCCCGCAGCGGCAGCAGGAGGCGGATAAACAGAACGGTCACGATGGGCAGCGCCGCCGCCATGGCAGCCGCTCCCGGGCCGCCCCTAGCAACGGCGCGTTACTGCGGAGCGCGCGGCACGACGGGAAGGGCTCGCGCCGGCCCGGGGCATGACGGGACTCAGGGGGTGCTGCCGCGGGGCAGGATGGGGAGGGCGTCTGCGGTCACGGTAGGTGGTGATAGAGACTGAGTCGCCATGTCCCGCCGCTCTCGGCCTCTTTCAGTGCAGGGAGACTTCAGCTGAGGACGCACTTTGAGCCTGAGGCTGCCCCACTTGTCTCCCCGCTCTGCTGCCATTATGGTGCCTCATGCCACCCAGCCCCTTCAGAACCAGCTCAGTGCAGTGGCAGCCCTGATGTCAGTGGCCCCTCAGTGTCAAGTGCAGTAGAAAAAAGCTTAAGGTATTGCGACGTAAGTGTAGGCCATGTACGTGTTATGGGTCAAAATGCTGATGACAGGACATAGAGATGTGGGGAGTTGTGCCTTGAGAGCTACAAAATGAGATGTTTAGGTCATGAGTTGGGGTTTATCAATCTGCTGCACATAAGCTAATTTTTAATTTGTCAGTTTCTTTCTCATTTGGAAAGTGCCCTGAATCTTTAAAGCTCAGTGTGCATAGTAGTTAATCTTGATAGTTATTCTGCAATATGTGCAGGTATTTTTACACTGATTCAGAAAAGCTGGGGTAAAGAGTGCTAAATGATCATGATTCCTTACGGTTATCTTCCAAGTGTTAACATCCAAGCATCAGTTCCAACAAAGAGATGACTTTTTAAAGTTAGACTTGCTGAAGGTTGTGTTTTGCGTTATCAAAAACCACCTCACAACGTTTGTCCCTGCGTCAGGCTGAAGTATGTTGTTAAGAGTGTCTGTTTCTGACGATGTTTGTTCCTATCACCTTCAAGGAAAGCTAACAAAAGCTTCAAGGCCACAAGAGGGCACATTCTCTTTTGACCTTGAACGCATTTGACTGCTCTCCATGCTACTCACAACATCTGAACAGCACAACTTCATGAGGGCATGCAAATGTCGTGCAGTGGAGACGTTCCAGCTTCTTCTCTTGAGAAATGAAATAGCTCCAGAGTGCACATGGTGTCTTAGTCACTTCTTCACACTGTCCTCTGCTGCAGAAGAGACAATTGTTGACCGAAGCGGAGATCAGTTATGCAAGACAGGGACTAATGTCTGCTCATGCAACACAAGGCTACCAAGGTCATTTGATATTATCAAAGAGCTGGTAACTTAGGATGGATTTGAAATAGCTTCTTATCACGTGGCAAAATCCTGGAGTCACCCTTCCCCTTGGAAAGACCTCATTCTTTTAAGGAGACGGTGAGATGAAAGCCAGAATCTAGTGTACTCCATTGTATCTCAGACCTCTCTCTGCCTTACATGCAATTATATAGTCTCACCTGGGGCGCCGTATTGCATTCCTTTTGCTAAAAGAAATGTAACTCGAAGTTACTGTATTTGTCTTCTTCCTTGGGGAAGAAGAACTGGTGTCTGTAGTCTGTTTCTTGCTTTCTGAGATTATTTTGATCCAGGTGGAAGTCAGCTGAGGACCTGTTCCCAGCTGGGGGAGTTAGAAAAGTTTTGCAGCTCCAAGAGAGAGGCCTTAGGCAGTTCCCTACATAAAGGCAGCTTGTTCTCCTGCCTGTTAAAAGGCAAGGGAAACTCTTCTGTCATTATTCAGTGAATGAAGTTTCCTCATCCTTTTGCTTGAAGGAAAGTAAAATAGATTTTTGAGTTTTACTTGTAATTGCTGTAATGCTTGTCCCAGTGAGGAGAGAGGAACCTGCAGGAACAGTGAGCAGTGAAGCTCTCCTTCACTGCCATAAACTTGAGATCTGGGTGAAACTGACTTAGGGGCTTGCAATCCCTTGAACTTCCTTGACTAATCCTTCATGCCCTACACAAGGATAAAGATATTTGTCCTACCTAGAAGTCCTGCAGACTTTGAAATGTGGGATTCAGTTGGAGGGAGAGTGGTGCTTTGTCTATTTTTCATTATTATTGGTTGTATTCTGTCTTCTCTATCACTTGTTCAACTGCAGTGTCGTGAGATCATTAATATGAAAGCACCCTTGCTTGTTAGTTTACACATCTCAGATGCATTTAAAATCAGTAAAAGGAGCTGTTGACAATAGACAAGGGAAAACAGAATAGAATACATTTTTTTTTCACCCAGAATTACTTTGCAAGCTAATGGTGCATGTGGGACCAGACTCTCGGATGTAACCAAGGCTTGCTGAAATCTGTGAGCTATTTCTCAGCACAGATTGCACCCTGAATGCATGTGGGCAGGAGCTAGATGAATAAGAAAGTATTTCTTACCATTGAAACAGGATAGAACTGGGCAACTGTTCAATAGCAAAGTACAATTAATCTTTAATTAATCTGTTTGGTTCTTTTCATTACTTTTTTCTTTATTTCAGATGTAAGTTAGGGATTTACTCAGACCAACAGTTCACCTAAACCCATCTCCAGTGTATGAGGATAGGACAAATGTAGCTGTTGTGTCACTTCAGTTTCCTCTTTATTAATGTTTAAGTGACTAACTCTGAATTCCTTAGCTCTAGGATGTGACAGTTCACTAAAGTCACAAAGTCTTTCCAGAAATATGTCCACACAAACAGAACACAGTCTGTTCAGTTCACAGAACTGAACTTCTGTTCAGTTTTCACAGAAGTCCCTGAAATATGTAAAGTCTCTGCAATTGAAAAAAAAAAAACCAACAACAAACCAGATAGCAACCCCACACCTTTTTCATACAGAGAAGATAGGCAAGACAAAAGCTAAGGGCAAGAAAAATTGAAAAATCCTACCACCACAAAACCTCTTTGTGTTAGACTCCTGAAGCAGGTTCCAAAGAGGAAACTCCAGAGTGTGTAGGACAAGATCAGGACATTAATAAATAATGCATGTTCTCCATCACAGAGATTTTCATTTATCCTATCAACATGAGTTAATTAATGATGAAAAAGGGCACTGTGATCCTCATGTGGGAGTGCTGATAAAATGAAAATTCAAGCAGTTTAAGATGCAGAAGATTGGTGTCTATTAAAAAACATGTGAAGGGATTTACTGTCTTTCTATTTTAATTCTGTTTTAAGCAGCAAGATTTTGATGTGCTTTTAAACACATTTTAGTGTGGCACTTGCAATCCAAAGATGGCAGAATTAAGTCCTGTCAAGTGCAGTAAAAGCAGCAGAAGCAACTGGCTATTAAGACATAAAACTAACACAGATATATTTATGAATGCTAACACCAAGCAAAGAGCACTGCTTATAGTTCAGTTTCTCTCATCCAAGCTTAATAATTCAGTTGAATTTTATTTTTTAAGTATATCACTCTCACCACAGCCCTTCCCTGTTAATAAAATTGAGATTTAAATAATGTAGTTACTTTTGCACATCTGAAATGATTGCTCTTCCTCAGAACAAAAGACAGGGGAGTTTTCGGAGCCGTGCACCATTTGTCCTGAAAGTAGCCACAAATCTAAGTAAATTGGCAAAGCCAGCATGTTTCTCTGCAGCAGGACAATGACAGAAGTCCTACCCATGGACAAATATCCTTCTGATTTAATGATTTAATTTTATTTTTGGACATTTAAACTAAGGGTAGAATTAGCTTAATAGCCATGATCTTTCTAGATGATGATCGATGAGCCATTCAAGCTATTTACTAGCTGAATGTGTGCTGTGCTTTCTGAATACACCATGTACAAGGCTTTAAACTGACTCGGGCTGTAGTGTTAGGAAGTTTTTTTCCTAAGAAAAAAATGCTCAACAGAGTTACTATCATGAAAGATATTCTCTAGGAAGTGGTCTCATTCCTCTTAAACTTCTAAAATGAGGAGAAAGTCCTACGAGGAAGCAGCTTCGTACATGCATTACTTGATCTAAACCTGTATTTTCAGCTTGATACATTCAAAAACAACTTAACCCCTGACCAGAAGTCAAGAGTCACCATTAAACTATAATAGTTTGTGTTTCTTGAGAAGCTGCATGGCTTGGGCAAGGTGAACTGAGAGAGAAACTGATATGCAAAATCAATCAGGTCTCCAGGATTTCAAGCAGCTAGGATTCGGGAGTTCCCTATCTGGAGACAGTGATCTTCTGACTCTGCATCTTCTCTTGACTATTCCTTGTAGAGAAGTCTGGGAGTCATCCTTTTTATACTGTTTTCCTGTTTGATGCTAACTATGCTGTCTTGAACTCCATTTTTTCAAGGCAAACATTGGGTTTGCTTGGTGACAGATCACTTTAGAAAATCAAGTGGACAGGCATTTTTAATTAGAGTCAAAACAAAGTCAAACCAAGCTGAAATAAACTGCATTCTGGTCAAGCACAGCATTAGCCCTTAAATAAATAGTGTGAAGCCTGGGCTGTCTCTGTACAGCAGATGGCATTACAGGTAATATTTATCATACTCCAAAGCCAAGGTTGAGATACCAGAGAGGAGAGTTGACGTCAGCTACAAGTGCATCAGTCTTAATACAAGCTGAAAAACGGCTTCTGCCTCCAATGGTCAATTGCATTGCACAGCACTTCTGCTGAACACTCCCCGTTGGATTTATCAGGCTGTCTGAGCAAGCCCTGCAGGAAGAGTTCATTTTGTTTTGCAGCTGAAATGATGTAAATGGATCTTGGACTTTGAGGTGGGAAGATTCCACCCAGCTGCAGTAACCAAGGGGATGCCCTTTGCCCCAGTTTTTGTGCCAAATTCGTGCCTTTGAGAATTTTAAACAAATATCACTTGGCAGGATATTGACCCTCAGGGTACAAGAATAATACTGAGTGAGACAGCAGGGCATGTACTGGGAGGGATTTACAGGGAGAACTACCAGAAGTGGTACTGAGCTGTGGGGAAAACCAGTTCTGTCCTATTTAATTCACAATAGTTGTTCTTTATCTCACAGGAGCCAAGTGATCCTCTGAATGAAAACCAATGGCAATTTTTAATCTGGATACACCATCATCGTGCAGGAGTGAAGGAGTTCAGCAAAGGTTACTAATTACCATGTAAATTACATAGTCTTTTTTGGCTGCTGGGTGGGTGACCAGGGAGGGAGGAGTATGAAGTACTTGTGCCATGCCTTGGTGTGAGAGCCAGTACCCAAACACAGAGTCATGCTCTGCCAAGTTTCTCAATCTATGAGCCATGGCTAATTGGCAAAGCAGTTTGGAGAGTGTCCCATCCAGCTCTAGGACTCAGATGAGGCAGGGGAACTTGGTTTTAGTGGGAAGTGTCTGTAGAGAATCATGGTTAGAGAAGCAATGCATACCCAGACAGTGTAGGACAGATCACCTTGCACTAACCAGAGCTGTCCCAGGGCATCCTGGCATCACAGCCATTATGGAAAGCTGCTATGTTAAACAAAACCGAGTTAGGCCAGGCTGGACTTACCCTTAAAAGAGACCTAGAAAAGGAGGAAGAATGAGCGGAGGGAAAGAATGACTCTGTAGGGGGAAGTATGTGCTTCCCTTTCCTGCTAGTGATACAGGAGGGGGTGAGGCGGCACTGTTTGCTGCTGAGAAGAGCCACCTTGTCAGTAGTTTTGTCACCTCACACACCCTAATGGGCCTTGGCAGCAGCACACCCTTATCTCCAGCACCTTGGCAAATTCATCTGCATGACTCTCCTAATGCACCAAGACCAGACCTGGGCTGCTCTTTATGTTCCCTGTATTCTCCTTCTCCCCATTCTAACAAACAGAATATTTTTTTTACTCAATATGGGTACAATTTTAGCTTGAGGAGGAAAATTTTCATGCACTGCTTATGCTTTTAGCAGTAGAAAGGGGAGGAATATTGTCTTGCTAGACAGCAAGTGAAATGCTCACTATCTTTTAACACCATTATAATGATGAGCTCCGATAACATGCCCTGTGGGTTGGGCCCGTGGAATATGCCACAGAGCTTTTCCTTTCACAGGAATCAGCTCGGGGTTCAGGTTTCACACCTACCTCTGCTTCATTTACCCCTGCCTATTGTTTTGTTATTTACCTACCTCGGGTTATATAACATAGCAGCCTCTTTGCGTGTTGTGTATGCAGAGGCATCACATGAATTTGCACACGTTGTGCAGTTACCTGCTGGGAAGCTTCCAAACAGATGAGCCATTTTGCACACCCACAACCAGCATGGAAAACCCAGCTGCAGAAGGAAGTAAGGTCTTTTTGAACGTGGTGGGTCTTCAAAGCATTGATGCTTTAAAGTCGTTGCTATCTCTGAGGTTGTCCAAGAGGACACCTGAAAGCTATCTCACTGCCTTTGTATCACACCTGCAATTAAAGTTATTTTAGTGGGGTTTGTGTGATGACTGCATAGTACAGCCTTCTGGTGAGGGTTTTGTTTGGCATTTCACATCTCCTACCTAAAATGGATTAGAACTCTGCACTTCAATGGATTTCCACAGAAACCACAAAACATCACACATTGTAGTAAGCAGGGCACCCTTCCAGGGAAAACAAGAGGAGTTGTCCCTTAAAAATAATTATTGTGTGCTATGACTCACATAACCGTCCTTAATAGCCAAAAAGTACTAAACGGCCACCGAGTCCCTTCGAGTTATTTGGAACACGCCAGACACGCGGCTCGATATGGGCGTGGAGGTCAAGTATCTGGGTTAAGCATAGCCTCGCTTGCCCCACTGTCGAAAACTAATTGCAGTAATTACAAGCAAAACTGCAGCATGCTGGAGAACCGTCTTCCGGACCCCATCGACATTCCCGTTAAGGGTCCGATCCCCGGGACTCTGCGGGGACCAAGCCTCAAGCAACCCTGCTATACCGCAGCTGCCACCGCGGGGGCTGCTGGGAGTCCGTCGCTGTTATTGTCCCGCAGCATGCAAATGAGGCCCTGCCGGGAGCCAATGAGAATGGCTACTGCCTGCGCGCAAGCGCGCTGGGGGCAGGGCGGGGCTGACCTCCGCCCCCTCTTCTGCCGAGTGCCGGGGCCTCAGCACGCGCGGCCAAGATGGCGGCTGCGGATGGCGGGGTGCGGGGGCGGCGCAGCGGGTACCGGCCGCTCTGACCGAGCCATCTCTACAGAGCAGCGGGAGGGCATCTGGAAGCCTTTGCGGGGCAGTGCCAGCCGGCCAGGGAGCAGCTAGAGCCCCCCTCGGGGGGGGGGGAGGGGGGAAAGAGAGGAGTGTGGGGAACGGCGCAGGAAACGGGGGCGCTGCCTTCAGACCCGGCCGTGAGGGGTCGGCGCGTGGGGTGTGAGGGACAGCGCAGGCGGCGAGGGTGAAGGCGGTAGCCGGCCGGGAGGGGCGAGACAGCCCGCGGCCGAGGAGTGAGAAGGGCCGGTTCGGGTCGAGGAGAGGTAGCGAGGGCCGACGAGAGCTGAGGCGAGCCGGCCAGGGCTGAGGCGAGCCGGCCGGCCGGAGGGCAGCGGAAGGCTGGCGCCCTGCGGCGGGCGTTCGCAGGTCAGGAGGCGGCTGCGCCGGTGGCTCCCCGCGTTCCTGGCTCTCAGCTGCTGGGCTCCCCACGCCATGTTCTCGGTGCTCTCGTATGGCAGGCTGGTAGCCCGGGCAGTCCTGGGCGGCCTTTCGCAGACGGACACCCGTGATTACAGCTTGGTGACAGCCAGCTGTGGCTTCGGCAAAGATTTCCGTAAGGGCATCCTCAAGAAAGGCATGTGCTACGGGGACGACGCCTGTTTCGTGGCCCGGCACCGGACAGCAGATGTGCTGGGTAAGTGCTGGCGGGGCCCTGCCGGGGGGTGCCGGCGTCGTATTCTCCCCTCCTTGAGTGAGCCGCACATGGCAAAGCGACTCAGTCTTTGCTCGCAGACAAAGGAGCTGGTTCCGCCTGTAAATGCCAGTATGAGTTCTCCCTCTCTCTTTTTTTTTTTTTTTTTTTTTTTTTTAAATAGCTTCAAAACAAAGCTTGTTTGTTGGCACACACCTGGCTCAGTCCCACTTTGGGATGGGATGCTGTGAGTGCCAGGTTTTGGGGCCCAGCCATGGTACTTCACTTGTACGTGCCCGTGAGGCCTAGTGGCTTCGATAGCTAGAGAAACAGCCTGTAGTGCATTTCACTTTAAAACTAACCGAACCCCATGTATATGTATTGCATGGCTACATAAAGGACCATTGAAACGGACACTTCCTGATTTTAGCTGTGTCCTTGTCAAGTGAAAGGCAAAGTGACATTGAGACTGGTTTCAAATGTCAAACTTCAGTTTCAATTATTTGTACTGCCCTGATTGCACTCTCTGGTTTGATTTCACATGTGAAATGAATCTTAAGGGTTCAGATTCTAGAAGTAGTGAATAATTATAGATAATCAATGGAATCTTTACTTTAGGACTGGCATTATTTTTGACAGTGCTTGACCTTCTTCCTGTGCAGCCAAGGTTGAATTTGGGTAACTGACAGTCTGCTAAAGTCAGTTTTTGAGCGAGTGGCAGAAGTAAATATTTACCAATGCGTTGACATTTAAAAAAAAAAAAAACAGCTTCCTCCCTCTGCTCTCTATTTATTTATTTATTAAATTTCAAACTGGTGGGATCGCACTGCTGAGTCTCACGATGTGACAGTGCTCACTGATTATCACTACTTAGTGCTGTCACCGTAACTTGGTTGCTGTTTGATGTAGCTGAGGCGTTTTGTCAGGCTAAGTTTGTGCTAGGTAACAATATTGCTCATTGTTTCTGAGAGCTGTTACTCTATGGGTGATGCTACGGTTTTCAAGGAGATGTGACAAACTGGTCAATGCATTTTTAGATATTCTGCAGCTTTTCTGTTGTACCTGTTCCAGAGAAACTTTTTTTCCCCTGTTAGAATTAGCTGCTGCCCAGTCTTGAAACTTCAACATGTGACTAAGGCTGGTGGCCTTTGAAGTTCATACTAGGGCAGCACTGATAAATAACTGAGCAATCAGTATTTGCCCTTAAGAGAAACACAGAATCTACTTTACTTAGAGGTGGGCTCTGCATGGAGAAATTGTGTGGATTAGCGCCCATGTGATGATGTTTAGGGGGTTTTGGCCATATTTGGTAATTGCCATATGTGGACCTCCAGCTTGTCCTGTTTTCCTGCTGGAATCAACTGAGAATTGCACTTCTGAGTTGGTCTTTGCATTAATTTTCATGGCAACTTGCAAACAAACAGAATTGTAACTCTATTTAAGGATAATACAGCAGTGAAGGCTTCAGACCGGAATGTCTTAAGTATTAAAAAGAAAATAAATAGAAAAGCTGCAGGTTTTGTGTTTGTTGTTTTTGTTTTGTTTTGTTTTTTCTCCCGATAAGGCTCTTTTTGTGTGTGTTCTTTATTGCTTTTCAATACACACACACCAAAACCTCGTGATCCCTGTACATTCTGCAAACAGCTACGCTCAGGATGGGTTTTGATGCAGTCTAACTTGATGCTTTCCTCATCTGCAGTTCTTGAATTTAAGGACAGGAGTTTTCTCCTTGTTTCTGCTACTATGATTGTCTCTTGTCTCTCCCTTTCTCAACCATTTGTTTCTACACTGCTGCAAAAAGAGTTTCAGCACCACTTTTTCTGCCCTCAATTCCTCTTACTTTCACCACAAATCTTATGTTCTGTACCTGTTTTTTGAGACCTTCATAAATGTCACACTAACTCAATGCCTGACTAGCTTCTCTTCGACAAATTTCAAGCTTTATTTTTCATTGTTAGTTTAATTAAGAGGGTCATGTGGTTTTAGCCAAAGTGAGGCAGCAAGAGTGCTTTTAGAAAGCAGGGCGTTTCAAGTGGATCACTTAGATTTAGTCTGCCCTGATAGTTATTGGTGATAAAGCCAGGCTGGATAATTAACTTCAAATTCTTTCTTGCCAGTCTTTTCCAGAACCAATTTATGGGAAGCATGATTGTGTAGGATGGATCTGGGTGTGGTGTGGCAGTGAAAGAACTACTCCCAGCCGTTTGGCCTGAGTGCTTGGGGATTAACATTCTTAGGTCAAACACAAGTTGACAAGCAGTGTATTTACAGCAGATACAAAAATTCTAAACACTTCTTTTGTTAGATGTATGCTATACCGTCTAAAGGCTGAAAATTCAACAGTGTCCTCTAATCTGTGCTTAGTTTTAATGTCATCAGAAAGCTTACGGAAATTCATATTGTTTCTGCTTTTCCCACAGTTGTTCAGTCTTGATAAGGCCTGGTACTGGTGTACTTGAATCCTTTTGTCTCTTATTTTTACTTTTGTCTGGGATGTACTTGTTAAATTTGTGTTTTGTTTCTCCCTGAGCTGAGAATGGGAAGAAGAAACGGACAATCGGAGTCTCTCTTCTGGGATCACTTTGAGAAAAGGAAATGGCTTTACTCATACTAATCTCTAGAGCTTTATGATTCAGGCCAATGTTTCTGTTTTGCTGCTGCTTGTACCATATTGTACCTTTCTGTATGTTCACTGTCAAGTGTCTTGGTTGGACAAATCCTCAGAATATTCACATAGCTTCTTGAGACTTGTTAGACTTTACATCTGAAGGTATACCTGCGTAACTTTTAAGGACAGAAACGCTGGTTTTCAATGCTGGAAAACTCCTCAGAAAGTGACACCACTTGTTTTGCCTGATTAGCATGAGTAGCATTTTTCATGCACAAGGAGCAAGATTTTTTTACTTAACTTGAACACTTTTTTTTTTTATTTAAACATGTAACTTATTCAACAAAGCTAAATGTTGAAATTTGCTCATAATTTTTGAGATGTCTCATGCTGGTGATCTTTCTGTTGTTGGGATCTGCCTTTTCTTGCTTATTCCTGCCTTATCAGGAGTGCCTCTGATGTCTTTGCAAATTTTTAATGGATTTTCCAAGCTGTTGTGTGACTCACTATTGAAACATGACAGCAACCAATGTGCATCCCGTGACAGCATCTCTTATACAATGTCTGTGCTGGGTAGAAGTTTGGGTGTAGCCATTGTGACTTGACTGGTCTTTCAAACTATTTCTGTCCTCCAGTAGTAGTAGGATGAAAAGCTGTCTGGCAGCAGGATGCTGTGTGTCCACTGCAAAGTTAAAATTTGACAACTGTTCTATCTACTGCTGTTCTATCTTGATTTTAAATTCTTTTAGGAGTGGAGGGAAAGTGTTGTGGACAGCTACTCTAACCAGAAGGGAATTGGACTTGATTTCAAAATTGAGCTTGTCAGCAGCCTATGTAGGAGGTCTGTAAAATTCCCTTGGAATATTATTAATCTCACTGTTGTCAAGATAAGGTAACTACAAAATGCAAAAAGATTTGTAGATGAAATGTCAAGGTTGTTCTAACAGCTGTAGAGGAGAAAGGGATTCTTTGATGCATGAAGGTCATACAAGACTATGTTAAGTGTTTTATTTGGTGTCATACCTATTGAAGAGATTACTGTTTTAGCACAAGTTATCACACTGATGGAGACAGGTTCAGAGTAGCTTTTACTTGCTTTGAGAGAAATCAGGATGTCTTAGGAGGGGTAATCAGTCATTTGTAAAAAACTGTCTGTGTCTTAGTTTATAATAGACCAAATGAAACTTTCTTTTTAACATGGGAGCCTAGGTGCTGTCACTTGTAGAGAACCTAGGTTGAGAAACAGCCACATTAACAGCTATCCACTGACAGGACATTCTTGTCAATGCAGCTAATCCAAATGTCAGCAGAGCTGCTCTTAAGTGGTATTGAGTGTAACCTCTTAGAAATGTGGTGGCTCCCTTTTCTGAGAATGAAACTAAAATCTGGTTATTCTTCACTGTTTTTGGAAGAGCTCTGCACACAACCTATTCTGATCAGAATTGGCAGTTGAACACTTAAGTGCTGTCAATACTTGTTGAGAGCAAAATTTTCCACTCATACACAGATTTTAGCTTGAATAAAAGTCAGATTCTGTCAGAAATCACAGAAGGAAGTAAGCAGAGCTGGACAGTGTGGTAGGTGAGGCATTAATGATACCTATGTTGCAGGAAATGTTGCAAAGATCTCCCAGTGTTTACTTTAGTTCATCCACACAATATTGTGAGCCTGAGATTATTCAGGCTGCAAGTAATTTCAGTACAGCTGGGCTGATGTCTGTCAGCAGTACCTGTCCCTTTTCATTGTCCAAGGGCCTACTCTCAGCTGTGAAAATAAGTTCTGTGGTTGCTCAGCACCTTCACAGCTTAAGTAGTTCTAACAATGTCGAATCATAGAATGCATCAAAGTTGAAGGGACCCCCGAAGGCCATCTTGTCCAGCACCCTTTCATTGAGCAGGGATATCTCCAGCTAGGGTAGGAAAGCTTTTACAAAACTTTTCAAAATCACTAGTATTGGTTTTCCTGTAGCTCCTCAAATCCACTGAGCCTTTTTGCAGCTATAAATAAAATAGTAAAGAGATCTACCTGTTAAAAATCTATTGCAGGAACAACAGTGTACTTGTAGTGGGGGAATAAAAGAGGTAAGAAACCACTGCTGTTTCCTTAAATCTATTGCAGGAACAACAGTGTACTTGTAGTGGGGGAATAAAAGAGGTAAGAAACCACTGCTGTTTCCTGGAAATAAAGAATTTAATCTTGTCACTTCCTTCCTCCTTCAGTTTGTTCTTCAACATCATCTCTCACTTTTCTTCTTACTTTTTGTTCCTTGTCACTTAGCCAGTTACTCTTCCAGTACTTTTATTTCATGCAAGAGTAGTTTAAGGTCTACTGTAAGTTATAAAATGCAGTGTGAATAAGTAACCTTTCCTTCTGCAGCTGGTTATCAGTCACACAAAATCTGCCTTGAGGGATTTGTATTTAACCAGGTTAGTTCTTTTGTCAAAACCTGCATGGGGGACAGACACCATTTGGCTGTAATACTCTGATTCCATACCTACTGCCAGTTGAAGCTGCTCAGTTAGTGCTGGCTTTAGCATGTTGCCTTGCTTTGGGTGGAGAACCTGTCTGGGTGTGAGATTTATCTAATTACTGATAAAACAAGAAATCTTTATCAGTTCATCTCAATTCTGATATGTTGACAAGTACAAGGTGCTGTATTTCAAACCTGTGTAGTGCAGCAGATTGCACTTGGTTACCATTTTAACCTTTCTTCTATATTTGATGCTAGATAAATTCAGACAGATACATTCTTCTGATGTTCCCTTGAGTGATTCATCTCTAGTTTAGGTAAGGATCTTGAGAAATGGAAAGTTCAGTAGGGTGTGTGGAGTGTCTTACAAAGTTAATTGTGGTTCCATGCAAAACCAATTTCTGTTGGCACTCGTGTGCCTGCCTGGTGCTTCTGTGTCTGATGATTCTTCTCAGCTGATGCAATGTTTGAAAATACTCTTATTTCAAGAGGTTTTGGGGACAGGGTGATACTTTTGGAGCCTGGCCATGGGCAGGTTGCCAGCTAGCCAGAACTTCCACTCATAACATTATTTATATGTAGCAGGGTTTGATTATTATCATAATTTTGTTCTGAACTTCAAGCTTGTTGAGTTTATATTTGCTCTGAGCTAGGCAGGACATCTGGATGTGGCTTACAGAAGGGTGCAGGGAGAAGCATGTTATTAGGTCCAGCGCTAGCTCTTCCCTAGGCTCCTGCAGTTAACCTCTTGGGTTTAGGCAGTCAAAATTTCCCATGTGCATTTCAGCTGGTACTTTATCCAAGGTGCTGTTAGTGGTTTAAAAGACATTTTAAACAGTTTCCATACTGGTATCTTCACTTGCTCTCCTTCAGTGCTGCACTTGTGCTTTGTTTGGAAGCTTCATTACAGCTGTATCCCAGAGCCGTGACAGATCTTGATACACTGAATCAGGAGTTAGAAGCCAGTTTTTGGACTGACACATGCAGCAAGTATTTAATCTGGCAATAGTATTTCTGGCTTTTTTTCCCCAGCAGAAGGCAATGTAGTGGAGTGTTAACTCTCAACCATTCTGAAAAGTCTCCCTAAGAAGGTTAAATACCTGAGAAGTATTTATTGTTTTGAAGTAATTTATTGTGAAATTTTCAATTGCTTTATTTACAGTGGTTGTTCATCTTGCCACAGGCATTTCTCTGTCACAGGGATCTTTGGGTAATTTCTGCATGGGCTTCAATAGGGTTTATCCAAAGAAAGATGATTTCTGGTTTACTGAATGGCTTAGAAGAAATCAAGGATTGTGTACAGTTCCATTTTGACAATTCTTCTCAGTTTGTCCCCTGTGATTCCTCCTTTGTAAGGTTAATATTTTAGGGTAAATTGTGTATATTAGAAACCAGAATTTAATGTTTTATGGCGAAATGAGAGGAAATTAAAACCTGAGTTATCATTTTAACTTGTTAAGACTGTAATTATTTTGAATATTTGTTGGTCTTAGATGAAACCAAAGATAATATACTTGAATAGAGCTTGGCTTGATTCCTTGATGGTGATGCTGCCAGTAAAAGTACCTGTCAGTTTTCCTTTGGTGACAAAAGAACATGTTAGCACATAAAAGTTTGTCCATTTTTATCAGTTGAGTTTTAAGTTCTTGCCTTTTCTGGAGTTTGAAATATTTCAAGAGAGTTTTGCTCCTTGTTTCCTGTATGTCAGATATCAAGAAGTATTCTTAAACTTTATTCTCATTTACACTTCATGTATTTCAGTAGCAATTTATTTAGTTTATTTTTAAATCACATTCCTTTAAAACTGTTTGGCTAGTGTTGATTGAGGAATGTAAAGATACTGTAACCATGCTGCAGATAGGACAGGATAGATAAAGACCTTGGGGGAAACCTTAAAATCTTCTTTCAAGGCAAAACTGATCTAGGGAGGTGTTTTCTGGGTGGCACTGTGTGATATAGAGGCTCTTGAATGTGCTTTGATGTTGATGGCAGCAGGAATTGCTGGCTCTGTGCTGAGGCAGGAGGAAGCATTTGCTTGCTCTGGCAGTGTTTATGAAGCATGCTTTGGGAGCCAACAAGGTCATTTAGCTTAAACTAAGTGAACTGACTTAGCACCTTTTAGAGATAGTGGTGGTTAGTGGTTTTGCTCTTGTTAGAAGACACAATTTTTGCAAACTTTTGGAAAAAAAAATAACTACATTGTCCATTTTGGGAAAGGACAAGAAATATATGCTGATGGTAGTACTTGAGTTGAAGAGCTGTGGAGGTGCTACATACTGTGAGGCCTACTCATGACCACGGTGGTCCTGCTTGCTCCTGTGCTAGCAGGAACACAAAGTGCTATGTTGATTGTTAGACAGAGAATATGTTCTATGAAGTGTGGTGCAAAGCTAAGCCAGGACCTACTTTGGACCATCTAGAGGATTCTTTTCTTGGAAGACCCTTGCAGAATGTACCTAAAGCTGTTTGTAGCTTGCTGAAAGCTGACAGGAAGGAAGGTAGACAAAGCCATTACATGGCTCAAGATACAGTATGGAGTGTGCTGCTATGGTTATGGATTCAGATTTCCTGCCTTGGAGTAAGAAGTGAGCAAAGGAGATGAGGTGGCATGCTCTTATTTTTGCTTTAAAACTTGAAATAGGTTTTGGTGATTAACCTTCTTGGGTGCTTGCTATGACAGCTGTCCTGTACTCTGTACTAACGCTGCAGTGTTCCTATAGAAATGTTTCCCAAGATAATGCAAAAACGGTTTGCTGATTGATTGAGGGGACTCTGTAACATCTGAACTTATTTTGTAACCACTTCAGGAGCCAACATCTTTGGGGAGTACTTGTCCAACATCATCTCATTGCATTAGCCCTCTTGTCAGCACAGCAGTGCAGCAAACCCAGGTACTGTGGGTTACGTTCATCTTAAAGGGGAAAAAGCCACTCATTTGGTAACTCCAAGTGTCATCATCTCTACTGGAGCTTAGTGTCTGCTTGAGCTTCTAGATCTACAACCTTTTCTGAATAATCTCTTTGTCTGTGGCAGCAGAAAACAAAGAGTTAATCCAATATTAACCTGAAGTTGTGGGACCTGTAAAGAGAGGATTAGATAAGTTTGTTCTTGAAGAAACCAGAAAAGTCATTTCTGAGAATGCCAGGGTGGCTTTTGCAGGAGCTGCTTCCCAAGGTCTGGTCTGAGGTGGTGAATACAGGGATCTGCCTTCCTCTAGCATTCTCTTAAGAAAGCCAAGGGACAAAGCAGGTGTCTGAAAGGTTGTGCACTATTTTTGGGAGAAATCTGATTAATGTTGATAGGCTGTTCAGAATCTGGCTATAACCTCCTGTCAGATTATAGTTCATGCCAAGGTCAGCTCTAAACCTTCCGTCTCAGTTTCAGATGGTGTCCGGTGTGAAGGGCATTTGTAAATGAAGTAAACTTGGTTTTATCTTCTCAGTCAAATTTTTTTTGCCTTTGCTAAGAGTAGGGAATCTTGGGTTTTCCAAGGAGATTGTTGTTCTTTAGGTCTGAGCTCTGCAGTTGTCTCTTTGCGTTTTATCACAAACATCCTATTTTAGCTTTATTATGTCATGGAAACTTGTGTCTGGAATGGTTGGTCCTTCACATGCTGAAGATCAAAAAGAATTATTTCTCCTTGGAAGTTTTTCCCAAAATCCATCTCGTAAATAGTACCTTCAGACAGTCTTTTTATCAGTAAGGCCAGTTGAGAAAGTTCAAAATATTTCAACCAAATGGCCTTTGGAACATCATGCTTGCTGCTTATCCCCCTGGGCACCCCACCTTTCTCTGTCCATCTTTGCCTCAGAAACTTCCCAAGCTTTGGCAGAACTGGTCTGATTTTTCTGATATCTAGGTTGTTTTGAATAACTGAATGAAAATTGACTGGATCGTAGTCAGATTTTGTTATCTTGCTTGGCTGAAAGTTGTAAGCAGCAAACTGTTTGGAAGGGGTAGGGCCCAACGTGATGTTGGTTACATGTGTTTTGAATACACTTTTAAAATGGGAATTTAGTTTCCACAGAAATGGAGATTAGCAAGTAGAAAAAAATTTATCCTTCATAGGAACAAGTAGCTTGAGAAAAAAACTTTGGGCTGCTAAATAGTGGAGAAGAGTTTATAATTACTGTATTGTCTTATCAACTTCACATTTAAAACTAAAAAAGCGTCTTCCTTTTTAATGGGCTCGTCAAAGGTTAATGGGATTGAATGCCCCTCTTCCTACCAAATTCCTTGTTACTTGTTCTCTAGTGAAGTCAACCTCCTTGCAGAGTTCTCACCACTAGGCTTCTACCTCTTCTTCAATTCAGATGATACATAAAGGTTTGTCTAGGAGCTGATGTCAGGAGTTGTCTTTAATGCTTAAAGTTTGGTTTTCTTAATCCAAAATGTTTTTCAAGCAGGTGCCAAGTCATACTTTTTATTTACTGAATATCATAATATCGTAAGTGATGTCAAAACCTAAAAGCCTTGTTTTGAAAACCATTTCATTTCCTCTAACTCTTGTTTTCTGTTTTCTTCCAGGAGTAGCAGATGGTGTTGGTGGCTGGAGAGACTATGGGGTCGACCCTTCTCAGTTCTCAGGGACTCTAATGCGAACGTGTGAACGTTTAGTTAAAGAAGGACGGTTTGTACCAAGCAATCCTGTTGGGATCCTCACCGCAGGTTATTGTGAGCTGCTGCAGAACAAAGTACCTTTGCTTGGTAAGAGAGCAAACATCAGTAACTTGTATCTCTCTTGGTTGTTGTCTAGACGTGTACTCGGTCAAGGTTGCTGAAACCTGTTGTCAGTTTCTGCAACAAATTTGCAGGCAGTTACCGTGACCAAAAAAACAGGAATGTAGTTGGTTTAGCAACTTTAGTTTCTCTTGTACTTTTAAAAAACTAAATTCAGAAGTGCAGGGAATGTTTGTGCCTGTCTGTGTGTATATATGTATATAAAATAAAAGGCAAAGAAAAAAGGGTGGTAATTCAACAATGCTTGCACAGAGTTTGCAAAGTGAGCTCTGCAGCAGAACATGCTCTGGCATGTGCGCTCCTGCTCTGTTATGCATGTATAAATAACTGTTCTCTGTTGAAAACTTGCTTGTGGCTTGAGCTCTGGAAGCAAAAATATTTTCTGATGATAACTGAATGCACTTCTGCTCCTTCCTGCCTTACTGCTCCTCTTGCCTTTTATGTCCAGTAAACTCCAAACTGAACTGGTTGACTTCAGCAGTTTATATCACTGCTACTGTGTATTATTTTTATAATTCTGTGAGGGCAATTCATTACAGATTTTTTTTTTTTATTTCAAAGCAAGCTGAAGCAGATGCTTAGCATATTATGTGTCAGACTTGATTTTAGACAGGGCACCTAGCTGCCTTGGGAATGGTGAGCAGGTAGAGGGGCAAGGTTTGGCCTCAGCCGCCAACCTTGCAAACAGAACACTTTTCTAAAGGGCATGCGACCTCTTATGCACCAAGAAAATGTTGCCCTGTGTGATATGCATGCTTCTCACCTGACCTTAAGCTTCTGTGCCAGAAGAGTGCTGTGTAAGCTATATTTAACTTGTCTGCTGAGCTTGGGAACAGATGTTCTCGCATTATATGCCTAAAGAATAGGTTCAAACCTCAGAAGTGACCTTAAGTCTCACTAAAATAGCCATAGTCAGTAATTACATTAGGATTCTGTGTGGTTAGTGGTGCTTATTTGTGTAAAGCAGATGAGGCTGTAAGTGATCTACAAAGTGGGCCACTGGTGAGAGCTCTCCCAAGGGCTCTGCAGATGGAGGCAGCCCTGCATGGCGTGACCTTTCCAATTCTGAAAAGCAGCGTATGCTGAGTCACAAGATCTGCATTCCACACATGGCCTCCTGGTTACACTCTGCTAATAGAGTTAGAATTTGAAACTAATGATCCTCAGTGTTTCTCCTTTAACCAAGAACAGTATTTTTTAGAAGGAGAAATAAAACCATGGAATTGCCACAGCAGGGCAAGTCACTTTATTTTTAAAATAAAGTAAAAAGAGAGGACTTGATTAAGGAGGCAGTACCTTTTGATTAGGCAATACCTTTTCTTTGCTGTTGTATTTTAAATCTTAAAAGTTCATCAGAATTGAATCTAGCCACTAGTTTAAAACAGAACTGGAATGGGAGGAAACTCTGCCACTTGTTACCTAAACACTGTTCTTGTATGGCAGAACAATCTCGGAAACTGCCACATGGAATCTTGAGTATTTCCTAAGATACTGCTTTGACTTGCTACTCAGTGAGAGTGGACAGGGTCTTGTGCATTTGCTGGAGAACAAGTTAAGTGCAAGTATATCACAAGGAGCTCCCAGTGCTGGAAAGGGAAACATCTGGAAGAGGTGATGTCCAGAGCTAGGAGGACTGGCACTAGCAAACCTGGTTGTAAGCTTAGCTATGGCAAGCTTATGATTTTTTCAGTGTGTAGCTGTGTTTGGAAACTTCCATTGGAAGGACACTAGGATAGAAGATGAACCAGCCTATGACTTAAGTTAGAGGCAAATGTGAAGTAATGCTGTAACTTTTTTCCACACACTTCAAAGGAGGAAATGAAAGGAATGAAAGGTCGTTAGGTGACTATGCTGTCCTGTCTGCAGAAAGTCAGTGATGGCTGTTTGCTGTGAAGGATGTAGTCTATGGATGGGTGTCTTGCAGTACAGTTAGTTCTGTGACTTGCAACCAAGCGCACTTGGGTGGCTCCTTCTCAATGAACCAAGAATTCCTCAGTGCCTTTGAGCATGACTGGGATGGTTCTGAGCATGGTTGACAAGTAGACATTTTTCTGTTCTGTTCTTCCTTGACCTCAAACAGTATTTCTCTGAAACATGTTTTCTTTAAAGTTGTAAAGTTCATATCCTGAAGACATGACAGGATTATTATTGTTTTAAACATGAAGGTAGCTCTACAGCATTTTAACGTTCTGACAAGAGTCACACATTAACACCTAATACTTAATTGCAAGCAGTTCTTTACTTGGTGTGGTTTATTTACAGCTGATGAGTGAAACTGTGTGGAGAGCACCTAGCATTGTATGGATGCTGCTAGAATTCTATTACCTCCATGATTTGGGAATTTCAGTATTTTATTTGAGTTCTGTCAATGCACTCCTATAGCAGAATGTGCTGACATATGGTGGGATGGAAAACTGTAAATAAAGTGGAACAAACCAAGTATTTGTCAGCATAATGTGTTTACCAAAATCAAAGCAGAAGGGGAAGTTCTGCACGAAAATCATAGCTTTTGTTGCAAGGATTTCCAGCGTTTTGCTGTCTTTATGTATTATGGCATTATGGGATATTTCCATTTCTCTTGTATGCTGTGGTGAATATGTGAATAATTGGAGTATGAATCAAATCAGTGAGAGAATAAGCATTTTCTTTAGGGCTAACTCAGTTACTGTTCTGGCTGCAGGAAGCAGCACAGCGTGTATAGTCGTTCTGGACAGAACAAGTCACCGTTTACATACGGCCAACTTGGGAGATTCTGGATTTTTGGTGGTCAGGGGAGGAGAAGTAGTCCATCGATCTGATGAGCAGCAGCATTACTTCAACACTCCGTTCCAACTGTCAATAGCTCCACCAGAAGCAGAAGGAGTCGTCTTAAGTGACAGGTAAGATGTAAGAGAAGCTTAAATTTTTAATCTGTGGATGTGATCAGCTCCCAGTAGGTCTCAGACAAAGGATCTTATACCTGCCTCCCACCTTGTCTTTAGGTAATATGAACTTCTCTCTCCTTTTATTTAGAAACCTTGCGTGCTGTTGCACAGGCAGCATTTCTGAATTGATTGGGCTAATTACTTTTCATCCATGAGGGTGTATTCCCATAGTCCATGGTGTGCACCAGCCACGTTCTGACCAATGGAAAGCTGCTGCTCAGTAAAGCTGCTGTAATAAGACTGCAGCTGGTGTATGTGTCGGTCATCCTGCATGGTCTCACCAGCAGCTTTCGTTCCCGGTCCCTGTCTGTGCTCCCTTGAGACTGGTCTGGAGTACGCTAATTTAGATATCTTGGCAGTGAGGTAGCAAGCACTTGAAGAATAGAGCAGAGGGACATGTGACTGTAACTCGTGTTTCCCACAGCATATTGTATTTGACCAAAACCAGCAAAAAACCTGTTTGGCGGAACACCAAGCTGGGAATGAGAGTATTGGAAAAGGACAATCTGTTCACAGCAATGAGCTGGTTCAAAGGCAGACTTGTACTTCTGTCTCGTGTACTAAGAATGTCAGAAGGACAATCTGTTCACAGCAATGAGCTGGTTCAAAGGCAGACTTGTACTTCTGTCTCGTGTACTAAGAATGTCAGGCTGAGCCATCATCCAACTTGTGAAGTCTTACCAGTAATGGAAAAGTCATTTAATAGGGGAAAAAATACCAACAGCTTTCAAATATGGATTAAAATACAGCTCTGAGGCAATGGCTATGCACAGATAAAGTGATAGCCCTTTTCTGTAAGCAGGAAGATCATAAAGAGATCCACAGTGACCAGGGTACACAGGGCATGCAAAAGGCATTGTAAGGTTTTGATACAAGGCCTAGAATCAGTGAGCTTAAGGATCTCTTCCAACCTAAGTGATTGTGTGATTCTAGGAAATATGAAGGCTGCTGCAGTCAGGGTTATGACTTCAGTACCAAAATAGCTGGTTTTGAAAACATCAGTTGTGTTGTTGAAACTCCTGACCTTTCCTGCATGTGGCTTTATTACTTCTATCATAAGACTCCAGCAAGAAAAATAGGGGACAACTCTGAAATCAGAACCCTAAAATTATTCAATCTATTAATTAGACTAAAATTAAATGATTGTTTGAAATTCCAGAGCTGTAAAAATCTGATTTTTTTTTCTGAGATTGTGTTATCTCTGGGAAAGCAACAAACAAAAAGCACCAGGTTAATTGATAATGGCCAGGAGAAGTCAGGAAAGCAAAGTCATCTGAGTCATCACTTAATGAGGAAAGCACAAGATAAATGAGCTCCCACACTTCAATTCTGAATCATGATTATAGCTCTCTGGCTAGTTCCTGTGCTCTTCTTGACGTTAATTAGTACTCGTCTGTGCCGTCTAAAGGCTTTTTCCAGTACTACCTCTTTTTCTTTGGTTGTCCCAGTTAGTTGTTACATTTGGCTATATATGGGCATAGGCAGGAATCTTCAATCTCTTAACCTCTTAAGCTACAAATCAGTTGAGCAGAGCAGCTGTGCTGCTTTTGGGCATAGCCAAATGGCCTGAGCTAGTCATAGAATGGTTTGGGTTGGAAGGGACCTTAAAGATCATCTAGTTCCAACCCTCCTGCCCTGGGCAGGGCCACTTCCTACTAGACCAGATTGCTTAGGGCTTTAATGCAGTGGTTCCTCCTGTTTAGAGACCCCTGAATAATCTACAAATGAAGGGTTTGTCATCATCCTGCTCCTGAGAGTCAGGTTTTGCAGCAATATTGTGGCCAAAATAGAGATATCTTTATTATTTTTCCCCCATGGTATTGTGTAGTGGATTAGACATGAATAGCCCCAAGAGGCCATGGTGTCCTGGTGGTGATTTCCAGATGTGTTTCATATTCCATTGCATTATAGGCAGTGATTCAGAATCCTGAAATATGTTGACCGTTGCTGTTCTGGATTGTCCTTCCAAGTGCAACTCTCTGCCATGTCCAAGATGAACAAGAAGGAAGCTCTGAGCCACCATTCTGCTTACTGGTTTCCATGGCAATACACTGGGAAAGATTACTTTGCAGGATTGTTCATCTGGGAATTTTCAATATAAATCTTTTGTGTAACAGCTGGAACAGTACCTGTTTGCAGCCACATTTCTGTGGTAGCTTTCTTGACAATCCACCCTGGTGCAACAGCTCCAGTTAATGATTAGTTCTTTCCCTTACAGTACCACACATACCTGTAGTGAAGGACAAAAGCTGTTGATGTGCTAGTTTGACATCGCCGTGTGTCTCGGTGAACTAGAGTTTGTTACTTTAACACACGTGTCATCTTCACAGCCCCGATGCTGCTGATAGTACTTCTTTTGATGTCCAACTTGGAGACATTATCTTGACTGCAACAGATGGACTGTTTGACAACATGCCTGACTACATGATTCTGCAGGAGTTAAAAAAGCTGAAGGTGAGTGTGTGCATTCTGAACCTCTCTCATCTCTTGCCATGATTATCCCCTGTAGCTACTAACATCACTTTTCATACATGTAAATTCTGTGTTTTATATAAAAACCCACCACAAAATACTGTTGCTCAGAGGCTTTGCAGTTAATATCAGACATAAAGGGAATGCTGGCTTTCTCCTGGGTCTGCAGACAGGCTGAATGCAGCTTGGGCATAGGTTTCCCGAGCAGCATCTAGTCCTGTGTCACTAGTGACACGAGAGGGAGAGATGTTCAATAGCACCCTTGGCCAGCTGCTCACACATTGTATTCTGTCTGTGCTTGCAGGTTGTGATTTATATAAATGAAAATACACCATGCTCTCAGGAGTTGTTTGGGGAGGGGGGACGCTAAACACATAATCAAAGGCTTTTCTAGAGGGTTGTAAAACAGCAATTCTAAAGTAGCATGGGATGAACTGTGGGTCGTGTGCACTTGAAAATCTTTATCATTCTGTAAAATGGATTTTCTGGCAACCTTTCCAGGTTAGTGACCACAAATGTTCTTTCTAAATAGTAAAAGTGCATTAAAATATTTTAATTGTGATGAGAACATTTAGCTTAAGGCTATTTATTTTACAGAAAGGCAAGTATACTTAGGAGATATCAATATGTATAACCTCCCTGAAGAAATGAGTTTATGAAATGCAAATAAGGTTAACACACAGAATTAGAGTGCGGTTTAAAAGAATTTTGCCTGCTCTTATCCTGCAGCTACAAAAAGGTGGTGTCAGACAGGGAATGGGTCCTTGGAGACAGAATGTCTGAGAGGCTTCTGCCCATCAGGCAGACTCTGGTGTTTCCCCCTCCCTGCAGTCCCCACTGTCCCTCTCTGCTCGGTGAGATACTCGGGTCTGAAATTGAGCAGCTGTGCTGTGAAATGGAAAATGTGAGCACAGGCTGTCCCGGGGGCTTTAATTTGGTTAGCAAAGGTAATGACTGCAGTGAAGACCATCGGTCAGAGGTCAGGAGGGCCTGGTGGGCTTTCAGCTGACCTGCGCGGTGTCACTCAGGCTACAGCCAGGTCCTACCCCTGCCTGTTGCGCTCCCCTTCCCTTTGCTGCGCAGAGGTGAGGTTACTGGGCGAACAGGAATTCCCTCGTGGAAGAACATTGAGCTCCACCTTTTGGCGTGCTTGGGAAAGGCAGCCCACCGGCAGGTTCAGCCAAAGTTAATCACGTAACTGCCTGCGAACTCCCCAGACCTCGGGGCAGACTCTCGAGCTGACGGGGCCTTCTCAAATCGTTACAAACAGCAAGCAGTGGCTGGTTGTCGTGCCCTGTTGGCTTGAGTAAGAAAAGCCTTGGAGTTACTGGAAAAAAGCATTTAAAATGCAGGTAGTAGAAAGTTTATGTGCTCAGTAAATGTTTTCTCATCTAACTTTTCAAGTGCCCCTTCTCCCCACGTGTGCTGTTGTTGATCTGGGTAAAAAGGTCAGAGAAGTAAAACTTGCCAGCCAAGGTAAAACGTAATTACTTCAGCAGAGCCTGCTGTGGGGGAAGGCTGCTTCTGTCACTGGGAACTGCTAGGAGAGCTGTTGAATTTCTTGCTTCCCTGAGGTGAGACTGTTCAGGATATTTGAAGTGTTGGTGTTCTGAGTTTCTGAATTCTCCAAATCTAAGTCATGTAGTGCCTGGTAGGGAGCAGAGGTCTGGACTTTGCCTGTGAGGATTTGCAGTTCTAACCCAAACTTGCAAAGTCCAAAAGGTGGTTAGGATTCCCTTCGGAAAAGACGTTCTTAACCAGCGTGGTCATCTGAGAGAGGGGTCTGGCTGTCAGGAGTCTCTAAAAATGACACACACCAGCAAAACAAGTACCAGATGACTTTCTTACAAGAATAAACTTTTTCCTCATCAATTTAGAACTCCAACTATGAGAGTATACAGCAGACTGCCAGAAGCATTGCTGAGCAAGCTCACGAGCTGGCATATGATCCCACGTATATGTCGCCGTTTGCACAGTTCGCATGTGACAATGGATTGAATGTGAGAGGTAAGGTTTTTTCTTCCTCCACCCACTCCTGCTATCTTGGAGAAATCTCAAGCAAAGTGAAGTTCCGTTGTTCCAAAATCCAATAGGAAAACAGAGTATTAAGGGCTGGGGTTGGCAGGAGAGCACCAAGCTTTGGCAATGACCCCAGCTCCTGATATGAGTCAGCCCAGGCCTGCTACTTAGAAGCCTCCTGTGGGGAAGCAGCTGGAATGTTGAGAGGGCAGAGCTCTGGCTTTCCATTGGACCTTTTTATCTAATATATGCACTCCTACCCCAGGAATCCTGCCTGGTACAAGTTCTCTGGGTGCTTGGGGAAACTGCTTCACTTGTTTCTTGAATGTGGGGGTGTGGTGTGTGAGGGGGTTTGTTTTGGGGGATTTTTTAAGGTTTTCCATTGTTGGTGGTTTGTAGCCCAGATTTTGGCACTCTTTGGTGGTTTGGGTTTTAGAGGGGTTGAAATTTTTGACCGTTGTACCATTAGCATTCCCCTCCTGATCTCTCTGTTGTTCTCCAGGAAGACAGTTAACACCTGGCAGAGTTCAGAGCCCTATCAAACATTTTGTCTTTTTTTCTCCTTTTTTTCCTCTTTAAATAAATATTATTGTGGTAAAGATGTTCTCATTATCTCTGGATTGGGAGGGCAGGGTTGTCTGCAAGACCCCTAAGCATCTCTCCTTGGGCTAGAGCCACTGCCTGTAAAGCTTAGGCTCAGTGTGCTTACAAAGCTCAGTCATTCTGCAGTGACTCTGCAGAACTGAGCCCATAACAAGACAAGTCACCTCTTCCCTGAGCCATTTCTCCAGGATCTGAGTGTGCTGTGAAGGTTTGAAAAGTAACTGCTAAAATGTTCAGTAACTAAAAGATGCAGTAATACAGTGCTGGAGAAGATGCCAGAGGGGTATTTGATTTACAGTAGGAATTCCTGAGAAGCTTGTACCAAAGCAGTCGAGCAGGCTTTGGTACACTTATTCAATAAATAAATAGTCTGTCAGAACACAGAGCAGAAAGCTCTGCTGGCTCGGAGCATTCAAGTTTCTGCCCTCCTTTTATAGCAGCTCGTGATCTCCTGTAGCTGAGGAGAGCGTTTGTTGGGTGTGTTAAATGTCACTGCTCCCTGCAGCTGCGTTTTGGAAAGGAGGTGGAGGGAGCAGAGTTCTTGTCTAGCAAACCAGCTTTTGAGAAAACTGCCTTTTTCAAGAGCTGTCCATGAGGGAATGATAGGATAAGACGACAGTGAGCTGCTGTGGCTGGATTTGATGAAATGGTTTTACGCTTCTTTCCTTACAGGGGGAAAACCAGATGACATCACCGTCCTTCTTTCTATTGTAGCCGAGTACACAGACTGACCTGCCCGCGTGTCGGCTCCTGACGTTCCGCTGTCCCCGAGCTCCCAGCCTCACACGCACGGTTTCCTGCTGGCAGGATCGCTTTCTTCCTTCGCAGCG
Organism: Tricholaema leucomelas; assembly: GCA_013400475.1. Taxonomy (NCBI): domain Eukaryota; kingdom Metazoa; phylum Chordata; class Aves; order Piciformes; family Lybiidae; genus Tricholaema lacrymosa; species Tricholaema leucomelas. The sequence goes on along the minus strand of WAAF01009768.1, from coordinate 1,396,266 downwards.
ACCAGTTCTCGAGCTCGTTGTTGCCTGTCCTCAGACACAACTGACGTCCTTGTTCAGAACCACTCTCATAGTATACTGGTCTTTGTCTGCCAGCAAGAGATGAAGAAGCTCAAGGCTTGAAGCATGTCTTTCAGAGCTTAGTCATTGCCCTTAAGAGGGGGAGGATCAATCCCACGTTGTTTCTGCCTTTGAGATGTGACTTTGAAAGGAGTAGGATTGGGTTATCTTTCAAACTAGGTTCAATAGCTACAACCTCTGCAAGAGGGCATATTACTCTATTTACTCGAAATGCTCAGTGTTTGTTAGGAGGTATGTTGCAGACCACAGTTCCATAAGCATAGTCTCGTTACAGTGATAGCTGAGGTTTCGTGTTTCCAAGCTCCAATTTTCAGGAGATTTCTAACTGCTGTAAACATTCTGCTCTTGCCATCCGTGGTGTCAGCCTAGGAGCCTTTTCTAGTATGGAATTTCAAACCAACATAGTTCAAGTTAAATGAATGCAGATGTGTTTTGTGATTGTTTTGTTGTTTGTTTTGTTTTGTTTTTTTTCCAGGTGCTTAACTGTGATCTTAAAAGTTCTGCAGATCATTCGTCCACAATAGGCCTGGTATCTGGATGTTTTGGCTGTGGATAAATTACCATGTTTTTAATTTTTAAAACAAAAATTAGAACTCAGTCTCCAAAAGCTGAGCTGGCCAAAGTTAGGTGCCCTTCTAGCATTTTAACCCATCTCATGGGGTGATGTGGCATCAATGCTGCCGTGGGAGGTTGCACAAAGAACAGCTTATCCTCAACTCTGAGCACCTTTGCTTCGGGTAGGTAATTCTGCTGTTAATGAACCCCAATTGGTGTTGATAATTGCCATTCCCACTGGGGTAGAACAGAATAGGCTGCACGAGCATAGGTCCAGTTGATCCTTATCTGACTCCCAAACAAGCACCTCTCTGCTTATGCTGGGGCAGAGCAGCAACGAGGGTGGAAATGTGGAGTATTAATGAATCATCAGCAAAACGTACATTTCACTGAGGAAAGTGGAGGGGTTTGGGAATGAACCTTAATGATGTTTACAGTTATCCAACAGCCACTTTGCAATAGTACATTTCCGATGGCAGTAGCCCACACTTGTTCTCTCCCCCTCCCCTTCCCTGTCCTGGCAAGCTTGCTTTTTTTTTTTCTTTCTGAGGTTCATACAAAAAGATGATACCTGTAAAGAATATATATATTTTTGGTCAGTTTTTCATTAACTTTTTTGCTGGTAGAAAAGTCTGTAGAAATAAATTAAAGCCATGTTTTTATATTATAAAAAGTCGGGTAATGTTGCTGTGTAGGTGAGTGCAGTTAAACTTGGTCAGTAAGGAATCTTACCTGCTCTCAAAAGGAGATTTTTACTACCTGGTTTATTGTATTAAAACTGTTTAAGTTTGAGGTTACCTCAACCTGTTTAAAGAATTTTTTTTTGTGGACTTGTACTGTATATTTGCGTAACTATGTCAAGCTTTTATTTAAGGTCATTTAACATGTACCATGTACATGTCATTTTACTCTATTTCAATGCATCATGCTTGTAACAGGCATTTCAGTTATAATAAGAGTGATTAATTTGGAAGCTCTTGAGTAATTTATCTGCTATTCCTTAATTGGCGTAACCTTAGCGATCTATTTTAAATCACCTTGTAATGATTTGTCAAAATGCCTTAACTACCCTGACTTGACCAAAATGCTATTTTGGTGAGGGTACGGGGAGGATTATTATGTTAATGAAGATGAATTAATGAGTGTTGCGATCCGTGAGTAGTGAGTGGTGGAAAACTTTGCACAAATTGTCAGTCCTCGTCGTGTTCTTAAAGCTGAACAAGCAGTGTCCAGCTGTCTCGTTAGAAGGAATGTATTCACGCTGCAGTACAGGGCTTTGTTTCTGGCGCTCGGGAGAGGTGCTCCTCTCTCCGGTTTGTGTCTCTTTACATTTTATTCTCCAGTACTTACTATCATGCTTCTTGACTAGAGCAGATTTGACCAATTCTTCTTTCCCTTGAACTTAAAACGCTGCCCCTGCAGACCTGTGTTGCACTCTGACCCCTTGCTCTTGGCACGCTCCTCTCCAGCCCTTGTTATTTTCCCCCTCAGTTTCTAGAGCTCCGAGTTGGGAGACGTGCATGGCTCTGCTGGAGGAGCAAGGTGAGGTGCTCAGGCTGAGCTCTGCCAGGCCGGGGTTTGGCCTCCCCACAGAGCTGGGCTGCCTCAGGCTCACTTAGAGCCTTCTCAGCTGAGCAGTAGCTACAAAGCCGTTTGCCTCGTATCACATTGTGATTTTATTATTATTGTTTTTTAAATAAAGAACAAATTTGGATTTTGATTTAGAAATCATGAGTTTATCCCTCACTGGACACACCAAAGACCAGTAAAGCTTATAGCTTTTCCATCTGTTTATAAAGCAATACTGTATTATAAAGAATTGATATTTTTATCACATGCTTGATTGTTTTGGGGTTTGTTTTTGTTTTTGAAGATGTGCACTCTAAACATATCAAACCTAATTTCTTCCTATGAACTTAAGCTGTCTGCGCACAAAAAAAAGTTGGACAAGGAAATGACAGGACCCATCCTATCCATTTTAGATGATCCATGGAGCAGTAGCACTTGTAGGAGTTAGATTGTGACTCTGCACCAGAGGAATGTACAAGGAAGGTGTTCCCTGAGACAGAGGGTGTGGGAGTGGAGCACAGGCTGGCCACAGCTGCTGCAGAGGCAGGGTGTTCCCAGGAACTGGTGGTTTGGGAGCAGCCACCTGAAGGAAAAGGAAGAATTCTCCACACCAGTAACCACCTAACATCATGGAACTGTCAGGAGCTGGAATCTCTGCAGCAGTGCTGCTTGGTGTTTGGGTCAAACAGGGCTAAGATGTGGAGAACTGGGAGAACTCTGTGGTTCCTTGTGACTTGTATGGCTATCTTTGGGAGACCTGCGACATACAGTTTCCCTCTTAATGTACTTTCTTTGTGTTTATGAAGAAGGTATGGCCGGGAAAAAACAAAACCAAAAACCAGATCTTGGGACCAGACAGCTGCGACCGAGGCAGGGAGAAGGGAGAGGTGAAAGTCTGGTGAAGAGGGGAAAGATTTGGGATGGAGTCTCCATCTCAGTTAAAAGGTCCTTTCTCCAGGGCAAAACCAGGTGGTGTGTGTAGACACTGACTGTGTGAAGTAGCTTCTTACAAAGATAGCTGAAATAACAAAGCAAATTGAGTCTGTATCTAATGAGGAGGCTTTTCTGTTGTTAAACCGAGACTATCATCTATGCTTACCTAAGAGGCAATTATGTGAATTTCATGTCTGAGGTATAACTTATGCAGGAATAGTTATGTAAATACATTTAAATGAACTGTAAAGATATTTAATAAATATAGTATTTATACTAAACTGACTTTTTCTAAAGTAAAGGTGACTGCAAAAGCTCTGTTTGTTAACACAGCAGCATGGCTGACAGCACAGAAATAGGAAGCCACAGGTACTTGGGGTGCTGGGTCTTCATACACTGTTCTTGAGCCCACATTTGTTCACACCATGGGAGTCACCTCTAGCAGCCTGGCGGACAATGACCATCTTTGAATTGGCCAAAGTCTGGAAATTTTGGTATTTTATTCCAGTGTGACTTTGGTAATAATGCCCTGTCACTAACTGGTGGTGAGAGGCAGAGGGCAGGGGGGAAGAGAATCTGCTCTGAAGCACAAAAGCCTCTTAAACTCCTGCTTTCAGCCATCAGCTTTATTTTTTCAACTGCATGTCTATGACAGTTTGATTAGTCAGTTAAACACTGCCTCCAGTTTCTGTAAAAACACAAAGTAACAGGTTTGGCTGTGCCAGGATGGATTATTTTGGGTGGGTTTATTGTTCAAGCACATCTAACTACAACAGCATCTTAACCTTGCCTGCAATGGGAAGAGAGTTTGAATTCCCCAGTCAGACTGGACCAGAATGCTAAGCACGCATAGTGACAGGGACACTGCAAGCTAGTAACAGATCAGTCATGACATAGATCACAGTATGGCAGCAGCCAAGTTTTACAACAACCCATGCTGAAGGTTAACATAAATGGGGAATGAACACCTCACACTGCCAGCAGGAACAATAACCATGTCAAACTCCTCCTCTCCAGAGCAGTCCCCCATAGGCTTTACTTGGGTTCAGACACTTTGCATCACTACAAAGCTTGGGAGCTCTGCAGGTTGCTAAAATCCTCCTCGGTGTCACTAGCTGTTGCCAAGCTATGGAGGGTGTGGCTGCTGGTATCCTCCTTAAAAGAAACTGCTCCAAAAAATAAGGAATGAAACTGGAAAATGCAATACAAAGAGGTGAGAAACTGCATTTGGGGCTAATTGTATCTGAAGCGTCTGCTACTTCTAAAATCTTTCTCAGTCTAGGTTACATCCTGGTAAAATGGACCTGCTAGCTGTGTTTGCAGCAGTACCATCAAATGTGGCAGGCCAGCTGAGGGACTCCACTGTAAATATAACTATAGGGGTCTCCTTACCTTCTGAGAGTGGGTCTCTGACTCTCCTTCCAGCTTTGCGTGGTCCTTTGCCTCTGTCATGGTTCTTTCCAAGCCTCTCATATCTCTCTCTTGGACTCTGGAAACACCTTTATTCTCTTGTTTTGCCCAAGGACTTGCAGGTTCTACTGACTCAGTCTTTGGTGCATTTCTGCTCCACTGTGACTTTTTGGAAGCACCTGCTGCTGCTGTGCTCTGATTTTTATCCATGGAGGTGGTCTCCGTTTTACTTGCACATGCCTTTGAGCTGGATTGGAGAGAATTGGTCAGGTCAGTAACTGTCTTTCATGTGGTTTCGTTACAATGGCTTTATTTTCCCTTAATGAAGAGCATTGTGGCTTTGTATGTTCAACAAGTATTTCCCCTCATACTGTAAGAGAACACCATGGAGATAAACCAGGCTCTGAGCAATCTGGCTTACTTGCAGATGTCTCTGCTTGCTGCAGGAGAATTGGAGTAAATGACCTTTGAAGATGCCTCCCAACCCAAACCAGTCTGATTCTATGATAAACCAGCAGGAAGTGCTCTCTATGGCACCAATTTGTTGCTGTGCATGGTGTTGAGATGCTCTCAAACCTCTCTATTTCAATTTTCCTGTGAAAGACTCCAGGATCTGTACAATGCTGACCAATGCCAAGGATGAGCAGGTCACTGCCTTTACATCTTAATTAAAGGGGATCTGGATGGAAAAATTATAAACTTCCATTTTTCACCTTCTCAAGGCAACCTGCTTCCCTCACCCACCCCTGAAACACACAGTTACCTTTCCTGCTGCTGTGAGGAGCGGGAAGCCTGCTGGGAAGCCATCTCCTTTTCAACCTCAGACAAGGTAGCAAAAATAAAGCTGGCCTCCAGCATCATATCTTCAATGCTGAAAGCGATTGGTCTAGACACAAATATTGAGGGTAAACAGCACGTGTAATTACAGATGTAGGGGAAACACAGCTCATGCAGCTCTACACGCAGATTTAAAAGTGGCTATTCTGAAAAGTGAAAATGCACCTGCTGCTGGCAGGAGGATGGCCTCTTGTTCCAGACTGAAATGCACCCAGAAGACCATGCTGCACAATGTTATACTTAGATATTTAAAGCTATAACCTTACTAACTGTTAAACCAGTATTTTGAACATAAATTGTTTTGTTTCTTTAGACTGCTAAATAAAAACAATGCATGCATTAGCCTGAAGTATCCAGGTAACTTGTGCTCACCAGTCAGTGTAACTAGCTTAGTAATCCTGGTTCTATGTTAAGTTTTTTATGCAAACCATAAACCACTTAACTCCATGTAACAGATTAGAAGTCCAGCTTTTGGTACAACATGAAAACCTATTTTACTTTTCCAGTTTAATTCCCCATGGAGTGATCTGCAGACACGAACCGACTGCAAAGCTGTAGTGGCAGCAGTTCTAGTCAGGTGGGTTCCAAAACATACCTTCCAGAGGTGTCAAAATGAATTGAGACAGGAACACTGGTAGCTTCTGAAAATGCCAGGAGTCCCTGAAAAGGATAAATGGGTGGCTATAGGTGGTTTTACATGAGAGTAATTAATAATTAATATTAGAATGTAATTTATTAGAATCCAGTTAATATCAGAACGCAACTGGTGGAAAAGAGGGTACAAGTCTACTGCTTTCCCTGCCTGGAGCTCTCCAAAGCAGCTTCTGGCACAGAGAACCTCCATGGACTGATGCTCTATCCAGTACAGTTTCAGTGTGTCCGCCCAGCACTGAAACTACATTTTTGTTGATTTAAAAATGTGTTGCCTGCCTTTCAAAGGCCACTCTGAGAGAGCCTGAGTATCTTGCTTTCTAAAGCTGACCCTCAACCAGCTGGTCAAATGCTGTTGCAGGTCAGGACTGCTGGTGGAACACTGCCCAGGGCCGTTCCACTGGGACCCCTCTGCATTGTCCTGGTCAATTCAAGCAAATCAACAGGAAATGGTTTCTTTTCCAGACAAATTCTTGCTTTACCCTCAATTCTTTAAGGCAAAATGTCACTTCAGAATCTACTCCAACTTGAAAGTAGTCAAATTCGTCTGGATGTAGCTGTATCTCAGTGAGCACTGTCTTCGAAAAAACTGAAATAACAAAGTTAAGAACTCAAAGGGTGAAGTTTGAACTCACAACTCTGGTTAGACCCATGAGGCTTTTACATCAGCAGCATTTGGACAAATAATTATATTTTTATAGTGATTCGTAGTGATAAATGTTTAGCTTGCCTACATTTACTTCATAATTAAGTAAAATAAAATCCTCAATTTAATTACAGTATATTATGTAGATTTAAATGGCTCTTCACAGAACCTATTTTCTGTTTCAGTGCGTGCTCTAACCTGATACCTGCTGGCAAATCCGTTCTGTTGACAGGCATTTGTCACAAGCAGTGTTACCAGCTGCTCGTTGCTGCATAGATGAGGAGATCAAAATGCGGCATGACTAGAACAGACTAATCATCGTTGCTGGCAATCGCCAGAGGACAATGAAGGTGGACTCAGGTTCTCTGTTTTAAATTCTAATCTTTTCCTGATAGGGAAGTGGCAGCAGGAAACGAGCTCTTCATTTCAGCTAGCCAAATGCTTGTTATAATCAGATTGGTCCGTAGCGGTTATTAGGTGAGAGAGAAAAAAGTAAGGGTTCCATGATGTGTGGCAGTCTCAGAGGCATTCAGAAAAGCTCTACAGAAGTTAAGCAGCACACATCTATGCAGCTGCTCCCAAAGCCTGGCTGCTACAGAGCATTGGTGTTCCTCAGGGGTCAGTGCTGGGACCAGTGCTCTTTAACATCTTTGTCAGTGATATGGACAGAGGAATTGAGTGCACCCTCAGCAAGTTTGCAGATGACACCAAGCTGTGTGGCACAGCTGACTTGCTGGAGGGCAGGGATGCCATTCAGAGGGACCTGGACAGGCTGGAGAGGTGGGCCCAGGCCAACCTCATGACGTTTAACAAGGCCAAGTGTAAGGTCCTGCACCTGGGTCGGTGCAATCCCAGGCACAGATACAGGCTGGGTGATGAATGGCTGGAGAGCAGCCCTGAGGAGAAGGACCTGGGGGTCTGGGTCGACGAGAAGCTCAACATGAGCCGGCAGTGTGCACATGCAGCCCAGACAGCCAACCGAGTGCTGGGCTGCATCAAGAGAAGTGTGGCCAGCAGGGCAAGGGAGGTGATTCTCCCCCTTTACTCTGCTCTCGTCAGACCCCACCTGGAGTACTGTGTGCAGTTCTGGAGCCCCCAATACAAGAAGGACATGGAACTGCTGGAGCGGGTCCAAAGGAGAGCCACGAAGATGATCAGAGGGCTGGAGCACCTCTGCTATGAGGACAGGCTGAGAGAGTTGGGGCTCTTCAGCCTGGAGAGGAGAAGGCTTCGAGGAGACCTTATAGTGGCCTTCCAGTATTTGAAGGGAGCCTACAGGAAAGCTGGGGAGGGACTATTTACACGGTCTAGTAATGTTAGGACGAGGGGGAATGGGTTTAAGCTGGAAGAGGGGAGATTTAGACTGGATGTTAGGAGGAAGTTCTTTACAGTGAGGGTGGTAAGGCACTGGAACGGGTTGCCCAGGGAGGTTGTGGATGCTTCCTCCCTGGAGGTGTTTAAGGTCAGGCTGGATGAGGCCTTGGGCGAGCTGCTCTAGTGGGAGGTGTCCCTGCCTGTGGCAGGGGGTTGGAGCTGGATGATCCTTGAGGTCCCTTCCAACCTAAACCATTCTATGATTCTATGATTCTATGATTATAAACCATTCCCAGCCTCCCACTTTCTCTGCTCAAGAGATTTTTTTTCTCTCTGCCTTCAACAAGGCCCTACTGTGTTCAAATACACTCCTGCGAAGTTCCTCAAACTGCAGGAATATCTGCTGATAACTTTTCTGCCAGCCCCTGCAGGCAGAGCCTCCTAATGCTAATGAGAACAAGTCTGAGCAGAGGTGCCACTTCTTCCTTTGAGAATTGAGCCTGAATGCGGAAAATCCCAAAGGACGCCAGATGGTATGTTCAGAGGACACCTTTTGTTTCAGTGCTGCAGGCACTAAACTGCAACACACACTACACAACAAGAACAATGCTTGTGATCTCAAAGGCCTCTTCCAACCTCAACCGTTCTACCATTCCTCCTTTGTCCCCTTTATTGTTTGGGTTTTTGATACCTCGTTAAATTTTTACAATTTTTTTTTCACTTTCCTTTTTTTTTTTTTTACAATAGCCCTTTTAAGGTTATGTTTCTAAACTAACACCACTTGCCGTTCAGAATGTACCTTTTTCAGTGTCTTTTTATTGGCAGTAATTTCTCCCCCATTTCTCCCAGCTTCCACCACTGACCCTTCCTTGCTCTCCACAGTTTTAGTTTGTTCTCAGCACAATACCCACTCCTGTGCTCAAGGCAGTCATCTTTTTCTAGGTCATTATCCTCAGCTTTGGTCATAAGCAGGTATGAACATCATCCCTTTATTATATGATATACAAGAACACATTTCAAAAGCTCAATTATATCTTTAAAATGAGTTTGAGTCACATCCCAGGAATCTTCAATTGTTCTTCAATTCAGATAGAGATCTGGGAATGGCAGCACGTGGCATAACAGTGCTGGGCCAGCTAACGCTGTGCTGCCCTCACTGAAACACCCTCTGTAATGGCATCAGTTCTATAATTATGGTCCTCACTGTTGAATTGCTCATTTTAAAATTGAAAATTACCTCATTTTTCCTGTCTGTTACCAAGCTTCTGCTCATGGAGCACAGTAATTACTTCTGTTTAAGCCTACAGCAAGTGGCAGAATTTATTGCAATTGGCTGCTCAGTGTGATACCCACCACTGACACCACGGAAAAGTTTCTTAAAATCTATTAATCCCAGAGGGTAGAAATCTGCCTTAAAACCTCTCTACATACATTTCCTCTCTTAAAAATCTCCTTCAGACATAAAATGCAGTCTCTGCTTACATTGCATTAGGTTCTATTCCTTTAGTTCACCTGTTTTCAAGTCTCAGTATTGTTTCCTTACCAGCATCTTCCTCAGTGTAACTCTTGAAACAAACTTTCATTGGAGTAACTGATAAAGTTATTTCCTCCTGACTGTTTGGGAAGTGGATCATGATATCAGTCAGCAGCCTGCAAAATTCCATTCCACTCAATATTATAATCGATTTTACCTGTAACAACTTCCTAGCTAGCATTTGTTGTATTAGAAATGAACATTGTTACTGTACAAGGGAAGAGCATCCTGAGAGGGGATCTTCTCAAGGCTCAGCAAGAGCTAAGGGGCAGGAGGCAAGACAGTAGGGCCACACTCTTTTCAGTTGTGCCTGGTGACAAGACAAGGGGCAATGGGCACAAACTGGAACCCAGGAGGTTCCATCTGAAGAGAAGAAACTTCTTTGCTGTGAGGGTGCTGAAGCCCTGAAACAGGCTGTCCAGATAGGGTGTGGAGTCTCCTTCTCTGTAGAGATTCCAAACCCTCCTGGACATTGTGATCCTGGGCAAGCTGCTGTGGGTGATTCTGCTAAAGCAGAGGGTTGGACTAGATGATCCCCAGAGGTCCCTTCCACCCCTCACTCTGCTAGGACTTCATGATTCTGTGATATTACTGCCACCTTTTTCTGTCACAATTTTGAGCAAACCTCAGTTCTTGTACTATATTAAAATGTGCACTTGAAAAAGTTCTACCTTTTTCTAAATATACCACTCAATATCTGCACAGAAATATCTTTATGCACCTTTAATGGTGCACCAGAAACACTTTTTAATAAAACTGCCATCAGGAAAAGTCCAGTTCAGCTGCTCTTTGCTGTTACCAAATCTTGGATTTTACCAGGAGCTGCTTTTCAAAGCAGAACTTTGCATTATTCCATTAAAATTTTGTATTTTAAGCACTGAATTTGTTGCCTATAACATTAAAGCACTACTTCCATTAGTCATCGTTGAAGTTGCTCAAAGGTGTGAACTGAAGATAATGCTCAAGGTTGGATTGTGCAGGATTAGTGGCAGAACAACCCACATTTTTTAAGATGTTAAGTATCAAGCACTAGGATAAGGAATTCAGGAATTCACCATTTTTGAGTGTGGCCTACTCAAATTTTGATTGCTAATGGCAATGGCAGCAGCATTTTCAGAAAAAAAAAAATTGTGTTTATTACCTGGAGTGGACTTTAAGTACATTTGGACACATATTCTTTGCAAAAACAGCCTGCAGCGGGTCACATTCTTGAAATGTCAGATTATATGTTTTGACAACACCTAAGCATAAAAGGAAACGAACAGTCAGTGCTGGTCTGTAATTTTAACTATTTTTTTTTCACTATTAATTTTTCTCTTAGGAAATCTTGATACAGAAAGTAACCACATGACTCACTCTAGCTACGTGGAAATAACTCACCCACAAAAATAGAAATAGAATTCACCTTCTTCCATCCTGTTAGTTTGGCCCCTCCAGCACCTGAGCTTCTCGAGAATCCATAAAAAATAAGTGAAAAGCAACAAGTGCAACAAATGCAGGGGTAAAAAGGCATTAATATGTATCTGGTATAATAATGTCAGTGGTGGTAATTCTAATTGTGTAAGCAGTGGGCTGATAACCAGTCCATAGAATCAACTAGGTTAGAAGAGACCTCCAAGCTCATCCAGTCAAACCTATAACCCAGGCCTAGCCAATCAACTAGACAATGGCACTAAGTGCCCCATCCAGTCTTCTCTTGAACACCTCCAGGGACGGCAACTTCACCACCTCCCTGGGCAGCCCATTCCATGGGATGCACTAACTGCTGAAATGAAGAACATTTGTCTGATAGAGCCTGTAACAACTTCATTTTAACAAGGTGATGCACAAGATAAATATAAATTATGTGAAGAGGCTGAAAGTGTCTGGCATAATGTTCCATCAATAACACTCGCTTGATAATTACACTAAATATTGTCTTGCCCTGCTGTTTGAAAGTACTGCTCTGTCTGTACAGTCACGTCTTACCATGTCTGCAGAGGAACTGAAAAGTGATGTGATGGTCTTCAGTATTTGCAGAAATGCTGCATTTCTCCACGTTCCTTTCCAGCACATTCACACATCGAAATACAGGAAGAACTGACTGAAAAAAAAAAACCAACCGCAAACAAAAACCCCTCCAAATCAGTGCAGATGTTGTCCACCAAACAATTCTACAGTATTATTTCCCTAGCTCTGTATGGTTCATCTCAAGCTTGTGCTTTTATGGTTTCCCCAAACTGTAAGCAGACACTGAGGCAGCTGATCCTGTTCCTTGCCATCCTCACCCACTACCTGTCCAACAGATCTATCTGCTAAACAGCTGGTCAAAGCTCTCCTGGCTTGTATTGGTTTTGAAGCTGCAAGTGAAACACTGCAGAGGCAGGAACATGGTATTCCTCCACCCAGAGATGAGGCTGGTTCATACTTTGGCAACCACAAGGAATAACTCAGGAGGTACAACTTCTAAACTAAATTAAATACTAAAGCTCTCTTTTGTAAAACTGCTCAGAAGCACTTCAGAGCCATCCACATGCCTCTGTGAGCCTCCACCTGGAATTTCATTTGGCAGTTGGAATAATTTGCTGCTTACAAGGCTGTGCATAACAATCCATTAAAGCATACCTTAATTACCAATTTACATGTGACAGATAACTGCTTTTCCTTCTGACATGGCTGAGACACAGCTGTCCAGCAGTAATGTTGAAAAAACATAGAGGAGAAGAAGACATAGGCATATGCTGACCTTGAAGAATTCACTGATCTTAAGGCAAGCTGGAGACATAGGTAAAGTAATTAATTAAAACTATTTAATATCAAACCTTTGACAAAATAAAAGCCCTCTCTGTGCTTGAGTACCATACCTAAACACAACCCCTTTAACTGTGTCTCACCAAAACATTCTAGCTAGGCTCAAACTAGCACAGTGTGCATCTCAAAGTAAATAATAGATGCATCATGCATATAATCATGTTCAAAATGATCACCTTCATTATTGATGGTCAGAAATCACTGGTACCATACAGGCACAGAAATCCAATCTATGGACATTTAAGTGTCCCTTAAGTGTGAATTACCTAAGCACTTAAAGCTCAGCTTGTGCCTGAGGTATCTGAAGGACTGAAGCATGACACAGTTAAGCAGACACTGCTAACAGCTCAAAAATTCTTCAAGTATAAATTATCTCCACTTCTGATTTTCCAGCAGGCTAAGGAGAGTTGATCACTTTTAACTAAGAGATCTCTAGAGAAAACTCTAATTTTGCTGGAAATGGTGTTGATTAAACAGAGGCATATTAATGAATGCTTTCTTCCTGTTGAGTCATATCAGTACAAAAGCATGTTTAGAGGCAGCTTCTCATCTGGTATGAAACAGAAACCTTTTGACACATGACAATAGAAATAAACCCCTCGGTCTTAATCCAGATGTCCTGGACAAGGGCAGCTTGGGTAACATTAAATCAAAGAATACCTGGAGCAGAGTAAAAATGATTCTACCATGACGGAATCTGCGTAATGACAATTACAGAAAATGTGGCATTTGTCCATGTTGAAAGTGGAGGAAGCTGAGGGAGAATGTTTAGTAGGACTGAAGGGTAGCCATAGGAAAACAATACAATATCCAACAACATCAATAGTATGCTTCTGAAAAGATTTAAAAATTGCAGTAAGTTCACTTACACCTTTTTCTATGGGGTCAAACCAAAATTCATCACTAATACGTGCTATGGCATGTATCGCTCTTCCAAACACTAGCAGGAAAAGAAAACAGTGCAATGTTCATTCTAAGTTAAAATAAAAAAAAAAAGGGGCATTTTCTCCAGAACAATTTTAAGAGGAAACATCATAAACTTCCTACACTTTTCAAACAAAACCCGTGGAAAACACCAGCCTTTCCGTTCAAGAAGCACCGACACCTTGATGTTTCTGAAAGCTCTGACAAGGCGCACCCTAAACGTTACCTTTGCAGCAACCGGCAGTGACCTGATACCACTGCAACTTAACTCGATCTAATCAGACACCGCTTAAGTCAGAAATGACATTCCTAAGATGGCAGCAAATTTAAGCAGGGAAGAAACCAGCAGGCCTTAACATTTGCCTCTGCCCACCCTGGCAGTGGCGGTGCAGCATTTTGTGTGAACGCACCGTGCACAGCTTTAGCTGGGATTTTGGAAGGAGGAATGCTGCGCACAGAGGCAGTCAGCTAAAAAATGTCTTCTCCGCCTTAAGGTACCTCTCCTTTCTAATCTGACCAATTTGCATGGCTGCATATTGCCCCACAAAAATGCCTTCGTTCTCCTGGGGATAAGAAAAAGACAGCTGCTCAGCTGTGACCGTGGTGGGGCTGGCCACAGCTCGCAGTGCTTCACGCCCTACTTCGCATCATTTGAAAGGCTCCAGGAATAAGCCTACTGAAAGCAGTGCCTGGGACCCTAGGGCGACAGTCACGCATGCTGCTGGCCCTACTGAGTTGCGCCTCAATCTGGAGTGTCTGTTTCTCCCACATACACCTCTCTGCCCCAGGCTTGCTGCCTTCCCTGCTGCCATGAATACCTCTGAGGTGAGCGCCCCCAATAACACACTTCATGGCCCCCACGGACCGCCCGCCTTAGCTCAGCCCGTCCCCTCACACGGGCGGCAGAAAGGGCGGGAAACGCCTCCTCAGAGACCCGGATGTGGGCGCAGCGTATGTCTGCGGCGTAACGCGTTTCGTGATAGCTTGGCCCTTCATAGGCGCCGTAGCGGGTGGTTGGTACCGGCCTGGCTTCCGGGAGTAGCCGCAGCGGCTACTGTGAGGAGTGCGGCGCTGAGCAGGATGGTGAGCGGCGGGGACGCCCTGACCCCCACCCCCAGGGCTCTTTTCTTCGCATCGAGACTTGTCCTGCAATGCCGCAGGGGCTGAGGCTTGCTTCCTCTGGCCGAGGCCGGGCAGGCCTGGGTCGTGGGCGCTGGCCTTGCGATGCGGCGGGCGGGCCCCGGCGGCGGCTGTGCTGGACGTGCACTCAGAGGTTTTCTGTCAGTTGGTACCCATAAATCCGCCTAATACCAAGCTGAGGTAGATAGAGGGGTGGGAGGGGAGCGCGGGGAGGAGAGGAAGCCCTGCAGAGAGCCCGCCGCGGTAAGGAGGCCGTGACGAGGGGCTGTCACCGGCCGGGGGCTGCGCGCAGAAGCCGGCTTTTGATTTAATTTAATTATGTTTTTAACGCTTCTTTCATAACATCAACAATTCATTAATTATTATTTGCCTATTCATTTGGCTATATTTTCTTTTCTGTTGCTTCTTTTTGTTTAACATTGATCACGTTTCGCCCTGTTTTTCATTCCCTCCTGTCTGCAATCAACTTCTTCATTCCAATAAGGCTGGGCACAGAGTAAGTTTACTCCTCTTGGCTGTTGCTAACACTGGTGGTAAGGGCTTGTTAATATTACAAGATGATATGAATGTCAGATGGTACATATGAATTAGGTGCATATAAAATATGTGCTGTTAAAATCGTGCTCAAGTTTGCACATAAATTCCTAGTAAAAGCCAGATGTTGTAACATTCTTTGCCACTCTTTTGTGATGCAGATACCTGTGATTATTAAACATACTAAAGTGCTTTTAATTTGTGTTATTGTAGCCTGCTAAGCTTTTCTTTAATGAATGGTAGCTCAAACATGATTTAAGGGAAAACATGGGTCAGAGTGGTTTGTTGAATGTGGACACTGTTGACTTAAGTGGGGTTTTGTGTTTTCAAGTAGTAGTATGATTTTATTAACCATTAAATATAGAACTGGTACTGCATGTCTAAGTCCCTTAAGCATCAGATAGAAAATCTGTCTATTGCCACTTTAATGATCAAAATCAATTGCTATTTTTCACTTGCATTCAACCTATCAGACTGATGCTATTAAGGGGTAGTTTTCACTGGGAACTCTTGAAAGACCATAAATGAATGTGTGGGGTTTTATTCCCTCTGTCTCCTGGGTTAGTTTTAAGTTGGTAGCACAATACAACTCAGCAAAATCAAACCAGAAATCCACCCCAGATCCCTGTGCCATTTTTTGTGATTGTTAGCATGAAGATGGCTGCATGGCCTAAAAATTAAAAAAAAACCCAAATAATAAAGGTGATTTATTTTTTAAGCATAGCCACTACTGCTTTTATGTATGACTTTTCCTGGGCTCTTTTTTTTTACAAACACAGGTGATGGCTTCATTTTAGGAACTGACTTACTAACAAAGCATTATGGTTGGAGCTGTCTCTGTTTAATGTGGAGCTGTTATCAGGCTAACATGGATGATGTTGGTAGATCCAGTGTTTTTAGTGTAGTGACAAAAACATCCTGTGCTTTATAGAGCTTTTCATACCATTATTTGCATAATTTATTGCTGTGTTGCATTAATTACTTGCAGAGTTAAAACTTGTGGTAACAAATTATGGTCTTGCTTCATATGAATCTGTAATTTTGACCCCCCTGTTAACATTGTGTTCTACTTATATCTGTTGTGTTGAAACTATGAATATCGAGAGCTGGAAAAGAGCTGCAGTGTGCAGCACTGTGGCTTGTTCTCTCTGCAGTGCCTTATAGGTTAAGGCAACCTCTAGTCTTAGCCTGTGTTTGGGTGGTTCTTTCAATATGGAGTCTGAACCACCTCCCTCTATTCTTGTTAGCTATTGGCACACACTGCAAATTTGCTGCCTGTTTGTTTTCTGTTTGTGTTTTTTTTTTTTTCCCCTTTTGTTTCTTTATTTTCAATAAGGAAGAAAACAGAATTTAATTAAAGTAAAAAGAAACTCGGATGAAGAGTTTTAGAGGGAAGTGACCACAGTTTAGCTAGGTCTTTGCTGGAGGTGGCCCATATTACTGGTTTTTGTTTTAATGTTTAAGGAAACAAAGTGGTATAGTATATGGTAATTGCTAACTTGGTGTACAGTACACCAAGTAGTAACACAGTTTTGTTGTTACACCTTGCAGTGGCTTTCAGCAGCGCAACTAACTCTGTAGACCATCCATCCCCCTTTGGATAGTGTTCTGCCTTACTAAGGGTGCTTATTTCCTCAGTATAGAAATATTCCATCACCATTTCATTCTTATTTTAGTAGCTTTTACATCCAAATGTTAAGTTACAAGCCTGAAAATGCCGCAGTGCTTTCTGTTTGCCAGTGCTGCTCCTCTTAACAAATATCTGTAATAATCTTCTTTTCCTGATCTTTCTTGTGGCACCTGCCAAGTTGGTGTTAGTATTAGGAGATCTTCACATTCCACATCGATGCAACAGCCTTCCAGCCAAGTTCAAAAAGCTGCTCGTTCCAGGAAAAATTCAACACATTCTCTGCACAGGAAACCTCTGCACCAAGGACACTTATGACTACCTCAAGACTCTGGCTGGGGATGTTCACGTTGTCAGAGGGGACTTCGATGAGGTAGTGTCCTCTCTTGGTAATGCCATTTTTGGTGCATCTTTTATACAAAGGCAACATTTGCGTTACTTGTCATTCAAGTAAAAGTAGACAAATGGAGGTGATGTAGTACTGAGTGCCTGTGAAAAGGGGCTCCTGAGCGAAGGAGTTTGGCTTACAGTCAGGATTGTGAATTGCACTAGATGTTGTCACCTGCTATCAGTATGGATAAAAGTAATTTGTGTACTTGTGTGTCTGAAACTCCACCAATGAGGACCTGCTGTTGCGAGGGCGTTGATGTTCCTTCTGCCACAATTCTCCACAGCACTCATAAATGCAGCTTTGTAGCTCTGGTTTTGTAGCAGCAGGGTCAGTTGCATTCTATAAGCTTTACTCTTCTTCTGTAGACTTAATCTCTGTTTTTTTTTTTTTACCTTTAGAACCTGAACTACCCTGAACAGAAGGTTGTAACTGTTGGACAGTTCAAAATTGGGCTGATTCATGGCCATCAGGTTATTCCTTGGGGCGATATGGCCAGCCTGGCACTGCTGCAAAGGCAGTTTGATGTGGACATCCTGATTTCAGGACATACACACAAATTTGAAGCATTTGAACATGAAAACAAGTTCTATATCAATCCAGGATCAGCTACAGGAGCCTATCATGCCTTAGAGAAGTAAGTGAAGTATGGGAAATAGCTGTGGATATTTTCTTTTTGATAATAAAACTGAACTAAAAGCTCAGGATGAAGTTTAATATAAATACTGGGGAGTGAAAGGCTTACAGTAATTGTTAAATCTTAACCGAAACAGATCACTGGAAGTTTAGGATCTGATGTACTGTGCTTAGATTCTTATCCATTCTTCTTAGAATGGTGTATGTTAAGTATTGATGAGAGTGCTTTGATGATTATATATGCATAATTAATAGGATTTTTTTCCCTTTCCCAGCAACATCATTCCTTCATTTGTGCTGATGGATATCCAGGCTTCTACAGTAGTTACATATGTCTATCAACTAATTGGAGATGATGTGAAAGTAGAAAGAATCGAGTACAAAAAATCTTAAAGATGTTTTTGCTTGTCTGGTCTTTTTACTGTCTTGTTATGACAATACTTGATTGCTAGTTTACAGTACTACACTTATGTGCTAACAGCTTAACAATGTAGCTTCTTGGTAAAAACTTTAAAACAGCATTGTGTTTGCTTTCTTCTGTATGAATTGATTTGTAAAATACTCCATTCAAATAACTGTTTAAATACTGTTCCTTAATGTTGTAATAAACTCCACTTCATAGAAAAACTGAGCTTTATGAAATGTTGTTGGGGAAAAAATGCAGCAGTCAAGAGTGGCTTTTAAAGTGGCTGATGCTCTGCTTTGACTTCTAAAGGATACTTGTTAAGGAGTTCAAATAAAAAGATTGAAGGCTCTGGGGCCCTGTTTGCTTTAGAATCCAGATTCTCAGTTTAGTATTCCCAACTAAGTTAAAAGAATAAAATTGATTGATTCCAAAAAATTACAATTAACTCATACTGTAGAATAGCAATTTCACTGTAGAAAGTTTAACTTTACTGTTTTTATAATCAAAGCAGCTTGCAGTACCACTGTGCCTTAGTAAATGATGGTCTCATTAAGCTTATGAACAGTGAAGAAAGGCTTTCCTTTTGCGGTGGCTTACAGCTGATGCTACACCTTTATACTCCCTTTGCTCAATGTACAGAGGTTTAAAATAATGCCATTCAATATGACACTCCTACTAGAAAAGACTAACATGGTGGCTATTTTGAGAAGATTGGACCAGCTGCCTTTTCTGTTCTCATGACTGCAGCGGACTGAACGTATTAAAGCAGCTCCCATTCTTCACAACTGCCAGCTTTCCAATAAAACCAGTTTTATCTTTTGCCTTCTACAGCAGAACATTTAGAAGGGTGGCCTGTTTCCTTTGCAGGTGTTGAACTTTGTATTGTGGGCCTTTCCAGTGCAGACTCTGCCAAAAAGCTGTGCAGTATTTCTCACAAAGGTTTGAGTTCAGTTAATGGTTTTCCATAGAATATAAAGGATCAATTAGAACCTTTATTCCAGTGTCATGAGCTGACTTAAATTATTTACATTCAGTATAAATCTTCTTTACCTTCAAAGAAATACCAAGTATTTCCGCCTGCTCTCTTAGGAACCTCTGTCTAACTGCTGCTTCATGCAGTTCAAACACCTGCCTATTGCTTTATGTGCTGCAGACAGAACAAAGTCAAAAGGAAAACTTCAACAAACAGTAAAGGAAGGTTAGTGATTGCATCATCAATTTACTGATAATTTCATAATTGGAAAAGATTTGTAGAATACTGTAAGGCCCAAATTGCAATTGTGAGTTTATTTGTGCTTACTGTAGTGAAATCGACACTTTGTCTACAAAGCATATTTTACATAAAATACATGACTTGCAGTTTTAAAGCCAGTTTATCAATTAGACTAGGTTCTGTTTGTGTGAGTGAAATCTCGAGTGCTCCTGACAGCAGCCATAAACACAGAAGTACAGAAATAAATCCTAATCCTTCCTAAAAATTGAAGTGCAGAATATGTACATTACTATTTATCAGAAACAGGAGATTCTGCTGTAACTCCAAACTGTTTCATCAGGGATGCAGCTTGAAGAAGAAACAGCCTAGAACAGTTATTAAAAAGTTATAAAGCTCAAGGCAGCTTTTGTACAAAGTGTTGAGGTTTGAAGAATGTTCACCTGACTAGAGTGAGCCTTCTCAGTGCTTGGCTCTCATCTTGCCAGTAGAGGGAGAAAAGAAAAAGGTACATCAAGGTCTTCTGGGTGACAGTTCTAGTATACAGGTCTCCTCTGGTCCATTCAGATACATCTGGAAATTTAGGAGAACAATATTAAAAGGGCTCAAGAAAACAGGATATAGAAAGAAGAAAAGACATGAGGTACAAAGTTGTTTATCTTACCTTCAGAAGATCAGATGATGGTACGTTCGATGGCGTAGGATTTCCACATTTCTCTTGATATTCTTGAATGAGAGCTGTGGCATCATCAATGCTGTAGGAGACAAAATTTGTGAAGTTAAGCTCTCTAAAGAAGCCAAGGATGTGACTATGTATATATGCTGAAGCAGAAAAATAAGGTATGACCCACCCTGGGTTTTGAAGCCCTGTAATTTCTTAACAGAGAAACAGAAGCCATGACAAGCCAAGCATTTATCCTGTGGCTGTTAATAAACCAAATACATACTATAACTTAAACTATTATTTAGTGGTTCCTGTCCCATTCTGATAGCAGGATAACTGGAAACTTGCAGTCCTGCGTATTTGATGTCTGAAACAAAAGCTTGCAGCTGTGTGCAATAAGCCCAAGTGCTGTGAGTCACTGATCCTGATGGAAAACTGCCCAGCAGCAGGTTCAGTGGCAAGAGCCCCTGTTGTATTTAAGTGGAACAAATGAGCTGTTGCTGTTGCTTGAAGATCTTAGTGGCAAAACTCTTAATTACAAAGTCCTGAGTTCAGGTGATTATTTTTTCAGTAGTCTTACTGCTAAAGCTGTGACTTCATGATGCCACTACACTGAATTCATCTGGAGGTAAGGTGAAACGTTTGTTTTTTCACTCAAGTTACTCCTATTTTTACTGCATTTTCTTTTGTTTGCCAGTCCACACTCAACAAGCTCTTTGGCTTTAGTGGCATTAAAACTTAACTCTAAATAGCCAAGGTAGTGAGGTGGGATTTTTAGTTTGTTATTTAACTTAGGAATACTTAAAATCTTGGAGAAGTACTCCTTATAAGTGTAATCTTACAACCTCCTAAGTATAATCTTGATAAATGGGAAAAAAATAAAGCAAAGGAGAGATTAAATTTCTCTAAATGCTAGCAGTCACATGTCACTTGTTTAATTAACTTACCAGTTCTTTTTGGCAAAATATTCCACCAGTTCCTTTGTTCGGTGAGAATTTATCAGTTGTTGCTTCAGCAGTGGAAAATACTTGGTTTTCAAGATCTTTTCATATAGCTTCTCATTTATGATGCTGTCCAAAACCAAAGATCTAATCTGGAGATTTAAGTTTTACTAAAAGTATTAATATTTTAAATAGAAGAAATTACACTTTTGAATAAAAAGAGCTCAGAGTTTTTCTTACTGGACTCCTATAGACTAGAATTCTTTTGGGGTTTTGTTGTTGTTGGTTTTTAATATGTAAAGTGCTGTGACACGTAAGATTTTATGAGACTAAGATTCAGACAGGGCAATGAGTGAAGAAATGTGCTCTCAGGAAGAAGGTCCAAGGCAAGACAAAGTGCAATTTCATAAGCCCTTTGGCCTTTTAGCTTTAAACATCTATTCAGAGAAAGAAAGTAGCTACTGGAGCAATCCATGCTGCCCTAAACCCGGCTTGTAGGAGGCTACATACCAGCTATGTGTACATGCATTCAAAGTTTTTGCTTGCAACAACATTAATAAAAATGCATAACACCCTATAAATTTTGCTGTATGTTAGAAGAGTCCACAGGAGCAGGTTGCCCAGAAAGGCTGTGGAGGCTCCAAGCCTGGAAGTGTTCAAAGCCAGCCCAGATGGGTCCTTGAGTAACCTGATCTAGAAGGAGGTGTCCCTGCCCATGGCAGAGTGATGGAACTAGATCATCTTCAAGGTCATTTCCAATCCAATCCATTTCATGACTCTATGTCAACTAATGCTTGGCAATGTCAGCAGAGGAAAAAAGCCTTTGTGTACATTTAGCTATCAAAAGAGCCTCTTAAGTCAAAGGCAGGTGAAGTAAGCTTTACTTACCTGAGAAGCAAATGCCACTACTTCTCCAGCATTCATGTGTTCATCTATTTGTTGCAGCACAGCTTCTGTGTTACATGTTGATAAGAAACCCTTGTGGAAATAATTACAAAACATGAATATTCTGTGAACGATTAAAGTAGAAACCATCCCTTTAGAGCAAGTATCTAATTTGTGCAGGAACAATTAACATTTTGAAATTCTAGGTACTCACTGCTTTGGTGTTGGTGATTTTTTTACTCCTTACCAGCAGACTGAATCTCTTACACTAATGCTGTAATTGGGGAAAATATTTCTGATCTTAACTCTAATGATTGGAAGTCTTAAATTCTTAAGATGCCTTTACAGGTGCCAGTTTGATCAGGTTTTTTTCATGGATTTTATGAGTGGGATAAATCATTCCCAAGTCTGTTAAAGGCAAAGTCACAAGGCACAGTAACACGACAAAGCTGTGAGGATGACTTGAAGCTGGATAGTTTTGCTTTAAAAAACACTAAACCAAACTAAAAGGAGGTGTTCACGTAATTGCTTTCAGAAGGACACATTGAGATCAAATTTGTCACAAATGCTGAGCTTTTTTGGGTGGGAAATGCTGAGCAGCTGTCATTAGTGACTATTTAAATTAGCTGGAGTTACAAGTTACCATTTTTCACAGTTTCTGACTAACAAGACATACTTAAAAGACATCCCTTGCACAGATAGAACACAAAATTTACTATTTACCTGGATTTGTTGCTCCCGCTTCTCAGACTGAGGAATCAGCATGAGGCACCCCAAAGCAAAAGCTGGAAGATCCAACTGTGCATATTGTTTAGCTATTCCAATGACATCCAAGTCTGCCAGAACAGGACACCTGCAGAAGATTAGGAATGAAATTCTCAACTATGCTATGTATAAATGGGTGGCTTAGTTCCATCAACAAAACTGCATGGGGACTTTTAAGTCAGGTAGAACAATATATTTTTACTCATCTCATTTTCAGAAATGGCCATGCTATGCCAGTTGAAGCTTCAGAGAATATGATTTTCTAGCTTGAAAAAAGAATAACTCATTTCCAAACACCCAAGGTCCCGTTTTGAGGGAAATTTTTGGCCAGCTCCCCACAGTAATGCTTTGGTACATATGTATATGCACAGTAGTGTAGGCATGTTCTTCAGCTGGATCTCTTCCCAGTATTTCCTGACTTTTGGTTCAAGTCAGGCTCTCTGAGCTCCAGTTCTTCTCTCAAACAAGTCAGAGCATTATTGTGAATAAAATAATGAACTGTTGCCTTTACAAGGTGAAAAAGCACAATGCAAAGCTGGTTTGTGTACAGGATGTTTTGGAATGTTCATACTGTAGGCTAACCATGTTTACATAGATGTGCAACTATTAGATTCTTGTCAGATTTTATTCTTTGTAGGAAAATTATTTTTCTCTCATGCTCTGTGTTAATGTTTTAGGAAATGTGCTGTGTTTTGAGCTAAGAAAGATATTAACTGGATTTTTAGGGCTGACCATGAATCTTTTTGAAAATGCTTGACAGGAAGAAATATCCCTCATGGGAGCAGCAACTGGGCAGATAAATTTGTTTTCAGCAGCCTATGCTGCTGGCTCAGATTCCCAATTCAGAAAGCACTTCCCAGGGCAGTTTAAACAGCCAAGATAGCAAGTTACAGTCAACAATCTGTAGGCAGGCACAGCGTTTTTTGGGAGAGTTTGTGCCCTGATCCTGTCCTTTCCCCAAGAGGCACATGGTTCTTTCTCGTGCCTCAGGTTCCCCAATTTTCAGAGCTCCTCTGCACATTGCAGGGCAGACTGTTAGCTGAGAAATTACAAACAGGTATTCCCACTCAAACTAATAGAAATGTGGGATGTGCTATCAACTTACTTGAGCAGAATCACAAAAGACTCGCAGCATTCCTGTAACTGTTTAGGACTTGGTGGACATGAAGCTAAGAAATAAAGGGAACAAAATCAAGTAAATATGCAACCAAGTTCCTACACAAGCATGATAGCTAATAACAACCTTACCTGTGAGAAATGCTGACAGAACTACACTTCGCCAGGCTCGACTGAAGTTGGGAATCTGTTGACAGCAAAGTTTGGAACAATCGCCAAATACAGTTGTAACTAAGTGTTCTTGTAAACACTGACATCCTCACTCACTATAGGTTGAAGAAGCCTGTCAGTTTTTTGTTCTTTTTATCATGGATCAGCTATTCCTTAATATTGCTTATCTCATAGTCTCAGATTTACTTAGCCATATTTTAACTGATGGCAGAATTGTTCTGTCCCACTTTTAAGTGTTTGCTGAAGGAAGCTCAAATGCAAAATATGCCATTTCAGTGATTATTTTTCACAATGCAGTATGCAGATAGGTATCATTATTAATCATTCAAAAAAGGATCTCTTCATAGCATGGATGGCTGCCATTTAAACATACACATAGGATGCTAAATTCCTGTTAAATGAAGAAAAATCTTAGAGAATATTTGCTTACCTCCCATAATGAATGAACCCCAGTGATTGCTATCAATACTCTTCTTAAGTATTGAATCTGAAAAGAAATATTTAATTTAAAATGCTACAGTGTTTTTGAGGATTTGGCAGTAATCTAGAGAAATGCATCATGCTGCTTGTCTTGTCTGCAGGATAAAAACTTACAGTTCCTCAAGGCACCTTTGTTCCTTGAGGGGGAACAACTGATGCATATGGAACTCTGAGTTACAGTTTATTAAATTAAAATATCACAAGCAGTAGCTGCATCTGTTGTCTCAGTAAATACTCAAGATTTCTGGTAGTCTTAAAGTTTCCAGCACCAGTTTTATTATGATCCCACCTTCTTTGATAGTAGCACCTAAATCTCATTACATTAAAACTTGCTTTGATACCTGCTTCTCGTACAACCACATTGTCAAGGACATCTGTTATCTCCTTAGGCTGTAGCAATGTTACATAGAGTGACAATCAGAGGTAATCAAGGTTCTGAATGACAAAAATCAGGATGACTATCATAATAAAACACATTTTAGGGCTAACATTTTTGTGTGTGTATATATGTATGCACAGGTTTATGCACAGGTTTATGCACAGTGTTTGCAACTATGAATGTATATTTGCACAGGAATATGCAGCTTCTGTTGTAAAATTATAACTGCATGAGGAATTAATTTATTATCATTGGACTTACTCCTGCTACTTGAAAGACTTTGTGGCTTAAAAAAAAAAAAGGGCAATTTCAGGCCAAAATTCTCAAACAGTACTGCTAAAACACAAATTCCTCAAAGCTCTGTCAGTTCTGTATTTAAGAGCCCAAAGCACCCACATAAATTATCACTAATTGTTCTTAGTAAGCTTGTAGT
Organism: Tricholaema leucomelas; assembly: GCA_013400475.1. Taxonomy (NCBI): domain Eukaryota; kingdom Metazoa; phylum Chordata; class Aves; order Piciformes; family Lybiidae; genus Tricholaema lacrymosa; species Tricholaema leucomelas. The sequence goes on along the minus strand of WAAF01009768.1, from coordinate 1,371,250 downwards.
TTATGTATCTATTCCCTTTAGAAGTCAGTGGATAGAAAAAAACCTCTTTCTCATTTCACTGCGGAACATTATGGTTTAAAATTCCTTACCATGTTGAAACCAAGGAGTTTCTGTAGTAGACCATTCCACAGCTGGGAATCGTACACTTTGTATTCTAGACTGAGTTCTGTCACCAGTCTAACAGCCTAAAGAAGAGCAAGAGCAAGGACATACTGGATTTTAATATACATTCATGATCTTCAAACCTTTACTTCTTGCCAATGTAATTTTAGACTTTTACAGCATTACTGTGACTTTTAACTCCTGAAAAGCTACAACCAATCCACTTTCAAAATCATTTTACATGTGTGAGGATAATTAAACCCAACCCCCTCATCAATATATATTTTCTAATTGTAGGAAGGCAAAAGCTTTTTTTATGATTTTCAAATTTTATACTAGCTTGTGTATATTTTGACTAAGGGATGCAGCACTTGCAATTGATGGCTATAAATCAGAAGTGTTACTGTGAAGCCTTAATAGAAAAGTATCCTTTTCTGTCATATACCATTGTCTAACCTGGAAATCTTATATACCTGCTCTTGTCATCAGTGTAAAGTTAGGTATTTACAAAACATACTTGGTAACACAAAGCAATCTTGCTTTCCAACCAAGAGAAGAGGGTACACAAAAGTGGGCAAGTATTAGGGAATAATTATGTGATGGGAAATATTAAGTACATCAATAAGATGTGTTTTTTTGTCTCTCTGAAAGAAGAGAATCTTTGGAGTAATTGCATATTTGCTGTATTTTAAAATAGAATTATGAGTAACATATCTTAAGTAGTGTTTGAGCAGGACAGAATATATAGGCTCCTGTTTAGAAGTGGATGTGCCATGTAGAAAGGCGCATGTTTCACACAAGGTCTAAGAAGCAGGCAAAAGAAATTACAAAGGAATTAAAAACCATACTGTGGGTTCATGGCTGTGATTCTTCCATAGCCCCTTAATCATTCCTTCCTTAGGGCTCTTATGAAATGATTCAAAAGTATATGGAATATTCAAGATTTCAAACTCTGCCAGGTAAACACAGCATTTGAGAAAATATCTGTAAAAAAAAAATCCCCCAAACCCAGGAGTTAGTGTTATTTACAATGATTATTATATTATACCTCACTTAAACCACTTAAACTCAGGATAATATTGGAAAGTATTCTGTTTCTTTAGGAAAAAAAAAGGAAAAATAATGTAGACTGTATTTGTACTTATGAAGGAGATCTTAATGAAGTAGAAAACTTTGTGGTAATTGCTTAGGGAAGCCTCATTCACCTGAACAAAGGATGACTTGGATCATCTGTATCTTGGATCACACACCAAGATACAGAGGGGAGGTTTAGATATGGTTCTCCATATATAATTTTCCCTAAATGTATATATATGGCTATAACACATCATTATTAAGGAATACATTAAAAAAAGATTCATCTTACTTTACTTTCTCAATGGGTTTCTTAAAGAGTTCTTCCACAGTGGTGGTATCTGCCAGATAGAGCAGACATTTCAGTGCTCTGCATCTGTGAGCAAATGTCAGGTGAGTGACACCAATTGGCTGAGGGGGTTAAAAAACAACATAGGGAAACGTCACAACAACTGGCTGAACAGCTAGAAAGAAAATTACATACAGTATGATCCTTTCTAAGATTTTTATTATTCATTTAATGGAAATATATGCTAAGTAACAGACTGGTTCACACTCAGCTTTTATACTAACCAGTTGAAGTGTTCATCAGTGTCAAATGACACTGCTAAACAAGGTGGCTTTCTGGATTTTAGACTATTAATGCAGGAAAGAGAAATGTGATACTGTATATCACAAATACATTTAGTAAGTGTGAAAGACTGAAGGTTAAGATGTTACGACTCTGCTTTAATTCTACCCAAAGTAAGCCAATTACACCAGTTTAAGAAACACTCTAAAAAATGTCCAGTTCAGACATATCAACAAGAAATTAAAAGAACCCAGAATTCAATGGCTGCCCTTGACAATCTACAGCAAAACTCAAAGAACACCACAGTTTTACTCCAAAACTGGTGGAAAAAGCTCATACAGATACATAAATTATCCAAATAGGCTTTAGGTTGAAACCCAGTCAAGCAGGCAACACTTGAGTTTAATATGAGGTAAAAAGCATCAAGCTAAAGTAAGAGCTTAGAAACTTACAGATGTGACAGATGTTATAATTGCAAAAAGCATTCTTGAACTACAATCCATTGGGCGGGACTGAAGGAGATAGATAACTCTGTAAAAATACATTTGTTTTAATACAAGTCCAGCACAGCTGCTGAAATGCAATATATCAGTATTTATTCAAATGTAAATATATTTCACTGTCAAGAGAGATTAAGTAGAAGAGAGCCTATGGTACAGAAAACCTCCAAACAGCTACTTTTAAGCACCTGCATATATCTGTAACTTATCGCTAGTGGCATTTTGTTGCACAAAGCAGTATTTGATGACTCAAAACTGATGTCACCAGGAAATAAAGATGAGTTGTGACTCATACACTGTTTAGTTTCTTTAAAAGGCCAGATGCAGTTAAACTTGCAAGTTAACAGTTCACCATATACGTAAGGCAACACACATACCTTCGGAGGTCTTCATCTTCCTGCACACCTCCAAAGGCTTCTTGAGTTTTCTTTCAAAAAGACATGAAAATCTAGTTGTGAGAGTTTTCTAAGTTGCTCAGATAAATAGCTAGGTCATAGCCTTGCTTAAACTCTGTCTTGAATGCTGGGCTAATGCAGCCAAGGAGAAGAATTCTGTTTTTATGAGTCCTTTCTTTATTTAACTGTATGCTCAGCAGTCCACACCACTCCTCAGCCTGTGAAGTGGTGTTCTGAAGTACAGGCAATGCCTGCTCCCCCTCCTTTCTCACTCAGCCAGCAATTAACTCTCTTTTAGCTAGGCTGCAACAGGAGAGGATTCATTCTCTTTCTGATTCCAGTATCAGTGTTTGGGGAGGCTAATACATTGACAACTTCTTTAGGCTTGCCATACAACCTAACTGTATCACCAGGTATAAGATTTTAATCTCTATACAGAGTGAAAACATTTAAAGTCATTCTCATTAGAGGCAGAGGTGTGCAACAATGTTAGGAAGGTACTAAAACAGTTAGTGGTCTAAATTCTGATGCATCTCAAATAGATTGATGAGCACTTAAAGGCAAACTGTGCAAAATAACCTTCATATTTTGAATAACTGATAAAAATATCCATATGTAATGTAATTGCCCGTTTTCCCCAAACACTAATCTCCAGTGATGACTTACTTCTGAGGGCAGTGCAGTTGGACACAGCCATTTATCCAGGAGTTTATCCCAAATTTTGCTCATGTTCAAATTGTTAATGTCTGCTATCTCCTTAGCTGCCATATGGATATCTACATAGATAGGTAGAGATAATGTATTTACAAACTGGTATTATCTGGTTCAGAACTTCTTTTTGCTAGGTGATGGATACTCACCTGGATAATCCCTGCCAGTTGGGTTTTGGATTCTTTGGTCTATACTGGGGTGTTCATAGAGTAAAAGGATAAGATTTGCTGGTTTCCCAATAAACTTTAAATGCTCTCCAGTGTTCAGGTTATGTGTTATTAGAACGTTTTCTGTTGCTGAACGCTGATACTGCATATATAATTTCTTCTGTAGGACTTCTGCTTTTCCATGTGAATCATCCTTTAGAAAACCATCACAGTTTGATAGAAAACAAAAAAATTATCTTATCTTTTTATACTCTGAAGCAGTGAATTGGGTAGCAAGACCTGTTCTTCCGATGTGTCCCCAGTACCAGTACCTACAGGTATATTTCTTGTAAGCAGACAGTATTAACCATGCTGCACTTGCAAGCAGACAAAAAAAAAATGTTGAAAAAAAAATGTAAATAAAGGCATGTTGTGAAAAGAAAATATGTACCACGTGTACAGTAAAATTCAGTAACTTTAATTAAAATTAAGTAAATTTAAATTAAGTAAAATTAAGATATTTTGAAGTGAAAATGAGGGAAAAAGATTTAATCTTAAACCTTGGCTGCTAGAGTTACTGTTTAATTTTGGCACAACTCTATTCACAGATATGACTAAGTATGAAAGAACTATTTAGTGTTCATTGTGTCTCAACTCCACAGTAAATGTGGTATTTATAAGCAAGTCTGAGATGATTATTCACCTTTCCCTATCAATCATGGAAAAATGAGCCCAAGAACCAAGTGAAGGCAGACCTTCTTTATAGATAGCAGCACAAATTGCTAAAGAATCTTTGAACTCAAAGTAAAAGTTAATAATGCTATTGATCTAACTCCTGGAATAGATCCCAGCTCATTCTCCTCCAGCAAGAAAAATGCATACAGCAGGAGAAAGAGCAAATTGTTCTTCCTTAAAACTGCTTATTTTTTGTCCAGTCTCCAAGAACTGTAAGCCTGACTTTTGCAAGGCTGTGAAGGAGAATGTTATCAGACAGAAGAGGATTTTTCTTACAGTTACTTTCCCTAGAAAAAATACTTCCCATATCAGGGTTGAATAAGGTACAATTTACACACTACCATCCAAAAGACCAAATGCTAACATAAGTATCTCACAATTAAACCAAGTCTTGCAAAGAGTTTACCATTACCTCAGGTGTAGTATTCTTTAGCCATTTCTCAGCGAGATAGAGGCAGAATTTCAGTGCCTGAATCTGGTCAGGGCCTTTTTTAAACAAACAACAACAGTGGAAAAAAAAAAGGAGTTGAGAGGGAAGAGGCAGTAAATAAACTAAGTTTTCATTAATACCCATTTTATTTCAAAGAATTAAAAAAAAAATAGAAGCTATTAAGAAAGCTCTTGCGGCTAGAAAGTATCTACTTGGATTCTGATAATAGGCATCTTAGCTTAAATTTAGCTGAAATGTTTGCTTTTGCTGGAAAACTTAAGATGGTGTGAACAAGCAAGACAGTATGCCTTAAAAACAGAGACAAAACACTTCAGTACTGATGCTGTATTATAAAATGGCATTATTGTTTTCAAACTTCTCCAAGTTTTATCTGAGAATACCAAACAAATGTTTGGTCACACACTAGCTTTTCTTTTTCCAAACCTATAAGCTTTTTACCACTTCTTCACTCCTCAAATCAACACATATGCACTTACCTGTTGGGAATTCTTGTGCAATCTTGTGAGCAATAGCTGCAGCCCACTGTGGATTCACTATTGACAGCAGGTATGACTGAATTGTCTGCACTGTTTTGGCTGTTTCCTTGTTAATAACTGATGCATACCCAGTGTTTCTCATTTCAAGTATTTTTGGCTTCACTTTCTTTTCAAAGACATGCCGAGCTGCAGACATGTATAAAGTATCCAGTGAAACCTAGAAAAAACATTGAAATAGATCAAAAGATGTTACTATATCTCTAGTGAGGCCTAAATGATGCAAAAGAAAGGACAAAAGCTTTTTTCTTGTGTGTGTGCGTAAGGGGAAAAGAATAATTTTTAAATGAATTCTTTCAAAATATTACTTTACCTTCATTAGTTTGGAAATCAACAGAAGTGTTGGGAAGGTTTCCTCACTGAGCTCTGCAGCTGAAAGGAAAAAGACAGCTGACTATGACAGGGTCACAGTACAGTTGCAGACTTCCCATATCAGATTAAGCACTTCCAGTTTATCGTCCTAGGAGGACAGGCTGAGAGAGTTAGGGTTGCTCACCCTGGATAAGAGAAGGCTCCAGGGATACCTTACAGCTGCATTTTAAAATTTGAAGGGGACCTACAGAAAGGCTGGAGAGGGACTGTTTAGAAGGGAGTGGAGCAATAGGATGAAGGGCAATGATTTGAACCTAGAGCAGGGTAGATTTAGGTTGGACAGGGTAGATTTAGGTTTAGGAGAAAGTTCTGCACAATGAGGGTGTTGAAATACTGGAACAAGTTGCTCACAGATGTGGCTGAGGCTCCATCCCCAGAGGCATTCAAGGTCAAACTTCATGGGGCCCAGAGCAACATGATCTAGGCAGAAGTGTCTCTGCTCATTGCGGGGGAGTTTGGACAAGATGACTTTCAAGGGTTTCTTCCAACCCAATGCATTATATGATTGTTAAATGCAGACCTCCACTGGGAGAGAAAGAATATAAACTTAATTATCCACACTGGTGTGGGAAGTGGGATACATGGATTAGTTGGGTCTTTGAGAGGCCCTAAGAAAAGAATGTGAGGGCAGAATTCTGAATTGTATATAAATCTTAACTCCACTGAAAGCCATTTACCTCAGCAGTAGCAATTTGGTTGCACAAGTGTTTTCAAAGGCACTTGGGATGAAAAATGCATTAATAAAGAAATACAATTATTATGAAGCATATACTGCAGAACTTCAAAGATCACAGACAGCAGAGAAAGGGAATGATTCATATACCCAGCCATAAGGAAGCCGAACTTACATATAATGTTCCAGAAACACTGTGAAGTTCTAAAGAATATCAGATGAAAGGGCAGTCTGGTTTGAGCAGCTGGAGATAAGGGAATCACATGCTCTAAAACATACTGGTGTTCTAGGTCCACAGGTGGAGAAATTCGTTTGTAAGATTCCAGATGTTTGAGGAGGCTCAAACCCTGGGAGAGGGGAAAAAGTAGAAGTAAGGGGGGGAAGGAGAAATCAACAAGATTACTTTACTTGCCCCATCTTCACAGACTCAAGGACTTAGGCTTATGTTTTCTTGACAAAGTTGGAACATATGTATAGAGCTTTTATGCCTGCTATGAGCCACTGCTGAGAAACTGAGAGATCACCATTTCTTGAATGCCATTTTCAGAACGAGAGCTGTGCAGAGTGGCAACAGAGTAAACAGACTCTTGAAAAGGTACACTAAAAAACAGACAAAACACTACAGTTGCCAACAGCAACATATTTAGACATACCTGATTCAGCTGGATACTGATGTTCTTTTCATCAGCATTTTGTACCACTTTCAGCACAATTTCAATAGTTTCATAGTCATAAGGATCAAGCTGTTAAAAACAGATTGATTTTGTAAGATCTTAAAAGTTAACTGAATTAACTTTCTCCCTTTTACCACTAACTACATTGACATAACACTGAAGAAACAGAGTAAGTATTGGAACATACTTCTCTAAAATAAAAGATTTCCACACCACAGTCCTAAATCCAAAAAAAACCCCTTGCCAAAACCCTAAAAAAACCAAGGCCAAACACGAAGTGATGAAAAGGACAAAAAGAAGTCCTTAAAATAAAGACCACACTTCACCCCTCATCCTCCAGATGAAAGAAAACAACCAAATTAGAAAACCCCAAGATTTCTTTTTGTGTGTGTTGCCCCTAGCTACTTCTAATACAGCACTTTAAAATATTCCCAGTGTGCTGTGATAATGAGAAACGACCTTTTTTGTTGATTATTTTCTGGCAGTTTTTACAGGGAAGCTGGGAAGAAAGCCTTTACCTGTCTTTAAAGAGAATAAGATCTGTCATTCTATTTTTTTGTAACTACTTTTTTTCCTACAGATGTAGAAAACTGAACCATTTACAATTTTTTTAAATTAGCAACCCTTTTCCAATTTCTGTGGAATTACTACTCTGTCATTCAAGTGACATTTGAGACTAGATGCATATTTCAGGGATTCTTTTTTTTCCTCCTTCTTCTGGTGTGTTGTTTTCTTTTTTGTTTTGCCTTTTTCTTTTATGTCTTTTACCTTGTACAATATCCCACTGAGGCTGGTGACCAGGTCTTTCGTGCTTTTCAGCAGAGGAATTATTTCTAGTGCTCTAGCTAGCAGTGTGGAATGAGGTTGCCTCTTGCTGCATTCTGCAGAGTCATCTTCAACATGATTTGTATTAGCATTCTGGAGAAGAAGTGTTTCAATGCAAAGCTGCAGTGCGGCATCACTGTCCAGCATGAAAGTACTAGAAGAGGACAGAACGTTATTCATAAGGAAATAAGCACCCTAACAGCACCAAAAATCACAGAGAAAATAAATTCACCAGAGACCAGTACTGTAATTAATCACTTAAACCCCCCCAAATAATCTACATGTTACATTAATCAGGATCTATTTAAACTAAACTAGATTTCAGTAAGCATTGTTATTATTACAGCAACAATTAAACACACTTGATTTACTTTCATCATTACCTGCAGTAACTCAGTATGAGATTTGTGTCTACTTTTGGGTTTTGCACCAGTGTTTTTATGAGTTCCTTCTTCATTATGGCTGGTTGTCTGAATACAGTCTCAAAAGAAATCTATGGATAAATAAATATTTTATCACCTTCCCAAAGAAATATTTTAGACAATATCAAGACTTATATATCAAGACTTATATAACTGTTAGAACAGGTCCTGAGGAGACCACAAAGATGATCAGAGGAGCAGCTCTCCTATGAGGACAGGTTGAGAGAATTAGGATTGTTCAGCCTGGAGAAGAGCATGCTGCAGGGAGACCTTACAGTAGCCTTCCAGTACCTGAAGGGGGCTACAGGAGAGCGGCTTTTTAAAAGGGTATGGAGTGACACAACAAGGGACAATGGCTTCAGATTGGAAGGAGCTCACTTTTGACATTAGGAAGAAATTCTGCCACAGGAGGGTTGTGAGGCACTGGAATAGGTTGCCCAAAGAAGTTGTAGAGTCTCCAAGCTTGGAAGTGTTCAAGGATAGGATAGATACAGCTTTGAGCGACTTGCTCTAGTAAGAGGTATCCGCGCCCATGGCAGTGGGGTTGGAATTGGATGATCTTTAAGATCCCTTCTAACCCTAATCATTCCATGATTTTATATAGTTAACTTGTTATGTTTTCTTTAGTTTCAATCCAAGCACCTCTAGAGCAGAGAAAAAAAAGCACATTTTCTGACTATGCCCTGTGCCAAACAATACTTAAGCACATAAAATTTCTTGTATAGCACTCTCAATTATAGAATTTGTCCATTCTAAGGTTTATTTAAGCAGATTGAAAAATTAAAATACCTTCCTGCCAACTTTTGTTACATTTGAATGGGAATTATGCCTAAAAATCACAGTAATCTCAGAATATGTTGATATTTCATAAGTCAATCAAACTTACACCAAATTTACCAAGCTTGATACCCCATTCTGCATCAGTAACCAGTTCTTGGAATTTCTTTTTTTCCTCTTCTTCCCCATGTTGGTCAGCAAGCTGTGCTCCAACTAGAGCTACTGCCTAAAAGAAATTAGTAGTATTAAATACAAGAAATAATCCGAAAATTTGGAATCCCAAGGTCTAAATCCCTAGAGAAACTTAAAAGAAATCATAAATGAATACATAACTGCATAAAATTAAAACTAACCTCACAGAAGGTAGTATCAGGATTACTGTGCCTCCTGAGCTGCCAGTCCAAAGGTACTTTAAAACTAAGTTTCTTTCTCAGAAATACTGTATTAGTGTTGTACTAGTAAAGTTAATAGAAAAGGTATTTTTTAGGCATCATCTTTTCTCCACATTTATGTCACTTTCCCTCCTTGTTGCTTTGTTTTCTTACTTTATATTTTCCTTTATATGTTAATAGACCTACTTTAATATTTCAAGATTGTTAATATTTCTTTATTTACTAATTTATTCCATTCTTGACAACTGCTGTCAGAGAACAATTTCTCCAAACTATAACATAGGCAAAAATTACAAAGGGACCTGAAATAAACAATTTCAAGATTGGAATAGGTCATAATGAGATAGCCTAATGCTTGGACTCGGATCACACTATTTACAGCAACTTCCTGTGCACAATTTTACGCTGTGATTAAAGGAAGCAGCTTCTCTCTCAGTGGCACCCTAAATGAGAGACATATCCAAACAGCTGTACCCTTAATAATAGCAAACAATTGCACTTCCATACTATATTGCTGATGTATTGTTTTAAAGAAACTCTTTAATAATCCCCCCTTGCTGAAGAAATCCATTGCCTTGTGAAATTACCAAAACTTTTCTGTAGTTCTGCCATGTATTGTTTATGACATCCCACAGCTTATTGAATATGTCTTTCTTGGGCAAAATTGTGCAATATCCCAGTGCCAGGTTCTGGTCTATAAGACGGCAGTTGAACACCTGTGTTTTAAGGGTGGAAAAAAGAACAAGTTAAAGACTTTAGGTAATTATGTTAATAGATCTCTTTGTATATCATATGAAAAGTACTCTGTAATTTAGAGGTGTGTTGGGCCCCTAAGTTAGAGAAACAAAAAGACCCGAAAACATAATTATATGGAAGCCAGTCTAAATTCACTTAGATGATGCTGTTTTGGAAATAGTGAAGATTGAAAATCTTCCAACTAGTATGCAACTAATGTGTGATCAAAGAGCCACGGTCTGCAAGAGGCTCAAATCCACCAAGGCTGACAGTTCAAAGGCTGTTCAGAAACACAAGCTACAGCTACGGTGGAACTGAGACATGAGGCCATGGAAACTCCCACTACTGCAATGTTATCCATATATTATCTTCTCTGTGGTTTTCTCAAGTGCGTAATCTTTCCAGAACATGTGGGGTTTGTGGCATCTGGCCATGTAGCACGTTCAGAATGGGCTTCTGCAATAGGATGGGTAGCCCCTATCTGGATAGAGCAAAAGAAAGGGGCTCTCTTTTCTCCTTTTCAGAGCATTCTTACCTTGTGTAGCAAGGTCAAGATAGTGGTCATAATTACTGAAGTACATTTCTGTTGTATAGCAGTGAGAAAAGTTTTGTTTTGAGCTAGTGTATTGCTGTCATGTAGCTGTTATTAAAAAAAAAAAAGATAGCACACAGTTAAAAATAAACTCTAAGCCTTCAACTTCTCCTGTCATTTATAGCACACTAGGAGGTAACACAATAATTGTATTTTCACATTTACTTAAGTTCTTACAAAGATCTCTTCTAGGTAGAAAAAAAGATTTCTGTTTCAAATTGCTTTTGAACTGAGAACTGTTTCTTGAATATTCTGTTTGGAACTTTTCCCATACTAAGCAGTGAAAAAACAACGCGAAAGAATACGACACACTGTTACTAACATTCATGTTATTCCTAGCCTCTCTGCAGATTAGTAAGTTTAGTTCTGAACACAGTCTGCAAAGAGAAAGAGAGGATCACAAAAAGTAGGGAAGAATCTATCACTACCTTTCACAAAATGACTCAACATCTCACCAAGTGGTAGTGATTTTTTAAAAGGTCATGGTGATAGCCTTTCCCACACCTATCAAATTCTTACATAAACTGCTTTCAACTTGTTAAAAGTTGGCATACTTCTAAGATTTATTCTCCAGTATCAGCCTTGCCATACCTTTTCACTCAGGGGTAAACTCATGTTGTTTGTTACGCTATGCTGAAGGCAGGATCCAAGGGAACAGACTATTACGCGGAAAGCTAACTCACACTGACTGCACTCCATCAGGTTCTGTAGCATTGCACAGATGGGAGTTCTGGCTGGCAGCAGATGGCTATAGCCTGTGATGTATTAAAAAAGAACAAAAAACAAACCAAAAGCCAAAAAAAAAAAAAAAAAAAAAAGGAAAAAAACCACCAAAATCAATAAATCACAATGCAAAAAACCCAAACAAACAAAAAACCCCAAACAAAAAAGAACCCCACCAAAAACCCCACCCCAGAAAATAATTACTATTTATTTAAGCGTATTGGTTTGGAAATTAGAGCAGTTTTCCTTTGTTAAATTTATGACACAAGATTAGCCTTAGTTCTCTTTGTAACCTTAAATTTTCAGGGTTTTTAATTTATTATTGGCTCATTTTTAGTTCAAAAACCAGAAGCTGGTCATCTTGGAAATCCTCCAGATGCTAGGTCTCACTGGTAAAGCCTCTGTACTGAAGTACAGGCTTGAAATCACATGGCCAAATAGTAGCATTTGCCATCCAAACTGGTGTCTTTTGTGCTGAAACAAGCTATTCTCCTAGAGTAGGGCTTTGAGTGGAACATCTAGGCACCTGCTTAAACTGTGAGATAGTCTTGATTGCGTAGGTTTTATTTATGCCTCATATTTTCTAGCAGTGCAGTTTACACTTTTAGCATGGTGAACCTGCCATCACTGTACCTTTAATAAATGTGCAGTTTGCCAGGCTTGTAGAGTCCAAAGGATACAGCTTGCTCTCTGCAAGACAGACCAAATACACATCACCAGTGCGTCAACATCTCAATAACATTGTGAAGCCAGCAAGTACCTTAAAAATACTAAACTTCAGGGACAGGACATAAAATAAAGACATGAACTATATGAGCCAAGACTGGGATTTTTAAGTGCCTAATCAGAAGTTATTTTCCAGGAGGAAATACCTTTTTTAACTGCACAGAGGAATCATAGAATCAACCAGGTTGGAAGAGACCTCCAAGATCATCCAGCCCAACCTATCAGTCAGCCCTATCCAATCAACTAGACCATGGCACTAAGTGCCTCATCCAGGCTTTTCTAGAATACCTACAGGGACTGGGACTCCACCACCTCCCTGGGCAGCCCATTCCAATGCCAATCACTCTCACTGTCAAGAACTTCCTCCTAATATCCAGCCTATATCTCCCCTGGCACAACTTGAGACTTTGTCCCCTTGTTCTGTTGCTGGTTGGCTGGCAGAAGAGACCGACCTCCACCTGGCTACAACCTCCCTGCAGGTAGTTGTAGACAGCAATGAGATCACCCCTGAGCATCCTCTTCTCCAGGAATACAAACCAACAGTTTTCAGTAAATACTTTGTGTGTAAACCATTGTCCTGATGAGAGTCAACAAACACTTAATCTGTGAGGGTAGTAAATCTATTCAAATTAAAGAAGCATATAATTTTTAGGTAGATTTAGCACTGTGTGACAGGATTTGCAGTTATGATGCTTTTTAATATGCCAATGATGTATTGAAGAAAAGCATTTACCCCAAGAGGTATTAAAAATACTTAATTCTAAAATATTCAGTGCTTCTTTCAGAGAGCTGAAAGTGTCTTCTTTTCAGCACTTACCACATTGTAGTGTTTATAATACTCTATAATTTTCATAAAGTTGTGTGGCTCTACAATGGTATATGACAAAGGGACAATCACTTTAGAATAAGCTGAAATTCATTTTGATAAAACTACTGCTTCCATTAGTGGCTACCAGAAGCTGTTTAGAGAAGATTGTAAGAACAGGACAATTTTTATAGTAACACGTCCCCAGGGCTTTCTCTATGTCATTCAGATTCTTCCTGAATCAGAACAAGAGAACCCCAAAGTCCTCTTCAGATTCTACATCCCTCCAATGAGTATTTCATCTATGAGGTTTCTGAGGTGATAATATCCACATGTGCTAAATTATTGTTCCACAAATATCAATATGAAGTACAGCTTTGATATTGACTCAGCATTCAGGGAAGTGAGTTTACCATAAACAGGCAGAAGAGAAGAAATAGTTTCATATACAACTGGAATAGCTGTCTGTGGATCAAGAACTATTCCATCTTCATTAAAGAAGTCATCAAAAGTCCACTGTTCATAAGGATCTTTATCTCCTCCAAATAATGATGTCTAAAGAGAACATTGTCAAAAGTACACACAATCAAAAGTACAGCTAACAAGTCTGCTAGATAAATGTGGCAAGAGATTCCAGTTTTTGAATAAAGAACATGATTTTCTAGTTAAAAATAGATTATACTACACTATGTTTTCTTAAACAGGCAGTATTAAACAGATTTCCTGCTTAGAAGTGGCCACATTTTCCTTTAATGTTGCAGTTATTTCGTTGTACAGTCATAAGGCATTCTTAATTAATTTAATGGAGGCTTTTATAAACACTCTTGGCCAAATATTATCAATAAACATTTTTCAAAGAGATCATCTTTCAGAAAAATAACATTCAGTGCATAAAAATGCTTGCTTGGCCACTTTGATCTATTCCACTCAAATTGTAAGAGCCCTTTCATTTCGAGTACTCTCAAGCACTCCTTGAGCTGAACAAAAAACAAAGCTGCTATTCAGGAACTTGATCCTTCTTAAAGTTTTACAGAACTGTTGGCAATGCCCTCACATAATGTGTTGGAATGAAAAAAAAAAAAATCATCAAACCCTCCCTGCCATATTTTATCTATTTAAACTAAAGAAAAAAAAGTGTTCTTAAGGTCAGCTCCCTGTGTTCTCCAGCAGCCCTGGCAACAGCCATTCAGTAGAATCACAAATATTGTCAGTCATATTAGCAGGATTTATTATACTGAATTGTAAGTGGAGAATGCTACTTGTGTTTGTGCCACAGCTGCACTGCTTTTAGTTCTCAGATCAGTTTACTTCTTATGCTGTAATACAGACTCAGGATAAATTTCCTTTGCAGAGCTGTGTGTAGGTTTTTTGTTTGTTTCAAACAAGCTGATTAAACATTGCTGGAAAATGGAGAAGAAAAGTGTATACACACTTAACACTATTCAATCAATCAAGACATTACATACTTAAAAAAAAAAGTATTTAAGCTAACACAAAATACCTTTGCTGTAAATCCATAGTTTTCTATTTGGCACTGCCTGTAAATTTCCTTGGCAATCAAGGTATATTTGCATAGTTCCAGAGAATCTAATAGTAAATCTGTAAAAAAAAATTAAGATCATGAGCACAGTATGAATGGAAAGTTCTTATGTCCCATTAAAGGAAACTAGTTTTTGCAGCACCTGTTTCTCCAGAGTCATATGTAGAAATTAATTTTATTTTCATGTATAGCAAAGATTGTTTGGAATAGCTGATTCCCAGCATGAACAGAAATAAACAATAATAGTAATTACCTGGGCCACAAACTGTAGCTGCTTGGCAAGCCATTTCATAGATCACTGCTGGAAGATTCATACCATTAGGAGTGATCATTGAAATATCATCTCCCAATATGTGACAAAGCCTTTGAGATGCTGAAAACAGCAGCTTCCCTGTTTCTTCATTACAGTGATTTTCATAGAATTCCCTGTTTAAGGAAAAAAAAACCAACCTGAAATAGTTTAAAAAAGCTTAGTCCTTAGGGCTTTTACTTGAGGCCACATTATGTTCTAGCTACTTAATTCTCTTCTACTTATCTCTTCCAACTAAAAAATTCTATGAAATACTCAAGATCATCAAGTCTAACCCTTAACCCAATAGTGCCAGTTTGCTACTAAACTGTGTCCCTCAGCGCCACACACATCCATGGCTTTTAAACCTCTCTAGGGATGGGAACTCCACCACTGCCCTGGGCAGCCAGGTCCAGGACTTGACGACCCTTTTGGGGAAGACATTTTTCCTCATATCCCACTGACACCTCCCATGGGACAACTGGAGGCCATTTCCTCTCATCCTTTCTCTTATTGCTTGAGAGAAGAGATGGACCAGCTACTGGCTCCAACTTCATTTCAGACAGTTGTAGAGAGCAAGGTCTGCCTTGAGCTTCCTTTTCTCCAGGCTGAACACCCTCAGTTCAGCTGCTCCTCGCAAGACTCATGCTCTATTATGTACATTTGTTGGCAACTGGAAAAGATGTTACTTCCTACTTCAGTATTGCAAGCAAGCAAGCAATATCAGCATATTGCTTGAACACTCATCTTTAGGAAAATAAAAATAAACCAAACCCCTTTTCCTTTCTCTACATCCAATTATTTCTGCAAAGTATCAGAAATAGTACAGAAAAGCCCATTAAATATTGTCATCTTAAAAATCTCTGCAATTTTACCTGCATATTTTTACAGCATCTTCAACCCTTCCAGCATCCAGTGCTCTTAAGGCCAGTTGTTCTCCCAGTTCTTGCTCTGACCTTTGCAGAAGCAAAGCCAGTTTGTACAACCTTGACTCAGTAGGATGGTTTTTGGATTTACCATCTTCTGAATTACAATTAATTGTCTGTGCTTTTCTAGATTTGGACTGAGATCTGGCAGTTTCATAAGCTTGTATGTGATTCTCAAGAAGCCTAGACAGCAGTAAAGGATTCCTAAATTCTTCAACCGAAAGAAAGATATCAAAATCTTCCTGCAACAAAAAAGTAGTATTTATATTCATGTAACTTCCTTAAAACACGTTGAGAAGTCTTGGTATTAAAATGGTTTTATTTCCTGCTTCATTCTCAGAGGAATGTTTTCACTACAAAGCTGAGTTTACTAGTTTCTACTAATTACTGATTTATGTAATAAATTAGAGAATTTTGCTATGCAGTAGGTAAGCAAAATGAGACCCCCTGGAGGATACTGCCTGGTCAAATGATGTATTAATTTAAGTCATGAGAAGATCTTAATAAAATATTACATTTCTCTATTATGAAATCTTTGAAGCGTTAGCAGTTCAGATTTTTAGGAGTATCTAATTTTCTGGTTAAAGGGGCAACTGAGTTCTAGTAATTGGGAGCTTTTCCAGTATTTAAATTGCCAGATTAGCCTTAGAATTTGTCTGAAGTCCACAATACAACCTTTCCACATAAGTTGTAAATACAATTAATTTTCAATATCATCCAAGTTATAAAAACAATTGGGATAACTACAGTAAATCAACAGGGCTTTGAAACTATGAAGATACCTACCTGCAATGTGGCCAGTGTTTCAAATGTTTTCAGGTTTGCTTCACATTCATCTTTCTTCAGAGGATTGTCTGTTGGAGGAGAAAAACAATTACTTCCTGAGCTCACAGACAAACCAAATATACAATGTTTAAGTTGTAGCTTACCTTTCTGAATGCTGAACAGGAATTTAAGGATTTCCACCAGTGTCTTGGTCATAAACATTTGTGTTTCACGCTGCAGGAAAGGAAGAGATTAATGTTTTGTCTTGTCATCTTCAGCAATAATTGTCAGGTCTAAGATACAACCAGTTGAAAAGCAAGGGAATAGAAGGTTATTGTAAATATGAACTCTTTATAAAAACAGCAAATATTTTGTATCTGGAAAATGTATGTACATAGTCTGTTAGCTCTCATAGCAGTTTTGCAAATATCCACCTTTCTCCTTTTGTTTCTCCTCCCCTGGCCCAGAATAACTCCCTAAAACAACCATTAACAAAAACTTGCAGGGGCAGCAAGACAGTAATGTGTACTATCAGTTGTGAAGCTTCAACCCACTTTGTTGCTTGGCAAAGCCACATCTACGATTTTTAAGTAAATATTTTCCAAGCAACTAAATATGTAGGACTGGAGGTATAATGCAGCAGGATTATAAATGATTAATCAAATTCAGACAGCTATGCCATTATGTGGCAATTCCTTTAAGAGAACACAGAATAACTGCATACTGTACAGAATCAGAATCAACTCAAGTTGGAAGAGAGTTCGACAGGTTATCTAGTCCAACTTCTTGCTTTAAGCTGGAACAGTTCATCTCTTTAGCTAGCATGGGTTTTTACTTTTGCTTCCTCTACCTTTTATAAGCATCTTTGTAAGAATAGTATTTAGAGTAACTTGTGTACAGACTTTAGAACGTGAAATGTCTTGTTACCTCTTCAGAATTATCTGCTTTATTCTGCAATACCAGTGTTCCCCACACAGTCAACCTCTCTGCAACTTTCTCAGCTTCAGCAAGAGTCAGAGATTTTAATAAAGTCAAAGACTCTTCTCCCTGAAGAAAGGAAAAAAAAAAAGAAAAGGTAAACCAGAAATAATCAAAAGGCATTTGCTTTTGGAAAAGCTAAGCTAGGTGCACACATTTGCTTTAATAAAATGTTTGCATGTCAGCCACTTGTTGGCCATATGAAATGGCCTCCTTAAACTCCCTGAATAGTTCTTACCAAATCTATGAAGCCTTCAGTAAAATCTCTGTCCTTGTTCACTAAGGGTTATAATAAGCAAATGAAAGCATGGTTTTGTTCATTGTCAATTATGCAACATTAAAAAAAATAAAGAATATCAGAAATACCATGTGCTAATAAGACAGAACAGATGTTAATAAGAGAAACAGTGTTTTGCAGAGGAGTTAATTTGATTGCCTTAAAAAAAAAACCAACTCTTTCAGGTTAAAAAGATCCCAATACATAAGCAAGGATGACCACAGGGTATAAGGGTAATCACAACTGCTATAATGTAGTAAATAAAGGTAAATGATTCTAATTAGAATATAAATGTAATTTAAAGGTAACTTCAGTTTTGTTTTTTTCTGAACTGGGACTTGAAATTAACTTGTAAGAAAACCTCATACTAACAGTTACAGCATTCAACACTTTATATTGCCAGGCAAACGTTCAGGTGCTGTCAAAACTAAAGGGGAAGGTCTGTGCTCATTATAAGAAAGCACTTCTCAGAAGAATCTTTTTTGTTGGCAAGAAAAAACTCACGTGAAAATATGTAGAACTTTCAATTCATAAGTTGTGTATCATGGTTCATAATTATCATCAGTTTTTGACACAAATGAAGGATGGCTCATGATGTTTAAACCTCTGAAAATGGTCTCATTTTTCAATGTTTAGGTAGTTGTGTGTACAATTAATTTAACTACAATAGGAAAAAGTTGTATGTAAACTATGTATAAGATTTCAGCAAGTAATGCAATTTGCCCCTGCTTTGAAAGTAGGCCGCAGTGTCTTTAAATTCTGAGCTCAATTGCCACAAAGTAGTTTAGTACCCTTTCTCTGTCAATGAGGTCTATCATCCTCAGAATGTAGACTTCCACAGTGGGCAACATATATGCTGCTACAATTTTCAAAGCATCCTCCAAAGACGTAGGGGTATCTTGCTTAAGGATATATTTCACTAGTCTCTGTAAGGAGAAAACAGATATGGACTTTAGTGTGCTGATGCATAGGATAACAAAGGAAGTGATTTAAAGACACTGCTTCTGCACTGTAACTGTACAGCTCAAATCAAGCAAGCATTCTAGAAGTTAAAAAGTTTTGTCTAGAGAAAATTTGACTAAAGCATAATTGGAAGAAGATTGGTCTTGGAAAAGGGAATTATCTTAGGAACTCTCAAAATTCCGGCGATTCATCTAGGTCCAAAGAACGGCAAGGAACTTTTCCCAGATACTCAAGTTTCCTCACTAATAAAGGGGAGATGCCACATAAATAATATGTATTAAAAAAAAAAAAATCTCCAGGTCTTGTTCACTGTAACTTGAGGAGAAATCAGATCTGAAGTTCTGAGAGGACTTAGCTTTCCTTTTTCCCACCCCCCATACAGTATTATCAACACTGTGCTAATGAGATTGGGCTAAAATAATCTGCTAATTCTTAAAAAGAGTGAGCTTTTAGGCAAAAAATGTGTCACAACAGGATAAAAGAAACCAGAAGTGATAATGAGTGGGAGCTACTAGTGGCTAAGATTTTTTGAAGTCTGCCTATGAAAATGCATGCAGGTAAAGTGTAGAGAGTTTTGTTTACAGAAGTAAGAGTAATGCTGATCACTCACCATTATCATCTGCTTGTCCTTCAAAAGATTAGTATCTCTTATCCCATAAGCTCGCAAAAGCTTCTTCATCTCCATCAGTTGGTAACTTTCCTGCAGTAACTTTACTCTATGGGCAAACCAGACTATTATTAATTTATTTGGTACCTATAACTGACTTAGACATTAGACTACAGGATAGACAGTATTTCTTTACCATTGCCCCCAGATAAAATTCTAATTCAAAGTATGCACAAAACTGAAATGCAGACTGTGGGTGTTGCCTTACTTGACATGATTCATTTCCAAATGCTGTTTTACCAGCTGCTCCACTGCTGCACTCCATGGTACCATTACACCATGCATTATCTGAAGAACTGCATCAAATTTTATCTATTAAAAAAAGAGAAAGAGCTTTTCAAAATAAGTTACAAGGTAATCTCTCGAGGCATTGTTTACATGTGACTGATTCATTTCAGCAAGAATTTTATTTCCTGGCCCAATCTTCACCTGCATAAAGGAACACACTGCATTATGGCAATGAGTGTAAGCTGGATTAGAAAATGCTTACAGTAGTATTTATGACATTGTAAGAGCTTGAATTTCATACATATGAAAATTGATGACATCACAACTAAAATTAATTTGCAAGCAAATAATATCACAAAGGAGATTACTAAATCAGAATAAAAAGACAGTGTATTATTTGTTCTTCTTCACACCACTGGTGTAAAGATGTACTCATACAATCAAGTGAAATGATTCATTATGAACTGATGTTTTGGAGCCACTTGACACCTATTTCATAAAATATACTTACATCTGTATCAGAGATACAGCCAATGACAGCTATTGCCTTTGCCTCCCACGCAGTTTCAAATACTGAGGTAGACCATGTCCGACAACGTTCTAGCAAATCCTGTATATTTGGATAAAGATTATTAAGATATTTGAATTCAGAAAAGATAGGAATCTTATAAACAAAACATAACAGTATTTTTGACACCAAGATCTGCCTTTGTATCTCTTAATGACCTATTATTGAAACAGGAATGCGGTAGTTTCATTGACAGAACTATGCTATCTGAAAGCTGGTCCTCAAATTCAAGTGTAAGTAATAGTGCTCCTCAGGTTTGTTTCCTGCTTACTCCTGTTTAAACAGCTTTCTTTAAAGGAAAATAGGGATACCTTTATATACTGTAGAAGAAGTTCATCCTTTTGCAGATTATGTTCACAGAGGTAGGGTTTTATAAACTTCTCCAGAACGGATGGGACGAGCTCTGGTGCCAAAACTTTATCAAACATGCGGAACACAATAGTAGTTGCATTTTCCTGGGCAGTGAGTAGAACAGTGCCATGTTAGAATATCACAGATGTTAGCACATGATCCTTTACATTAATAAATAATGCAACACCCAGTGTCCTCCAAAATCAATGGAATGATTTCAAGAACTAGCATCCTTCATTAAGTCAAGAGAAAGTTTTCTTATACGAAGCCTCTATTGTTCAGTTGTTCTTCTAATCTCTCTCTTGTTACCGTTTGCTCCACAATATGTGACCTGTAAATGATAAGGACTGTAGATAACGGAATTTAAGCCATACCTTCTCTTAGTATCTTCTCACATCATATATTTATACCCACGATGGAAACAGAATTTATAACACAGCATATGAGATACAAACACAATTTTAACCAACCAATCCATCAGGATTCCTCATCTGACTTTAAATTGCAGACTACAAGACTTTTTTTCCATTTCAGAACAATCTATTACTCAAAAGCACTTTTTGAAATGTCTGCAGGATTACCTTTTCAATATCACAGAGTGCCAGCCTGCAGTTGTATTTTCTGTACAACTTTATCAGTTGTTGTAAATCATTTACCAGCTTCTTTAACCTATGCACCTCTTCACAGTCACATCTCTGAAATAGCGTTTAGAAGTGAAACATTAGAATCTTCAAGCCCATTAAGTTCTGTCATAAACAGGAAGAAAACAAATTATTCTCCATATCTTTGGTAGTTGACTTACAATGCACCAAGGAAGACTCTGATAAGACATTAGGAAACATTCTTTACATATTTATAGAGACAGTGATGCACTAGCAGAGCTTGCACAGGGAAAAGGGGTGAGCATTGCATTCACTGAAAGTCTTGAGGACAGGTAAGACAAAAGAAATAAGCACAATGGACCTACAGCTGACATTCTCTTTAGTCAGACCATTTTTTCATGGGATTTCCCAGGAAACCTCACAATTTCTGATGCCTTGCAGTCTTGAAGATAGTACAAATATTCATGCTGAACCTTTAGGGGGGGATACACCAAAGAAAAATCAAGTACATTTTGAAAGTTGGACTTAAGAGAGTAAATTTCTTTTCTTGCCATTATGCAGTTTGAATGTAGGATTCAGAACTTTAAGACAGCACAACAGAGTTCAGCATTCCCAGCTATTAAAATGCATCTGGTTAGCTTTGAGCTTTATCTTTCTCCACTCTCATACTGGCAGCTTTGTAGATGCTACTATAACTAGGATATACAAGACACTGTTTATCTGTGTTAGCACAAATCCAGTATTCATAGTCTTACAGCTAGCTGATTTTAAAGGATGTTTTCGCCAGGCCATAATATACATTGAACTGTAAATAAGTTCCAAATATTTTGACAGCAATAAGTTTTGAATTTAAGTTGGTAAGGAATATCTGGCTGAAATGTGTTTTGTAGCACCCAGGGTTATTTCTGTACTACAGAATATTCAAAACTATTTTTCATAGTTAGACTATTTATACATCTGTTAATGGATATTAATGCATTGACTTTTGTTGATCTTTAAACTCAAGAAGAGTGGAACTCAGTTCTTTCCTTTCATGGAATTAAGTCAATCTTCATCAAAATTAAGAGTGACCTAATTATCATACATTCCAATAGCACATATGCTCTGAAGTTTCTTAGAAGCAAATCTCTGTCACAATCATTTCTTACCAAAGGAACCCACTGGTTACAAGTTGTTAATCCCATTTCATGTGGACTTTTACTTGTAAAAAACACCTCTGCCATTTGGAGTCCATTTTCTGGCCAATTTGCCTGTCCAGAAAAAGTTAATATTAGTAAACTATATTATACATGCAGAAATACAAGACATGGAAAATTTCTGCAGTGTGATTTACCTTGTCAGTTAATTCAAGGTTTCGAGCACCTTGTTCCAGCCACTTTGCTAGTATTTTCTGAAATAAAAGACAGTGAGAAGTAGAGTTATGCTAGCTATCAAAGCCAACTTTGCTCTTAGAAGTTTAAATCAACTGTAGGGGAAAGAAACCCTTTAAAAGTAAAGGGAACAAGGCTCTGACGTTCAAAAATAAAAGCCTGTAGATCTGACTATAAAATGATTTTAGTTTGCAAAAGTTACATTTTGCATTTATTAAGTTAGTCTTACCTGTCCCTTTGGCACAACTCTTCTTAAGAAGGGGATCACTACATTTTTAAGCCATAAACACAGTTCCCTCAAAGGAATGGTGAAATGGATGGCATTAATCAAGCTTTCCAGCATTTTCTCATCAAAGCTGCTTTCAAAATCTGCCTAAAATATTAAACCAGACCAATTACACATATATGGAACACAAGTTTATCTGATACTCCGTAAAGCAATTTCACTAAGAGAAAGAAGAAACAAATTTCACAAATTACTAAGAAAAATCCCAGTAATCAAAGACAGCCCTGTTCAGAAAAACTACTTGGTCTTCTAAAGACAATCACGTTGAAGCAATTCCTTTGAAAATCACAGTGGCAGGATCATGTCCTACTACTTCAGGACTTGCTATAGTAGCCTATAGCCACTAGTACAAATGTGTCATTCAGAGTAAGGAGACTGTGATGATTTTAGAAGGGTTTAAGGACAGCCACTAAATGGCCTCTTGAAAATTTTGAGAGCTGTGCTTGCAAGAAAGTGAGTGGAATATTGTAACTACCACAGAATAAAATGAAGAGTTGTCATCATTCAGACCTAGAAATACGTGTTCTGATATCAGAAATATCAGGCTATTCCTGAATCAATATAAACTTCAGCCTTCTAAGGAGCTAAGTGAACAGGTAACTATTTTGATAATAGATGCCATAGGCCTTTGCTTTTCTGAGGAGCAATTTCATAACTGCATTACTCTGATTCTGTTAAATAAAGCCGGAAAATTTAAGAGGCTTAACAACCTCCATAAATACCAAAGAGATGTCTATTCTCTCTCACCTGGTGCCTGAGCCAGAGGTACTGTGCACAGGAAAAATTTCCTTCTTCTAGCTGAAAAAGGACATTCTTGAAAATGTCTTCATTATTCAAGAATTCTGTCCAAGCAATACCACTACAAACAAGTGGAGGAAAAGAAAGTTAAATGTCAATATTAAAGGAGTTGTGGGGGAAAAAATCTCAAACCTTTTCTAGCTAGTACTATATGCCGTGTTAGATTGTGTGCATAAAATCATCCCCCTTATATATCTGTTAAAATGAAAGAAAAATCTATACAAGATAGTGCTTGTGCAACAGATAATGTATTTTCAGCATATAGGATGACTCCACCTCTCTGCATTCCCCCTTCTCCACAGCAGAGGATGGAACTCTCAAGCAGATAAAGAATGATTAAAAACGTTTAATGAACTTCAATTTAAAATAAAATAAATCTTAATTTCAGTAGCAGATATTTAACAATTACATTTGAATTTACTTTTAATTCTTAAATGTACAAACAGAAACTAACCTGAATTTCTCTGGTCCAAAAGCTCCATAAAAAGTTGTAAGCTTTGCCTGAGCTCTCAATACCTGAATACAGAGATTTAAGGTTAACATCTGGCTTATCAAACAAGTCAGATTACATGGTTAGAATAACCACCACAAAGAGGAAGAATGGAGTAAAAATACAGCCTTCACAAGAATTTCATTTAAATTACATGAGTAAGTTTGTTTAATAAAGCATTAATCCAAAGTTTCAATGGTGTAAATACTTTACACTGATCCTCCTTGAAGGCAAATGAGGCATGTTCTGTTTATGATAGGACTAAATAAGAAACAAAATTAAATACCTAAGAGCACTTAAAGTTTCTTCCTTCAGTTTCTGAAGCATCTGAAAATGAACCTTTCTCAGACTGAAGGAATCGCTTACTTCCGAAACCCATAATTAATCTGGTTCTCTTTCACTAGAATCTCTTTCTATACAATATAATCAAGTTTAGACTTAAAAGGAGTTCAGTGGTAGCATGGTTTTTAAAACTCTACACTACATTTGTTTAAGAAATGATATTACAGGGCCAAGAAGTTCATCCTCACCTCAGTTATGGATACCAGAGCCCCATCAGATGGAGCAATAGTCATCTCCTCTTTCTTCAAGATCTGGAAAACACACATGAAATGGTTTGGCTGACAACTCAGCAGTACATGCAAAACATGCCACTACAAAATTAAATAAAGAGAGAAGCAATTTTAATACTTCTGCAAACTGGAGTCTTTATTTTATAGGGTTAGACTCCATCTGAATTGTTACATGTATTCAGGATTGGACAAATGATGTCTCACTGATTCTGATAAGGTAGGAAAGACTAAAACAATGAAAGTGAGAAGTGAAATATATAGAGCTCCTAGTTCTGAAATGAGTATTTTAAAGGTAGTTAAAGCCTACTACTCAAAACTAAAACCTGCTTTCTGATGTACAAATAAAACTGTAAACTCTTTTTTGCCCTTAAGCAGTAGCAAGAAGGAGGTTGGATTAAGCCTTGCTGCTTCTTTAAGCAACACACAATTTATAATGTATTTACTTTTCAACTAATGGACACTGATTTTGAAGCATTCCCCTTCTCAAGCTGTATAGAAGCATGTAATAGGAACAGATGAGTATAACCAACTTAAACAAATAAACTCCCTTACTCTGACTTTAGCATAGTTCAGCATTTCCTGAGTGGTTTCGTACAGCGGCCACGGAGCATTTATGCAGTAATCCACTACAAACTGTCGGTCCTGTTTGCAGGAGGAAACAACTGAAATTAATTCTAAGCTCCTTCTTTGTTTGAATTACATCATGAGAGAAAGAGAAATAACAACACACCTGAATTTTTTGCAAGTTTTCTTTGGCCTCATTGACAAGATCCAGCCAGACTTCCTGACCATAACTGCCAACAGAAGCTGAAGCTAGTTTCTCTAAAATGGTGTTTGCTTTCACTTTATAGACAAGCTGTTTAAAAAACCCCAAGAAACACAGTTTTCAGTTTGATGCAGTTAAGTTTAAAGAAGATATTCTTCATCTAAAAACTCAGCACTTATGTTTACAATGGTTTTGTAACAAACACTTCTTACAAAAATGGATTCCAAATTAGTCCCTAGCAATTGTGGTACCTTTTTATCTCAGCAGCTAACCCTGTTTTATTTAAAAAACAAAACCAAACCAGCAAAAAAGCAGAGGTAAAATTCAAACTGCATTATTTGGATCAATCAATTAATAAAGCCAGATTGTGTGTTAACAAAGGCACATGAAAATGCTCTTTTATTTTTTTTAGCAGCATTAGTTTTTGTTACTTAAAGGAACAAATGTGCCTTGTCCTAATCCAGCAGTGATTAATCAGATGTACTTCTGCACTCCTCATTGCAGGTTTTGTACAAAGCTCACCATGTAGTTGTCTAATTTTGAATCAGTTTTCAAATATAGTGAACTGCTTCTAAGGCAATATTCCACTATGTTTGCAATATTTTTAACACTTTGTTGGACTACAGGGCAAGAACCCTACTCATGAGTTCAGTTATACTAATTCATCTCCAAATATATTTATCAGAAACAGTCAACTTACCTCAACATCTAGTCCAAACTGAATAGCAAAATTCTCTGCTTCAGTGAATTTATGTTTGTGAAGCAAACGACTTAGTCTAGAGGTGAAATGAAGCACACTACTTCAATAGAAGTGCCAAACCACAGCTAAAAGTTAGAGCAATAAAATAGCGCTTCATGGAAAGTAGTACCTGTTTTCAGGCAAGGCTTCAGTTAAACTTCTCATCACAACAATAGAAACTGGGCCTTCACATGCTCTGAGGATGAAAGGGAGCTATGTGAGTTAATCAGTTGTGAATGTAGAAGTCATCTGCCATTTTTATACATGAATGATCTAGTAGGGAACAAAACTTCATCTTACATCTGATGTTTTTCATGAATTCCTTCCAAGAAGTATATTGTATCCTGTGGAATGCAGTAACAGATGTCATTAGATGGTAGGGGAAAGCAGTCATAAAAACGCAAAACTGTAATGCATTGTGTTTTTTAATCTAGAAAAGAACTAGTGCTTTTCTCTCAGATAAGTTTGTTGAGCTTTTTAAAAATCTTATCATACTTCCTGGAGAGTTCGTCTAAAATTTCTGAGGGCCTTAACTGTGCAGAATAAACCCATTCTTTTTAGACCTTCTTTTGTTAAAGTTTTTCTAAGGAAGCAGTTCAAACAGTAGAAGTGTTTCTCTCACCTGAATTTATAAATCCTAAATAAATCCTGAGCATTTTTTAATGCTAAGAGAACAGAAAATTTTACACAGCTTTTAGCTGTTCAATCAGCAAGAACTGGCAGTAGTATTAACCTGTTTGATTTGCTAAAATACTGTATCTTTTTCTCCATTCTGTGGAGCCATTGTTTAATCTCTCTTTCTACAGCTTCTGATCAGTTTCTAGCACAAATTGCTTCTGTCTAACAGGAATAACACTGTACCCTCTTTAATAATTAAAACTATTAAGGCAACTATGTTTCTTCAAAGAAGGGCAAATTATCTGAACACACCGTGCCAATCCCACTTTGAACGAGTGCAGAAACAACAGATACTTCCAATGAATAGAGAGGTTGCATTGCGGGCAACTCAAAAACCATTAGACTTCTCATCTAGAAAGAAAGGGAAAACAAACAAGTATCAGAAGAGACAGAGTGACATTTGCAAAATCACTTCTGCTCTAAACAATCCAGAGAACCCAAGCAGCAGGGCAGCCTGCCATGGGCAACACCATAAGATGTGGCAATAGTCCCTTGCTTATTATATTTTAATATATAGATGCTCACATTTCAGTTTTGACTTCAAGCTCCTAAGAATTCTAGCTGCTCCAAATATTTGGTCATCTCCTTTTTTTCCCCCTTCCTCTATTTTAGCTGTGACTGCATAACAACTGAGGAACCAAACATAGATAGAGAGATTATACCTGTTTGTTATCTGGTGCTGTCATGACTATCAGTTTAACGTTGGCAAGCCCTTGCCTACAGAACATGGAAGGGAAAAAACAAAAGATACTGTATAAATCTTATGTTAAAACTGAAATATTCTTGCTTCTGACTTGTAGAACATTTACTTTTCTGTGGAAGCTGGTACATTTTAAAACCCTCTAGTGCACCCAGAATAACAGTGGTTTAGCTGGTAGAGAACATACATTTTAAATCCTGACATTTTAAAGCTTTTCAAATTAATCTGATTAATTTTTAAACTGGCACAGAACAACGGAGTCAAGGGTTTTGTTTTCTTATCTTAATTGGCATTACAATTATTTTGCATTTTATCTGATACATACATCTCCAGATGCTTCTCCATCTGCAGAATCAGGATATTACTA
This sequence comes from Tricholaema leucomelas, assembly GCA_013400475.1. Classification (NCBI taxonomy): domain Eukaryota; kingdom Metazoa; phylum Chordata; class Aves; order Piciformes; family Lybiidae; genus Tricholaema lacrymosa; species Tricholaema leucomelas. The sequence continues at coordinate 1,343,396 of WAAF01009768.1, read as the reverse complement.
TTTATGTATCCAAAAGACAGACTAATTTTTTTAAAACATCAGACTTGTAACCCATACTCTACACCTTATTTTAGACAAGCGTTTCCTAAATGATACAGCTTACAAGCCAGATCCATTAGCAGTAACAACAGATAAACCAAGAAAAAGCAGAAAAGACCAAGGTTTTCTTTTCTACAACACAGAGCTAAGGATACCTACAAGTCAAATATTTTGTCCTACTGACTAGAAAGATTTCAACAAAGATTTCTAAAAATTCACTAAGAAATAAATCAAGTGTTCATGGCACATGTCCTTTAAGGACAGACAGCTTTTCACAATTGATGCTCTAATGCTTTACTTACCATGTGACCAGAGAATCTGACTCTGTACTTAGCAGAAATTCTTCAATATGTACTAAAGGCCAATCCCAAATTAGAGTAAGAGAATAGACATCCCACACGCTTAAAACATTTTAGATTAAAAAAAACCACAACAAACAAACAAACATATATGGATTCAATATTTTCTTCATGAAAGACATTGTCTTTTTAAAAAATAATATTAACATGCTTCATAGCTTAAATAGTAGTTGACTAAGAATAACATTAAAAAAACACAGTAAGATCAAGATCCTCTGCAAATATAAGCATCTTTATTTTGTGAAAACATATTTTCAAACTATTACTTTAAAGATAAATACATTTAGAAGCTGGTTCAACAACACTGTAAAATGAAGACTAAGACAAATTATAAGACATACCTCTTTATCTAAAACAAATAGCAGATTGCCAAGAACTTGAAGTTTCACTGCATCTAGAAAATATCCATACATTTATTATTTTTCTCAATAAATGCATTGAATCAAAAACATGTTCTAATGTGCAAGTAAGTATTAGAACCCTCAAATGGTTGACTTCATGGAGATTCCCTAGGATTGTGACATTTAGCTGAAAGAGAACTGTGATTTTTACTCCTAAGTTAAACTCAACAATTTTGAAGTATGTATTTTACAAGAAGTGTTCCATTTGGTGTATGTCTATTTACCAAAATCAATGAAATAACTGAAAACGTCTTAGTGTTTTATGCTACTGAATGTGAATCCTGCACTGTATTTCCTTATAAAAAGAGAAAAACCTCTTCTTTACCTTTGATCAGACTTGAATCAGCAAAACTTTGAATAGACACCATGCTGTTGGCAGTGTCCACCTCCCACTTGGAAAGTACGTTATCGCCTTTACCCTGTTAGTCAAGTCAAATTAAAACAGGGTTCGACATTAGCAAGCTGGCCATTGACAGGTATGCTTCTGCAACCGATCTTTAAATTGGAATGCTGCAGCACCAACAACCTATTGCTGGTGAATGTGGACATTCAGAAAAATACATTTATTTATTCTTAATTTAGCTTTTTTTTCTCTCTCAAGACTGGCCTTTACCTACAGTGATTGTTATAGTTCTGACTGTTCTAAAACCATTCCAGAATTCAAAATATCCTCTTTCCTTTCTCGAAGAAAATAAAAGCCTGAATGAAACCTAGACTGAATCTATGCAAAAAAATTACACTGTATTCAACAAGTTTCAGACAGTGAACCTATAAAAGTTGTTTCTAGTCCAAAATAACATTTCAAAATATGCCTCTGTCTGTGTATTTTTTAAATTAGCTGCTGTACTTAATTCACACTTAAAGGCTTTGTTGAATTTGGACCCCAATTTTTACTTCAGCAAGCCTTTGTTGAACACAAACCTGATTGAAATACCCTTGTCAACTTTGGCTTTGTCTCTCAGCTCAAGGCTGAGACTATAAACAGACTTGTCTGTACAGAAACCATAGTGATTTACTAAGGTCATGCAAACAGGGTGAAAATATATTTCTTCTCATCAAAAGAAAGCAAGTTATGTAATGGCAACACTTATTTTCTCACAAGAAAAACTATGTACAGGCTGCACAAATGATAACCTTTAAATTTACAGTGAAGAAAATAAAAGACTAACAGCCTCAATGCAAAAAAGTTCATGATCTTTTTCTACCAGCTAGATCAAATGCTACCACTGGTCACATAACGATTGTTATAAACACATTCTTGGTACTTACCCCAACTATCAAGTGTATTTTATTCACCGAGTTACTTATCACAAAATTCTGACAGCCGAGGTTGTGATACTCTTCTGTGGAAATGAATGCTGTCTTTATCTGTCCTTGTAACTTGTGGGGTGGAAGATGAAGGGAACACATACAAAATGAGAAGAAAAATAGTTGTTTATACAATTAGTGGATAAAACCTTGAACTGCTCAGTTCTCCATGTGCAGAAATAGCAGTAAACACAATTACGAGTTGCAATAATAAACTGGTAAGCAGTCAATAAAATGTACAGAGCAAAGGTTTGTTACAAACATGTCACAAGTTATCAGGCGTTTCTTACTTCCTTTGCTGCAGTCGTATCCATCTTGTCAATGGCTACATTAACAAAAAAGAAAAATCAGTATTAAATAAGGTTTTCCAGAATTTAAACAAGTCACTAAATATATAGGATAGTTTAATCTTAATCTAACTATGCTGACAAACACTTTAGCCAGAATCTTTGACAGGGTCTATTTCTATTGATCACAGTACTAAGCTACAGAAAACTAACTAATAATTATATAGCATTAAAACTTTATTCCCAATACTCTTCAGTACAGCTAAGATCAATTGTAGCATTAAATCCTGCTTCCATAGTAGTCAGTACTCTCTCTAAAGCAGTGATTCAGAGAAACATAAGACAAAGCAATTATTGGAAGAATGCAAAACTGATTTTATTAGAGAACTAGTTGTATATCAGTTTCCCTTTAAAACCAAACTAAGATTACATAGAAAATCCCAACTCAGTACTAATTCCTTGACACGCATGGAAAAGCTTTTTTAGTACAGCTTTTCCTGTTCAAATGGAATCTTCAATTGCTATATACATCATCCTACCTTCCTGTGTTTTAGCAAGTGGGAGATGCATAACGCAGAGGAATCCATTTTTTGTGAGAATGAACATATGATAAGTACCTAAAAAAAATTCCAATGCATCATTTCAAACAGAAGTATCCAAATACAAAACTAAATAAGATGGTGAAATAACTGAAAGAAAATATGATCTGACCTATGGATTGCACTATTTAAAAAAAAAAAAAATGTTGTCACCTTCTATGAAGAGTAGATTGAGTTTGTACATCTTAGAGTTTTGTTTAAAATAATGATTTTTGCATGTAGCCACCAGACTGCATATTCCATTTTCACAACAAAACTACATTTAAATACATTATATTGTGACAGAACAAGACTAGGAGTTTACGGAAGAACAGGAACTGTTAAAATCTGAAGTCTGATAAAAGGAGGAGAGAGAAGAGATTGTTCTTTTTTGAGCATTTTCATGTATTTAGCGTAACCTCGAAAGAAAAATGTACTGAGCTCTGACTGTTCGTTGTTTTCTATAACATTTATAAAATAATTAATGAGAACTAAGTACATTTACAGGAAAGCATTAAGAAAAGTGCATTTAATGTGTACAATGCAAAGTAAAGATGTATCTGATTATTTATTTTGTACTCTTTCCCTGAATGATCTTAAAGGGGAACATAATCACAAAAATAGAGATAAGAGGGAAAAATTAAATATCCAATTCTTACCTGCATCTCCATTATCTTTTTCAATAAATAGCTGTAAATAAGTCTTTTCACTTGAAGATTTTTCAATCAAAATCTAAAATTTAATCAGCATAATGACTCTTAGACTTTCTGTATTTTATTTGGAAAAATACAGTAAAATCGTAAGTACTGATCATCAGTCAAAACTTCAAACTTTTTACTCTCATGGGGAACTAGTTCTTGTTTACACATGCCATTCCTAGATATACTTTGCTTATTTGTTACTTATGAGAACAAAAAGTGTCAGCCTATCTGTTCAAAACACAAGAACACTTGCATTTTAGTATTCAGGAACAACAACTCAAGGACTTCTGAGAACAAAATGTTTTCAAGAAAATCAGAATATAAAAATTGCTGTACCTTTGTTAGCAAGGTTTGCTTTGACGGTATGTGAATAAGATGGAAATTGCCACTTCTCTCACCAACCACAAGAAATTGTTTTTCTTGACACATACCAACTACATCCACATTAGTATCTGAAAAGTTCCATGTCAAACATTAAGATTTGTTTTTTTTATCAATAGACATCCTTATTCGAAATGCAGGAATTGTACAATGCAGTGTCACAGATTTCTTTGAAACTAGTAATTTTGATTAAACAAATTACAGTAAATGTCACACAGGGAGTGGTTTTGATAGCTGTCATTCCCCTTTCAGACAATTGAACGATCAGTCTAAGCTGTACAGAAATACATAGTTAATTACATGCAGAAGCAGTAATCACTTTGGATTACTTAGGTATTTATTATAATACCTCCTTTTATGGGCTAGTTAAATATGCAAGATATTTGCTGTATTTTCCTATACAAATCTAGCATCTATTTTAAAAGTCAGTTTTAACTTACAGTGGAATTCTAAAGGAATGAACTTACCAAATTGAATGTGCATTTGAAGAGACTGCTCAGTACTGTCAAGAAGAGCCACTGATCTGTCAACAACAATAATAGTGCCATCCCTTGAACTGCATGCATACAGCTGAGGATTAATTGAGACCTAACAAAAAAAGACGTTGTTACATACAGTAACTGAGACACTTCAGAGAATATGACAAAGTCCTGGTAGTTATCAAGAAAAATGAACAACACAGCTTTGAAGAATTCTACCTTTTCTGAAGATGTGATTTGAAGTAGTGTATCCACTTGGTACAATGCTGTTCCACATTCGTGTCCTATACCTACAGCGAGCTGCTCATTCCCCGTGTCGTCATTTGCGAGAAGTTCAATATCATTCCACATGTTTACCTATGATAAACAATTAAGGGATACTCAGCAAAGCAGAGATATTTAACAACACTGCAGGACCACACGCAAGTTATGGATTCTATTATGCTATCATGATTAGGAGGCAAGATAGTACAGTAAGTGTGCTAAAGGCAAATGTGTTTTCGGGAAAGACAAGATCGCCAAGAGCAATGTGGCTCCCAGCCGATGTCCTCAGTGGGTCTAACTCAGATTAGTGGGGAAGGGACTCGCGGCCGAGGCTAAAGTCCAGTGCCAGACAGCCCTCCCCACTCCGCAGCGGATCTCCAGTCCTGCCGATCGCGAGTTGCGCCTTCACTTCCTCACCTCAGGCCTGAAGGCCGATGACAAGCACAGCTCTTCCTCAACGGCCCCAGGCTTTCAAATTGGCGGGAGCCTTAGGTGGCGCTACGGGGCGCAGCATGAGCCAAACCTCCTCCACATCCGAAAGGCGCCGTTGCTAAGACACCGCCGAATCCTTGCTCTCAGCCCCCAGAGTGCACTGCGGCTGCCTTACTCCCGCCGCCTGTCCCCGCCCCTGGTTACATCCGGGCGCCTGGAGCGAGAAGGAGGGTGGGGCGTGCCGTGTCGCCGCGGTTCCTGAGCGTTACGGACGCGGCTGCTGAGGGTGCCTGAGTCCCTTGTGAGGAGCTGTTGAGGGGCAGCGACGTCCTGGGCGCTCGGTCATGGCGGTAGGTGGTGTCTCGTCGCCGGTGTGTTAGGAAGGAGACTCTTTGAGGAGAGGACTCCCGCGGGCAGGAGGGAAGAGCGTCTGAGGTGGGAGGGATGGGTTGGGAAGCCGTGTGCGCGGAGACACAAAATGGCGCCCGCCGCTCCTTCGCTTGCCGGCGCCATGATGGGCCTCAGGGAGGAGGTGGCCTCTTAAACCTCATTACTTCTCTGCTTATTTCTAGAAGTTTCTGTTTCAGTAATATAGGCTTATAGAGAAACTAAGAAGCCTTGTGAACGAGGCTGTTGTTTCACGGTTGAACTATTGTGCCAATACGAACAGACGTTTCTCGGAGGGGCTGGGGGCGCAAGTTCAGTGGGAAAAGAAGAGGGAGGAGATCGATTTAGAGGATGGGCCATGCCCAGTTTTCGTTCATAAACCCTTTCCTGCTACGTTATTTTATTTTGTGTCTGGCCACAGGCCTGGGATTTTCAGCATCTTCTTGTCTGGATTCTACTATTTTTATGGTTAATATCGGTGGGAAACGTCTTCGCAGCAGTTTTCATAGCCCTTTATATTCATACGGGGCTTAAGAATATAGCGGTATTTATGTAAAGGCATTTATCGCGTAATTGGGTGGAAGAACGGATAATAGTAATTGCCAGATCCGATGCCGTTGATTTTTTCCTCCCCAGAGTTAGTAGTTGGTGCAAAAACACTTAAACAAGACAGACTTTTAAATACTTCGTGATATTTAGTCATCCGAAGTTCTTAAACATCTGACCAGTGGATAAACAGAACAAGAGGAGCGTAAACTTCTGAAGAAAACCGATTTTCTTTTTTTTTTTTTTTTACTGAACTTACTTTGTAAAGGAAATCGAAGAATTATAGACTCGTAGTATTGCACGTAGATTACAGGCGTTATCTTTAGGGTTCTCTAAAGTAAGAGGTGAGGGCTTGTTCAATGGAAAGCCTGTGCCCAATCCATATGTGCTTCAGCGAGATTATTGCTCCTCTTAAAGTCTGTCAGCCGTTTCTGGCTGTGTTTTTATAGAGATGGTGGATTCCTTTAAAGTGCGGTGCATAAGGGCATTAACGAGTAGCAGTGTGTATAAATGAGACTGGTAGCCTTGGAAAATGTGCCCGTGGGCTCAATTTCAGATGGGTACTAAGTTTAAATAGTTAACACTGACTATCCTTCTCAAATAGCGTCTAAGTGAGAATTTATAGGAACCTCAAAATTCCTTTGCAACTTCTGTCCAAATCTTTTGAAAACAAATGAAGGAGGGAGTGTCTGAGTAGAAGTGGGGAAGTGTAAGTAAACAAGTGATAAATGTAGAATGCCAAGGATTGTGTTGGTGAAGATCACCAGTAGGGGAATCAGTTCCTACTCTAGTGTTCTAAAATTTCTGGGTGTGGATTGTATATCAGTAGTGATCAAAGCTCTGCTGCAGATGTGATTTTAAGCAGTCAGTGCTTTTGATTGTATGCTGGTTTGTTTTGAACTAGCTATTGATGTAGCCTGTATGTATGGAGAACAGCTGCTTTATGCCTTGCCCTTAGAAAGGCTTTATCACAGGCCTGTCCTTGTGAAAATGCAAATTAAGAAAGAATTAGGCAGGCTAAAGAGTGGTAGCTGAACTATAAATCTGAAGATTTACTTGTAGCATGTTGTGAAGAAATACCATTAATAAACAATATGTTGACGGTCTGTAAAACCACCTGTAGTGGTTTTAGCAAAATTAGCAACTTTGTTTTCAAAATACTAAATAAAAATCAGTATTTGAGAGGTTTTCACGTGTCTTATTCAGCTTGCATATAACTGCAGCTGGTAGAAATCCATGCAAACTAAAGTCCTCTGCTGTGCTAATACATTATCTTTGTGACTAGCATTTCTGGACCAGATTATTACATTGGTTGTACATGTTTACTTCTAGCATTGAATCACAAAGTAATCTTGACTGATTTCCAGAAGATATGTTTCTGAGTTGAGTTCTAGATAAGGCTTAGAAGATTTGGGAACAGCTTGCTTTTTGTCATATAAAAAAAATGCAATACAGTAATTACTGGGATGGGTGGGCGTGACCTGTATGTACTCTTATAAAAATACACATTTTTGCACAGATATACTGTTAGGAGGATTTTCCTTATGCAGAAGTTCACTAACACTCAATACAAAATCTGTAATTTAATTTCTCTTCAGACTTCATTCTGTGGGGGTTTTGTGTTACTCCTCAGCAATGCCCTACCTTGTAAAGTGGCTTAAATCTGTCAAGACTCTGTTGACTTCAAGTAATTTGAGTTGTGTAAACGTTAAGAGATAATTGTTTTGCTGTCCTGAGGTTTTTTTATTTTAAACTTTATGCCTTCCCATGTAGGGTAGTGATACAGAACGAGATGGAGTAGCCCCAGAAAAGTCCTCTCCAGAAAGAGAGAAGAAAAAGGAACAATCAGATGCCTCTAGTTCTCCTAGAACATCAAAGCATCATTACTCAAGATCACGGTCACGGTCAAGGGAAAGGAGACGGAAGTCAGGTATGGTCTTCAGATTAGCAAAGTACTCTCAAATGTTGTGGTCCATGCTTGAAGATCTGAAACCTTTTGAATTTTTTTTTAAACATACAGAGTTAGCTCTAGGAACTTACTGTAATTGGGGCAAAATTTAAGCTACTGATTTTGGGGTTGTATCTTAAATGTGTTCTATTGAAATTTAGCAATTTTAATGATAGATGTGCTAAGGAAAAAGGTCTTGTCAGTGTTCAGGGAATCAAACAGGAATGACAACACAAAAAAAAGTATACTGCTTTGTCTTCATTTTAGTCAGATATACTTAGACTGGGACACTGTTGTGTTGTTGTAACAAAAATAAGGTTACCTAGTTGAAGAATGTGACTGAACACTGACAGGGGCTGATTTTTCATTATCAGAACTTAAATGAAAGCAAAGAACTGGGAATAACAGGTAGAGTTTGTTTTCTGCAGTAGGTGTCCAAATAGTGCTGTTTGTTCTTGGCTTTGAGGGGTGGAATACCTGAAAGGATCTAGAAAGATTATAGCCTGCTAATCTCTTCAGCTTGGTAAACAATAATAAATGTTTTCTTCTCCAGATACAGAAGGAAGAAAACACAGAAGCCGGAGCAGAAGCAAAGAGGTAATTAACACTTTGTAGCGTTTAGGTAATTGTACAATACATCTTTTAAAAGTATCTTATAGTTTATGCACATGTGTAAACCTTTAGAAATGACTTTATGGTAAGTACAAGAAATTGAAAACTTTAAGATTAAAAATGTATATGGAGATCCTTTCATAGTGAAGCATGATTGCAGCCATCATGTTGACAAGGTAATAGCTGTATAGAAAAATGCTTTCAGAAACTAGTAACTTAATTTTTTCTTTTCTTTTTCTGTGTGAAAACAGCCAAAAGAGAATTCATGTGGAGAAGTAGAATGGTGTTCTTGATGACTTTCACAGAGCTTCCATTAACCAAAAGCCTTGGATGGCTTTATTCCTGGCCAATGTTCAGGACTTTCTATGATACATACCCATCTGCTTAAGTATATTAAAAATAATTCCCCACCTGACTGAGCTCTGCTATTGCATCCCTTAATTGTAAAGACTGTCATAGCTTGACAAACAAGCTGAGTCAGCTGGAAACCTGACAGTAGCAGCAAAGTTTCTGGGGGCTGCCTCACTTTTTAAGTAAATATACGTTTATATAGGAAAGTGAGAAGAGAGAGCATCAGTAATACCTTGAAAATAACTGGCATAAACACCAGAGAAGAGATGAAACAAGCAAACCCAGGAGCATCAAAATAGTCACAAAGTGGCTTAAGCCATGTGGAGCAGTAGCAGTCTGGGTCAGATGAGGGGCTTTTTTAAACTTTAAACCTGGATCAGGAAATTCTCCTTTCCCCCATTCCAATGGAAGCTCTGTTTAAAAAAGGAGGAGGAAAAAAAAAAGAAAAATAATCTAGGAGAGTTTTTGTGAAATTGAATATCTTGTTTAGCTCACATGATAACATTTCTATAATAAATCATACTCAGCGTGCTAATGCGCGAAGAGACTGAACTGAAGACGCTGCAGACTCAGATAGCAAAATTATAAGCCTACTTCATGATAAGGTAACTATTAGTCATTCAAACTCATATTTCCCTTAAAAATATCTTAAATCCGTTATGGGATATAGTGGTGGTTTATTACTAAGTGTGTGTCTGGAAGACATGATTTAAAAGGAAATTAAAATCTCTTTAATGTTTAAAAAAAAAATCCTCACTTGATGTTGTGTTTTGCCATGCTGTTGGATCTAATCTTACACCATTTATTTAGCAATTCCTAAATTTCACAGCCTGAACAGATGAGGAATAATGTCCCACAGCAGACTTACTGTTTTCATTCATTTGCAAGATTAAGCTCTTAGTCTGTAGAATGAGTGCTGAATATCAGTAATTCCTTTTGATCATATATTAGAACTGTTAAATGTAAATGCATACTGAAAATTAGTGCACAGGTTACATCTCCAGACTTGTTTTTATGTTTCAACTGATTATTTGAGAAATTAAAATACTGTAAAAGATAGTAGCATGACTGTATGCTCCAACTATAATCAAATACGGATATGTTAAGGAGGAGTTAGTAAAGCTTGGATAAGTGGGTATAAGCTAATTATAGCATCTTCTCCAGACATGCATCCTTTGGGGGAGAGAGTTTTGAAAATGTGAAAGGATTTAGGAGTAGTTAACAGATATAGATAAGCAAAAAAACCCTCAGAAGAATTGAGTTTTAGTCTGAAGGTAATGTGTCAGAGTGTGGGTTGAACCAAAACAGTGTTTGAAGATAAGCCTTAGGTTGCCTGTGCTAGAAAGATTTCAAACTGAAGTGGATATATTAAGAAAAGGTGTTGATGTCATGACTTAGTCTCCAGGGAAAGCACTGGCAAAAATCAGGCCTGACCTTGCTAAGTATTTTTGGCATTGCAGCTATAAAAAGGAATCTTTTTTTTTAAGAGGCAGTGCAGGAAGAATCTGCAGTATAGTGGAGCAACGTATCTTTAATTTAAAACTACTGTGGGAGGTCTCAAGAGTGATGCATGTTGGTTTTAAGTACTAAAACCAGGCTGTTGATCCTGTAAGTTATTACTTTGCTTTTTAAAAACTGCTGGAGGTTGCTGACTGAAGAGAGGTTTGCTCTAAAAATTACCTAATGACGCATAGAAAACTGGTTGAGTTACAAAAGCAAAATAGTTTGTCTGCAACTATGTATGGAATTAAGTAGCATTCTATGTGGTAGGCTTAAGCAAATACTAAATACTCACTAGAAATGTGAACGTGTCTGTATCTGCATCTTCCTAAATTGTCAGGTGCTTAAAAAAAATGTTTGGAATGGAAACAGTAACTGAGAATGACAGTTATTCTTAAAATGCTGTGAACTTTCTTACGGGAACACTTTAACGACACCTTGATGGAAGCTTTAGAAATCTTATAGATAGTGGGGAGGAGGGAAAAAGGGGAAAAAATACAGTGTACATTTGCAGCTTTGAGTAGTTGGTGGCATTAGGTAAAATAGCCATCACTCATGATTGAGTCGCACTCCTAAGGTTACTAATGTTGCATCACAGCTTATCATTTTTTATCTTCTGATACCCATACTAACTCTTTTTGTTGCACTATCTTCCTGAAAGAACCAACTTCTTCTTAAAACAGGCAAGAAGACATGAATCCAAAGAGAAGTCCTCCAAGAAGCACAAATCGGAAGACCACAATGACAAAGAACATTCTTCTGACAAGGGAAGAGATAGCCTAAATTCATCTGAAAATGGTGAGGATAGACACAAACGCAAAGAGAGAAAATCATCAAGAGGGAGGAGTCATTCAAGATCCAGGTCTCGTGAAAGGTAAGTTGTCTTCATCTGGCATTTCTTTTTCTTTAAGTAACATTTGCAAAAGCAGTGTTTCAAACGCAGATAGACACCTGAAGTAGACCTCAGATAAGTTACTGAACTAATTTAACTCTGAGTGACCTGTTCCTAGTGGGAGATGTCCCTGCCTATGGTGGGGGGTTGGAACTAGATGATCTTTGAGGTCACTTCCAGCCTAAACTGTTCTATGGTTTATATTACCTGTTACAGTTTTCATTGGGTAGTGCAGTTTTCTGCTATTTGTGGTGATTTTTTTGCAGATCAATTGCATAAAAATACAAAGAATCTCTCAGGCTGTATATGGGTACCTGTCTTCTGTTTGTAATTAGCATATGGAGGTTAGAACACCTACAGCGAGGAGTGTATAAAATGCTACCAGTAGTCAGTGAAGGGAGGGAAAACGCACCTTAGCACTGTCCTATCTTTTTAACTCCTAATGCAGAAGCTTAACTAGAGACGGTGCTGTCTCAGCTTCCTTGCAAGATAGGCCACACAGCACACTTGGGAGGGAAATCGTTTGGCTCACTGCCAGGAGGACTTTGTAGCTAGCTCTGCTCGAGGCTGAGGGACCTGTAGTCTACATAATTGCAAGAAACAAGCTTCAGCTAATGATGCATCAGATTGTCTTGTCCATTTGTTTCTTTCAAGGTGTAGGCTTAAATGAATGAAAAATAGCTCTGATCATGAGTATGATTGTGTATGTACATGCTGCAAACCACTTGTCTGTTGTGGCTGGTGCTTGTGTTTGGGTCCTTTCTCATTTTATCTCCTAGTCTTACAACTTACACTGTTCCAGACATGAACTCTCCCCTGTGTAGTTCTTCCTACTCTGCGTGGTTTGTTTTGCCTTGTGGTTGTGAACGTGTATGCAAGGCTTTAAGTAGAAGCTTGATTTTAAACATGAAAATATATGTGAGAATTTGGGACATGTGTTTCAGACGTCATCGTAGTAGAAGTCGCGATAGGAAAAAATCCAGATCTCGCAGCAGAGAGAGAAAACGACGTGTGAGATCTCGTTCTAGATCAAGATCTAGGCACAGACATAGAAGTAGAAGTAAAAGCAGAACTAGGAGTAGAAGCAGGTGAGTCTTGACTTCCCTATGCACTTAATGGTAGTGTTTGTTAGAACATTGTGGTGGGTGTATGTACAGAAGAATTATGGGTTTGGCAGTTATTATCTGTTCAGTGCAATTAAATATGTTCTGTTTTTCCTCAGCCACGTTGATACAGTGGGTTTTAAGGACTGGATGGTTTGCATTCATATACAGAAACATAGACAGCTTAAGTGTGTCTCGTTCTTGACCCTCCATACTATTATTTCCTCTTAGCAGTTATAAATGCTTAACTAGTGACTTTTGTGGGTGTCTTCCAAAAGCATCACTTAAAACTTTTGCCTGATACACTGGAAGGAATATAAATCACTATTCAGAATACTAAGATATGATTACCACATTCAAGCTCTCTTTGGCTTCTCGCACCGTACCTGAATTTACTTTTAATAGGACATTTAATTGCTATTTCAGTGGGAAAAACTGAAAACTGAAGAATTAAGGATTAACCATTTCATGTGTTTGATATGAGAGTAGTGTGGTTTGCAAAATACTGTTTCAAAGGTACTACCTCTTCTGTTTTATATGTATCATAAAAGGGAGAACTAGAAGCTACTTGTCAGCTCCACAAAGCACACCAAAAATTTGTCCTGTCTGTGAGCTGGTACAATTAGTGTAGTGCTAAGGTGAATTTTAGAGGTGGATTGTTTCTGATCTGAGTGTTCTATTCTGCTAGTGTTTACCAACTGCCATTTTGTCAAGTTGAACATGAAAATATTTATCATGTTCATTTCTCTCTGTGTCGGGTGCTTCCATTAAATTCCTTCTTAAATTCCAAAAGTGCAGATGGAAACACTAGCTGGACACATACTGGTGCTTTCTGTGTTTGGCAGACATGGAATCTGATGCAAGTATCTCAATCCATGCTTCACTTGGAATATGCTGAGTTAAGGTTTTCATCACTGTATAGAAATTTGTTTTCCAGTGCTGATGAATCATTTAATATTTTGGTGTAGAGTTCTATTTTGTATGTGTCACCTTTGCATTCTTAAGGCCCTGGAGGATTTTCTCAAGGAGTAAGCTGAAATATGGCTTAATGACTACTACAGTTGTGTTGTTTTTTCCCCTCATCCTTGTTTAAAGTAAAAGAAGTAGCTTGAATACAAAGTGGTGTTCCTTCAGAGCTCCTGAGAAAGCATTGCCAGTGTTCCAGTTTGATTAGTAGTATTTTCACTAGAATATTTTAAATTGCGTATTTAAAGGATATAGGAGTTGGTTATGGCTACTCAGCATTACGGTGGATCGTTGGAGACTTAAGAATCTAGCACACTGGTGTAATACTACAACATCACTTGTGAGACTGTTAAGAAGATTTCTTTCTGAAGTTGAATTGCATGGTTTGTGTCCTACTTTATTTTGGCACACACTTTCAGCTGGGGTGAGTAGAGATGGGTCTTCAACTGGTATACATACTACTTGCATTTAACGGTAGTTAAGCCACCTTCAGCATCATGTGTAAGGCTTCAGTTCACTGTTCTTTCCAGTTGTTAGAGACGATATGCACTGTTTTTTTAAAAGTCACTTTGAATATTTTGTATTTCATGGCTGCATGAAAAACTGACATTCTAGATTTTTTTTTTCTGAAGTGGAATTTAAATTACCTAAAACAGAATAGTAAATGTGGGAAGAAAAACTAAGAGACTTTAGGAATTTCTTTATCTGGAAACAGGCCTTGTTAGATGGTGACAGACATACTGCAAGAATCTATTTATTTTTAAGTCCTGTTTTAGTGTCACAAAGCCTAGAGGAGGAAAGTGAGACATATGTCTTTTTAACAGTAGCTAGAACACCTTCATCAGGTTCTGGGCTCAGAAAAAAACTTTGGAAAGAGAACAACAGAGAAGCCATGAAGAGAACTCTTCACAAGCCTGATAAATATAATGTGGAAACTCACCATGTTAAAACATCCATGAAATGAATTGCCTCATTCCTGAAATGCAGTATTTATTGTGTTACAGGTCACAGGCTATGACAGAGGCATTTGTAAACAGTAGACTTTGAACGTCTCTTGATGGTTCTTTGATCTGCCCTTGCTAGTGTTTAAACTAATCTTTTTGTTTTGTAAGCATGTAAGACCTTCCTGGCAGTTCTTTTGTGGCATAGCTCTGATTAAATACTAGGTGGAAAACATGACACCATCTGCTTGTTTCAAATGGAAGTACTTAAATAAAAAAGCTCAAATATTTATTTCCTTGATGTTTACCAGTGCAATAAAGCATCAGACCAAAGACAAGACCAAACTACAATAGTCAGCACGGGGAAAATGAAGGTATCTTTGAAACATGCATTACATCTTATCTCACGAATGCAGATCTGTCACTTCCCAGTGCCTGAATCTGCATCTTGTCATCTTCTATGAAAAGATAAGTCTTGCCTCCTTTGTATTCTACCAGATTTGTCATGTAAACAAGGATCTCTTTGTAACTTCAGTCTACGTTTTGTGGTGTTTGTAGATGCTACCCAGGTTATGAACAGAAACAGGATGTCTAAATGACATTTAAAGTGGCTGTTGCCAAGTTAGCTGTTATCTCCAACAATTAAAAATAACATTTAAGTATAAAATTGCAGAAATCTTTGTGCATCTAATTATGCACTGTTTATGGCAAATCTGGGAAAGATGTGAGTGATAGCTCCTGTAATTTAAACATTGTTGGGCACTTCTGGTACCTCTGACTTTGTTTAAAATGTTAGAGGCTTAAACAGGGACAAACCCTTATCGCAAAGGAGAACACTAGTAGGTGGGACAAGGTGGAGATAAAATTACTGAAGAATCACCAAAACTGTTGTGGATTTTTTTGTTTTTTTCTTAAAACTATATTTTAACTGCATTCTTTTCAGATTGCCAGGCTCCATGTAATACATGCTTTTTAGTTCTCTGCACAGTGCTGTCCTTGAGAGCCAACTCAAGACAAATCTCATGTGTTTAAACCAGCTCTCCCGTTTAGCTTGATAGCCTCTCTCAAGCAGCTGTCCAGAGCACATTCAGTGAGGACTACACCAAAGGGAGAGAAACAGTAATTTCCCTGAGTACTGTTCCAGTTATGAAGTCAGGCCTCTCCAAAATGCTTAGTTTTAACATAATTATAGTGCTGTGAGGTCTTTGTATGGTTTTAAAGGATTCTTTTAGCTTGATTTGTTTTACAGATCTCTTGCAACTGACTTGACAGAAAGTTAATGTTTTCTTATCAGGTTGTAGAATGAAAATGTCTAGAACAGATCTGTTCTAAACACTAAGAGGATACATGAGTATTCAGAATTACACATTCTGCTACATCTTGCAGTTTGAAACCTTCAGTTTTGGTTCTGTCTTGTAACAAGGGCAAGTGTGACTGTTACTCTCTGTATTGCAATCTCTGTGAAAGCTGTTCTTGAGAGTTCTCCAAATTAATGTATGAATAAGGGCAGTGTTGAGGTATGTATGTACCTTCATTGTTATAGCGACTCTGTCATACTTGATTACAGAGAGCGAAAGAAAAGGATTGAAAAGCCCCGAAGATTCAGTCGGAGTCACAGTCGGAGTCCAAGTCCACCACCTTTTCGTGGACGAAATACAGCTATGGATGCACAGGAGGCATTAGCTAGAAGGTCAGAACTTACTACTTTAATTTTATGTGACATAAATAAGCTGCCATTATTGGTTTTCATTGCGTGAATATCTTTATTCTCCTGTATTCTAGACTGGAAAGAGCAAAAAAACTACAAGAACAGAGAGAGAAAGAAATGGTTGAAAAACAGAAGCAACAGGAAATGGCTGCAGGTAGTCAATATATGTTATGTTAATTCCTAAACAACAGTGTGAGTGGAAGATGTGTAAGCTTAGTGCTGCGTGTCATAGTCCTGTTGCACAGATGTGCAGAATGTAATTTTTTGTATTATGGTTAACTTGGTCCATATTTAAAAACACAGCTAAAGCTAGGGCACAATTGAAAAAAAAATCACAAAACAACCCCCAAAACATAACCATAGAATCCCAACAAAAAAAATTATGATTTCACTTACTAAGTACACAATGAAAATGTTGTACGTTGGGCTAGTAAGTGATTTTCTGACAGCCTTTGAACCCTTAATGCATCATTAATCAAGAGTTTGAAAGCTGCTACCAGCTCAGGGGTATTTAGGAGCATGAGGTACATTTGTTTCATTTCTGGTTGACCAGAACTATTGGAGATTTGTTTCTTAAATTTACAACTTTACAATTTTATCATGCATTTGGTATTTGGACATTTTATTTCTAATGAAGGAAAGTGTTTAGGGGTTTTGTCTTGTGTCTTTGGGGGTGTGGGTTGTTTGTTTTTCTTGCTGTCTTTTTTTTTCTCAAAAAATAGTCTGAACTTCTTACCTGATACAAGTTACTTTTATTCTTCAGCAGCTGCAGCCACTGGAGGTTCTGTTATTAATGTTGCCGCTCTCCTGGCATCAGGAACGCAAGTCACTCCTCAGATTGCAATGGCAGCTCAAATGGCAGCACTGCAGGCAAAAGCACTAGCAGAGACTGGAATAGCTGTTCCTAGCTATTACAACCCTGCTGCGGTGAATCCAATGAAATTTGCTGAACAAGAGAAAAAGCGGAAGATGCTTTGGCAAGGCAAAAAGGAAGGGGTAATGTTGTCTTTCATAAAGCTTGTTTGGAAACACTGTGCACTCAAGATGGTTGCAGGATTCTTACTATTTCTGGGAAAATTAATTCCACACCTGCTACAGTTCCCTTATTAAGAGTGGCCCAGGGTAAAACTTCAGAAGTGAAAGGACTAAGATAACAAGTGAATAACAAATGGTTGCAACAGGAGCCTCAGAAAAACCCTTAATATTATAAAACTTGAGATATAATTGGATCTTAATGTTACCTTTGTCAGTTTGCCTACAACTTACAAATCCAGGTGGTCACTTTCTATAGAATCATTTTGGTTAGAAAAGACCTTTAAGATTGAGTCTAACAAATGCTAAACTCTGTCAAGTCTGGTGCTAAACTATGTCCCTCAGCACCACATCACTGTGTCTTTTTAACAACTCCAGGGGTGGAGGTTCAACAGCCTGCTTGAGGAGCCTGTTCCAGTGTTAGGGAGCCCTCTCAGTGAAGATGTTTCTTCTAATACCCAACCTAAACTTCCCCTGGTGCCAACTGAGGCCATTTCCTCCCATCCTGTCACTTGGTACTGGGGATTTCACTGGCAGTAGTTGTTCAGCTATGGAAACTGAGCACTTCTTTCTGTGGCTCTTTTCACTTGTATTCTGTCCAATTCCAGACTTGAAAAACAAGTCTGCAGAATTTGCTAGTAACATTTTGGGAGTAGTAATGTGTTATTGACTCTTAAGAAGCTATGAATACAAATCAGCCTTCAGACTTTTATGCTGTGCTACATAAATACTCTTGCAATTAGTGTAGGCACCAAATAATGGCATCTCTGGCAGTTGGTTTTTCAGAAGGTCATGGGATTTGAGCACAGGTTTTGCCTGCTGATACTGTGGGGAAGTTGGCACTTTGTATTTTTGTCTTTTTGACACAGTGCCACTAATTATCATTCTCTTACCTGTTTTGTAAAAAGCTCGCTTCACTTTTTGCGTTTTATTTTATAAGAGATGAAAAAGTGGTACTGGTTTGTGTGGCCTTGATGGGAGCTAAAAAGAAGGGAGGAAGAAACTTAAATGCCGTTCAAGCAGTTCTTACTCTTTTGTATTGTCTCTTGATTAATTGTAGTAAAATTTGCTTTTCCCCAAATGAATTCTAACACAATTTCCAAGCTTCAGGGTGGAGGGTGTAATCTGCCCAACTAAAGGATGTGCCTGCATTTTGAATGGAGGTGGGATCACGAAGTTTTGTGAGGATGTGCCAGGCTCTTAGACATGACATGGAAGCATTTTACCTCTAGCTGTGGTAGTGCTACACAACGGGTTCATTTTTAATAGTGCTTTTTTGATTGTTACTGTATTGTGATGTAAATAGAAACTTAACCTAAAATGTGGGTATTTAGTTGTTTGGGGTTTTCTTGTTGTTTTTTTTTTTTTTGTTCAGGATAAATCACAGTCTGCAGAAATATGGGAAAAGCTGAATTTTGGAAACAAGGACCAAAATGTCAAATTCAGAAAACTCATGGGCATTAAGGTACAGTTCTGTGTTACTAAAGTTGTTATTAGTTGTAGAATAATGATGTATCTAAAATGTAAAACCAGTAACCTGTAAAAGTACGAAGTTAACTTGATAGTACCTGTGGTTAAGAGTATTGTATTTCTCATTAAAGTTCAAAAGGAGCATCTAAATTGGAATTAAGTTCAGAGTCTAGAGTTTCATTATGTTTCTGGCTAAGACAGCTGTTGCAATCTCTATTAGTGCAACTAACTAGTATTCACATGAAAAACCACTTTGTTAATTGGAGGTGTGTATTTGAACAAGTTAAAAATTCAGAGGAACCGAGTGAAGAGCTCCCATGTGTTTCTTCACAGTGAGAGGAAAGCTACACTAAAATGTTCAGGAAAAGAAATGCTTGCATTCTTACTAGTTTTGAAAGCAGAAAAGCAGAATTGTTAATGTTCAGGACACCTGTAGCATATGAAAACACCAATTCCTGCACAGCTAATGTTTGTTTCCTTTTCTGTGGTTTCTAGAGTGAGGATGAAGCTGGCTGTAGCTCTGTTGATGAAGAGAGTTACAAGACGCTGAAACAACAGGAGGAGGTTTTCAGAAATCTAGATGCACAGTACGAAATGGCAAGATCACAGACTCATACGCAAAGAGGAATGGGATTAGGGTTTACATCTTCCATGCGAGGAATGGATGCAGTTTGAGGAAATTAAAAGCAAAAGAAAAGAAAAACAGTTTTAAAGTTTGGGACTACGGAAGGTTCTTGTTGAAATGTTGGGTCCTTGTTCACCAAAAAGCTAGCATTCTAGCTTGCATGGGTGTTGCATTGACTTTAATTTATTAAAAATACAATTTTTTTTTGTAAATATCAGATCAGTGATACTGGTGTTAGTGTTGTAATCAGGTTATACCCACTTCATTAAACTTGACAGAACTAGAGAGGGACAGTATTTTTTAGTTACAGTTCTACTTTTCAAACCAAGCAGCAGATGGGAGAAACTCATACATGGATATTTCGTGTCCACTGTCTTGTGTACTTTTGTACTTTAACCTTGTACAGTTATTTCCAAATCTTGAAACATGAAAGAAACATTGTGTACATGTTATTTAGCGTTCTGAGCTGATAGGCACATAATCCAGTGCAGGAAAAAAACCCTGGTTGATAATAAAGACTTTTTTTTTTCTCTAAGGTCTTTATGTCAATTAAATTGTCGTTTGGGCCAAGCTCAAAGAAAATTACTTAAAATATGTCAGGAAAATTTTAAGTCAGGGAATTTCTTTTGTTCTTATTTTTGGAGTAGGATTTTTCTGAAAGGCAGAAGTTTGCAGTACAGAATGTGCAACTCATGTGGAATGCTGAATTAACTTTCCTTTTAGTTTTTTTAGTCAATTTGTTCCTTGCTAATTTTAGAAAGGAGAGGGGGATAAGCCAACTCAGTGGTGAGAAGGGTAAGATCTTGGAATCTCCTCGTGGTGGGTTACTCGTTGCCTTGAGGTCGTTAAACGCGGGAGGCAGTGCCTAACCGGGAGTGTGACTCCTCTCCAGGGCAGGATGCAGTTTGAATGGGGTCTTGGTGCAGACGCAAGATAGGCCTGCGTCCTGCTGCAGCCCTTTTCTTTCCACTCGTCACCTCGGAAGAGGAAAGAACGGTCGCAAAAAGCAGTGCAGCTGGCGGCCCCGTGTCCGTATAGGCCCCCATTTCGAGGACTCTAGTCCCACTCAGCCGAATTCCCGGCGTGCCGTGCGCGGCGGAGAGACCAGTCGGTCCCTCTACCCTGCGCTGCCTACAACTCCCAGGGCGCTCGGGGCCTAGGTCCGGGGCTGCCGCCGTGGCGGGTGCGGCCGCTGCATGCTGGGACTTGCGGTTGAGCTCCGCTGCGAAGCGAGCGCCTTCTCACCTTTGACCCTCCCGGAGGTCCCCCCGGCCAAGCCCCTCCCTTCCTGCTGCAGCTTAAGATGGCGGCCGAGGTGGATTTTGGGGACAGCGAGCTCTTTGAGCAGCTCGATGGAGAGGACGGGCCGCCGCCAACGCCTCGCCTCAATTTCGAGGAGGAAGAGAGCCCCGAGAAAGACTTGGAGGAACTGCACGAACGGCTGCGGGAGCGTGAGGAGACGGTGCGGCGGCTCCGGGCGGAGAATATCCTGACGGGGGAGACGGGGCCTGCTGCGAGGCGGGCGCGATGTGGCGGAGGGAAGCGGGACGCGCCGCTCCCGCCGTAGGTTCCCTTCCGGGCCAGTCTTGGTGCCGGCCCTCTTAGAGTTGGTGGCCGTGTCTGGTTGGAGGGTCTCCGGCGCTTCCCGTTTCCCGGGGAGCTGCATGAGGCCGGGCGCTGTGCCTTGGCAGAACAAGGCCAGTTCGGTCTTCGGTAGGCAGCCAGAGCCCTGAAAGGCGACGAGAACTGAGCTTGGCGGGGATGGGGCAGCTCTCCTCCGGCGGCTTCTCGCTGCGGTGGCTGTTTCTCCTTTGCTTCTGCTGCTCTCGCCTCAGAGGGAGTTTTCTCTGGAGGAAGATAGCCAGAAATAATTACAAACTTACGTTGTGGCTGGTTCCGTAAAGGGATTTTGAGTTCGATGCTGCAGCAAAACGGAATCTGAATTTTTATAGGCTGTTTACAAGCCTGCGTGTCTTATTGTTGAGTTTTATTGTGATAATTAAAGGTACTTTTAAAATAAAATACTATAAATCCGGACATTCAGCTGTGGTTGGATTGTCAAATTCAGACGTTATGCAATTTGGATTGTCATAGCTCACCGTCTTTTTTCAGCTGGGTCATGAATGGTTTGTTTGGTTTTTGCGTTATGCCCTGTTTCTTCAGCAACAGTGGGTTTGTACACAGTGGGTGGTAAAGGCACGTGTGAAACTCCATTAATTATCCCGTGGGACTTTTTTGTTGTTTTCTTGTTTGTTTTGGTCCTTTAATTAAGGTGTAGATCTGTGCCTTCTGAAGAAAGTAACTTTCCTTAACGATAAATTAACATCAGGAACTTAGAAGGAAGCTGAATATTCTGACCCGTCCTAGGTATGTTAATATTGACTTACTTTGTATGACCTGTATGTGTTTAAAATAGAGTTTATCTGAGGTGTCAGGAACTCAGTTTGTATAGCTGTAACTTTAAATGTATCTGTTAGGAAACTAACCTGGCCTTCAAGGAAACAGATTTTGGTAAGGTTCAGCAGTGAGAACAAGTATGTTAATACGGTTGAATAAATAATATAAATAGAACTCTGTAGCAGTTTACTACAGTTAGAAGAAAATTCCTGTAGTGTGATGGTTGGTTTTCTTTTCACCTAACACCAGGCAACCTGCTTTGCTTGGGAGAGAATGATTTCTGTTTAACTGAATAGGGACTTTTTAAAATGGCATAACTTGTGTTGGCCAGACCTTCCTCTCTGGGAACTATGGGCTCTTTCCTGTGTTAAACCAGACACGGAATACTTAGAGTAAAGCTAATGCAGTAACTGTTATCTGTCTCTGTTCTGCTCTTTTAGTGGGATTTCGATGGACAACCCCAAACTTGATGGGCCTCTGTTACAGATTTTATTTATGAACAATGTAATTTCTAAGTAAGTAGTTTCAAAGAATAAGCAATCCTGACAGGAAATGGGACTTCCTGTTTGGGTATGTTAGCGTTTGCCCAAAAGATGGATACCTGTTTTATTCAATAGCATAAACTTGTGAGGGTGAAGAGGAAGAATAACTAGCTTCATGGCACGAGGTCTGTTGCTTTAATTGGTAATCTCATGAAATGAAGTGCAAATTCTAGTAACTTGGAGTGAGTCTGAATAAGTGTTTGAATTCCATGAGCATGGTGGTTAAATATGATGAAGTAAATTCTCCCTGTCTCTGAGTTGGTCTTTCTGCCACACTGGTACAGTGGTGGTTTCTAATAATAGATTGCATTCGTGTTAGTGGAGGTTGGGAGGACATGAATTTCACTGCCCCTTTTCTTAGTTCTTTAGTAAATGGTAAAATGTCAGGATTTTTGTTGTTTTTTAAAGACAGCTGACATGTTTCAATCTTGCTTATGTCTTCATCTCTGTGAACTTCTCTGTTACAGGCAGTATCATCAAGAAATTGAAGATTTTGTTTTTAATTTAGTTCAGAAATATGAAGAGCAGAAGAAAAGTGAGCATGAAAAAACACATTTCAATGTTAAGCCACAGGTACCTTAAAACTCTAGCTATTATTAGGTACTTCTTCTCTTGCATTTTTGTGGTGAGACTGTTAAAATACTACGCTGCCAGGTAGCTGAACTGAAGATGATTTTTCCTGTTTAATTGCAATTCGGCTATCAAACAAATGTTCTAGAACTATTTATTCTGAAAATAGAGGACAAATGTGCATGAAAGTGGTGCTTTAAAATTGTTCCTAGTGAATATTGTGTAAAAGCAAAGTAATAAATTGGATAGCCAAGAAAAGACCAAATGGTGCAAACTTAATGTGTCCTATTAGTGGTTGAGTATTTATGAGAGCGCAGATGAACAACAGAATCTGGAAATGTCTATTTGCTTATATACTAGTCTCACTTTGAATGACAGGGTGGAACAGCACATTTCTCTTTGTCTTTCTCTTAGCTTTTGAGATCAGAATGAGGATGTTCTTACAGCACATTTGTCGTCGTAGAGAACACTGGAAATGAGCTGTGTCATAGTTTGGACCGTGGAAAGTGTTATGTCTAATGCAGATGTCTCTATCTTATTGTTTAATGTTCCATGAAGGACTAGCAGCTGTATCCCATGTTCTATGCCTTTTACATCCTTCACAAATTTAGAAGCTCTTGTTTGCTGTTCTAAACTAATTACTTGCTTTTTGACTTTCTGCTCAGCCCTCCAGTGTTCTTTTGGAAGAAGACTATAAAACAGCAAGCTCGAATTCTGCTAAAAAAATGAAAGAAGCTTTTAGTGTAAGTTTTTGACTATGTACTCTTCAATGGTAGGTCTGGCACTTCTGTGTGTTCAGTATACATTGCTACTAAAATAAGATCATGTTAAATTTAATATGTCAGCGTAACAGCAGTTAATTTCAGCATATTTTGGCTGTGTTAATGGAAAAAATGTATTTGAACAGGTGTGGGCATGTACTGTTTGTAAATTTGTACAGAGTGGGGGAAAAAAAAAGCCTAAAAGTATCTCAAGCAGTGTAAAATTATAGAAATGCTACCAATCTGACCTAAATACTGACACTTTTCTGACAATTTTCTGACTTTTTTTCTACAGGTTGTAGGAAGTGTTCTATATTTTACCAATTTTTGTCTTGATAAACTGGGACAGCCTATATTAAATGAAAATCCACAGCTGACAGAAGGATGGGAAATACCTAAGTATCCTGTTTACTAAAACAAGGAGATTTTTCTGTTTGTCAAATCCAGAGAATGCTAGTTGGTAAATGGAACTCAAATCCTGTTCAGTAGATTGCACATGTCTATCAAAACTGTATCATTTGTTATAGATGAAGAGTTTCAATGAGTCATTACTGGCTTTTATACTCAGAGAATACAAGTATTTTGATTTAATTGGCTTGTTGATTTTTAGAAGGCTTATTCTTGAGAATGGTGAATGCCTTATCCCCATAAATACACCTTGTGACTTGAGGAATTTCCTGGGGCAATCTGTAATCAGGTTTTGTGATGACAGCTTGTTCTAGATAGGATTAAGTGTTCTTCTTTAAAATCTGCCATTTAGGAGATAGAAGAGGCTTGGCAGACTCAACCATTCTCTAAGGTGCCTTTTTTCCGAACATGGGAGCCAGAGGAAAGATACTTTAATAAAATACAGTGATGCGGTGTTCTTAAGTTGCATCCATTTTGAAGCTGATTCTTCTTTAGCCAGTATTTGAGAGGTGGAATTGATGGATATTTGAGAGGTGGGATTGATGGAAGTGTTGGGAAAAGTGAGGGGTTTTAATATGGTAGTGTTCCATGGCAAAAAGAAATTGGACAAGAAATTTCACAAGTTATTCTGTCTTCCTGGTTTTCCAGTATCACTTCTGCCTGAGACAGAGTCAGGACAGGAATCAGTTGCACAACTGCTGGTTTCTACTTGTCAGGCTTGCAATAAAGGTTGAATGAAATTTGCACATCTATAAGCCAGCTAACTTGGGTTTCTTGTGCCTGCCTTTGAGTGTGTGCACTGTGCTGTAACTCAGCATTTCGACAGCTGTCTCTGGAGTGCACTAAGTTCTGTTCTCCCAATGACATTTGTGCTGTCTTCCCAACCTCTAGATGGAAGTAGGTGCCTAATAGGGGAGTTTCTTCTGAGTACCTAGTTAAGTGTGGCTAAACCTTTGTGCCTGCTAGCTTAGCTTTGATACTGCTCTTCAGATGTACTTAACATCTTTCTTTAGAGCTCCCACAGCTCCTATTAAACCTAAAAGAGCACTTAATTCTGAAGGAAATGGTCTATTAGGTACTACAATTCTAAATGACTGAAGTACTGCCCTCAGCGAACACATCAGTTTGGCTAGTGTCTGGCTATTCTTTTCAAGAAAAATAATGCTTAGACGCTGAAACCTGCTGTGGTTCTGAATTCTGCTGAACCTCAGTCTTATTCTGGTTCACTTGAAGCCCTCTTGTCAGAGATTTTGAAACAGATGGGAAGAGCAGCTGATACTTGGCAGTCCAAAAGCAAACACAAGTAGGATATATGACCTGTCTCCACCTACTTGAAGTGAGTTATATTTTTGAAACTCTACCCAAATATATTGTTACTGAGATCACTGCAAAGCATATCAGGATTATTAGCTTGAAACTTCTGCCTCTAAACAGGAAGGTTGTAGCTTTAGTAATTGCTGATAAAAGACCAAAATTGATTATTAGAGAGAGGTGGAAGAAACATAATCACATTTTAGCAAATAAGTTATAGTATATCTAGTTTTATTCTTCATCTATGGACTTCATATCAAGGACACATCTGTAACTTAATCTGGAAGAGTCAATGGTCTAGTCAAAGCGCTATTTGATTTTACACTGGTATTTTAAACAAGATTGAAATTTTGCTTCATCCAGTAGCAGTTCCTTATTGAAATCTAAAGATATCAGCAAGTTTTCAGCCAGATTCTCTCCCTAGATGGACAAGAAATACAAGTAAAACCAAAAAGGTTTGTATTACTCTTAAATATAAAGTTTTGAGCTGAAAAGTTCCGATGTACACTGATTTTTTTGTTACCACACTATACTAAATCTTTGAATGTGTTAAGTAGAATTACAGAAACGTGCTGAGCTTTGTGGGGCTCTTGTTTGTTGAGTGCCTTTAGGAAAGGCATAAAAAAACAATCAAAGTGTAAAAATATTCTGAAGTTTATGCTCCATTCTCCTGTTTGCCTTTTTAGTGATTGGTTAGTCATCCTTGCACTGCTATACTATCATCATTGCTAATTTTTCGTAGAGCAGCTTTTGTCTGACTTCATAACATAGGCTGATGTTAGAGTTGATTGTATAACTTTTATGGGTGGGAAGAACTAAAGAGAATTGAGTTTCCAAATGACAGCTTGTGTGGTCTTCATCTAAAGTCACTTGTTGCTGATGCAGTGAAGACCAGGCAAGCTTTTAGTGGGAAATTCAGAGATAAAAGGGCATGCTGAATTAAACTCTGGCTCGATCAGTAATACTGCCTGAATAGAAAGCAGAGTGAAGGATTGTGTTCATGATACAGGATGGTGATAAAATACGTAAGTCACCATGAAATGTTTCTGTTTGAATGCTATGCAGAGATGAAGTAGAAGATGCACTCTGTCTTAATAGAAGCATCGAGGTTGGAGAGTGTGTGTGGGACGGGGGGTTACCCTGGACACTCATTCTTGTATCACCCTTTTGTCTCCACTTATTCCCATTCAAGTTCAGGAAAAATATTCTACTGATAACTGATTCTCAGTGTTGTAAGAAGGATCAGGCCTCTGATGGTACAAGAGTAAAATGAGAAATGGAGGTATTAATGAACTGCAGGCCTATTAAATTGACTTCCTTATCTGTACTCTAGAGTTAAAAGCATTGTTTTAACATCTTGATTTCTTTCTGGACATAGCATAAGCTGTAGTATGCAAAGTTTGTTTTCATTTATTGGCACTACTTATGCAAATATTCACACATTTAATTAGAAGTAGAAATCTTTCAGTGACTACTCTGGGCATGATAGAAAGAATAGCTTTTTCACCTTTAGAACAGTAAACTATTGAACCAGGTTGCTTAGAGACTTTCTTCAGCCTCCTCTCTGAGAGATACTCAGTACCCAATTGCATAAAGCCCTGAGGAACATGATCTGATCTCATAGCTGACCCAGCTTTGATTGAGATCCAGCCTGAGTTATGTTATGATTATACTCTTTCCTCTTAAAGGAATAGATCTCTATTGTAGAGGATCTCAAAACTTAAAGTGCTGCTTTTCCAGTGCAGTTTTAGTTCTCTTTTTTTGCTTTGCTCTCCACATACTGTTATATATTTCTCTCTCCCACCCCTGCCAGTGTTGTGCCTGTTTTTTCTTGTTTCTTGTGTTCTTAGGAACGTGAATTAAATGATATTGCTATTATGTTTTGACATTAAGCAGCCAGTTTAAGAGAGGCACAAGACGGCACAAATCAACAAGCAGTGCTTACACTATTTCAAAGTCTGAAAATAAAAATCTGACAAGATTTTAAATAATTAGGTGCATTTAATGTTGAAAAATGATTTCCAGACTTAATTTCTTTTTTTGTTTTTTGGTTTTTTTTGTTTTTTTTTAAGCAGGCCAAAACCACATTGTTTCAATTGTGGTTCTGAAGACCATCAAATGAAAGACTGTCCAAAGGTAAAGTCTACATCCATATTCAGAAGACTGCTGCTTTTCAAGGAATATCTCAAGTGTAACTGCACCATCTTTAAAAAGTGCATTGGGATTGGGATGCCCAGGATGGTCTAAGTGGTCATTTGTCTCTGTTGATGAGATTATACTATTAGTATGTAGGAATTCTAACATACTAAATTGGAACATGAATTTTGTAGCTTAATGATCTGAATGTCTGGTTTATAGAGGGACACTTCTCATTTTGAACAGTCTTTCCTCTTGTTTTAGAAATCTGCTAGATGCAATGCAAATACTCCTTGGTTTTTCTGCTGTGTAGTTTTTGTTAAAGCTCTAGTTCTAGCCATGTGATAAATGATTAAGTATGTTGGGAGCAGGGATTACTAGATTTATGTTGTGTGAATGAGTGCATAAAT
The DNA here is from genome assembly GCA_013400475.1 of Tricholaema leucomelas. Lineage (NCBI taxonomy): Eukaryota > Metazoa > Chordata > Aves > Piciformes > Lybiidae > Tricholaema lacrymosa > Tricholaema leucomelas. The sequence continues at coordinate 1,315,551 of WAAF01009768.1, read as the reverse complement.
TGTTCAAATATAAACATTCCAATTGTACTATCTTTTAAGCCACGAAATGCAGCTCGTATAAGTGAGAAGAGAAAGGAGTTTATGGAAGCTTGTGGTGAAGCAAGCAATCAGAATTTTCAGCAGCGTTACCATGCAGAGGAAGTAGAAGAGAGGTTTGGAAAGTTTAAACCAGGAGTAATTAGGTATCTTTTCTTTCTATTAGTTGTTGCACTGCTTTTCTGTAATACCTTTTCCACCTTTGGAGTGCCAGATGTTAGTTACCAGAGTTCTGTTAAGTCCACTTGTTGCTTTTAACTGTTGATGTATTATGTTTGAATTTGTTTGGTGAAGAAAACTTTAGTAAATCACACAATTATTTTCCAGATGAAAGCTCATTGCTAACTTCCTAGTCCTTCCGTTTCCTGTGGCACCTTCTCTAATGCATGGAGATAAATATGTTAGTAAACTAAAAATGCATGCAAAATTGTGAAAATGTTGAGCTCTGGGTGCTGTAGCAGTCTCCAGAGCAATCACTGATGAATTTTAGTGTTTAAGTTCCACCCTTCCTGTTGTGATAGCTGCAGTTAAGGCCAGGAGTAATGAGTTCAGTAAACTGCTCTTGGAATAGAATTAATTCTTATGAAATGTTTAAACATATGATAAATGAAAGTGGTGAAAATCTATTTTCAACATTGGAGCTAGTTTTTACCTAAAATTGTTATATCTGGGACATGTAGTTTTAGCTCAAACTGTGTTACCTAAGTTGAACTAAACTTGGCAGTTTAAAATCGAATAAAATGTTCATAGCTTCCTGTTGTCAGAACTCAACTGCGGATTTTACTAAAGAACATTTTGTTTTCTGTTTGTTTTCTCAACTTAGTGGGGAGCTTCAAGATGCGCTTGGCGTCACAGATAAGAGTCTTCCTCCATTTATATATCGCATGCGTCAGCTGGGTTATCCTCCAGGATGGCTCAAGGAGGCTGAAATGGAGCACTCAGGACTTGCACTTTATGATGGGAAAGGTAAAGAACATGCTCTGGAAATGCAGTTTTTACTTTGCAGGCTATTTACTGGCTGCACTCTGCTCAGGAGAGAAGGCACCTTGTTAGGTAAACCTTTATCTTCCTTGTGGAAGAGGGAGAAAGTTGTAAATGAAGTTTTCTTTAATACAGTCATGTAGAACTTCTAGCTATGATGTGACACTGTAGTTCTGTAATGATTGGATTACATAGCTGAAGACTGTCAGTGCAATTTCACTCTAATCAATCCTTGCTAATAGAAGGTGGAGTTTCTGTGAACTGCAAAATTTGCAAATAAGCTATTGTTCTATTTCCTTTTCCTTTTTTTAAAAGAGCCATCCCTTTTTAATGAAAGAAACCCTAATATTTTCCAAAAATCAATAACTTGCTTTTAGTATATGAGTATGAAGACAACCAGTAAGTAAAGAATGTTTCTTGGAACAAAACTTAGCAAATAATTTACCAGCTTTTCACTGATGACCAACATTTATGCTGTGTCTCAGAGTAGTCCTCATGCCAGATTTTGAAGCTAGTAATTGTACATCAGGAGCAGTAAGATTATGAATTCCTTAGATTTCTGTTGAATCTTTGTACATCTCTCTGATAGATTTGGTCACTTCAGAGCTTTTTGGATTACAAAACCTTTTCCCATATTCATATTCTCAAAACTAAAACCCTGTTACTAAATCTTGGTTTTTCAGTAATATTCTTAGTTTGCATCAATAATAATTATATTTCACTGTAGATGATGATGGAACAGAAAACGAAGGATCTTGCCAACCTAAACGCACCACTTACGATGTCTCTAAGTTGATAAACTACCCAGGCTTTAATACATCTACTCCAAGTGGGATCCCGGATGTGAGTGGCTGTCTTCTGCCTTCTAAACAACATGCTGAGTAACAGTGATTGCTTTTAGCCAAGTTTAATGTTTTGTGTTCTGCATATGGCAATTTTCTTTATACAGACTCTTACTTTTAAGCACCTGATATGGGACAGGGCTGTTGAGGTAATTGAAATTACATCCATTTATTTGATACTTGTCGGAACTCTTGTGGCTAGAGTCTGACAGTGCTTCTTATTTCCATTGTGAAACAAAAGGGACCCTGGAAGGATAATTCAGGGCTTTTTAAACACAGAACTTCACATGAATGCTTCTTCCTTCCATACATCTGGTTTCTGAACATCCTTAGAATATGAAAATTACTGTGAGTGTTTTCTAATTTCAACCATAGAAAACTACATTAGGCTATTGCACAATCTCTGAGAACCTTTTCTAAACCAGAACAAGTTGTATCAGGAGACCTACGTGGTGAATGGAACTTTAAGTACACAGCACTCAAGGAGTTTCCTGTGACAGCTGTTGCTGCCAAACTTTAACTTTCAGAAGCATTTATAACCTGCAGTTACTGAACTTCATCACTGATATTAATGCCTGTGCATTAAAAAGAAGCAATTATGCAATCTCTCCTACAGGTTTATGTGCGTCCATCTAGTGGCCTTCAAATATCCTCAGTTTTTTTCTGTTTTTACAAAAAGCTCTAAGTTTTTCAAAGTAGGGTTTTTACTGTCCAAAGAGTTATTTCAAGGGGATGCTTGTAGTTGTGTCATGGAGCACTGGAGCACGCTGCCCAGAGAGGTTGTGGAGTCTCCTCTGATGACTTTCTAGACCCATCTGGATGCGTTCCTGTGTAACCTGGACTAGATTATGGTCCTTCTCTGGCAGAAGGGTTGGGCTTGATCTCTGGAGGTCCCTTCCAACCCGTTACATCCTGTAAATGAGGAGTAGTTGCTGTGAAAAGGTTAACAAGACATTTTGTTAAAGTGATTAAAAAAACCAAAACATTACTCCTGCTACCCAGTCACAGTATTTTGCATCAGTTGCCTGTGGTCACAGTTGAGAGTACTTTGGCCAGAGATTCTTGTTAAAAGATGTATTTTCTGTGATCCATGAGGCTTTTGATGAGAACTTGAATTCATCTTGGCTTATTAATCACTCAGTTTAAGTTTTACTATTGTGTTCTTACCCAACTATATGCAACATTATTTTTCTTTTTTTTTTTCCTTGCTGTAGGAATGGCAGATGTTTGGTTCCATCCCCATGCAGCCATCTCAACAGAAGGATGTTTTTGCTCACTACCTTGCTAATTTTCATGCGGTAAATACTCCATTGTGACTTACAAAATACCCCCCAAACAATTAGTTGTCTTGTAGCTAGTGTAGCCACTGGTGAGCTCTTGTTTACATCTTCTGTTTTCCACCAAGTCTTGATGCTAGCAGGTGTGAAGTACACATGCTTGGCTTACCTGTTCTGAGAAAAATAGCTTCATGTTTAGAACCCATTCCATTATTTCAGTTAGCATAAGGAGATCCCAATTGTGCAGTTTTTTTACAAACAGTTGTGGAAAAAATGTTGCTATAAACTTTTGCAGGCTAAAAAGTGTCTTATTTCCAGACTTCCCTAATAAGTGAAAAGCTTAATTGCCATTTACAGGAATCTTACTACATTGGCTTGAGAAAACACATGGTAGTCTTCTTCTGTATCATTCTCAAGGCTTCTTCACTGTGTCTCTAGGCCTGTGTTACCTTAGTGCAGAATCCTGACAGGCAGGGATCTGTTCTCTGCTCTCAGTCCCAAAGTTTAACTCCAGTGAGCATTAAATGCTAAATTCTAAGCTTTGCTGGAAGAGATGTACAGTACTTAAGTTGTGATGCTTTCATAAGATCTTGGTGTCTACGTGGAGACTTGTATATAATCCCATGTCATGAAAATAGGTGTAAATGGTCATTTACACCTTAGCAAGATTAATGTAGCTGAACAGAAATGTAAATCTCTCAAACTTCAATGCAACACAGGGTTGCCAAATTATTGTATAGTTATTAAATGGCTTTTAAATATGTTCTTATACCTAGAGGTGTTACAGTGTACAATTTAATACTAATTTCTTCTATTTTTCCTGTTTGCCTGGATAATTTCTCTTCAGCCAAGTCCAAAATCTAGCTGTAAAAGGACTGCATCTCAGTCAAAGTCTCCTCATTCAAAACGACTAAAAGATGACAGTTTGGAGGTACCAGCAGCTGACATGGACCTAGACTCTGGTATAATTATTCTCCAATATTCTTTCATTTTTTCAGTTTCTGTTTTCAAAATAACTTGTTCTAGATGTAAATGTTATTGCTCCTAAAATGAAAACGTGTGTTAGTGTTTGTTATGGTGGTAATTAATGTAACTGTCAACAAATGCCAGCAGTGTTCTACTATAATTGTATTTGGACCTCTACAAGTGACAGTCTCTGTTGCTGTAATTGTCCTGTTTTCCAAGCAGGAGGTTCTGAGTTCATTCAGAGCAGCTAAAATATTAGGTTACAAATTCCAATCTCTATACTTCAGATTTATCCTTAAGAAACTTTTGTTATGAAAACCTCCAAGTTCTTAAATATTTAGATGAAATGATGTAGAAAGCTTCAGGCTTATGACTTCTTTAAAATCACTCAAACTCCTAGGAGAATTTTTTTGCAGTGTTGTTTAAATGTTAGAACAGCTGAAGAAACTTTTGGCTTTCCTTTTGGATTTCCTATGAGGAAATCCTTCAGTGTGTCTTAGTGTGGAGCAAGTTTGCACTCAATACTTTCAGGAGTAGTTTTGTCCATGAATAACTAGCAGAATTAAAATGTTCCAAAATACTGTTCCTATGGAAAATACAGAAACCTTCCAAAAAGTTGTTTTGTCTCAGCTGAAAAACCAAGGATGCAAAGACATAAAAGAGTACTTGTAAGTCAATTCATTGGCACTTTGAATTCTATCATAGTCAGATTTCAAATTCTAAGAGATGTCTTTCAATCTGTTTCTAGATCTGGAAGTGTCACAAAGGTCTCAAACTCCCAACAGTTTCCAGTTCCAACCTCCGCTGCCACCTGGGCATCCAGCAACTCCTCCTCCTTTACCACGAGGAACACCTCCACAATCTCAACCTTCAACACCCACCCGTACCCCTCTTGCTAGGGCTACTCCACCACAAAATGCTTCTGGTGATGCTTCTCAGGCAAAAATAGTGGACTCAGTCATGGATGAGGATACCCTGACCTTGGAAGAGTTGGAGGAACAGCAGCGATTAATCTGGGCAGCACTAGAGCAGGCAGAAAGCACAAACAGTGACTCTGATATTCCTGTTGATACACCTTTAACTGGAAATTCTGTGACATCGTCACCATCTAGGAATGAAGTAGATCTTGTTGCAGAAGTAAGATCATCTGATAAGGTGATTACAGTGGAAACTAGATTATCTGACATCTGTGAACAGGTACCAGAAAATGAACCTTCTATAGCTAGTTCTAATCTAGGAGATGGTTTCCTGAATGTAAAGGAAAATCCTGATAATGCACATTCTGAAGGTTTACTGGATAACACTGTGCCTGCTCCCAGCTGTGAGATTAACAATGAAGAAAATACAAGTGGTAGGAAAGTGGTCACAAGCATTGAATCATCTGCAAAAAACTCCAGTCTTGTTCCTGACATGAGCAAGTTTGCTGCAGGCATAACACCATTTGAATTTGAAAATATGGCAGAATCCACAGGCGTTTATCTACGAATAAGAAGCGTGTTAAAAAATTCCCCAAGGAACCAGCAAAAGAAAAAGACTTCCTCTTAATGGGTCTTCCTTTGGTTCACTATGTCCAAATCCCTGCTTCCTTCTCTCCTCCAATTTTACAAACTTCTTCATCCTTTCATGGAAAGGAGAAAATCTTGATAAATACAGATCTGCCCTGTTCTTCCTTGGAATTCCAGTCAATGCAGAGCTTCCCTATTGACCAGGACCACCAACGCTGCCAGAAACCAGAACAAATGTCCCAGATTTCATCTTTCCACTAAGGAATAGCAGGACTGTTGATTTGTTAAGAGTGTACATGAAACCAGAGAGAAGTTTGTCGTTTGCCATTCGTTGTTTTGGCTAAGATTTCTATTGTCTTCAGTTTTAGGTGGATTGGTGATTTATTTTTTTTATATATATCTGTCATTTGTACAATAATCAGTACTTTATACATTTTGCTAATTATCCTGTAGATAAGTTTAATATATTCAGAATGGTTTTTTAACAAAATCTTAAGATTCCCCACATCAAAATCCTGGCAATTGGATGGAAGATAATCAGGGAGTATTAGCTTCACCGTTTCAAGTATTTTTGTAAATTATTTATGTGGGTCAGTTTTAATTACCACTGTATCTTTTGTAATGTCATCCCCCCTGTAAACTTGCTGTACATACATGGTCATTGTCGTGTACAGACGTTTAATAAATGAACTTTTATATAAAGGTTCTTTTTTTAATTGGAGTCCTAAGCCATCAGACTGATTTTTGAAAATCGACTGTGGCAGATGATTAGTAAAACAATTCAAGTGATTAAATGAGGATGAATAAAGCTAAATGTTTTAGGAAGGGTCACAACTATTGAGTTCAGGTTTTTATAATCAAACTATTTTAGTTATTTCAACAGAATCTCGCCATACCATTCATTTGTCACAGTTTGAAGAATCTACCAATTCTGAGAGCTTAAAAGTGTTTTAATTATGATGATTAATGGTTCTGACACTGTTCTTCCCCTGTTTTCATCGTCTTCAGAGGGATCTGTAGGTGAAATGACTGTACATGATGTGCATTGCCAACAGAGGGAGTATTGGATTGATTTAACAGTATTCACTGGAGCTGCTAAAGCATTTGTCCATAAATGCAGGAGATGAGTAGTAAAAGTATTTTCTAGTATCTAAGAGAAGACTTGTGAAGGGGTGCATGTTCAGAGGTGGTTTTGATAAGGTAACGTCAGAGACTGAACTTAATCTTTAAAATTCTCAGCTTTGCAGTTGCCAGATACTTCACAAAAATCCTTGTAATGCATTAGTACACTGCATTTGAATACTTGGGAGAACCTCAGGCTGTCTTTAAGTAAACCTTTTGTATTTCTTTATTTTTCTTCTAAATTTTACAGGAAGAGAGAACCAAAGTGTCTTTAGATATGAACTACTTCTGAAGGGCTGGAAAAACTACAGTATATACCAGTTTATTTGTTTGCACTTGGAGAGCAAAAGTCAAGGTAAATGTTTATTGTGTATGCTGAAGTGAAAGAGGTGGGTTGGGTTTGTTTTGTTTCATTATTCATATTTTAGAAGATAAGGAGTTATTACTTCATGTAACAGGAATGGATAATGAAATAGTATCACAAAATTAACCAGGCTGGGAAAGACCTTTGAGATTGTCAAGTCCAACCTATTACCTAACACAGTCTAATCAACTGAACCATGGCACTAAGTATCACGTCCAGTCTTTTTTTAGAAACACTTCATACTTAGAACAATAGAACCCTTTTGGTTGGAAAAGACCTTTATGATCATGGAGTCCAGCCATTACCTAATTCTGCCAAGCCCGGTGCTAAACCATGTCAGTCAGCACCACATTTAGGTATCACAGTCCTATACATTTCACAAAGAAATCTCTTGGGAAGCACATAGAGATCTTATCTGTTCTTGTGCCTCCTTTGGTGGAGTTAAAAGTAATGAGAGTTTACACAAGCCACCGTGTGCTGTATCAGTCACACGTGGATGATAATGTTATGCAGGGCATGAGGTAATGATTTCCAAGTGTACACACCTTTTGGGTGTGTTGAGGTGCTCATGTTTTAAACATACAATTCTCTCTCCACACCTTTAGATTTTTAATAGCTCTTACAACATGCTGAGTCTCTAGTAGGACATACAGCCTACATTTGACAGGAGTACTTGTACTTCTGCCTTGCTTACAGAAACCACAAGATGAACATCATCTTTATATTCTTAGTACACTTCTGTGCTGTGTCTTCACAATAAATTCATAATAAACCACCCTTCCATCTAATTGCTAAGAGTAGATAAATGTTCATACTTGTACAAATCCTCAGACTTAACTATTAAAAAAATTTAATTGCTTTCCAAGATTTATATTGGGTGTATTAAAATAAAGATAAAGTTAAGTTATTTCAGCAACACAGCTCTTAATGTAGTGGTAAATTCTAGTTAAAGTATATTGTTTTGTTTATTTTTTCTAGGCTTTGAATTTTCAGTTTTTTCTTGCTTAGGCTACTTTAGTATTTGCTACACATAAGTTACTTGGAGTATGGATAAAGCTCTGAGAAGATTGAGCAGAACAAGTAAAACTCCTACTGTATTTACATCTGCTGTAGAATGTACAGTTAATTAGGGGTGGGAAGTTATCCCTGCTGTTTCTCATGAATAGGAATGATTTCATCTTGCTATCTTAGGTTTTTATCTATACTTCACTGTCTATCAAGTGCTCTATATTGATGCACTGAAGATTCTCGTGATTATTGGACTTTATTTTAATCTGTGGGATGTAACTCCTTGTGTTTTTTCTATATTGAAACTGCAATCAGATCGCACTGTAAGGTCTGAAAAAGATGAATAGCGAAATATTTCTGGTACTTTTAAGTCACATTCCCATGGTGATGGGTGTGGCATAATAACCTAGATTAGAGTTTACTAGAATGAGTAATAAAATTTGTAATGAGTTAGGTATAGTGTGAGCAGGTAGTCACTCGCATTTTCCCACAGATTCCTGTTGGCATAGCACTTGTGTTTGTTTACAGCAGTTGGAATAGAAGAGTGTTTTAAAATGCTTGTGCACATCTAAAAACATTGAATCTGTGCAAAATATTAAGGTTTATCAGTCAGGTGGCTAACTGTCTCTTGGAAAGATTTGCATTTCCAACTTAATTTTTTATAACCTAATTCACAGTGCTTAAAATGTTAGGAAAGTAGAGCAGATTCTGGAAGATACCTGAAAGAGGTTACCTCTAAGAAGAATTATTTTTATTGGAAACCCTTAAGGCAGAATAACTGGGGAAAAAGAACGACAACAAAGAAGAGGAAAAAAAGCTCAACTATAATTAAAGTGTTTTCCTGTGCATTGGTAGTTGCCATGGAATTCTGCAGCACCTTCATTTTGTCATGGCTCTATTGCCTCTGGTAAGTAAATGCCAATGAACGTTGATGCTGTTCCTAAGAATATGTTATAGAGTCATATTTACATTTTGGGGGGTGGGGGGAATGAGTCAGATGTAAGAACTGGTCTCAATTCTTGGAGAAGCTTACAAACAGGATGGATTTAATAACATGGTAACTAATGTGTGACAACTGGATGCTTCCTAAACTTGAGTTCAACTACAAGTGGCAAGGATTCAACATAAGATTTTTTTTTTTTTAGTATGTGTCTAGCTGTCGTCCAGTGACTGAATAAAAATTAATTTACTCTTTCTTTAGAAGTCACCACTGAGTAGGAACCAAAAAACTGCTTTGCTTCTCTATGAGATTTTAGCTTTTGATGGTGTTTACATACGTGATAAAAGTTTGCATAGTGTTATCTTTTTTTCACAGACTGATTTCTCCAGTTGGCTCCTAATACTCATAATCCAGATGAACATTGTTGTAAAGTACTTTGTTTAAACTTGTGTGCAAAAAGGATCCGTTTAAAACACTGTCTGTTTAAATACTCTTCTCTGATGGTGTTGAATAGGATGAAAGTCTTGTAAAGCATACCAACTAAGAACATGGACTTGTGGAACATCTTTGTATTGCTGATGGGTACTACAGCTGACCAAAGCAAGGAAAACAGTAAGTACATCATTGTGAATGGAAAGACTTCTTGCAACCTTTCAACTGTGAAAGTAGATAGTATGTCTGCAGTATTTTGGGGAGGAACTGTTTAATATGTGATAATTAAGACTAAAAAGGGCAGATTTTCATCTGGAGCTTGCCAGTATTAGAGACATAAATTTAAAGTCAAAATTAAGAGTAAGCAGGAGGTTTCAGAACACTAAATCTCTTTAGGATCAATATAGTTGTAAATAGATAAGCAAGATGTACAACTTGGGGTTAAAAGAGGAGGAGGAATCCTGTTGTGTTGTTGCAAACCCAGAAAAAAATACAGAAAATAAGAGTGCAAATTGCTGTGCTGGGGTTTTTGAAGCTTCGCTTCCATAATTAAATATGAAAAAGTCAGTCACTTTTTCTGAAGCAGGCATGACCATCAGTTCTGTGTAGGATTTGCCAGATATATATTTTGAGATAATTCATAAGAAAAAAATACTCAAAATCTTTGTCTTGCATATTTGATGAGATGTGTCCAAATGGATCTCTTAAGTCAAGCTATCCTTAAATGCAGTTCTTAAAAAACAGCACTGACTATTCTGAAAGCTTCAGTAATTTTGGACCCTTCACAAAGCTGAAAAAGAGCAGAAGCCATTTCAACTAATGTTTCCACTTTACTGAAGAGAGCAATTTTCATTCTAAAGCAGGCCTTATAGTTGTGGTGAGAATGCCAGTAGTTATGTCAGCATCCTGCATTTCCCTGGAGCTTCCAGCAATTCCTGTTTTCATAGTTAGGAAAATAAATTTTGAGTCTATGTTGACTGATCTGATGATGCAGTTCAGGAGAGCCACTAGGGTTGCAAAGATAGTCTACCTTTCAGTGATACTTAGTCATTTATGGTAGTGTGATTTCTAGTACCAACATCTTTTTTGTAATGATGGCCACAAATTGAGTGTGAACATACCAGATGTTACCCCAGCCTGCATATATCTGCATCTGAGTGTAGGCTGGCACACAGAAACTAAGCCAACCATTCCTGATTGGGATGAACTTAAGTTAAAGTAGCTCTAAAGCTACTTTTTCATGGTTGAATGATGGATAACTAACTCCTTTATTTCCTGCAGGATTACTTTATCTTGAAGCTATGATCCTGTTCACTAGGAAATTACTTGAGAAAACAGTGGCACGTTCACTTCATAGGTAGAAGCTTTTGATCTGTGCACCATTGTTCCAAATTCTTGCTTGACTAAGGATATTTTTAGCTTATCCTAACAAGACAGTAAAGAAAGCTACTTACGCATTTGAACTGTAGCTCATCTGTTATTTCACCACTGTTATTTACTGCTTGCACTTTATTGCAGGTTCTACAAGAGCACTGCAAAGCTGCAACTCTTGAAGACTAATCTGAGTTCTTGTTGCTGTGCTCCATGCTTCATATATCAAATACTGCTCGTGAAAACTTTTACTGTTGTGCACTGAACTGCATACATGCAATGTACCTACATGTTAACGAATAAACTCTGAGACAAAATCATATTAATGAAGGAAAATTATGGGAAAACTATACACTTGGAGGAAAACACATTCTTTATTAGCATCAGATCAGTACAGAAAGCTCAAATCTACAATAGCAGAAAGAAGCACTAAGTTCCACAGTTGTAGCTCTCAAGTCAGCAGGTGTTTTGGGTAAGCGTTCCCTGAAGTTAGACTGTCTATTTTTTGTTAGAGATTATTTATTGAAGAGCTGCAGGGATAATTTTTTTCTTGTTGTAAACAATCATTTGCTGGCTCTGCACTTCTAAATGCAATCTGATATTTAAATCCTGAAGTCCTTATTCAGCAAAACCTTTCTTCCTGCAACACCTGATAAAGGTTGCTGTACACAAATTCGATATCCGTTTCAGTATCTAATGGCGAGGGCAGGAGATTCTATTTAACACTTAGGAAGTGAAATTCCAACAAACATAGCTAAACACTGATCTAGTTGAAACCTATTATTTGAGGGACTGTGTCACACCATTTTGTGCTTTACTGTGCTGGAGTTGTGCCAAAGAATGAAGCCAGAATGAAACACAAATTGCAATCAGGCTCCAGTGGTGGAACTGCTTTCTCATCAACCTTTTGTTCAAATGGCATCATGCAGAAACTAAATGATCTATGAGACTGCAAACTGAGGTTTGCTTTGTGATGAATTCAGCGGTTATGGGCCAGCTCTGACTGCTCTCTGTTGTCTCATTTTAAGAGGTAAAGAAGTGAAGCAGAGCTGTTTGATTCAGCCTTGAAAACTGGTATTAAATGGTTGATGATGGTGTTTGAGCTGCTGCTACAACTTCAGCAAGGGGATAAGGCCAGGTTCCAATGTGTTGCTTCACAAACACAATGAAAATATTCAGTACTTTAGAGAATGAGAAGGAATGATAAATTCCTGGGCATCAGGACAAAGGAAAAATGGAGTAAAAGAAGCAGACAGTGAAGTTATTAATCCATTAAGAGCTTCATAGCTCCTGTCTCATTTCCCCTCCCACTCAAACCCGCCTGCTGCCGCAGCACGTATCCCGAGGGGTCGGCGCAACCGGTGCTCAAGCCCCCTCCCCAAGGCAAGCCCTCGCTCCACCGGCTACCCGCCGGTTGTTGGGACGGGTGGCTCCCTAGGGTCCTGCCCTCCGTACGGCGGCCACCCGCGAAAGCAGGCAGAGTGAGAGCGCGGAGAGCCTCTCCTCCGCCCTCTGCCTGGCTGCGGCGGGCACCCCCCCGGGGCGAACAAAGCTGGGGGGGAGACAAAGGGAGAAGGAGGTGAAGGGAGAACACAGGGGAGCGGGAGCGCGGACGGGGCGCGGAGGGAGGCGCGGCTGCTTGCTGCTGCAGTCTCCGCCTTGCCGTGCCGCGGGCCCGGCCGGGCGCAGACGTTGCCTACCCGCTCCGCCCCCTGCGAGCCGGGGAGGTGCCGCTGCCGCCGCTGCAGAAGGGGAGGAAGAGGCGGCGGCCGCGGCAGGAGCTGTGCCCGGTGCTGGCGGCGCCCGAAGCAGGCAGCGGCAGCGTGGAGCTGAGGGCAGCAGCGGTGAGGCCACGCGGGGAGGGCAGTGACGGCGCTCCCGGGCGGGCGATGGCGCCGTCTGAGGGCGGGGGGGAACCGCCGGCCACCTCTCGCCTTAGGGCCTCCGCTTCCCGTCCGGGCGCCTCAGTGGGTGCCGCGCTGTGCCTGTGCTCGAGCCCGGGGCGGAGGCGGGGCGGCCGGCGGTGAGGCGCTGGAGGGTGAGCGGGCTGAGGGAGCGCGTGGAGTGGCGGGAGCGAGGTGTCCTGAGTGGGGCGTGAGGCGGTGGGCAGCGCCTGAGGGGCGATGCTGGGCTGGGTGGGGCGAGGCCCCGGGAGCCGGCGTCTACTCCCCTGAGGCGGTTAACCTCCGCACACGTGCCTGCGCTTCCTCGCCGGCCTGCCAGGGCCGCGGTGACAGCAGCCGGTTTGTCTGGTTCCCGAGCTGTGTGCTTGGGCTTGCTGGGCTTATCCCGCTTTTGGATGCTATCCTCGCTTCTCCCGCCGCAGCCGTGTCCCGATTTGGACGAGGCTGGCTGCCCGTTTTACTCCTGACGTACCTGCACTCTGTAAACTCGGAGACTGGTGAGAGGAGGAGGGGTCGGCCGCGACAAAGTGTGGGTCCGGGATCCTGAGGTGGGTTGGGGGTCTCCACGATGCCACACAAAACGCCTGTGTGGGTGTCTTCTTGAGGAAGAGGTAGAGGGAACTGAGGGTCTCCAGTGTAGGTTCTGCTCGAGTCTTACCCCCGGAAGATGTAGCATATGCTTAGTTCTGGGTGGCTTGAGTGGATGATTCTGAGGGGAAGGAGGCTTACCATGAAGTCATGGTAAATTCTGACCTGCAGTTCTCATCATCCTGCACTTACATGCTGATATTTTACTAATTAATGCTTTGTGTTATGGATTAATTTGGCTTTTTTTCTGGTTTTATATTTGCTTGTGTTGTTTCCAAAGCTCCCGATTTGCAGGTGAGCTGCTCTTAATACTACAGTTTCCAGGTGGCTGAGGCAGAGTTCACACCTATAGCTATAGCCAACATTAGACCTGGGGGATCCCAGGCATAGGCTGTGCTGTGGGCCCCTCCTGTTCCGCTATCTCGCTGCTACCTAAGGCCATTAAGTGTTTTCAGTGCCTCAGCTGTGATGGGGCAGGAGTTAATTGTTGCTGTTAGTTACGTGTTAATGTGGTGCCTGCTGCATTGAAATCAGGAGTTAGTTTTCCTTTTCATTATAACATGTTTGTGTTTTAAATAGTAAAAAAAAACACAACAAAACACAAATCAACACCACAAAAAAATCTCTTCCAAAACAGCATGGGGAAGAAAACTTACTCTGTGACTGTATATATTCGTGATTAAAAAAGTGATTGTGAAATGAAGACTTTCCTCCCCATCCCTTCACTTAGTGTGGTGAATGGGTAGGGTTCATAGGTTTTCACGGGTTGCTTTGAGATTGTTGAGCAGAAGGAATTAAAAACATGATACCTGTGTTAATACTTAAGAGCTCCAAAAGAGGATATGCCTTTATGCCTGCTGCTTTGCTAAGAATTTTATTTAAAGAAGTATGCATGTAATTCTGAAACTAGCAGTGTCAGAGAGTGATTTTTCTGATGTGTGTCTGTGTGCCGCAACGTGTCATGAGATAGCAAATTAGATCCCCCAGCCCCAGGAGCAATGTATCTTAGTCTAAGGAATGTGTAATTGTTCAGGTACAAACCCTCCTGATTTACATACTGACTGTAGGATGAAAAACGTGCAGAAATTTTTATTTCCTCGTTTAAAATTACAAGGTTTTAGGATTGTCTTCCTATACAGTTCTTACATCTGCTGAAAGATTTTCTGTGCTGAAGTGCGCTCAAGCTTTGTGTGTACTGAAGGGAGAGGGATGTGTTGGCTGAAGCAGAAAAGCTTGGAAATGTGACCTTAAATGTCTGTATCTTTAAGGATCAAAAGGGAAATTTTATTTTGGGGGGGAAAAGTTGTATATTTTGTATGGTTACTTTTAAGGAGAAGATCTCAGCTTTCTAATGAGGAGCAGAAAAACATCTGCCCTCCATCACTGAGGTGTACTGTAGGAAATAAACAACCTCTTTCTTCATGTAATTATGCTGTAGGAAGGAACAGTACCCTATATGCTGATTGCTGTGACTTTCTGGAGCTCTTGTAGATTTCTTATCTGGCTCCTGTAGCTTTCTTTTCTGCCTCATCTATTCACCACCTTCTGAATGTGTGTATCCAGGGCAGTTTTTACTTACTTAGCTTGGGCAGATTGGATGATTCTTTTAGTGCTCCTTGTATACTTTAAAAGTTTTTCTTAGAAGTGACCAAAAATATTTCCAATCAGATCTTCCCTCAAAAAGAAATGGAACACTCTGTCTTGGCAATATGATTTTTCAGAAGTGTTTTTCTCCTCCTCTCTGAAACATTCAGGTCAAATGTTAGCTCTGTATGTTGAAAGCAAGTTTTCTAATGTTTGAACATGATGGCCATGAATGAATGCACCTCTTGTTTAATCTTTTGGCATTCCCTGGGGACTACTGGCTCTGCTGGCATGTGTAAAAAGTAGCGCACTGGAATCCTTATTGGTCTGGCATGTTTAGAAATGCCTCAGATGGATGGTGTTTTGTTATTTAATGAAAGGCAATTATATACTGCATTAGCTGTAATCTCAGCTGCCCCAAGCTAGGTGCCAATTTCTTCTGGAGCAACAATTTCATTCTTCTTGACTGGCAGAACTGAAGCCCACTCTGTCAGAAGTGTGGTCCCTGATGATACTAAACATCTACTGATGCGTCTCTGCTTGTCCAGGTGTTTGTTCTCTACCAGCATTTATTTTTGCAGGATGATGTTGCACTTGCATAACTCAGAGTAGTACAACTGACCCTTTGAAATATCCACAAATCTAGTGTCTATCTCCTGATCTCTAAAAAAAATTAGAAGATGTATCTCTGAAAGAATTCTGTCTGGAACGAATTTACAGGATATATTTAAGAACAGACTGTATGAGTTTCTATCTTAGCACTTGCCTAACAGTTCTCCACTTGGAATTGTCTGGTCAGTGGTTTGTACAAACTCAAGCAGAAGACTCTTGGATGAATAAGTACTGTGTATTCTTTATCTTTGATAGCATGTGTCTTCATTCTCTTATTTCAAGAATAAACACTGTTAAAAGCTGCTCAGTTTTCCTGATCTTTATAATCTTACTGTTTGCAAGACAGTGGCATCCACTCAATTGTAGCAATGTTTATCTTAGTTCTGTATTTGTACTTCTACTTCATTATATGCCAGCCATATAGCAGTCATGGTGCTAATTTCAAAGGCTAAGCACATGGAGAGCTGAAAAGAGATTGCTGACTTGATGCTTTCAAAGAGCACGAAACAGTTACAGCTTCACCTGAGTCCATGAAAAATAATTTTTTACTATGAAATGCAGTGTCTTTGTTTCAGTTGTAGTTGTGTTAGGGAGAAACCTTGTGTCTTTGTCTATATGCTTTTGAGTTTTAGGTTGACAAGAAATATTCTCCTCCTTAAACTTTAAATGAAAGTTTAGTTCCCCAGTAACTGAAACTGGATGCTCTGGTGTTCCAAAGCTACAACTGTTGTTGTGGACTGAATGCACCTAGTGTAATGGTCAAAGTGCATTATCATCACCAGAAGTTAGTGCAGACAGTTGAGCAAGTTGCTCTTCTTGTTACCAAAATGGAGGGCTTTTGGGAAAGGCAAGAATTTCCTTGGAAAAATAAGTATTGATAGCAAGCCTAGCAGAAGAAGTGTAAGTTATATATTTCCTTGGGTAAAAACTGTCTACTTCTGAATCCTTGACTCATTCTGTAGAGTGATGTGTGCTTAGGAGGATCATGTGCTTTCCGATCTTTTAATAGACTAGAGCCCTGACATTTTTATAATGCATGTGTACAGTGGCAACTTGAAGTGTTGGTTTGCATCGTATTTCCTGTGATTTGGAATATTTTTAAGCTTTTAAACAGTTATCAGCTCTTCCTTATTAATTAAAGATGGGAAGCTTCTTAAAAAATTGAGCAGCCTGTATTTAGAAACAGCAACATAGATTGAAGAAAAATACTCATTAGCCCCAAAATACTTTTTATTGTTAGAGACATCTTCTCTTATTTATGCTTCATATTCAGTAGTCTATTTCTTTCTCGTTTCAATTATATTTGTGTTTTTTTTTTTAGTAAGAGTCTCCAGGCATCTTGAAATCTGAATGAGCATGATGAGTTACAGAATGATAGGATAAGGTGACTTAAAATGTCCTTGATACAGAATTAAAATCCATTTGCAGAGCAGAGGCTTTAATGAATTCTCTTTCTCATCTCATCGCTCTAATATCTGACTGATGGTTTGACGTCTTGAGCCTCTCAGCATCTTTGATCTGACTTATCTTATTCCTTGTGCAGTTTTTTAGTTCTAGGATTTTACCCTGCATTTTCCTTTCCCAAGCACATGCAGGGAGAATTCTCTTCATCCAGTTTGCAGTGAAGATCCTGCACTTTCTAAGGCAGAAAATCAGCCATGTGTTTTACTTTCCAGCTTAGCAGTGTCACTCTAATTTTCGGAGGATTTGTGTCTCATAATGGCTATCTTCCTAACTCTATTGTATTCACATCTCCAGACATACTGATAACTTGTTGCTGCTAAGTGTACTCATGGCAATACTTCAGGGTTTCCATTTTGCTTCAGAAATTGATTGGCCTGATCTAAAGTTGTTGGGAGAAACACAAAACTATTTGAACACAGATGTCTCTCCTAACAGTTGGTCTACTTTTGTGAGTCTTACAAGAGTCTAATATTTGTTGTTAGAAATCTCCTGCCCTTTTTTTTTTTTTTTTCATTTATTTTGAAGTATCCAGTAGCTTCAGAATCAAAATAGAAATAAAAATTTGTATGCAGGCCTGGCTGCCATAAAAAGCCTTGATGTTGAAAGATGGTCTGAAAGTCTTTGGTCCTGGATATTCTATGGCTCTGTGAACTCACACAGAAAACAGTTATTCTCTGTGACAGAGAAATAAATGTTTAATCTCTGCCTTTGTTAAGGAACAAATTTAAAGTTTCTGCTTGAGCTCTAGATTAGCCATGCCCTTAACAAGGGATAGCATCACAGAGTGTTTGGGTTGATTCCCAAACCACAAATTTTGTTCTTTCCCAGCCCCTCTTAAGTGTGCAAGAAAGCAGGAATGTTTTCTGAGTTCTTAAGGAAAAAGATTCACTCTTTGGAGTTACAGAAACCCAGTAGCTATTTATGGGGATGTCCTTATACTGTGGTGTGATGGTGCTTGATAGTGGGATGAGTGATGACAAGGCATAGTGTTTGTGTTGCAGTGTTGGGACTGTTTTGGATATCCTCTGGGTGCCTTTGTTTCACCAAACATACTAGTTACTTCAGAGTAGGTAATGATTATCTAAACAAATGCCCTTTAAAATAGAGTGGAAAGATAGTTCAGGATCTCTGCTAGTGATCCTATAGATATGACACTTTGTGTAATTTGTTTGCTGCTCTTTGTTTCAATTTCAGTGACATTGTCAAAAGAGCTGTGTCACAGAAGCGGGCACATTTCCCAACTTATTCCAGGCATTTGGGTTTTTATTTTTATGATAGCTAAAGTGAGCTGTCTGAGTTAGGCTGAAGTCATTCTAGAACTTGCATTTGCTGGAGTGATTTTTGGTAGTGATTTTGAAGGCACTTGAGAAGATCAAAGGATTGCTTTCATTCTCTTAGTTCAATAATTATGCCTAGTGAAAATAAACAGAAATACACTTCTCCAAGGATCTGTCCTTTATAAAATTCATATTTGTGTGAAGAACACAGTATGAAAAACTTGAGGCTTTATGGTTCACATCGAGGTGTTTGCCTTTGTGAAGGGACCTAGAATTCAAGTCTTGATTTTTTTGGATTGGGCTGAAATGAGCTGAAGTAGAGTGTCATAAAAAGAATGATCCTATATAAACTATAGGAGATGTTGTTGCTTATTTTCTTATTCAGTTTTTATACCGTGTAGCAGTATCTGCAAACATTAAATCTGAGGTTTAGATTACTTTAATTTTTTTCTACCTGATCAGCTGAGTTTTAAATGTAGAATGTTTTCTACTTCTAAAATTGAGGTACAAAGCACTGGTTTGATGGGCACATACTAGCTCATGTATTTTGATGCTGCCAGTGAGCAGAACATCTAGTTAGCTAAATAAATACAATGTGCATCATTTAATTCGATGTTTATCATGCTATTATTTTGATGTCTTTTCTTATGGCAGCAATGTGCCTGAGAAAATCATCATATTACTTGATTAATTGACATAAAAATGCATGGTTTCTGAGAGACAGAGTAAAGCTGAAGTTTAAATGCTTCCTTTCTTCTAATTGCTATGTGCCAAATAGGTAATCAAATGTAGTCTCCCAGATGCCAGCCTTTACTGAAATCTTTAAATCCTTAATTCCATGTATTTTCTGTTTCATATATAAATTCTGTCTTAAATTCTGTTCATTCTAACTCAACTGACACCTGAAGATGCCTCTGTAATCCCACAGTGTAATCACTGAACAGCACAATTCCATTCTTGAGCAACATTTAGATAATCAATTTGGCTTAGCAGTGACTGCTGCAGAGGCTGTTACATCAGTACCATAATAATTTGCTGTTTGTGACCTGCTTTGTTATCAAATGCCTACAGTGCTTTTTCTGGCTTGTTTCAGTCTGAACTTGTTAGTCACTCAATAAATGCTTTGGAGCTGACAAAATGTGCTGGATTTGCACTAAGTCGTGAGCATTAGGTTCAGAGAGAAGATCAGTAATTGGCTTCAATGGCTAAATGCAGAGAGACCTAGATGTGAATTCGTAGCCCCAAAGCAGTCGTGTTTAAGTAGTAACTGGCTAGAAACATGAGGTCTGCTGCATGATTACAAGGGAAATTGTGAAAAGTTAATGCCGGAAGGCTTCTCAATCCATCTTTTTGGTTTAACTGCTTGTTACAGAACTGGATGAAGCTTAGTGTGACAGTTACAGTATGTGTGCTGTGGATTTCATCCTAAATGCAATCCAACACTTGGAAAATGTTGGAGTTTGATTGCTCAGTATGAAATAGCTCAAATAGATTCAGAACGTGGCAGAGGAGACATGATGATCAGGACAACTTGTTCTGGGATGCAGCTTGTTTCTCATGCTCTGGATGTGCTGACGTTGCAATATTCCAAAACAGGAGGAAATGGAATGTATAATATGTGGTAGCAGAGAACTGCACTTGTATTCCTCCTCAGAAACAAAATAAGATGGTGGCAGTAGAAAATGCTGTTTATGGAGAGTGCACGAGGCTGTTTGCTTTCTGCAGTTTAACCTTCTGCTGTGCCTGTCTCAGGCAGAGTTGTTTCAGTGGGAATGTTTATGGATATGTCTGTCTGGTCAGTTTGTGGATCTGCTGTGGGTGAAGTAATCTTATTCCTATCTGAACTTAGCAGAAGTTGGTCTTTGTGAATTGACACATTCTTGCACAGGGAAAAGCATTCTTGAAGAGGTAGCAAGAAGCAAATAACATTGCAATGCGAAGGCATTTATTCTTTCAAAGGCAAAACGTGGTTGTACTTTTAAATTGTGTATGAATTTCAAAAGCCTCCTAAGTTTAACTATAAGCACTATTTTAAGTGCTTTTGGAGTGATACATACTCACCTCTTACAAGAATCTAATACCAGTCCAGGAGACTGCAAATACAGCTTTTAGAGTTATAATAGGAATTGGACTCGGTTCATACAGAAGGTGCTTAGACACTTTAAACTGTGAAGAGTCTTGGAGTAACTCATGCATCAGAAGACAAAGCTTTCCAGGTTCAAAATTCCAAGTTACTTTCCCTAAACCATTGTCAGGATATTTGAGGAATGACTCATGTGCTTCTGAAAACTTGGCGGTAGTGGTATGAATATCAAGGGTATGAAACAGATATTTAAGAAATGCTGTTCAGACTGCTACTTCAAACAGAGGGCTTCATGTGGTGAGTTTGTTTTTCTCTTGGGACAGTGAAGTTACTGGATTGTGGTGGGGTTTGAAATACATTTTCCATATCACGCTTCTACAGCAGGGATTTTCTGACTTACTTTGTACATAAGATCATTTTGGTCAGAAAAGACCTTTAAGGTTGTCGAGCCCAACCATTATCCAACTCTACCAAGTCTGATGCTAAACCATGTCCCTTAGCACCACATGTTAAATTTTCTTCATATGGTCAGAATTTATTTTCTAGATGCCTACTATTTGACTGGCACAGGGGTTTCATAGGCTGTTCTCTGGTTGTAGATTCCCATGAGATTTTCAGCAATTGCCTATTGTAGACAATCCTTTTAGAGTACCATAATGTTTATGTGGATTTTGCAAAGCACTGGTAGGCTCAGCTGAATTAACAAATTCAAGTGGTCTGTTGTTTTGAGCTTAGAAATGTGTTGGTATTGAAAGGCACTTTCCGCCAGTATTTAGTTTCTTAATGGTGATAACTAAGTTTAATATTCAATCTTTTAAATTTGAAATGTGTTGAAGAACTTGTGTATGGCCAATAGTGGATGATCAGCCATTAAAATAACTGTTTCACTTTATTTGTGGTTTATTTGTATAGTGACGTTCCAGCCTCAGAGCACACTGCTGAGAGTTGGGTTGCATGTGTCTGCATGCAGAAGACAGAGATTATGCAGTCTGTTTTGAGTCAATTCAAACATTACACTGCTCAGTTCTAGAATGTCCTCTTTGTTTCCATACCAAATGGACAGACAACTTGCTTTTCTCCATGGAAACACTGCCTCTGTTCCGTTGTAGTCTCAAGTAGCAAAATGTTAGCAAATGGTTCTTCCTTAAGTTGTCAAGTCATTGTTTCACCAGTTGAAACATTTTACTTTTTAATTGTGGTAATACTTGTCCTAAGGAAGGACATCTGGTGGGGTGGTGAGAGTGTGCTTTTCAGGTTTCAGCTAAGCTTAAGGGACTATTGGTAGTTACTTTTAACAGAACTTTACAATTCTTAGCTGGAGGGAGATGAGGCTTTAATTTCCCCCTCTCCTTGTCTGAGTTGATTTTTTTAGTTCTTGTTGAAAATAGTCTTGAAAGAAAGGGTAGACAGCTGGTTTTGTTGTAGGAATTCTTTCTTTGACAGCTGAAAAATGTTCTGCTTTTTTAATTCAGGGTTATGTGGTTAAAGTTTATTCATTTATTTTTATATCAACTTCTCAACAGAATTCATATATATTATCAGATTAGTTGGATTTGTTTCATATACCAGTGGTTCTCAACTTGTTGCTTATGGGTGGCTTTAATCCATGCACTGATTTGTGGTCTGCAAAAGGTGAATAAGAATAACAATATTATTAATCAGCCAAAAGTGCCAATACAAGGATTTGCATCTGCATTAGAAAATTTTTAGCAGTCACACATAAAAAATGCAATTCTTTCAAGATTGTAACACTTTTCATCTTGTACGATACAATATATTTCCCAGTAAAGGCACAACTATAAAGCTTGTGTTAAAATCTTGTGAGGGTTTTTTCCTACTCATTGATTATATTGATGGAACTTGCAGCTTTCTGAACACTTCAGAATATGTATGTAATACTTCTGGTATATATTACCAGATTTGCTTCTGGGCTTTTCCTTAGATTCCTAATATTTTGATAAACTTAATGTTATTGCCTATTGATTATAAAGATTCGTTTTCAGGAGAGCTGAGACTGATTGAAGGAAGGAAAGAGAACAAATCGAGACAAATAGCTAGCTGCTCTTTTATGAGAGCTAAAATGAGGTAATTGACATCTGGAGCCTGTTAGGAAATGCTGGAGTGTGTAATGCTTGAGATCACTCGATGCAAATTTATGTGCTTTAAGTGTTTATGGATTCTATTAGGAAATGCAGCTATGCAGGTCCTCTTGCTTTGTAGGACTAAAGTTGTATTTTCACAGTTGCAATAAGGCAATGATTAACCAAACTCCATTACCTACATTTTAGCAGGTTTTCTGAATTAAGCTACAATTTCAGTAAGTCTGAAAGCAGGGCACAGGGATTGTGTTACTTCTGGCCTAGTTGAAGGCCCGTATGTTGAGAAAAGCAAATGACACAGCAAATATATAACCCATGACTGTGGAAAGCAAGATTAAAATATGAGTGAGTACCCTGAGCCAAGAAATGCAATATTAGAACATTCTAACTTTGTTGAGCAGAGGTTTGCTAAACATCTATTAATAAATAATTACTTGAAACTGGATAAATGTAATTTTGAGGGGGTAATTTAGTGTTTGTTTTCTTTTAATAGACCCTATCTTTACACATTATAGGTGAATTTTATTTTTTTTTTTAACTTTTGTGGTGCTGGAATGCTCGTGGCAGGGTTGGAGTGGGAGTGGGACAAAAAAAAAGAGGGAGTATATAGAAAAGAATGGCAAAAGGTTACGACAGCTTGTGACTTCCTGTGTTTAGAGAGCAGTATTTCTTAAGGGAGCCTTGCTTTGACTCAAGGTGGTTGAATTTCCATAAATTAGTTGTTTGGTACTGACTTGGAACTAAAAGGACCTGACTTTGATACCTCTTGCATTTTTGTACTTGTACCAAATCCTTCTTGATCTTGTATGATTTTTCCATTCCATGGATTTTAATGGGTTGAGGAAAGTAATGAAGGCACATGTGGCAACCCTGCTGTTGGAGGGGAGGAAACAGGGCCTCCAGTATAAGGAAGAATAGGTAGGTAGTGTATGTAGAAGAGAGAAGGTGGTGGCTTTTCAGGTCTGTGGTGTGAAAATGCTATTTTAGAAGATTTCTGAAACAAAATCTGCAGAATTGTGAAGCACTTACATTTATCAGGGAGGGCAGGTATGTAGCTGGAGGGGAAAAAACCTCAGTGTTCCTGCTGTGTCTGACATAACATCTTTTGTGATCCTCTAGTTGTTCTGCTGTGCAGCTGTGTGCCTACCATTTCTTTCACAGCTTAGTTCTACTTCATGCCTATCCTTCTGCTTTGGTTTTAGAGAGCTAACCCTGTTTTCATGTTCATAAACATGAATGCTCCCACTTAAAAATTAAGAGTAAATGTCTTGCAAAAACAGTAGAGAAATATTTCTCTGCAGTAGTCATAACTATACAGATGTGTGGGTGACATACTTCTGGAAATGCTAGAAAAAATGTTCAGAAATTCTCACAGTGCTGCTTCATAGGTTTCATGGAGCATAACTGAAATTGTAGACAAACACCATGCAGCCAAGGTGGTCATTAATGCTTATTAAACATATTTGCAGACTTCCTAGAAAATGCCTTGAATTTGGCATGGCTGATCTGGAAATAGCTAGGAAGTGTTTAACTATGTTTAGGTTCACAGTGCAGTGTGTCTGATACTTCCTTTTTTTGTTTTTTTCAGTGAATTGATTTTTAGGAACACTAATGTGCTGGCTGTTAATAATACATGAGGGCTAAAACTTACACTGGTAGGTGAAGGACTCGGCTGGCTTGTCTCTTCAGCCTTCCTTCCTGTGGTGTAGCAGTCTCTCCCTCACTAGTGTTTTGCCTTTAAGCACACTGCTCCCTGTATGCCCACCTGGGCACTGTTAGTAATGATTCAAGAAGTCTGCAACTGGCCAGCTTTCTGCCTGCGTGTGGGTACTGATTGGTGCCGAAATGCTGAGCGAATGACAGGACTGAGACCTGCTTTACAGTTTTTGTTGTGTCCTGAGCAAACAGCTGAGCAAACAGACTATTGCTACATGTCTGCATTTCCTTTTCTTGTTTTTAAGGTAGTTTAGATGCCTACTGGCCCTTGGGTTTTTTAAGAGGCCATAGCTCTTCCGTTGGTGCCTTTGTGTATATAAAGCACTGAAAATATCCAGGCTGTGTTCATGCAGAACAGTTTGTGAGAACAGTTTGTGCTTTGGAAGGTGGTAGGGAAACCAGTAACCTCATGGTATGGCTTTAAATTCACATTATAGACCAAAAATATCAATAATTTTCATTCTAGGTGGAAGAGCCTTTCTGAAGCTCTTGTAATCAGAAGGAAGATGCATTCTGTGGCGAAACCCTCATGACATAGTTCCCTGAAAAGCTTACAGCTGGCTTCCAAGTCAGAGCAGCACTCTATCCTAGCAACCTAGGGAAGAGTCCCTCCTCCTCTTTCCAGCGGAGCGTAGCTGGGGCACTGTGCTGGGGACTGTGAGCCAGCATATCTTGTGATCTGGGAGATCACATACAGCTGAGTGAGCTGATGTTTGCTTTTTGGTTGTCATCATCTAACTCACTTGATCAATTTTCTTTTTCAGTTCCAATCTCTCTTAAAAGCTTTATTCTTTTTAACCTGAAATGCCTCTTGGTTTCTTTTGCAGTTTGTTTTCTCTAGTCTTAAGTTGGTTTTGCTGGGGATATTGTAACATTTGAAAGATGTGACTCAAAACTGTAGTGAGCATGGAGAGGTTATATCTGTGTAATGTTAGTAATGCTGTTGAGGGATTTGTTTTTCTTTCTTAAAATAGCCTTTTACTTTAAAGCTCAAGATGAATACAGAAGCTTTCTGTGAAGTGAGTTATTTTGATGTTGAGGTTCAGACTTGGTGTTTTTTAATAGGAAGTGGCCTTCAAAAGATGGGGAGTTGGAAATGCTATCCTGGGAAATGCTTCTGGTTGTTATTGTAAAGTGCCTTTCATCATGTGTTTCATAGAATGTGTATATATAGACTTTGCTTCCGCAGGAGATAAAGTACTGAGTATTTTTGTTTGTTTGTTTCATGTATAATATTTTATTATACAGGTTTATTCCAGAGTTGGAAAAACTAGAACAATATATTTTATCCATGATTGGAAAGAGATAGTTGCTGCTGACGAAGAGGATTAATACTGCTATTCAAAAAAGATGAGCATGTTAAAACCAAGTGGACTTAAGGCTCCTTCAAAGACCATCAAACATGGGGGTACACTGCTGAAGGCACCTGCATCTGTGGCAGCTGGTAAGGTGTATTTAAATAACTGACCTTATTCATTCTAACGAAAACTACCTTGAAAGCTATGAGTATAAACTGTGTTTACTGTTGACATCAAGGTATTTTTACTTGTATTTCTGTATCGATTTAAATAAAGTATGTGTACAGTGGGCAAAACCCTGAAGTGACTAATTGCATTCAAGCAATTTTCTTGAAGAAACCTTGTCCTTGAAAAAAATACTGGTTTTTTTTTTGAGGTAGGACTTGTAATCTTTACATGGTTTTCATCAAAACCTATGTTAAATACATTTAAAGCCTCTGTCATTTGATTTTCAGTTACTGTATTTGAGACAGTGTTTTCATACATAAGAAAATGTGGAATTGTGCTCTTCCTCTTAGAAACTGTCCTTTACCAGGTGCTTTTTACATTGAAACTAAGGAATAATTCTCTCTGGAAAACTAGTGTGCTTGATTACTGTTGCTTTCTCATTGTGCTTAGCTCCAGCTCCAGCAGAAAAAGCACCTTCCAGTGAAAAGACTTCAAGCACAACCACCACAGATGCACATGAGGAGTTTGTGGATGATTTCAGAGTCGGGGAGCGTGTTTGGGTCAATGGAAATAAGCCTGGCTTTATTCAGTTCCTTGGTGAAACCCAATTTGCTCCAGGACAGTGGGCAGGGATTGTTCTAGATGAACCAATTGGTAAGAATGATGGCTCTGTGGCTGGAGTTCGCTATTTCCAGTGTGAACCCTTGAGGGGAATATTTACAAGACCATCAAAATTGACAAGAAAAGTGCTGACAGAAGATGAAGCCAATGGTACACAGACAGCTCACGCTTCTAGAGCTACATCACCAACTTCCACCTCAGCTGCTAGTGTGGTGTCTTCATCTGCTGCTGCACTTCCACCTTCAGGAATTCCACAAAAAACTTCTGCACTTGCTGCTAAGGAGCCTTCAACTCCCTCCCAGATTAGTAATCTTTCAAAAACTGCAAGTGAATCTATAACAAATCTCTCTGAAGCTGGATCGCTAAAGAAAGGAGAGAGGGAGCTCAAAATTGGAGATCGAGTTCTGGTAAGGTTCCTCTGCAGCCTCCCTCTCTGATTTTGATGAATTGCTTAATATTTGCTAATGTTCCAAACTTTTCTGCTGTTTCTCTGGTCAAAGTAATGTTAACTGTATGCTCTGAGTTTCTTTTCATTGTGTGTCTTCTGAATGCCTTCTGCTCTTCTCATACAGTTTTTCATGCTGTAGGAAGAGTTTTGCATTAACAAGGTAAAATGGTTCATTTGTCATTTTTAAATCCATTAAGTTTTGCCAGTGTTTAAAAATATACTTCCTTCAGTCTTAAATTACTTGTTTGTAGCTCCTCTTTCCATAACTCAAGAACTCAAGTCATACTAAGTAAAAAAGGAGCTTGTGAAATTGCCACACAGCTCTCTTGTGCTCTTCAGGGCCGTGTCTTTGGAAAGCTAGCAGTTCAATAATTGATTGTTCCCCTGGGTGGTGATAGGCAGCAACAGAAGCAGTCACATAATGCCACTGATCACCCAGGAATTACGTGTTCTGTTGGTGATGTGCCACATTACTTGGCTGCCCTTCCTAAGTTCAAACTCATAAATGTTTCTGCTGATATATCATTTTACTCTTTTAAAAAGGGAGTTAAGTTTTGTAGGTTTAAATGTTATTCTTTTAAGTCATGTTGTGTATCTTTTATATTTAGATCAACGTAATACAGCATGGATCATTTTTGATAAATGATTTGGCAGATACATACTAAAAAGTGTGAAATTTTGCCTTGAAACACTAGCCTGTGCTTGAAAGGGCAGAAAGAGGGTGGTATGTTGTTTATGTTGTATTCTTTATTTAAAGGCAATGTATGTAGACTTCAGATATAACCAAAACAATATTTGTTTGTCCACCAAATCACTGTAAGAGGTCTGATCTTTAGCTTTGAATTGCCTTGTATCATTTAGATGAAGAATTGTCTTACTGTTCTTTTGATATGGTGTCCTTAAAGTATAATTCATTTTCTTTAGGTAAAAACAAGGACAAGAATGAATGCCCTGACATAGAAAGCAGTTCTGGGATTATCATAAGAACTTAATATAGAAAAAAATATCATGGATTTTATTACTTGTCTTGCACTGCTCTACCAGATAGTGATTCTGCAGTCAAGTGAAGAATTTGACTCCTCTTTCCTGTGTAAAGACAGCTTAAAACATAGGGCCTAGCTTAAGAAAGTGTGGAGGAGACTGAGGTGAGGTGAGAGCAGCATCTGTCTGACACCTAGAGTTGGGTTGAGATGTGTTTTCCTGGAGTGGCAATGGAAACAAAGATTTACCGTTTATCCCTGGCTATTTCTGTCAGAGACTTGAGCTCTGTCCTCTTCCAATCAGCATCGAATTTTTAACGATTTGTTTGCCTTTTCCTCAAGGATCTTTGTGAGTTCTTCTGTCCTCTTTGTGGGAAAATTATCTGATGCCTCTAAAGACATCGCTCTTTCATGTGTCTTGTTAATGCAAATAACAGAAGCAGCATATCCTGCTACAGCTTGGTAGTAAGGTCTCAAATTCTGTTTAAGTAGGAGAGATTAAATTTAGTATTTCATCCCCCCTTCTTCCTCTCTGGGGAAGTAGGGAGGATTCTAATTGAATCATCAAATTGTAGTTTCAGGTTTTGGGGCAGTTTCTAGCACAGCATGTCAATGATACATATGTGCCATTTATATGCCAGTAGAAAACTGTACACAGAGGATTAGGAAAGTTAAATGGACAAGATCCTTGTCTCCTGGTTTTTAACCCTTTTGAGTATTATGCTATTTTTTCATAGTAGGTCCCAAACTCTTGATGGCATATCTGATAATAATTCAGATATAAATAGATTGCCAGATTAGTGCAAATAATAGTAAGATTGGGTGAATAATCCTTTCATCTGTTACTGCTTTTTTCTTCTCTGCTGCTGAATTCTTGCCCAACATTATGGACTGTGGAATGGAACTGTTACCAATTTTTGGAAACTGTCCTCAGAGCCTACAGCTGCCACTGGTGGTTGTTGCTGAAGACTTGCCTGTCACTTAGGGTAGTTTGCCTAGCCATTCCATCTCCATTAGGGGCATAAATGCAACTGGCCTGCTGCATGTCATCTGTCCTTTATTTATGCTGACAGAAATAATTTCTCAGTAATATGTTATGGGATGCAGTGAGAGGCTTGATGGAATTTCTAAGTCCTACCTCAGCACAGAATTTCCCCTCTCAGTAACAACGTAGTGTTAGAGGCCTGAAATATATTCCAAGCTAGCTGTGTCATTGTGAAACTCCAGTGACTAAATGCTGCCCATGTTCCTCAGTTCTTGCAGCTTGGACTGACTGCTATTGAACAACCTGTGGAGGGTCTTAGGAACATCGAAGCCATGAAGATTTTGAATATATGGGGAAAACAGCTGCTGAGAGTCACATCTTAAAACACTGAGCCTCTAGCAGCACAGACCTGCAGGTTGTCAGAACGATGAATTTATGATAGACAAAAGCTCATTTGGGAGACTTGCTAAAATACTGAACTTGAAAAGTATGTCCTTAAGGGCAGTTTCATAGATGGGTAAGACATAGCTCATCAACTAAGATTACTTTCCAGAATGGACTTCAGATGTGGCTCAGCTTTGTTGATCTTGGTGTGTGATCTTAGGGTGTGGAGTGTTAAACTGGAGCATTCCAGGCTGTTACAGCTTTCTCTCTAACTTCAATTTTTAAATATACTTGATAGGAACTACCTTGCCAACTGGCTGATTTTTGGATGATACCTTCAACAGGAAAGGCAAAATCGGTCTGTGTTTTTTTTCTACCCTGTCTGAGTTACTGTGAAGCCAGAAGCCATTCTGACCACTGTTTAAATGCCAGAGAAATGCATTTACCAATTCACATCTTAGCTCAGCTTCTTTTAAATTTGTGGAATGGAAAAAAATGACACTGGTTTGTTGAGCTTGAAATGTTGGGTTCAAAGAATTTCAGGCTTGACAAAGAGACATTTTCCAATAACTAAGCTTTGCTGAGACACTTTTGTGTTCTTGCTGAGATGTTAGTGCTAGTCCTCTACTTGAAAAGGAGCTATAAATTCTTGATCATTGCTTGTGTGTTTTGTCATAGCAAATTATTGCATCAGGTGTTCATAGCCAGTGGTGTTGGGGTGAGGTAGTTTGACTAAAGGCTGATAAAGAAATCTTCAAGAGATGTTTAAAGCTGAAGTGCATGGTCTATTACTGCTTTGTGTGGATAGAAAAAAGTATCTTAAGGTTATTTTCTTGTTTCTTTGATCTCTAGCTGTTTTACCACTGCTTCATGCCTTTAAAGTTAGAATTACTTGATGCTATATAGTCCTCGATGTACAATCCCCCCCCCCCCCAACTTCTGTGGGAGGACTGGTGTCTTTAAAAATGGAGATTTAGTAAAAAATGAAACTTCCAACATATATACCCTTATTTATTTGGGTACAATGGGTGCCCTGCAGTATCTTTCCCTAATTAAAATAAAATGAGGTAGGATGGTGGTTAAATGCAAACTAAGCATTTGGAACACTCATTCAGATGCTTGTCAGAGAAAATTTCCACTGCAAAAAACCCAAGTAAAATTACAAGGTAATTGCTTCTTTATTCTCAAGTACAGACTTGCTTCGAGTAGCGCATATGAGGTTGTGCTGAACAGTGCAGTAGATGTGCAGATGAAGAAATGAGGTTGTGCCGAACAATGCAATAGCTGTGAAGATGAAAAGGTGCAAAAGCAAGCAGGCTTGCCTTTTCAGAGGGCAGAGAGCATTTTTCCAAAAGATCTTTTAATATATATAAATCTTTATTAACATACAAACAGACAGACAGTGCTTCAAGGTATATGATATGTCAGCTGAGTTGTGTTGTGGATGCCCACACAAAAACACTTGGAGATTGGCTGCAACTCAACCACAGCTACTTGCTGCCCTTTTTTTTTTTTTTTCCTCTTTTCTTTCCCCTTCTCTACTTGAAGAAGACACGTTTCATGCTGTTAAATCCAGTTGTAAACATCAGGAAAATAGCTCATGGTAGACATCAATGTCCATAAGGGGAAATAAAATAATCATGGAGAAATTATCCTGTTTTCCTAGCAGTTCTCTTGCTTGAGATTCTGGAGGACTGAAAACAAATCAAACTAAGTGAAGTAAATGCACAAGCTCTGAAGTATTGTACCCAAAAATGGATGTTCCAGTGGAAAATGAGAGATCCTTTAGATTTTTGCAGTTTACTCCTCAAAGATGGTAAGATTAAAACAACACAGAAGCCCTCTGCTTGCCTTGGAAATCTCTGATAAGAAATCTGTGTCACTCAAATCCTGCTATTTCTCAGCCATGTTCAGCAAGTGTACTTAAATGTTTAGTGGACTTGAAGCTGAATAGTAATTTTCACTTCACTAATATTTGGAAATGCTTCATGTTAATATGTAGAATGGTTAAAAATACAAGGAGATAAAGTCCATATGTAAAAGAATTGTGGTTTCTGAATGCAGTTCTTTATCCAGCTTTTTGTTTATTGCATCAATGCATAACTTCTCTAGGGAAAAAATAATATAGGTAAGCCAAAGTAAAAGTGATTAATGCAAAGAGTACTTCAAATAGCTCTCTACTAACCATATTTTCTGTTCTTAACATCTAAAGTATGTTTTGGAATCTGGATATGATTTAGCTGTTGGAGAAAGAACATTAACTCTGGGCAGCCTGATCTCATATTTGAGGATTTCTGTGAAGTAGGAAATGCTGATGTGGAAATCCTTCATTGCTCTCGTCCAGCCTTTACTGGGTTAATGACTGCTTGCAAGAGTAATTGATTTGTCTGCTGAAAATTAGAGTACAGTTCCATGTTTTGAACCTCATATGAATAAGAATTCCTATGCAAAAAGTGAACCTCATATATGCCAGTGGAAATCACTAAACTAGATGGGGAAAGAAAACTGAAAGCTACTTGAAAAAACAAAGTACTTTCAGGCTAAGCCAGTTTGTGTTTTCTTATGAGTTGGTTTTGAGTTGCAGCCAGAGAACCTGTTTTGCCCTGCTGTTGTAAACATTTAGGATTTCTTAAGAGCCCAATGCAAGGTTGATTTAAAAACAAACAAACAACAACCCCTGCCCCCAAACTAACACTCGCAGTTTGTTGAAACCAAAGCGAGAATCCTACTTTGTGTGACAGCCATTGCACCTACCAACAAGTTGAAGCAGCTTTGAGACATCTTAGCCTTTTTCCTGAAGGGACCAGATGCTGTATTTTAAATAAATAAATAATAGTTAGAAATCTTATCAATCTAAGGGGCCTTAACCTTCTCAAGAGATTAAAGTGCTTTCATTCATTTAACCAGTTACAGCTCCATCATGGTCTGCCAAATCTGATGCTTCTGGAGCTGAGCTGTAAAGCTGTAACTTGGGCCTCTGTCCATATGTTCACAAAAGGTTGCAAACTAGATTTACAGACACATGCTGCTGTGGCCTTTTTGCAAAGTTACTCTCTATGCATGAGTAACATCTAGTGGCTGCTTCTGGTCTGTTTTACACTGCTCACCATTATTTCTTGCTTCATTATTTTTATTAAGCTCTTTATTGATGTAATAGGCAAAGACTGATAGGAGATTATTGTCAGATTTGTTTCCTCCATGTAAACTACCTTCAAGTAACTGTCATGTTAAATCTGTCACTGATTAAATTCCAGAGCTCTTAAAAGCAATGAAAAGGGAGAGAAACTTCACATGTAGAGACAAATTTCTCCTTTAGAAATAATTTTGCATTGTCCATGTGGTATTTTTAAGTTTTCTATTTTCAGTTTCTGTAACATGTTGAATAGAAAATATACTTCTGGGTGTAGTCTATTTGAAAGTTTGTAATAACATTTAAATGTTAGATAAACAAATATTAATTGGCATTGTTACAGTTAAAGCAATGCAGAAATATCTCACCATAATGTATACGAGAACAGAAAAGGAAGAAAGATTTGGATCCTTGTGTGCTCTGCTGGGGCTGTCCCCTCCTAAGCCTTCTTCATTGTAGCTGCAAATGTATCGGTGTTTAACTGCTCAGTCATGCTTTTGATTTATCCTGAAGCTGAGTTGACTGTGAGGTGTTTTGATGGCTTTGTCATGCTAAGTCAAGGATGAAAGTAGCTGTTATATTTGTGTATGTATATTTAGACACAGTATTTTGGATACTGTGAAATATGGTGTAGATTACTTTGCAGAGTGTTGTGGCAGCATGAAAGAGATGCATGAGGAAGTAGCTGAAGAACAGAGAGTACCAAAGGCTTTGTCTGTAATTCGTTATCTGTGTGATTTCTCTGTGCAGCGACAGCTTTCTTTTACTTTGAAGCATTTTCTAGGACATACTATGACCTGTCTGCTCACAGATAACATGTTAAATTTGTCTTCTTACAGCAAGGAGACAAGTCTTGTCTGTGAGTCTTTTTTTATTTTGTCAGCTTCTTATTTAACTTAAAATTGCACATGAGTTACTGGGCTGTAACAGCGGCAGTAAGTAACTTCCTCACATGCATTGTTAATAGTTCGTACAAGACTCTTGGGTTTGTGTTTGTGAGAACTCTGTCTCCTTCCCCCTCCCCCTGCCACCCCGAAGGGAGTGATATCCAGGAACATGTTGTCCTTGCTCATTTCAACACAGGATGGGCCAAAGAACAATTTATTTATTTACTTATTTTAGTCTGCCTTTGCTTTATTTGTGATGGCCAGTTCCCATGTGGCTTTCGTAGTAAGAAGTTGCTTGGTTTGTATTGCTTCCTTTGTGACTGAGTTGGTTGAATGACTCAAACCTTAGCTTTGCTTAGTAGCACGTCATTTTTAATTGTTAAGCACTTCTGGAAGTGAAGAGTTATGTGCTAGCACTGTGCCTGTGTGAGTGTCTGATTGCACATTAGCTCTTTTGCCCACTTTGGCCTTGTTGTTGATCTTGCTAAATTGGGTAGAAATGTAGGGGTTTCAGAGATAACTTTTTGCAAGTTTAATAGAAACAGACTAGTAGAAAGCAGAGAATGTAACCACTGGTTTTGGAAAAGCTGTAGCTTGCCTCCACAGATTTTTGCAGATGAAGGAATCCACATGCTCAAGATCTTGTCTAAATACTGTTTCCATCAACAGAAGTTGCTGTAGAGACCCTTGCATTTTTTATAGCATAGTCACTTGACCATAATATCCAGTGCCACAAAGAACTGATATCATTAGTCCTGCTGCTCACAGAATTGCTGGTTTGCAAAATCTGAATTAAAGAGGCAGGTTTAAAGTTTAGTAAATACTCTAGCATTCTTTTAGTTGTGCCTTCAACAGGTGTTTGATGTTATGCATATATTTCTAAAAGGAAAGAGGATAATTTGGAAAAGCTGAAGTCTAGGCTGTCTAGTATTAGGAGAAAACAGACAGGCAAAAACTGACAGAGGAACCAGATGTTGACAAACTAAAGCGTGGCAGTTTTGTCAAACACGTTTTACTTCCTCCTTTGAAACTGTAGATAATTTAATGAAGAGAACTCAAAAATGGATACCACCATTGGATGATGTGGTTTTCCTTTAAGCTAATCTCTTGTTAACTGCCCTCAGCCCTTTGATCCATGCTCTGGAAGTAATTGTAAATCATTCCTGATAAAATCTCTGGACTGTCAGAGGGGTAAATAATAATATGAGAGAGCAGTGCAGAGAGTCTCAATAGGCCAAGCTGTTGGTGGCATTTTGCATTCAGTAGCAGAGTTTAGAAGCTCAAACAGGGGTTGTTTAGCCTGAAGAAGAGGAGGCTCAGAGGTGATCTCATTGCTGTCTGCAACTACCTGAAGGGAGGCTGTAGCCAGGTGGGGTTGGTCTCTTCTCCCAGGCAGCCAGCAATAGAACAAGAGGACACAATCTCAGGTTGTGCTGGGGGAGGTATGGGCTGGAAGTTAGGAGGAAGTTGTTGCCAGAGAAAGTGATTGACATTGGATTGGGCTGCCGAGGGAGGTGGTGGAGTTGCCATCCCTGGAGGTGTTCAAGCAAAGCCTGGATGGGGCACTTAGTGCCATAGTCTAGTTGACTGGACAAGGCTGGGTGAATCTGTTAAATTTACAAAGGGTAAAATTTGCTTAAAGTGTGTGTTCCTGCCTGGTGAATGCCAGTTGGTGAAGAGCTCTATAATCTTCCACGTAAAACCATAATGAGAGTTAGTGGCTAGAAGCCACAGTCAAATTTGTCTTATTTCAAATTTAAATATGTTTCTAACAATAGAGTGATTAACTATGAAAATAGACTGTCAGTGGAGCGTGCTTTCTGATGGATATCACCTCTTATTTAAAAACATCAACACATACAGCTGAGCTCAGTACAGTTACAAGGTTAATTAGAGATGTAGCTGGCTGAAATGTAAAGACCTGTTTGAGGAGAGCCAGAGGGGATGAAGGGATGATCCGATGGTTCCCTCTGGCCATGAACGGGTGAATAAATCACATAAATGCAGTCGCTTTTGTCATCTGGAAAAGAGTGCTCTCCATTTTGAGAAACAAGAAGATTCTGATCAGTAGATCCCAATTTTTTCTAGATGTTTTTTGCATTTTCAAGTGTTGCATCTTACAGGACCTGTGATTTGAATGGATCTGAAAATGCCAGAGTCTGCGTGACAGACATACCCAAGCAGTGTTTTTCAGGAGTCATCATAAGTAAGTTCTCAGGCAGAAGGAGGGACAGATGCTTGTTGCTCGCCTTTTTCAGCCGGTCTCAGTAAGTGATACTGTTGCACTGACAAAGGTTCAGACAGTGACCATCCTCTTTTTAGAGAGATCTGGATTTTTCACGGGGTGCTGTTTAAATGGTCTCGCTTTTTAAAGTATCTCATATTCTTTTCCTGGATTAAACTGATTTATTTGTTTCTTACTTCTACTTATCATTGGAAATGTGACATTACAAAGATTCTAACAGTTTGATGTCCTCATCCCAATGTGCTCTCGTCAGATGGAAGCTTTTAACTGCTTCAGGTTTACAGACCCATTTTGCTACTTACTTTACATTGCAGCACACTAGTGTAAGCTTAGTTATATTGATACATGGAATGTAATCACTTTTCCCATGTGTTTGACATAACAGTAGTGAATTCCAAGTAGATTTCCTTACCCCACAGTGACCTGTAGCCTAACCTAGACTCTCCAGCATATTTTTGCTTTATATTTTATAACTTGTCTATATTGAGTCTGGTAACTGACTTAAAAAAGGTCTGGCACTTCTTTTTTCTGCTCTATTATTTAGTGACCTACCTAAGCATGAATGAAGGTCATGCAAAACTGTCTGTGATAGTAATGCCCCATTTTTCCATATAACTTCTAGAAAGTTTACTAAGTAAACTTTTTTCCTGTTTCTATTAGAAACTTGGATTTGGGGTTTGAGTCCCTTATGCATTACTAGGAAGTAGATCTGCTGGCACATGCAATAATGTCTTTGCTTTGGAGTTGGTTTGAAATTTTTTTTCCCCTCTAATTCCAAGAATATTTTTTTAAATAAAAAAAAATATGCTAAAATACCATTCCACTTTCACATTGGTATATACAATTTACTATAATACTGTCTTAATCTTTTTTCCCCTTTAGAGCACTAAATGTAAGCCTGTATATATACAGCAGCTTCTGTGGATTGAAAATCCTTTCCCACACTGTATAATTTGTAGCACCTCATGTTGCACAGCCAAGGAAATAAGTGATTATTTTCTTAAATGCTTTTAAGAAATGCACCTAACTGAAGCTGGAAATAAATATATTGGTTTAGGCAATGTCTGTGAATGACTGAAAGGCTTCAGTAGGTTTAGGCTTATAAAGCAATGCCAACCTTGTCTGCAAACCTCAAGACTTTTGCATAGAACTGAATTGAACTGAATTTGCATAGAACTGTGTTTTGACCTCCATCAGTGCTAAAAACGTTTCAGTACCACAGCCCACCCTGATTTCTGCTGTTGGTGAAGATACACATTTCAGTGTTTGCAGAAAGCAGAGATGTAGTAGCTGGGAATTCAAAGAAGCTTGATTAGGATTGGAAAGGGGAAAAAAACCACACAGTTTTTTTTTTGGCATTCTTCCTTGTATCTTGTTTTAAAATAACCCTGGTACCATGGTTACAAGACTAGTCACAGTGCTGTTTCTCCTGGGGATCTCATGTTGTGCATCCCCATATGTTCTTGAAATATGAATTCCTCCCTTTGCTGACTCCCACCTGCCTTGGTTTGTGGTCCCAGGCACATCCACTGCCGTTGCTGTGGCAGACCCAATGGACACTGGCCATTGCCAGAGCTTTTCTGCTGGATTGTGTCTCCCACACAATTGTGATTTGTATGCAATAAATAACATAGTATATTTTTACCTAAATTTGGAAGATGAGGAAGGCCATTGTATGAAACAGAAAGGAATGACTGATCTGCACCCAAGTTAAATTTGTATTTTTCTAGATTCAGCATTACTTTTCTATGAGTTTATTCAGTTTGACTTGGAGGGAACAGATTGCAACAGTTTTTCCTGTCTCTAGGCGTCTCTGCATGTAGTTATCCTTTTCCACTACTGTGCTTCAGATAGCTCTTCTCTGACTTAACCCTCAGATGGAAAGGTTTTGTGTGTGTGCTTTGGTAATTATTTATTAACAAAGCAAACAAAAAAAGACCACCACGTACACAAAATAACCCCCCCAAACCAACAGAAAACCTTACCACAAAACAATCCACCACAAACTGCAATAAAATTCCTTGGCCTGGCTACACAGTTCTGTGAAAGGAGTTGAGGAATCCTTCTGTGCAAACCTGACCATTGTCTTCGAAGGGATGCTCTTTATCTAGCCCATTGTTCTGGCTTTCCTGTCTAAATTCTTTAATGGGTGTTTTACGGCCTCTTTTGATTTAACTCTGTATATTCAGGCAAACAATAGTACAAAATTGTGTCCAGTTCTGGGCTCCTCAACTCAAGAGAGATGTTGAGGTGCTGGAATGTGTCCAGAGAAGGGCAACAAAGCTGGTGAGGGGCCTGGAACACAAACCCTATGAGGAGAGACTGAGGGAGCTTGGGGTTGTTTAGCCTGGAGAAGAGGAGACTCAGGGCAGACCTCATTGCTGTCTACAACTACCTGAAGGGTGGTTGTAGCCAGGTGGGGGTTGGTCTCTTCTCCCAGGCAACCAGAAACAGGACGAGGGGACACAGTCTCAAGTTGTGCCGAGGGAAGTATAGGCTGGATGTTAGGAGGAAGTTTTTCACAGAGAGAGTGATTGGCATTGGAATGGGCTGCTCAGGGAGGTGGTAGAGTCACCGTCCCTGGGGGTGTTCAGGAAAAGACTGCATGAGGCACTTAGTGCCATGGTCTAGTTGACTGGATAGGGCTGGGTGCTAGGTTGGACTGGATGATCTTGGAGGTCTCTTCCAACCTGATTGATTTGATTCTATTCTATTCTATTCTATTCTATTCTAAAATTGAATAGAGAAACTGCACACAGAACTGAGCAGTCTTTTCACCTAAATGTCTTCAGAGCCTATCTTTAAAGAAAAAATAAAAAACAACCCTCCTCCAATATTGGTATAAAAGGAATAAGGAGAAGAACTTGGTGGAGCTATCAGGGACTGATAGCACAACCACATGTATGTTTTCCTCTCACGCTGATATGTTAAATTTTATTTTTCCATTTGTCCTTCGGTTAACAGTATTTATCCTCTTGAAAAAGCAGGTTATATCAGAGAGTGAACAACGTGTGTCAACTTAAGGGATTGTTCTTCCCAGGAAATACGTTTAACAAATTCCCTCTTCACCACAGTGCCACAGAGGTCTGGGTTCCACGTGATCGCTGGGGCTGGTTGCGGTGCTTTTTTTTCCAAGACAGTATTCCTGCTTGTCTTCTGAGAGGGGAAGTTTGCTCTTTGCCAGGAGCACCAAATACCAGTGTTCTACTAGTTACTATATTAGGCCGAGTCATGATAACTGTAAACTTTGTTTATTTTTATGCCATGAAGAGTAATAATTTGCTACAGTGCCCTTCAAAGCAAGATACGGAGGCAGTCTGCAGACTAAATGTTGTTACAAGTCTGCATCTAATGAGAAGAGAGCTGCCACCTTAAATATGGAAGAAAGATGTCTCTGTTAGCTTTCTCATTTTAGTCATATCAAAAAGAGTTAATTATTCTTCCCTCCTTTTCTAAGGTTTGTGTGGATTAGGGTTTTTCTTACTCATCAGCCTAAGCCCTGCATTGCTGTCTGAGCTGTCGGCTCTGGGAAGTTGATGAGCCAGACGCTAGAGCACCAACGTGTGTGGCAGCTACTGTGCTCTAACTCAGTACTTTGTGGAGGCTTGGTGCTTTCATGCAAGATAATGTCCTCCCCTCCTAGATTCCTCACAATTAACCTCCTGTGTGAATACTTCCCAGAGGTATTAGTATAAATTATCTAGTGTGCTGTGAGCATGCACCTTAATTTGCATCACAAGAAACTGCTTGTTCTCCAGTTATTCTGGGAAGTTCCCTCCAAGAAATGTAAAAATTAAGTTAAATCCTCATTTAGTACATAAAATAAAAAATGCAGTATTTGTGTTAAGAGGTTACAGATGAGCTCTATGCCAAGGCTACAAAATATTCCTCATTCTGTAATGTGTGCTGGGCAAAGGTGGAAAAAATCCCAATAGCCCAGAATGTCTGTGCTGAATTTAGTGAATCTCTTGAAAAGGTTTTCATTAACATTTCATTGTTTTCATAATGCTGATGCAGGCTGAACAGATTTTCACACAAGTAGGACACAACATATTGTCATGCTGACCTGCAAGAGTCCTACAGTTCTGGCTTCTGGCTCTTCCTGGCAAGTGTCAGCCACACTGAGCACATTTTGCTTCTTCACTTAATTTAATTTTTCCCTCCACTGCTGTATCTTGCAGACCCTTACAAGTACAGGAATGGCTGCAAATACCTAATGCTATGAATCTGAAAACAACTAGTCTTCCCTTTAGGAGTATTTGAGTTATGGGTGGGTTTGAAAAGATGAAGAGAATGATTCTCCCCTCCCCAAGACTTGTAATAGCTGTTTGCATCTACAATTTCACAGAATGCTGTGCATCATGGTTTATGTCAGCTCTTCTAAGTGTAAGAGGGCTGCACTATGCAGTTTATTTGGAGTATTCCTTAGAGAAAACATGAAAGACTTTTTTTCTCATTTAATTTCTTTCCCTTTCACTCACAGCATTAGCACGAGGAATAAGCAGTTCTTGGGTATCTTTGTTTGCTTATAGAAGTTTGTGTGAAACCATAATACAAATCTATTGTAATTGCTGCACTGATTATACAAAGTCTTGTTAAATATATTTTTGATCTTCGAGCCATATCGAGTCACCCAATACAACTGTGGCCTTCAGTCATGCCAAACTTCCTGAATAACAAATTAGACAGAACTAAATGCTAGGAAAGTGATTTTGGGTTTCGTGTGGTTGGTGGGTTTTGGTTTGTGGGTTTTTTTTTGCCTGTAAACAATTTGCCTGTAAAATCTGTTTAGCATATTAAAACAAACTCATATGCAAAAGTCTGTGCAGCTTGAAATTAGAACTGGTCCCATAATTAATGTGCTTTGTGAACATGGTTATAGTGAAAGATTTTTATGCTCTACTTGTCGTTTTCATTTGGAAATGTATTAAATGCAGTTGTGTCTCTCACTGCTTCAGGTTGGTGGAACAAAAGCTGGAGTTGTGCGTTTCTTAGGAGAAACTGACTTTGCTAAAGGAGAATGGTGTGGAGTAGAACTGGATGAACCACTAGGCAAGAATGATGGAGCTGTGGCTGGAACAAGGTTAGTTTATCATTAGTAGCCACCTTAAGGATTTTGCATCTTTATGTGTTTGGTGGTTTTTTGTTTGTTTGGGGTTTTTTTGTGTAATATCTTACAAGAACCTTTATATCAAGGGAAGTAGACTATAAACCTAACTGTCTGGTGCTGGTGGTGGGGGATCATTAGACACTAATTTGAATTTTGTGATGCCTACACGTCTTTGATAGTCTACATCGACTACACGTTCACTGGGTTCATTGATCTCTTCTACTCCTATGTGAGTTTTATTCATAGGCTGATAATAGAAAGCACAATTTCCTGATTTTGAATGTCTGTTTAGTTTCTCAGCTTGAAATGAATGCTCAGTTCAGAAAATATCTCTGGATGTATAGTAGCCAAAATTACAGGAAATCTTCCTGCATCACAGGAATAGAAAGCTCTTATACCAATAGTTGCCTCATTGTAAAAATTTGGAGCACTATAGTTGGCTTCTGTCTATATATAAACGAAGATACCTGTTCTTTGCTTATATCAACATGCATACATGTACAGATAAGCATATACTAAAATATGAACCAGATTAATTAATATAATTTTGCTTTTTATTCTGTGCTATCACATTTGTTAGCAGCTCAGAGGAATGTATTGAAGAGGAGAGATGGCAATGTTAGCCTTTGGATCTGAATGGAATTTTTAGGGAACAGAGCTCTGTAGCTCAAGAGCTTGAATTTCTGAAGTCTGATGTAATCCTGCTGTTCAGCCTCTCAAAGTCCCCTTTCCAAATCTAGTGTTTAAAAAAAAACCATAAATGCAAGGCACCAGCTGTTACCCTCCCCTTTAGTACTTGCAGGCTATTGATCTAGAATTCTTTGTGAAGCCAGACCGTGTAGCTGAGAAGGCAGAAGTTGATTTAGCACTCTCATCGGTGTCTTTGCTCTTTTGAAGGTATTTTCAGTGTCAGCCCAAATATGGTTTGTTTGCCCCCGTGCACAAGGTCACGAAGATTGGATTCCCCTCAACCACCCCAGCAAAGGCAAAGACGACCGTGCGCAAAGTGATTGCGACTCCCACAGCCCTCAAACGGAGCCCAAGTGCATCTTCTCTGAGCTCTCTCAGTTCTGTTGCATCTTCAGTAAGCAGCAAGCCAAGCCGTACAGGACTAGTAAGCTTCTTTTTCTATTGCATGCTTTACCTTCCCAAACAAGAGTCCATGTGGCACTTGCCTGTGGTCTACTTCCAGAAATTGAGAATAGAACAGATTTTGGGCAGAGCATGATATGTGTTTAATTGTGCTCTCTTTTTCACCCAAAGCATGCATGAAGGAAGGAAATCTTAGCTAGCCCTGAAGAGTATAGCTGAATCCTTGAGTATTTAAGCTTACACAGTTAATATAGGCTAACTGAGTTGCTGCAATAAGAAAGGGGCTTGTGGTGCCAACAAACTGAAAAGGCATCAACTTTTTCTGCCTGGAATCTTCATTTTGTTCATTTTCCCGGCACTACTTCTGTCATACAGGGCTTGCATTTGAGGGTCTGCTATGTGCTAAAGCTTCCACAGATCAGACTGATTTTATTAAGCAGAAAACTTCAAATTGTCTAAAATGTGAAAAAGTTTTATTTTGCTATTAGAAATGAGTCAGCTGAGAAATGCAGAAGTAGCAACTGTCAAGTCTTTGCTGACAAGAAGCCTCTTTCTTTTCTTTTAGATTTGGTTTTAATCCTATGAATTCACAAAGGCTAAATGTTGCAAAGTACAGTGGCTCAGGTGAATCTTAACACAGCACTAATTCCACCTAATACACTTACTGTGGAGTCTTTTACAGTTGCTCTGTTACGTAAATGTCCTAATCTTGGGTTGCTGCAGCAAAATCAGAAATCTTCTGGGAAAGCTGAATTTTAAAGAGTCTCTCATTGCAAGCAATGAAAATCACAAAAATAATTGGATTTTTCCATAGTCACCCTAACTTTCAAAGCAAAGTACATAAATATGTCTCCTTAGAATAAGATCACTCCCACTGATCTGTAGCTGGTTAGCTGGCACACTGTCCCACTGACCAGCAGGTGCAGAGCAAGAGATGACTGACTGTAGCACTTCAAATTGAAGTAGATTACAAGTGACCAGAGGTCAACAGTTGGTCAGGGCAACAGGGTTAATGCCTTGTCAGAAAAAGCATAGGGGATTTTTATTTGGCACAAACAGTAGGACTTTAGTCCTTAATCCGTTCTGTAACTTGCACTTTTAGCTCCAGAGTGCCCTCTAGTCTGAAATAGATGCACTAACAGCTTCAGGTTCTGCTTCAGGTTCAGGGCAGACTTCATGGGCTCATGGTGAAGCACTGTTAGGGACCTCTACACGTTATTCTGGATGCTCTAAGCAGCAAGAGACTACGGTGTAAATGTCTATAATAGATATGCTCTTCCCCGGGGCTTTTGTATGTTTTGGGCCATAAAATACAAACCTTCTGTAATCCATTGTTTTTGGAATTAAAATTCCAGCTTTCTTCCAACTCTTTCTCACAGGTTACCATCCCAGTTAAAACGACTGTCAAAGTAATTCTGTGACACTTTTCCCTTTTAATTTAAGCTACGGAAGAAACAGGATGTCGGAAATCACTTTTGCCATAGCAGACTTCTTTTTCCAATTTATAAGAAAATTCTAACTTATCAGAAATTGGTAGGCTCCTACATAGTCTCCTCAGTTATTCAGGGTTCTTGATGTTTTCTTCTTCCTATGTAAGAAAAGCAACTGTTAAAATAGGTGATGTAATGATTTAAGAGGGCTGTCTGACGCAATTTATGTTTATTGCCAAGTCTGAAGGAAGTTGGAGCTTCTCTGAGATCTTTCAGGTTTACTTGGGAATCAGGAGTTAAGTCAAGTTTTATTTAGTAGCTGGATTTGTTAAAAGCAATGTATTCTGGAACGAGATGCCTTCTAGAAACTGAGAGGATCTGAAGCAGTTAGGGATCTAAGTGAAGGATGGTTTATTCTGCCTTGGACCTTTGCAGTCACTTGGTACAGCATTTGCAGTGGATCATAGATGGATCAGTCAAGGCTGGGAGTAGGCAAGTTGGAGAGACTGTGTAGTAGTAACAGAAGGGGAAGTGGTTTTGTGTGATAAGAGGAGAATACGTCTGTGTTATACTTTCTGTGGGGGATGTTGCCCAGTGCCAGCCTTCCAAGCTCTAAGTGGCATCTATTCTTAAACATTTTGATCTCTGAAAAGATCAGGGAAGAAATATACTCCTGTTTTTGGGCAGCGCTGGTAGACAGAGCTAACAGTTAATGTAACAGAAGAGCAAGCCTTAGTGTTGGGTTTTGTTTTAAATGAGGCTTTAGCTGAGATTGGCATTTAATACTGAGACAAGTTTCTGAGCAGTCAAATTTCAAGTCAGTTCTTATAAACTGGATTTTTTTGGTTCAGTTTTTGCAACTCTTGCTCACTTTTACTACTGAAGGGTTGTTTTTTTCCCCAAATATTTCCATTCTAAGTGATATAAACATGTTTTTTTCAGATGCTAATTGTTCTTCACAAGGCTTTAGCTTTAAGGCTGGCTCTTTAGGTCAAGGTAAATGCTTTTTATCTTGATGCTCTATTGCCACACGTAGTAAAGGTGCCAAATTCTGGTGGAAGTTCCAAAAGATTTGAAATGAGGATTTGAAAATGCTGGTGACCCAAGATAATGACTTGGTAACTAGAAGCACAGTATTTTTAACATGCTAAAAGGCTGCCTTTTTTAAAATGCAAAAAAACTGCTTAGGAATATAATGTGTTAGCCTTTGTGTGAGTCTGCTGACCACACCTTCCACTGAGACTTTTTGTTTTCACTGCAACCCTTCTGTCTCCTACACACTACCTACTGATTGCTACAAAGCAGTTTTGCTACATGTCTATGGCCGTTGTTAAATTTTAGAATAAAGATTAAATAATTTAAATGTAAAAAGAGAAGGTACAGTAGGTCACAGAAAGCATTTGCTTTACTAACCCGATATTTGTAGAGCCTGGAGATATCCCTTGTTTTCACTTAGTACAGAATGGTTATTAATATATTTACTTTGTGAAGTTGACAGAAACATCCTCCCGGTATGCAAGAAAAATTTCTGGTACCACAGCCCTACAGGAGGCGTTGAAGGAGAAACAGCAACACATTGAGCAGCTCCTGGCAGAAAGGGACCTGGAGAGGGCAGAAG
This sequence comes from Tricholaema leucomelas, assembly GCA_013400475.1. NCBI lineage: Eukaryota > Metazoa > Chordata > Aves > Piciformes > Lybiidae > Tricholaema lacrymosa > Tricholaema leucomelas. The sequence goes on along the minus strand of WAAF01009768.1, from coordinate 1,270,984 downwards.
TTGCAAAAGCAACCAGTCACGTAGGGGAGATAGAACAGGAATTAGCACTTGTTCGCGATGGACATGATCGGGTAAGAGTGATGATGTTGTTCTTAAAATAGGGGCTCTAAGACAAGTGACTTAATTTCCAAACTTGGGGTTTCATATTGAAAAATGTCTGGGGGTAAGAGGAGGTGTTACAAAACTGAAGTACTCCATACCTTTTGACAGCTTTCTTGGGGGAACTTTGTTTGGTGAGACAGCAAATCTGTTTCATTTAACTAATTTTGGTTGAACTTCTCTACACACCTCAATAAGTGACACTTTTATTATCATCTCCATGTTGGAATATGGTAACATTACTGTGCTTTGTCCCATCACTGTACCAAATGGTGATTACTGAGGAGTCATAACTGGGAAAAAATACCCAAGATTTTTTTTTCTTACTCTTCTTGCTAATTAGCATGTCCTGGAGATGGAAGCAAAAATGGACCAGCTACGAGCTATGGTGGAGGCTGCTGATAGGGAGAAAGTGGAGCTTCTCAATCAGCTTGAGGAAGAGAAAAGGTAATTGAAAGCTGGCTGGTTTAGTACAACTTGTTTAAAATCAACTTTGCATTAGAAGCAAATGCTGTGGGGGCTTTGAAATATGAAAAATGTCAAACAAAGTGAATATGGGTAATTATGGTATAACATTATATTGCAGTTTGTTAAAATTCTAAAGAAGAAAATTCCTTACATTTGGAGAGAGAAAGCCTGATCTTCCTTAAACATTTTCCATCTTGTATCTGTTTCCATCTGAAAACAAACATTTCTATAATCTCATCTTCTGGCAATGCTGCATTAGGAATTTACAGGTTAATTCTCATGTGAATAATTTATTACTGCTAGTCATGCTTCTAGGTTGGGTCTGTCTTACAGGAAAACCATCAGATTCATTAATTTTAATGCCTTTTCTATTTGCCTTTTGTAAACACTTGAAGAAAGGAACTGAGATTATCAAATAGGTTGTTCTTTATGATCTTGAAGGTCTTTTCCAACTTGGTTGATTCTGTAAGATTAGGAGAGGAAATAATCTGTTAAACTGTTAGGGCAGGGTTAGTAAAGAAAATAATCTGATAGAATTCAGAATGTGTTTGAAAAGTCAGTCTGTTTAGAAACCTATTGTAAGTCTACCTTGTAGGCTGCACCCCTGAAATCAATCAGATGTTAGCCTCTTTGAAAGACCTCTCTAAAACAAGAAATTGGAGATGAGAAAATTCAGCAGTAAACCCTGGAAATTCCTTTCCAATTTTTGTGCTTTTTATGGGACCCGCTTTTAATGGTACGGTTAGGCCAGGAATTATTTGTATATTTTCTACAAAATAAGGTAGTGGGGTTTTAAATTAATTAAATAATACCATAAATAAATAAATAAGCAGCTCTGCAGCTCCTCTGGTAGCCAGGCTGTGGACCTACTTTCACTGTGTGCCAGGTCAGTGGGGGGCTGTTTTACCGCAATCCTCCATGGCCTTGAGCTCACCTTCAGTGCGTTGCTAGGCAGCCTGGCAGTGTTGCTACCCGATCACTGGAGTGACATCCTGCAGCCTGGCTAATACTGCTCCTTCCTCCTAAGCACTCCAGGCTTATTTATTTTGAAAGTTCTCTGTAATATGTATTCAAGTCAGTCTTAGCAGTGACTTGAAGTCAAATAATTTTTAATCCTGTTTTGTAAAGCACACTGATGAGATCCACTTCCAATAAAAAAGTTCTTAACTGTACTTTTTTATTTTAGACATCCATCACTTGTAACTCCCTTTGATGCTATCATTTCTACATCTGTCAGCCAAGCTGCAGACATCAACCACCTCTGTAATTCAAAGGAAAGAAGACAGGCCTGTCTCTTTCTTTGCAACAACTTAGTGTTGAAAAGACTAATGGAAGGAGGAGATGTGAGCCCTTGTTCATTGGGTATACCAGAGTCAGAGGAGGGAAGAAAACTTTTTGGCAAATTTTATGTCAGATATTAGCTTTTCACTTCTGTCTTCTCATTCTAAAGCTCCTGTGTGGGGAAGGCAAGTCAATGTTCTTGTTTGCTCTCCCACTCTGCATCTTGGAGTACATCTTGACACCTTATGGGTTCGTGCTAGAATTTTGATGTAAGTTGATCATTGCACTTCTAGAAGGTCCACAGGTGTCTTGATTGTGTCCTCACTTCCTGGCTGTTTCTAAGGTGAATGCTACAAGGTACAGAATATGAGATCAGTGTTCATTTACGTCACCTATTTTTAGTGCATGCAGAAATCATGATTTAAAGAGTTTCTTTTTAACTCAACAGGAAATGCAACAAAACACTTTATAGAGGTGTAAGAGGACTGATGCCTTTGTCAGTGGTTTTGTTTTAAAGACAGCAGCTTTCCATCTCTCCAGTGTTTCCTGTGAGAGATTTCTCTTTAATGCTTCTTGCAGTTTGTTGGTACAGTCAGAACGATGTCACTGTAGCATTGATTTCCAATGAAAAGCTTGAAAGCATTTTCTTTCCAAGGTATCTGAATCTTAATGAATTGTCCCCACAGGAAAGTTGAAGACCTTCAGTTCCGTGTGGAAGAAGAATCCATTACCAAAGGAGACCTAGAGGTAAAATATCTCCAGCTTCATAAACAGGATGTACAGTAGGACACAAATGCATTCACTTCAGATTAAGTGTACTGCTCTCTAGAAGAGAAAGGCAGAAGTGATGAATAGGTGGTCCAAATGTGTGGAAAACATGTTGGAAATGATTCCCAGTTCCTCAATCCTTGAGCTACAGGACTGCACCCTTAATTCAGTCAAACATTTGAGCGAAGGTTGTACTGTGAAATGGCAGTAGTTGTTTATTTCAATTAATTCATAAAAACCTCTACTTTTTGATACTTTCTGGTGTATGATATTTTACTAATGTTTCTAAAATGGTTTAAAAGTAACCACCAACAAAAGAACACTTCTGAAATGGCAAGTTAATATTTATGCTTTCAAAAATTAATGTTGAAGACTTATTCTGTTTGTCTTCTGTAGAGAAGATTGATTAGCAAAAACATTTTATTTTGAGAGTTATCGTACACAAAATCTAACCAGCAATTAATGTGTGCAATTTTTGTCCTTCTACTATGTGTGTAACTATAGTGTTGGGCCGAACCACAGTGTGCTATTACACAATCAGAATAGGCAGTGTTTAGTGAAGGATTACTCTCTAATCTCAGATATTTGAATCTTGCCAATTTTATACCAAATATCACATTAAAAAGCAAGATACTTTTAAATTGTTGCACTCTATTGTTTAGTAAAGAAAAAAAAAGATCTTGCACAGTGTAAAGTACAAACTGAATTAACTTGTGTTCCTGTGAACCATTTATGATCAAAGTGCTAGCCTTATGGAAGTTACTCATTTCATATAACATTTCTTTTATTTTAATCTTCCATCCATTTTAATATACCTATCGAGGGTCTTCACAGGATGCTCCTTTAATTCTTTAGTCCATGGAAAATTTCAGGGTTTCGTTTTTTTGTTGTTGTTAAAACAGTTGACAGCCACCACAAACCATCTTAAAGGCTTTGGTTTGTCAAGTTGCATAAATCCAAGAGTTTAAAGTGAGTTCAAGCCAATGTATCCTATTGTTTGTGTTGGAATGATAGTGCCAAGTCTGCAGGTGAATTATTTTTTGTTTGTTTGTTTGTTTTAATTCTACTGATAGCGAAAGAGGCAGATTTCGGAAGACCCAGAAAATGTAAGAGGGCACTTAAATGTGCAGAGATGTCCCATGTTAACAGATTGTGTGCAGAAAATGCTTATACTTATTCACTAACTGTATAATCTGTTATTGAGACATTGACTCTAGCATTTGTGTGCATGTTGCTTTCAAAGCAATTACAACATTTATCCAAAGGAATGTGTGTAATGACTAAACGTTGTAATCCCCATTAACAGGAGAGAGGGCGAATGTGTCATTGGAATTCTTCAGGGTTAAAAGCTATGCAACTAATTGAAGAATATAGGAGCTTGTAGAAATGACTGTAAGATGTGGGATTTTGGTGGCTTTCATCACAAAATTCTGCATAGTTTCCTAGGAGCTCCTGCTCTTCAATAGATGCAGTGTCCAATTAGCCAATTAATTTTTCTGTGGAAAAAAAAATGGGTGTATTCCCTAACTCCCCCTATTTGTTTCTTTTTTGTGGACATGAAATGCTAAAGGGAGAGGTGATTAAAAATACCTGAAGAATTAGTGTGCAGAGTTGTCTGGATTTACTGTAGCTTCATGTAGCTTCTCTTTGAATGATGTAGGAAAAGTACATGGTACTGGATAACCGAAATGGCCTTACAACATGTTTAAGCAGCCTTCTTGCTTCCATAGCTCAGAAAAGTGGCATTTAAAAGCCCTCTCTTTGATTTGACTCAGAAAAATTTATCCCAGGCTGCCTCCTCTGCTGCGTCCCAGCCCAGATAGGAAGTTCTCAAGACTAAAACTGGTTTCCTGCTGTGCGTTCTTAGGTGTTCCTTTTGCGAAGCTACTTCAGCGATCTGGGTCTCCTCTATTCTTCCAATCAGGCTCACGGTGTGTTAGAAGTAAATCTGCATGTGCCCTTCCTTTCTCTTGTTTTGTGCACTCCTTGTTTTATCCTATCTTTACTCCTGATTTCCCTATTCTAATTTTTCCATTAAAAAATTGACATCTTCCCTCTCTAAAGGAGAGAAGTGAGTGACCACTTAGTTTCTAGGCTAACGCTTCATAATCTCAGTTGTGGTCTGTGATTGTCATCCTAGCATGAAGGGACCAAAGGTCATCTTGCCCCTACCCTAGAACTGATTATCAGCATTTATGGGGTTCAGCACAATTTCACAGCTTGACCTACAGATGAAGAATTTAACAGTAGGGTCTATTTTGAAGTGACTACGCAAGTGCTGGACACAGCTTATCTCAGTTTGCTAATTGTTCTTAGATTAACTATGAAGCTTTGGAGAGGGCGGAGATGCTTCCTTTGTTGATTTGTGGGTTACTTTCTGGTTTTCCATCCAAGCTAGGGCTTATCAAATGTTTTTTTCTTCTTTTGGTAGTATTCTTCTCTTGTTGGTTTGCTGTGCTCTGGGTTTCCTCACAGAGGAACACAATCATTTAGCTATTTCCCTCTAGATGATCAGGAGAGAAATCCAAGTGATTCAAAATTTTGTGGGGATTTTTTACCTCGGGGAAACTGGAGCCTGTCCCTTGGAAATCAGACTTGTTTAAAGAATTGTCTTCCATGCCTTACATGAGGAAAAAGGTGTCCAACAAAGACCTCTGTAGCTGGTTTGATTTGGGTTTTTTTATATTTTACTTTCATGTTCTTTCTCTTTGCAATACATAGAAGATGGGATTTTAAAAATGCTCTAATAATCAGTGACAGTATCTCTGATCTTCAAGGTAGTGAAGCAGTGTCTATAAAATTAATGATCAAAGTGTTTGGTGTTTTGTGTAGCATTAAAAAACTTAAGACATCATATTTTGTAGTCCTGCAGGGAGAATTCTGCAACTGTCAAATGTGGAGGTTTGTTGTTTGGTTTTTTTTTTTTTTGTTAGTTCTTTGTTGAATTGGAGCAAGGAAGATTTGAATATTCAGATATTTAAAATGGATTGCTTGTCAGACTCACCATTTTGTTGTGGATCAGAGCTGTTACCAGCCTGTCTCAGAAAGAGGACTGAATTCCAGCCACTTAGAAAATAGTGTTATTTCCATTAGAATATTTAGTTATGTTTTCAAAGGCCATGGGAGGCATCAGCAGTAGTTTGTGTTCTCACGAGAGTTTTTTCCCCATACATACTGAAGAACTTTCAGATTGAAGAACAAATCTGCTATGGAATTTCAAAAAATAGGCAATTGTGAGAAGCAACTTCTAGTGTTTGTGGATTTTAGTATCATGGACCTAGTAACTACATATAAAAAAAGCCAAGTCTTTAAAGCTGGAAAAGTGTTTAAAAAATTAACCTGCCAGATGTCTGCCTGCTTTGGGGAATAAGATAACTCAGTGCTGTCAGAAGGAATACTGTGTGTGGAGAACAAGCCTGAAGCAAAACAAGAAGCTCATCCCTATCCCACTTGCTTTGCAGACACTGCATATGATCTTTAACTACCCTGGCTGGTCTTCAGACAGTTCTAATCAGCTTGTCAGTCTATAAATAACACAGTTCTGTAGGGATCTTTCAATATCGTATTACAAAGATCAGAGAAGCAGCAGTGTCCTGCCAGCTGTGCAGACATTGCAGGCTGTGGAATTACTCACACATCTTCCTGTCCTTTTGGATTCCCTCAATCCAGTGTTCAGTGGGCAGCTGTCCAGGCTGCAGGACTCTTAGCAGCAGTTCAGAGGGTTTGGGGTTTGCTTGTGTGACTTTGTTCTGCAGTAAATTAACTGCAGCAGATAAGCTGTGTGGAGAACTTTCATCAGGACTGATGGATGTAACCTCTTCAGTTAATAAACACATCTTCAACTTCATTCAGTCTTCTTCTGGACATTCTCCTTACTCTCAATGTGCACAAGCCCTGAAAAGACACTGTGAAGCAACAATAGACTTTCATAATCATTTTAACTGTTTAGACAGTGACCTGTCAAGACTGACAAAAAACACTTGAACCTTGGCACTTCAGAAACGAGCATGGCATCTGTTTCTTTGTTTCTCTCTTTTTCCACCACTCCTCAACATTTCTCCACTTCAGAGCTGCAGGTTGGATTTGGGCTTTGCCTGCACTTCTCAAACTTCAAGCTGCCTTGTAGGCCTCTGGAAGTATCTGGACATCAATCTGGAGTATCCAGTACTGTATTCTTGCTAAAAGTTCTACCTTTTTGTAAGCAAAGGCAGGATGTATCTGCTCACTTCATTTCCTCTGCTTTCTGCTTCTCTTTAGAAATCTATTAGAGTTATAAAGATCTTAAGGGTTTTTCCCCCGTTACTTCCACATCTTGTTCAGTGTATTTAGACTTCAGTAAGTGTCATAGTATCATAGTAGTATCATAGTATCATCAGGGTTGGAAGAGACCTCACAGATCATCAAGTCCAACCCTTCACCACAGAGCTCAAACTATAAGGTCATCCCTGAGCCTCCTCCTCTCCAGGCTAAACAACCCCAGCTCCCTCAGCCTCTCCTCGTAGGGCTTGTGCTCGAGGTCTCCCACCAGCCTCATCGCCCTTCTCTGGACACGCTTAAGGATTTCAATGTCCCTTCTAAACTGGGGGGCCCAGAACTGAACACAGTGTAGAGCAACCAAAGTGATGCACTTTTTTTGACCTGTTTCTAGACAATCTTGATCCTTGCTTCCTTTCCTGATGGAGGAGGAGAAACTAGGAGGCCTCGGTAGTTACCGAAAACCATTCTCTATATGTCTATTCAGATAGTTCATACAATAGTAACAAAGGAACTTCAGTGTCCCCGTGGCTTGGCCAGAAGGATTTTTATGGCTGAGACTTGTGATATAGCTACTATTGGGAGGGTAGGGAGGGAGAAGTTTAAAAGTTTTGAGTTATCACATGAATGTTAGTGCAGTTCTTGTCCCCTGGTTAATGAGGTAATTGCTAAGGCAAACCCAATACGTTAAAGAAAAAAAGTGGGATAACAAGGAAAGGGATTTACCATCCTGTCAGAAGAAACAGTGCTATATAAACACATATTTTTTTACATAACTATTCTAATTTGTGCTGAAAACTTCATGTACTGATAAATAACTTCTTCTTGGCTGCATGAATCTTTTTTGTCCATATTTCTTCGTGATTTATTTTGATTATTTTATTTTTATACATTTTTAATGTTTTTTTACACGTCAGTCCATTTACACCTTCAGTCCATCTTTCTCATCCATAGCATTTCCCTGTTCATTTTATCCACTGCATCTTCTCTGCTCATCATTGGTAGAAGATTCTGGCAGCACGGCCTGCATGTGGCTCCCTCCTCTTGTGCTGGCATGTGATGGTGGCACCGTTGTGTTCTCTTCCTTTCCCTTTTTACTAACAGACGCAGACCAAACTGGAGCATGCCCGCATTAAGGAGCTTGAACAGAGCCTGCTCTTTGAAAAGACCAAAGCTGACAAACTCCAGAGGGAGTTAGAAGACACTAGGGTAATGGTTTTCACTATTTAAATAACCAGAGTGATTTGTGTTGTGGAGGATTTCTGATGACACAGTCTACTGTGGGTATATATCTTCTTTTTAAGACATGCTAAACAGGTCCTTGCTTCTGCCACGATCAGTACTTGCAATAGCTAGAGCTGGAACACTTGAAAAGCTAGCATTAACTTTGAGCTTCAGTGTTGCGTGTGTGTGCCTGTATATGTGTACTCATTCTTCAGAAGAATTCAGGTAAGAAGTCTTGAAACTGCAAAATTAATAGTTCGATCCAAGTCAATAGTAGCAGTTATGAAGCGTGACATAAATGAGTGTTCAGTAATTTGGTTTTAGAAATGGCAAAATTCATTACATCTCCAAAAAATAATATTGACTGTGCCAGTACTTTTAACACAAACCTGGGGCTTGGTTTCTGAGCTGCTAAAATAGTTGTACTATTTCCTTTGTCCAGTCATGGTGTGTAGTAGCTTTTTAGTTTTTACACCCTTGACATAATCTTTTCAGGAGTATCTCAGTAGCATTAGTAATGCTGTCACCTGTCAAAATATTACTGGACATACTTCATTCCATGTCAGAAGTTCAGCAGTTGTCAGTTCTTAGGGAGATGGGTAGATTGGATGGACATTTTTGTGCTCACATATGGCTTTTCTTGATGTTGAATCTGTAAAGCCAAGAATGCACTCTATAATAAATACTTTTATAGAGCAATTGCAGGTAAGTAGTATCTCTTTTAGGATGTTGGTAAAATAAGGGGGTTGAAACATTAACTTCTCAATTAGAAATAATTGGGATAGCTTTGCATGCTGTTCTCTACCACAAGGTGCTTCTACAGTCAATTAAAAGTTCAGATAATGTGAGGATGCTTTTTAAGAGCAAATAACAGGGTGGCTATAAAAGGAACTGCAAAGGATTCGTAAGCTGAAAATGCGTTAATATTTTCCCTGACAGTCTCATGAGATGAATTTGGCAGCAATTGTTTCAACAAATGAAGACCTCAGGGCTTTCCTTTCTTTTTCAGTCTGCTTTAAAATAGTTTTGAAAAACATTTCAACATTGCTCCTATGAATAAGAGCATGTTGTAAGTTAGGTAGGAAGTGGTTATTTCCAAATCAGAAAAATGAACTTAAATAAATTCCACCTTTATAAAAAATATAATATGCATGTAATACAAAGACACAGATGTTTTTCCTTCCTTTAAAGCAATAATTTGTACATAAATGAAACAACAGTTGGCCCTGCTTCCCAGCCTCCCATGTAAGAACAGTATTTGCATTTGCTCTAAGGTTTCTTTAGAAATAGGAGCTGACAATGAAGCTTAAAGATACTCTCATCCCAAATGTTGGTAAGAATACACTAATAATTGTAGTTTGCAACACTTGATGGTTTCTTTTCAGTGAGGCCTGAGTATTTCTGACCTTTGAGTATTTGTATTAACATATCTTCTGTAATTCTTTCTTCTTTTCTTAAAATGCTGTGAATCACAGGTGGCCACGGTATCAGAAAAATCTCGCATTATGGAACTGGAAAGAGATCTAGCCTTGCGGGTGAAGGAAGTAGCTGAGCTTCGAGGGAGGTTAGAGTCTAGTAAACACATTGATGATGTGGATACTTCTCTTTCCTTGTTACAAGAAATAAGTTCTTTGCAAGAAAAAATGGCAACAGTTAGCAAAGAACATCAGAATGAGATGAATTCACTGAAAGAGAAGTTTGGAATTAGTGAAGAAGCATTGCAGAAAGAGATCAAATCACTTTCAGCTTCAAATGAGAGAATGGCAAAAGAAAATGAATCCTTGAAAACTAAGCTTGATCATGCCAACAAGGAGAATTCAGATGTCATAGAGCTGTGGAAGTCAAAGCTGGAGTCTGCAATTGCATGTCATCAGCAAGCAATGGAAGAACTTAAAGTTTCTTTCAGCAAAGGTGTAGGGGCTGAGACAGCAGAATTTGCAGAGTTAAAGACTCAGATTGAGAAGATTAAGTTAGACTATGAAAATGAAATGTCAAATTTAAAACTGAAGCAGGAAAATGAAAAATCTCATCATTTAAAAGAGATCGAGTCACTGAAAGCAAAACTGCTGGCAGTCACAGAGGAGAAAGATCAAAACCTGGAAATCCTGAAGACCAAACTGGAAAGTGTGGAAGATCAGCATCTAGTAGAAATGGAAGACACTTTAAACAAATTACAGGAAGCTGAAATAAAGGTAAAGGAGCTAGAGGTACTGCAAGCCAAGTACAATGAACAAACCAAAGTTATTGATAGTCTTACACCACAGATCAAAGCTGCTGAAGAAAAGCTTTTGGACCTTGCTGCACTTCAGAAAGCCAGTTCTGAAGGTAAATTGGAAATCCAGAAACTTAGAGAGCAGCTTGAGGCAGCTGAGAAACAAATTCAGAATTTAGAGACTGAAAAGGTTGATGGAAGTAGCAAGGTTTGTATCAACATCCATCCTTTTATTTTTACTTTCTTTTTATTTTGTGTCTGCATCGTTCTCATCTGCTGTAGCATATGCATCACAGAAACAAAATTTGTATCAAAGGAGCATTGTAGGACCTTCTGAGGAGGTTTAGAGGAAATGTTATCTGGGTCACATCTCTAAACAGGTTTATAGTGCTTGGTCTAAGTACCACTAAGCAGAAGTACATTTCTTTGAGCATATCCCTGCTGAAATCTTTGTGTTGCAGAAAAGGTAATTCAAATTATCTGGGAGAAGAATCCAAGTATCTTAAGATATGATTTTCCCCCCTTTGGACAGTAGAAGTTTTCACATAAAAAGTAACTTGGGGCTCAGTGGGGAAATGTTTTGTTTGTACCCTCCTTGCTCTCATCAAACAAGATGGTAGAAGAGGTTGTTAAAGCAAAAAGAATCTAGTGGGACTTTCTTTAAGAGACGGGTATGCAGTGGTGGTGTTAGGTTCTGTTTCACAGCATTCTTGAAGCTCAGGTTGAAGTGTGATCGATCTTAATTGGTTTTGGGTCAGATGTCTCTTTAAAGTTATTAGCATGGCATTCAGTACTTGAAAGTTATTCTACCACTGCAGCTGGAAATAAATGTTGCTCATTTCATTTTAAGGATTTCTCCACATCCTTAGTGTATGTCTGACCTGAGAAACTAGAACTCAAATACCAAGAGTAGTGGGAAAATAACTGGAGATAGCTTTCCTAAACCCTTCTCAGATGGTTCCAAGATACAAGGTGCCGACAGAGCTTTAACTGTGTTCTGGAGGTGGCACTGGGCTTCTGCACTACCTCTGGGTGTGGTACAGAGCCTTTTCAAATCTCTCAACCCTGTATGTGCACTGATCTGTGATCTGAATTGCCAATGAAAATGTAAATGCTAAATTAGCCAGTTTAAAAAAAAAAAAAAAAAAAAGAACCCAAACTCCTAACTCAGCCAGTGCTGTTACTTTGGAAGATTTGAACTTTCTCAAAAGTCTCTGCCATTAAATAACATTTTCACTGTTCATTCCAAGTGAAATGAATCTTAATGATTTCAAACATATTCCAAGATGCAATTATCACTGTTATGTATGTAGTCATCAGTGGAAATCAGCTTCACTCAGTTAACACATCACCTTTTGTTTTTTCTTCAGTTTTTTTTTTTCTTTAGTTTTCCATCTTACAGTGATTTTAATATTCTAGTTATTTCTTTCAGATTCAACTTTTATTTTTCCTATTTTGTCATTCATGTTTGTAATTTTGTTTTACTCCATTCCATCACCTTTGTTAGGCTAGTAATCTGGCCAAAGAACTGCAGGGCAAAGAGCAAAAGCTTCTTGATCTTGAGAAAAATTTGAGTGCAGTAAATCAAGTTAAAGATTCTTTGGAAAAGGAACTTCAAATTTTGGTGAGTAATACCCATGAATCTCGACTCTATCCTTTGGATTTTGGTTTTTCTGGTGAGAATGTAATTGAAATTGGTGGATGTGCTCTGAGCAAAGTCTTTCAAAGCTGTTTTACTCATGAAAAGAAGACAAGGGTTTGTGACTGACAGGATCTGGCTGAGAATGAAAAGAGCATGTTATCAGGTGCTTTGTTTCAGTAGAATTCCCATTTATGGATTTCAGATGAAATATGAAAACAAATCAAAAGCAGCATGTCATTGAAATTTAGACTACTGATCAAGAAACGCATGGCCCTTTATTATAACTGTTGTAGGATTAATGCTGAGTATATACTTCTGAAGATATGTTTCATCTAATTTCTTCCTCTGTAGCTGGGTGGGATTTTCCTGAGAAACTACACTCAAATTAGTAACAAAAAGACACTTTCAAGATTTACATCATAAAATGTTTCTGTGGCCATAGTAAATAATTGAAGTTGGTGGAGGAGTCTAATTTCTATCTTACTCAATATCCTCCCTTTTCTTCACTGTCTAGTATCTTTTCCTGCTGGTAGAGCTGGATAACACTAGTTTGAGGCTGACCACAAGGTTGCTGATGTCCATTCTTCAGCTTCTGAGTACCATGCGTAGCTCCTTGCGTTGAGACCCAGAAGTCATATCTGCTATACTGGACTTTGGCTACAATTCTGTTGCCACAAAGAAATTATCTTGACTGTTTACAGAGTTGCTTGAAACCAAGGCAAGGGAAAATCTTGCTTTATATTGCTGGATACATCTATACAACACTGTAATTCACAAACTTCAGATCTGTTTATGATAGGAGTGAAACTGTTCTATATTGTACTTGAAAAATATTTAACGTAAATGCAGTGGTTGCATTATACTGCCGTTCCCAAACCTTATCTTGGATCTTTATCCATTTTTCAGAAAGAAAAGTTTACTAGTGCAGCTGATGAAGCAGAAAATGTTCAGCAATCTATGCAAGGTATGTCTGCTCCTAAACTAATCAAAGAACTAAAAAGCCGCAGAAGACAAATGCTGTAGAATAAAGGAGGTTTTGCAAATACTTTCAAATTTACACTTGATGTTACAGCAATTTTAGCAGGCATGGAGAGGACAGGATTATTACAACCTCTCTGTTTAATATACCTACCTTGCAAGTAGATGGAAATCTATGCATCTGAGTAGTTACTAACTTTTGTTTTCAAAATTTTACTTGCATAGAAACAGTAAAAAAACTAAACCAAAAAGAAGAGCAGTTTGCACACATGTCCTCAGAACTGGAACAACTGAAGTCTAGTTTGACTGGTAAGGAAGTGATAAAATGGAATGCTTTGACAAATCCCTCATCTTTGTGCTGTCCTTTGCCTCCTGCTCAGCTCATGGCATCTAATGATTTCAAAGATACATTTTGCCTTCTGCCTTTGCTTTAGGCAGAAAGTGACATTTGTGTCACTCTGTATAGTGACCCAGCAAGGTGACCATGATGTTAAGGAACTAGTGCAATAAGGCAGAAGATTTCCTGGTTGAACGTATTACAAATCAATAGTTAAAGTCTTTTTCGACATTGTAATAAAGTCCTCCTGTGGTGGTAGTCAGATACGAGACAAAGGCTTAGGGACCAAACTGAAGCATTACAAACGTAAGATGATTAATTCACAGAAGCCATGTCCCAAAGTAGTGGTTTTGTTTTAAAGGATATTAAAAAACCCTCTACATTAGTCTGATTGTCTCATAGGAGGGAGCCTTGCCATTTCTTTCTGGTTCTACATCTCTGTCTGAAACCAATGTAGAAAGAAGTTAAGAATGACTCTGTACCCTGTAAACAAGCCTTTTCTAAAATGGTTCTGTACCCTGTAAGCAAACATTTCAAGGCATTCCAGGCACTGTAGAAGTCATCCCAAGGGCTGCTCTTGCCTGCCTTGGACTGAATAATTTTTTCACTGTAGCTTTGTTGCTAGCAGTGTCTTCTGCTCTACTAACTGCCTGGTGAGTTGTCTCACCCGCAAGATGCGCATACCTCTCCTACTGCATTGCTTGATTGCCCTCCGGTGTGGGCAAAACTTGAATCAGCATCTAATGATCTAAAGTTAGGTAACTTGCTTCTGAAATAAAGATTTCTTGACTAGTTGTTGGTTTTTTTTTTTTACTGTTTCTCAAGTGTTCTCAACCTTCTGCTACAGGTAACAGTTCAAAAGTCAGACAATTGTAATTTTTAATTCTAAAGGGGTAATTTGCAAGCTGTGTAGCATCAGTATTGCTCTGCTTATAGTTATTTTCTCTCTTCTAGCTGGTCTATGCATGCCCTTTCTCTGAAATTTACTACATTGCTAACCTTTGTTTTGCCCAGTGATGGAGAAGAAATTGAAGGAGCGAGAAGAGAGAGAGCAGCAACTGATTGAAGCTAAGGCCAAACTTGAAAATGATATAGCAGAGATCATGAAGTCTTCAGGAGACAGCTCTGCCCAGCTAACAAAAATGAATGACGAGCTGCGATTAAAAGAGAGGTATTCCATCGGTGTCAGAACGTTGTCACATTCGTTCTTTACTCCAAGCTGCTCAGTTTATCTTTTTTGTAAATATCTGAACAAGATGTTCCCAGATGTCACATTGATTTGACAAGTGAACTTATTCTATCAAACTAAATTAATCCAAAGTCTCCTCTGAGTGATACGAAGAGGATCTATCATTTAAGCATTCTAAAGTTCTTATGTAACATGCTTCTCCATGCTCAGAGCAAACCTCTTTGTAATCAGCTAGACTGCTCTGTGCTCGTTCTTCGTAATTCTTTGACTACCTGGTAAACCTGGTTTATTCTGATATATGAAAGGTGTGGGTCACGTTTTTTTCTAGCAAGAGAAAATGTCTCTTGCTTCAAATAAAAATTGCATACATATAGTTGTTCTTTACAACACCTTGGTCTGGGGTCAAAGTAACTGCCAGCTATGTTGCCCTGCACATAAGCAAGCTCTTGATCTCACTTGTATGTATCTAATCTAGCAGAACTTTCTCTATATGTTAAATAATTAAATCTCTTTTTAAGTGCTTGGACAGAATACGAACTTCAGCATAATTTAGTCTTTTATCTCTGTGCTTGTCATGCTGTCAGCAAAAAGTAATGTTCTTTTATTTGGTCTTTTTAGGCAGTTGGAGCAAATACAACTTGAGCTTACAAAAGCAAATGAAAAGGCTGTTCAGCTTCAGAAAAATGTGGAGCAGACAACGCAGAAAGCTGAGCAGAGTCAGCAAGAAACACTCAAGATTCATCAAGCAGAACTAAAAAATATGCAGGATCAACTATCGGACATGGTAAGAGGAACTTTCAAAAGTGCTAGCTGCATTTGTGCAGAATATCGTACCATTGCTTCTCTGACTGTGTTCCAATTGTTTCACATTCTGTCAGAAAAAGCAAATTGAGACTACCCAAAATGAGTATAAGGATCTCCAGGCAAAATATGAAAAAGAAACTTCTGAGATGATCACTAAACATGATGCAGATATCAAAGGGTTTAAGCAGAACTTGCTGGATGCAGAAGAGGCACTGAAAATTGCACAGAAGAAGAACAATGAGTTAGAAACACAGGCAGAGGAGCTGAAAAAGCAAGCAGAAGAGGCCCGAGTATGTATACTTTGTTACTCTGCAAGTAATTTAAAGTTTACATCTTTCTGTTTCAGTGTTTTTTTGCTTGGCTTCACCATTTCACAGAAAGATTTTTACAGTGTTTCTTTGCGTTTTGATCTTTTCCATGTATATTGCTCTTGGTTAGGGAGAAGTATACACAACTAACTGATTGTCTTCTCTAGATTACACAAGAATCCCTGGAATACTGTTCTTTGAAGTTAAAATTTTATGTTCACAGATACCTGGCTCAGCACAATCAGTTGGAGCCAAATTGCTTTTCTGCTTTTTAAATGCTTCCATTTTAAAACATGTTGTGAACTATTTCATTTGAAGGTGTTAGAGACTGGAATTTCTATTCTGCAGTATGAGGCTATACTATGTGCAGCTAGCATGTAGCTCTAGTTCAGTGACTTGTTTTTCTCTTCTGTTTCTTTGACATTACTTCTTGCTTTCATTCCTCGTTGGTTATTTGCTATTATATTTGTTTTGCACTTCAGCAAAATATTTAGTGTATAAATTGGCACACACATCAACTAAATACACCACTGCTGTGGTGTTTTGAATTTAATGGGTTGTGACAATATGTTTTGGACAGACTCATGTGGAGAGTTGCTCATAGAAGGTGAATTTTAGAATTGGAAGTCAAGATCTAATGTAACTTCTGCATTTTAATTGATGTGGATTCTCATGATGTCATTCTGTGGCTTTTCTTTCTGAGTAATTTACATTCAGCAAATCTGTTGAGAGGAGCTTGAAAAACAACATGAAGACTTGTGCAGAGGAACTCTCAAAACAGTTTTGTTTTTTTGGGGTATTTTTTGTTATTTAATTAACCACTGAAAAGTTTTCTTGGGTATGCTGATTGTTTGATGAAGAAGTACCAGGGGTGGCTGTGAGCACTTGAGGGGCTGTGTGTCACTTCATACACATTTTTGAAACATCAAATTGCAATAGCTCTGTTTACCCTTAAACCACTTTTCTCATTTGTCTGCTTGACTTCATTTTTGTTTTCCCTTCTCCCTGACTTTATTTCTTTAGTCCTTGAGCTCTGTATTAGCATCAGCCAGAAAAGAAATTGAACTAATGTCAGACCAGATGAGGGGTTTGCTGTCAGAAAAAGAGACTTTGGCACAGGAGGGAAATACTTTAAAATTAGAGAGAGGTTCCTTGTTGTCAAAGCATCTAGAACTGGAATCAAAAATGTCATTGATGCAACAAGAACAAGAACAACTTCGGACAGTAAATGAAGAACTTAATTCAGAAAATAAAAAAATCCTGAAGCAGAAGGAAGAAGCTGAGGCCCAAAGCCAGCAGGAAAGCACAGAAAAGGTAGCACTAATTTCTGAGAAAAACAAATTGCTCTCTGAACTAGAGGCAGCACAAGTAGACTTCCTGAAAGTAACTCAAGAAAATGATTCTCTCCGGTCTTCAGAGGCAGCCTTGCTCCAACAACTGAAAGACCTTCAGGCCAGCAAAGATGCTATGGATGTGGTGTACCAGAAACATGTGAAGGAACTGGAAGAACTGGAGAATGATCAGAAGAAACTTTTGGAAGAGAAAGATGCAGTTGTTAAAGACAAAGATGATGTTATTCAGAAGCTGGAAAGTTCTCGTGAGGCCCTGGCCAGAGAAGTGTCAACTCTGTCCGCAGAGAGAGATTCAGCCCTAGGGAAATACTCAGATCTTAACAATAAACATATAGCCTTGAAAAATGAAGTGACCGCTCTGCTGCAGACAAGTCAGAGTCTACAGTCTGAGAAGGAGATGCTCCTTAAGAGTACAGAAGAGCTGCATGGGAGTTTAGACAATATAGTTAGTGAAAACCAAGCATTAAAAGTGAGAACAGAAGAGATACAAACGGAACTGGAGACTGAACACAAAGAACTTGAAAAAGCAATGAAAGACAACATGGAGTTGAAGGATTCCCTCGCTAGTCTCTCTCATCATCTTGAAGAAGTTCAAGCCTCAAGAGACAGAGCCAGTTCTGAATGTGTTCAGTTACTTCAAGAGAAAGAGGCACTCTCTTCATCAGAAAGAAGGCTTTTGGCTGAAAGGGATGAACTTTTAAATGAAAAGAAGGCAACAACTGAAAAGCTTGCTAAGGCCACAGCAGATGCTGAGCTTGCTGAGAGAGTATTCATTGAGAAAATAAATGAGCTGAGCTTAGAAAAGGAATCTGGTTTTCAGAAGTTGTTGCAATTAGAAAAGCACAACGAAGCCCTTCTTCAAGAGAAGAAGGAATTGGAGAACAAATATGTAGAGCTTCTTGGTGAAAACAAATCTATGGCAAATGAAATTTCTGATATGAAGAGAGAACATGAACTGAACATCTCTGCCAAGAGAGCTCTGGTCCAAGAGAATACCATGCTTCAAGATTCCATTGAAGCCTTCAAGGAGGAGCTTAGTAAGAAGACTCTAGAAAATCAAGAACTAATGGCCTGTAAATGTGACCTTTCAGCTCTTCTGAAAGAGGCCCAGGATGCCAAGACAACATTAGAAAATGAACTGGCTGCTGCATCACATGCTGGGCAGGTTCTGTCATCTTCATTGAAGGCCTGTTCCTCTGAGAGGGAAACTCTGTCCAGAGAGAAGATGGAATTGCAAGACAAATGTCAGAAATTAAATGGAGAGGTTGAGATTATAAAAGAAAACTTAACCATGGAAAAGGAAGCTAGAAAACTGGACAAGGAATCGTTTTTCTTGGAATGTATGGAACTTCAAAGCAGCATAAGCTCATTGGAGAAGGAGATAGAAGATCTGAAAGAGAAAAATAAAGAATTTCTGACTGAGAAAGAAATTTTCATTCAGGAGAGGGAAAAATCTGAAGCTAAACTTGTGGAAGTAGTTAAAGAAAAAGAAACCCTCCGTGCAGAAACAGAGCAGCTTGCTTCCAGTATGGAACGACTGAAGAGTGACCTTGCTTCCTTGGCTAAATCAAATGCAGAGTTCCAGGACTTGCACAGCTCTGTCTCTGAGAGGCTAGAGGTGACAGAGAAGGAGAGAATAAAGTTACTTCAGGAAAATGACAGCCTGCTCGCTGAACAAAAGAGTCTGGTCATCATTAAGGAAGAAGCATTGAAAGAGAAAGAGAAATTCTCCAAGGATTGTAATAAACTCTACCAAGAAGTAGCACTTTTAGAACAAAGTAATAGTGACCTCTCAGGCAGATTGCTGCTGTCTCAGGGCAAAAATCAGATGCTGCAGGAGGAGATGAACAATCTGGTTTTGAAACTAAAAGAAATTGAGACTCTCCAGGCCCAAACGGTAGCACAGGAAAATGAGGTATTGAAACCCATAGGTAAAGAATCCAGTTCAGTTATACTAATCCTGAGCACTAACCCATGGTTTCCTTTCTGCACTTCTCTGCTCAGTGTAAGTGGGCTGGAGTCACAGCCACCCTCCACCTGTGACTTCTAAATCTAAAAGCCAATATTGCTACTGAATGTTGCAAACAACTTAAACTGTGAATAAAAGGAATTTTGCTTCTTGAGTCTGGTAGGAGAAACTGAGCAGATTCTTTTTGCTGAGGTACTCTGCAGCTTAAAAGCTAGAGCAGTAATAGATGAGGCTTTAGATTAGATCTTTGTGCAGTTTTATGCTAAATTACAACAAACTACAAATGTGAGTTACTCAAAATAACCTGGAAAAGAACCCACTGCTCCTATTGATGTGATTGGATTAAAAGCAGTGGAAGAAAAACATTTAAATTTACATTACAGGACTTTCAGTCTATTAAAGTAATTGACAATTCTGGTGTTCTTTTTATTCACAGAAGTGTTTTATATTCACCACCAACAAATTCTATAAAGTATTTTCAATTTCAGTGTGGCTTGAGGCCCATAAAATCACTCTGAATACAAATTGAAATCAAGATATCCTGTAGACTGTGCTGTGCCTACCTGGGAATATTAATGTGCTTGTGAAGTATTTCCATTTATGAGAGCATAATGAACAACACTGAATTAATACAATAATTGGCTTTGTTTCCTGTCAATCTGTTGTTATTTTTCATTTTTAATATAATTTTATAAATCCACATTTTCTGAAAACAGAGCAGCCTGTTGGAAGTGAATATCTATTGAACTACTACTGCCTAAAGTGGTTAGAAGTCTAAAAGCAACCACAGTGGTGGCAATCAGCAATCCAGGGATTAAAGGAAAAAAAAGCTTCCTTGGTGATGGCACAAGCATGGGGTTATGATCTGTTTCTGCATGGAACTGGATCTTCTCATATACTTTTAGTTTTATACTTTATGCAGCTTCTAAATGGCAAATAATTCTCAATTAAATAATAGAATGATAGAGATTGGAAGGGACCTGAGGGAAAGTGATTTAGCCCAAATCTATATATAATTGGAAAGCAGCTGGCAAACCGTGGAGCTGTGCATAAAGTATTGTGGTTCATCTTGTGCTTTCAGGGATCCTTTTGGTAATACTGTTTGTTGGTTTTTTTCCTCACCCTCCTTTATATACAGGCTGCCAAAACGGCAGAAGATGTTTTCCAAGCTGTGGAGAAGGTGACCAAAGAGAAGGATGCCATTCACAAAGAAAAGATTGAAACTTTGGCCTCCTTGGAGAATTCTAGACAGGCAAATGAGAAGCTGCAGAATGAAGTAACTACATTTAAATGCTTTTATATGAAGAGGTTTGCCTAGTGTGTAAGGAATAACTCTTGACTTACAGAGAACTAGGTTGGGCACAAGGACAGTCAGTCATTTTCCTACCACAATACTGTCCTGACTGGCTTGTGATGAGTGCACCTTGATGGAAAATCTGGGTGCTTTATATAGCCATATGACCCATGGGGTTTTGTGTGGTTTCAAATACTGTACAGCATATGAAGTTGTGTCCCTTAAATTTTGATGCTGCAACAGAAAAAAAAAAAAAAAAGACAGAGTTCTGGATGCTGCAGCAGGTTTTGCACATTACAGAATTGATAAACATGAGTTTGACTTGAGCTGTAATTGGCCTTTGCTGCGTAGCTTTGATTAAGTTGCTTAGATGTTAACACTGCGTCAGATCCCTGTTTGTGAGCATGGGGTGCAACTGCACACTTCAGTGAAGTGCTGTAAAGCTCTGAGTAGCAGTGCTCCTAATCCACAGAAGTTGCTGTTCCAGTTCTCACCTGGCATGCACCCCTTGCTCTACACATCCTCTCTGGGATCTTAACTTGTAATCTAACAGTTTCTTCTTTTGTCTGCTTTTCTGTTAACGAAATTGTGGTCTGACAAAGTGCAGCTGAGCTGTGCACCATACAGATACATGAGCACAGTGGTCCCAAAGAACTTCACAGTCCAACATGTGCAGCAGTTCCTCTGGGGACCCTTGTTCACTCTGTGTCCTTCCAACAGTTTGTGATGCTTCAGCATTCAAAGAAGGGAACAGTGTCCTCACTCATCTCTTCTGTGCTCTTTTTATCTAGTCTAACATTGAGCTGGTGCCTTTCCTGTAGATTTTGACCATCCTTTGATGGCTCTTTCACCTTTTGCAGCTCTTGCAATACTGGGTACTGAACAGATGGGCTAACCCAAAGGGCACAGCCTGTACTGGCAGCAGGAGTGATTGCCAGCAAGTGCTGATAACTGGAGAATTAAAAGTGATGACATTAACAGTGGCAGAGGTGCACTTTCTGGATTAAAAAAAAAAATAATCCACAGGGTCCTTTAAAGCCACAAGAATGAACAGCTGAAGATTATCTGTTATGTAATATAATGTGTTGCCGAACACCAACAAATAAGATTCACGAGCCTGTGGCGTTTACGTGGTAAGATGAAAGCTGTAGTAAAGAGATACACAGCAGTTTGTCCCATGCCACGGGATCTCTGGAAGGAATTAATTTCTTAGGGCTGCAAGCAAAACACTCAGCCTACTGTTTCTCAGAATTTAAGGTATGAAGAAGCAAAACTTCTTAGCAGTTATCTTGGTGGAATAAAGATAAAGGAGCAGCTGATTGTATTATTCGAATCAGTGTTTTTAAACAGAAACAGTCAGGTTTTAAATCAGTTTTTAAACAATTTGTGTGTCTAGTGATACACAGATTAGTGAAGATGTTCTTCAGTCCACTTTGAGTTCTCTGTGCTGCTGAAATGCAGAAAGTCTCATAAGATGTTTTGGTTTGGGGTTTTTTTGTTAGACAAATGCTTTTCACTGCAAACAGACTGAACTAATTTAGAGACTGAGCATGAAAAAGTGGAACAGCTCAACTCAGGCCCTCATTTTGCTGCATATCTTTTCTGAGTCCTACACCTAAGAGCTCTGTCATTTCATTAGCTTAATAAGGGGCTTGTTTTCTCTTTAAGCTGGACATGCTTAAACAAAACAACCTGAAAAATGAAGAGGAACTTAGTAAATCGAAAGAGCTTCTAAATCTGGAGAACAAGAAAGTGGAAGAGCTTAGAAAAGAATTGTAAGTATTTCATTGAAACTATTTCTTTGTAATTACATTTACCTTTCAGACAGTTGTCTTTCAGTACCTCCCCAATGTCTTCACTGATAAAGCAGATATTAGGACAGAATCAAATATGAGTTTGACATGTATAAAACTTGAAATCGTAATGTTGCTTGTGAATTGCTAAAGGGTATTGGGGCAAATCCTTAACCTCAAACATTGTTTGAAATCATTTGTTGGAGGAAGTAGAGAGTTCTGCCACCTGAGGGCACTAGATTATGTTAAAAGCTTTATTATAAAGGAATTCTGTTTGGTTTTAATGGCAAGTACACTTGGAGGGTTAAGTAGTTTTTTTAAGTGGCTTTCTTTACAGAAAATCTAGTTCTGCTTTTATTTTTCATTGATGGCTTTATTCCCGTTGCCCCACTAGCACATACTTTCTAACATGTACAATACAAATGCCACATGTAGTATGTAAACCTAGAGTTAATTGCTTCTCATTTGAGATGCTTCATGTCATAAATTATCTCTCATAATGATGTGTAACACTGTGCGCAAACAAATTAGCTGCACAGCATCTGATATAAAGGAGTTTCTCCTTCAGAATCTCACTGTATCAAAGCTTTGTTGTGCCATTGTGAATAGAATTCCAGTTACTGCTGCCCTGCACTAGCTGCTCTTCCCCCAGCTGTCAGAGACATAATGCATTAAATCTGTTCCCACTTGCACTCTAAGATGAATTTCTTGACTCGTGGAATAAGAGCTGGAATCAGGACTGAGAGCTAAGAGCACCTTTGTCTAATTGACTTCCCATAAGTCATTTTGTGACAGTTCTTAACCACTGCTCTGGGGTGAAGACAAAGGCACGAAGGAAAGCAGCACACAGAATTAATGCTGAGTTTCTGTATGACTGACAGGTTTTGCTGCTTTCTTTAAAACCCCTGCCTGCCTGTATAGACAGCAGCCTCCTCTGAGAAAGGCAGTATTTCATTCCATGAGCAGTTCCTACCTCAGTGCTCATGGGAAATGCCAAAGCAAAATAATTATTTCCAAACTAGTTGCTGTAATGGTAGAGCAGCAAGAGGCTAGCAGGCTCTGCTGCTGTGGGAAGACAAAATAGACTAGACTGTAATTTCTCAAGCAGAAATTATTTATGGGACATATTTCCTTAAAATTCTTCAGCACTGAAAGGTGTTCTGATGAATCCTGATCACCTTCTGGAGGGTTTTTGGGTTTTGGTTTTTGTTTTTATTGTTATTAATGTTAATCTTAGTGGTAGTACTTCTGAACGTGGTCTCTAATCAGAGGTTGGAGATGTGGTGGGTAAGTGGAAGCTTCTCTGGCTGTTGTTTTGTGTGTTGCCTTGTTTTCGTTAGTGTAAGGAATTAGCTTGATAAGGAGTAATGCTGTGGGTAGTGAGATGCCCTTTGAGAGCAGTGCCTTGGCCTTTGCAAAGGGGAGCAGAAGGTAATGCTGCCACAGGAGCCATGACTGTAAGTAGGGACGTGCTGCTGCCTCTGGAGCAGTGAGTGCCTTTTGGAGGCAGGAGGGTGTTACAGAGCCACTGAAGTCCTTTGTGAAAGAGTCTTCATGTAAAACTAGGATGAGGAAAAGCAGCAATACCAGCTGCATGTTGTATACTTATTTAGTCCTGCTTATTGTCAAGTGCACTTCCAGCTGTCAGTATTGAGTTCCTCAGCATTAAACACTGAGGAGCATTTCACACAAGTTGACCCCAGCATTTATTGTGCTTATTTACCAAGCTCTGAATCTAGTCTTCAATGCAGAAAGCAAAAAGAGGAGAACAGGTTGGTACTGCAGCTCAGCAAACAATCACTTGTTAAAAATAGGAATGTTCCTGTCTCTGCAAGCAGCTTCATACCACAAAAATCTGAAGCAGTGTTCAGTGGTGTGAGCTGACTGGTTTCATCCACTTTAGGTGGATTGGATCAAGGTGAGACCAGACATGGAGAAATGGTTGGAAAATCTTGGGCATATTAGGTGCTGAATTCAAAGTGACCCACACTTCCCTTTGTTTGATTGTGCTCAATGACAGACCACAGAGTGCTTGTATTTCAGAGTACTTGACTGAGTGTCTGACTTTGGGTTCTTCCATCTCACACAGTCATAAAAGTATTTTTAATATTCCAGTCAGAGTTCAGTTGTGTAATACTGGCACACAGGTGTGCTGAGGCTCCTCTGTGAAAACAAAACACAATAATAAAAATCACTGGTTCGTGAAATGAAGCTTTTTTATTGTCTGAAAGGCATTGTCAAATCTAAGAACTTCTGTTAGTCACTTGTGTTACAGGCAGGACACCAAACAGTCTTTTCCAAAATGTGTTGAAAATAAATTTACTTGAAGGAAACCACAAATTCCAGTAGCAACCTTGGCTAATGGAACATGCAAATCCATCCTTTTTTTGTTTTTCTTTTTTTTTTTTTCTTCAGCCTTTGTTTTGTCTAATTTTCTGGTTTGTATATGTTAAAATAATGGAACAGATTAGATACATTCTTGGTTTGCCTCCTGTGATCTTGCACATTCTGGTGTGTTTGGGCGTGAGACCTTGTAGGAAGTATCTGAGTATTTAAATAAGTGGAACTGTGAGCTTTCCCCCACCTCTTCTTTTCTTTTCCTTTCCTTTTTTTCTTCTTTTTGCCCTTGTTTTTAACCAATTCTCATGTTTTACCTTAGGCTGTAAGTTCGCTTTTGTGCAAGTCCAGGCTATAAACCTCGCCAACACTCCTGTCAAACCCTCTGCTGTTTTTCTAAGCCCACGGGTTTCCAAGCCATCGCAGACACACACAACTCCCGTGCGCAAAGGAATAGGAGTTTTGTGCCTCTGCAGCTCTTTAGGGTTAACGCTACCCCTGTGCCTCTGCGGTATAGATGTCACCTTTATTATAGATCCCATCAGACACGTGACCTAGATGTATTTTTCCAAGCTGTGAAGCTGAAGCTCTCCCACAGTTTTTTCTTGCCTCTCTCGTTCCTATGGTAACGATGCACTCTCTGTCCTCGCAGCGAAGCGCTGAAGCTGGCAGCAGCTCAGAAGTCCCAGCAGCTCGCAGCTTTGCAAGAGGAGAACGTGAAACTTGCCGAGGAGCTGGGCAGGAGCAGGGACGAAGTCACCAGTCACCAGAAGGTAGAGTGGCCGCACGGTTTCCGATCCGTGGTGAAGGTGCCGCGCATGCTGTTTCCGCTGATGCCGGGCTGACGTGCTGCATGCTTGTGCTTGAGAGAGGAGTTGTGCCGAGAGTGTTTGGCAATAAATTTGGAAGCCACCTGCACTGGGAGGTTAGAGCTGCAGGATAGCAGAAGGTTACATAACCCATGAGGGATATTAGGAGGCTTGGGAAAGAGCATAAATTAAATATACTTGAGCCTAATGTATTAACAGACACTTGCTATTTCTGTTGGCAGTCATTTTGTTATTCAACTGTGGAAACCTCCATCTACCCAGCACTAAGGAACTCTGGTTGGTTATCCTGCTTATTCCTGCTGCTCCTTCCCACTGAAAAAAAGGATTATTTAGGATATTTTTCAGAATACTATTCAAGATTACTTAACCTGTCTCTGAAAATGCTATGCACATGTGTACTTTGCTTAAACTTCATACCAGGCATGTACAGGAGCAACCCTGCAGCCAGGTATTGGCTGCTGGAGGACCAGAATCAATGTGAGATGTTTTTCTGGTGGCACTTTGTAGGAGGAGAAGGGACTCGAGTTTGTGGTTTTATTTTTTACTGTTATCTTTCAGTATGTTATTGGAATCTTAAAGTATGGGCTTATTTGCACAGCTTACAACACTGACATTTCCCAAAAGAGAAATTAGATACACAGCCATGAAATGTGGTGGGTTTAGTTCTTGTGGAGCAGTTTTAGTAACAGCTACACTGGGAAGGGATCTTTGGAAAGTCCAGTTCAAAAGCAAGAACATGGGAGACAGAGATTTATATATTGCCTTTCTGAGATGGCACTTGTGCAGAAGAGGGGTGTGCCTGTTCCCAGTGACACTGGAACAGATCTCTCTCATCCTGCAAGAAAGCCTAATAGTTTTAAAGCCAAGAAGTTGACTTTTTCCCAAGGGTCTTGTTTGGAAATACTGAGGATGGATGACTAGAGATCTGGCCAGTTTCTGAACTCTTTTGGCTGGTGACAGGAGCAATGCACAAGCAGCTTCATCCTGAGGAGCCTTTGGAGATGATTAACAAGAGTCCCAGACGTGTGGGCTCAACCACTGACTCATGCTGCATCTGAGTAGTGGTGTGGTAAGAGAAGGCTGTCATCCTGAGCAGCCAGTGGGAGCTCTGCTCACCACTCCCACATGTTTTCTTAAATTATTTCAGCATCTTTGAGGCAACCTGGCATTTCCAGCAATAGTTGTAACTTCTTTCTGCTTCTGTCTGTACAGAAAACTCCCAAGGGAAAGGGATCCCTTGACCCCACAGGCATAGGCTGGCAGTGGTCACTGCAACCTCTGTGGACTCTGTCATTTCCAGAAGAGCTTGTGATGGAGTCCTGCTGTCTGCATCCTGCCTGCTGTGGATCCTTCGGCAGGGATCCTTCTCTCGTTGCCAGGATAGACAGCTGTAACCTGTGATTAGTCATCCTGCAGATTGGAATATTCTCAGTTCACTTGCTTTGTGGCCTTTCTGCCCATGAGTAGTTAGCTCCAAGATCAAAGATATGGAAGATTTGCTAGAGCCTGGAGAAACAGTCTGTTTGCCTTCTTCAGCCACTGGGTGCTGCATTAGGTCTTCTTCTAGAGGAAAGTGTAATCTGAATCTTGGAAACGTGGGAATGCCATCTGTTCATTTCCTAAACATAGTATGTGGGCCATGGTGTCTTTAGGTCTAGTGAACTGTGCAGCCTCCTAAAAGGCTGAAAGAGACATTTGGTATTCCAGGAAGCTCTGTGGTGGCAAAAGGAACAAAGACAAAATGATGTCATTTGAAATGCAGGTTTCCTGCTGAGTGTCGCATAATTGAGTGCAGTTCTTCTCCTGTTCAGTATTGTGCAGTTCTTGTTGGAGGAATGTGAGTTCTATCTCTGTGTGAGATCCAGAACTGTCATATTACCTGGTTGCTCCTAAAACGCACTCCTGTCTTGTCTGTGGACTGTAAAGTACTGACCATCCTTTTCAGGCTCTTACCTCAAGGAACAGGACTTCTAACACGTTCACTTTTGATCTTACCCAGTCTAGACTTACAGTGCCCTTTTTCCACCTTTGACTCTGCTTGGTTTTCTGCATGAACCAGCCAGCCTTTAGGATCTCACACAGACAGCTCCATCTTGGGCCAGCACAGGCTCAGGGATCCCCACTACCACCTCTACTTTGCTGTCCCTCAGATGAATATACACCGTGCCCAGACACCAAGCTGCAGCATGCTTTGGGCTTCCCTGGTTCAGGCTGTGTGTGGCGAGTGAGAGCTTTGAAGAATTGTTCCATTAGATTTTTTGAGAACAAGTGTCCCTGAAGAGGTTTAACACAGGAAGATTACTCTTGGAGCTGTGTTTTATGCAGCGGAAGCTAAAAGATTTGACAGCAGGGAGGGAAGCACAGAATGCAGCAGTGCTTCAGCCTGTGTGAGTTTATCCAACTGCAGCAGGAAAGGTAGCAAAGATGTTGTAAGGGTTTTGAGCAGTCACTATGGTAACTCTGTAAATTCTGGTGCTTCTCAATTGGGTTAGGGAATCTCTGGCTGCTTGTGACACACTTTGCAAAATTAATGAATACTCGTTCATGAATGATTTATCCTGACAGCTAAAGGTTAAAGTGTCTTGTACTAAAGATGCTGAGGAGTGCTTTTCTATATTGATCCATAAATAATTAGCTGTTGGTAATTAGTTAAAGATCCCCCCCAGTCAAATACTGTGCTCGGGGAACTTTTTTAGTTTCAAATGATTTGTTGTGGAATTTTGGGAGCATCAGCCTCCAACTTCATTGGAAAAAAATGTGGAAACACTCACTCAGCTGATCCATCTTTTATTAAAGGTATGTGAGAAGTCTGCCCTGAGGGTAATGAGAGAGTGAGCAGATTCTTGGGGAAATTCTGATGAGAGAAGGGGTGTCCTTTGTCCTACCAGAAAGATGATCAAGGTTTGATCTACAGCTCATGCAGCTGCAGCAGGTTTTTAGAAGCTGCACAACTCTCAGAACATCTTGTTCTTTACTTTTTCTCTCTTTTAAATCTGCTTCTGTCTTGGTCTGTAAAAAAAAAGTCACTCGTATCTCCATGGGGAATTGTTTCCAGCCAGGGAACTGAAAGGGCAAAGAAATGCAGGGTTTACTCAGTCTTGGAGCATTCCACAAATGTTGAAGGATTTTCCAAGTTAAAGAGGCACCACAACCTTTTCCTAAAAGAAACTGATGAAAAGGTGGTGGTGGTGAGCATCATGCCTCTCTGTGGGGACCAAAGGGTGAATAACATCAGTATGAGGATTGTCTAATTGCAAGTGGCAGTCAGGACTGTGAGCAGCAGAAATTAAGCTAGCCTGGGGTGAAACAAAGCAGTTTGATTGTGGAACATGGCCAGGTTAGTGCTGCAGTGTGACCACAGAGAAGTGCTGGTGCTTGCAGAGGAAGAGCGGTCCAAAAAACAGCTGGAGAAGAGATTGCAACATGAATCTGAGGAGGAGAGAGGCCTTAAAAAATAGATGTCAGAGTTAGGTCTGGAGAGGCAACTCAATAGCTTATTGGGGTTTGCAAGTGAAATATTTCTCAGAATTTTCATGGGTTTTTTTCCTTTTTTTTTGCCATCAGTCTGTGCAGATGTCAGGAGTCTGTGTAGAAAACAGACAAAAGTTCTCAGAAACAGAGGGTATACTTTGTGCTGCAGCTGAAATTGCTGGGTTTGACTTAACCTGCAGGAAAAAATTGGCTGCATCCCATAGTGCTATGGTTGATCTGCAGTCTTAGAGTGGTCACTTCCCTCGAGAGGGACAGTTTGATTTGCTTTAAGATGTATTAATGTAAATCTGTCTACACTCTCCTAGTATCTGGTTTTCATATGAAATAAGTTGTCTGATTTAAAACCTTATCAAAATGATACCAATTAATCTTAAACTGGGAAGGGCTTAATAGCTCTGTAGTACATGTAAGGAGAAGGCAAGTTGTCAGAGAATATGGAGGAGACAATTTATCTCCCTAGTCTTGGAGTCTGGCAGACAAGCTTCCTTCTCATTGCAACTTGCCTGCCTGTGCCAAACTTGAATGTCTGCAAAGTGCTGAAAGTATTTTAGCCTATTCCTGAGGCTCTGAGGTTTCCATCATAAATATGTCTGCTAACCTTGGGAATAAACCCTGAAAGCTTGTGAAATCCAGAGATTGCCTTCATGTCATGGCACAGGTAGTTGCTACTATAAGCAGTTCTTTAGGGCAGTAATTTGGTCTTTGAGTAAGAAGAAAGGAGGAGATGGTGAACACTGGTTAAGTGGCCTGAAAAATACTGAATTTCTTACTCATTAGAAGTTCAGTTGCCCCAGTGTTTCTCTGTGGGGCTTTACAGTTTTGTTGTTAGACAAATTGTAGTTGGCCGTTCTGTGTTTCCTGAACCTACCTGTGCCTGTCCACTTGGACCCTAAGAACCTAAGAGGAAAATAACTACGTAAAGTAACAGTGGCCCCTCACTAGCTAATAGTCTTGGTCACTGAACATGTTATGTCTGGTTATGTGTGTTGTCTTGGATGATTTTTAGACTCTGTGGCCTCTCCCACATTGGTTTTATGATGGTAACGATTCTCTGATATTAAGGAAACAATCCTTAATGTACTAACTGCAGTCTTTTTTGTCCTTATGTTTTAGCTGGAAGAGGAAAGATCAGTACTCAATAACCAATTATTAGAGATGAAAAAGAGGTAAGTTGTTTGTTCTGATGTATGTTTAAAGTCTTACAGAACACTTCAAGCCAACACTAAGAAATAGTTTTTTCTGTTGTATCGCAGTTAGAAGTATTGAGACTGTTAACATTGGATTATAGATGGTATCTTCCACATTTTCCTCAGTAGAAGTGAGCAGGAAATGTCACTGTGTTAATGTGAGCAGTGGTATTCACCATTTCCTCCTGGTTGTGCACCTCGTGCGCTGTAGCAGTTCTTTTTGTTTTCAGTAACCAGTTTAGTGTCTGTTTTTAGTCTGCTTTGGAGTGTTGGATTGTCCCTCAGTCTGGTCAAAAGGCATCATGCAGATCTGATTCATCAAGCTCTTGAGGAATAATGGAAAACCACAGTGATGCTGAGGATTGCTATTTTAAAACTAAAAGTAACAGTCAGGGGGTTGTTCTGATAACCTGGAGCTCTTGAGCTGCTTGTGGCACTGGTTATTGCAGTTCATTCAGCACTGTTCTGAAGTAACCAGGAGATTTGTCCTGGCTGACTGAGGCATCCATCTGTAAACTGTGCTCTTCACTAAATGGTCCCAAGTACAAAATTTACTGTTCTTCTGCAATATGTGTATGGAAGGCTGATTAGCAAAGTGCCACGATGTCTGCAGGAAAACGTGTGGGCTTTTCAGAAGTAGTTACATAAATCCTTGGAAAAAGACACAGCTCTCCAGGACACTAAGTGTGTCCCAGGACAAACAAACAACCCCTGCTAAGTTCCTGAATTTATAATAGTCAGAACAAAAGAACACTTGGCTATCTGTGCACATCCTTAGCTCCTTGGGATTAAACACTGATCCCTTTTTCATTCCCTATGGATCTGTCATCTGGGAGG
Source organism: Tricholaema leucomelas (assembly GCA_013400475.1). Lineage (NCBI taxonomy): Eukaryota > Metazoa > Chordata > Aves > Piciformes > Lybiidae > Tricholaema lacrymosa > Tricholaema leucomelas. The sequence goes on along the minus strand of WAAF01009768.1, from coordinate 1,240,329 downwards.
TGGGTCATGATTTGCTGTATCACTCGGTCTTCCAAAGGACAACAGGCACATGGGACATGGTACAAGAGGTTGCTCAGAGAAATGCAGTAAGAGTTTGGTCAGGTTTTGTACAAGCGGGGCAAGTGAAGAGCTGAAGCTCCAGCTTTAACCAGCCTTACAGACTGGATGACTTGAGAGTAGTATAAATGTAAGTTCCTTGAGATGAGGTGAAAGACAATTTACAGAAAGAAATCTTTATCTGGTGTGAAGACCATTTGACATCCCTCAGGAGGGCTACACCAACTGAGGGTCATCTCCAGCAGAACAGATGCAGAGGGAAGGGTGGGAAAATGAGGATATCAATGCTGCTGACAGTTTACAGCTGTTTGTAGCCTGTTACTTAACAAGTTTTAAAATGTTGATTTTAAATAGTAGAACTCTTGGACATTACTTGAGTAAAGGGAGGGAGTGGAGACCAAAGTGTGTTCCAGCAGTTCTGTTTCATAGCATATATTTTAAAAGACAAATTCTTCAGTGAATTATAAAAAGATATGTGGCTCTGATTTTCCTTCTGCTTTTGCTCTGAGCTGCCTGAAATAATCTAGATAATTACAAAACCATTGGAGTGAAGTTTAACATTTCTTGGCCTTCAGTCAGTTACACTGAGATGCCCAAGGTTGTGACTGGCTACATGACATTCCTCAACAGTGTTGAATAAACTCCAATAGAAAGGATAAAACGAGTGACAGAAACAGTCATTGAAGCAGGACAGCAGCCCACTGGGAGTCAAAGTATGCCTGCAGATGATAAAAGTTGTTATCAAAAAAGGTTAGGCTGAACCAAGAGCTAATTAAATACAAAAGAATCTCTCTAAATTTCTCAGAGTCCACTGAAGTTGGTTGTGAGATGAACAATGATTTCTTCCTTTTGTCTCGAGAATCTGAGACCCTGAAAAAGAGACTTTTTTGTTTCAATTAGGTTAAGCCCCAAGCTGTAGCTTTCTCACCTTCCTCCCACCCACAGGAATTCTCTTTCTTTACTTTAGCAACTCTCTGTGAAATAGTCCAGCTAGGAGTGACAGGAGCTGGATGGTTGTGAATCTAAGGGGGTTCTGTGTTACCTCAGCACATGAGGTCCATTGTGGGTTGTTAACTGTCTTACTGTCTTTGAGCGTGCGCTATTTCTTGATACTCATCTCATTCCTCTCTCTTCCCTTTCCTACCCTTGCTTCCTTTGCTATATCTGTGTGTCTTTAATGGTAAGACTCAAGAAAGTCTATCCACGTTACAATAAATAATTTTATTTTTTTTTAAGTGAAGTTGTTGTACATATTTTGGCTGCCTTTGTCCCTTGGTGTCTTGCTTTTGTTTTGTAAAACACTCAGCTATATATAGATATGTATAAAGAAAAAAAAGTCTCTATTTTTTACCAAAAGAAAGAAGCTCCTTGGTGCACATTTAGTTCTTCCTGACAGTATTTTGCATTTCTACTCCATGTTTCTAACGTGGTTCTTGTTATCTTGCATTTTTAAAGCTTGCCCAGTAACACTTTAAGGTATTTGCTTCATTCTTAGAATTTCTTATTTTTGTAGTAAGGGAAGAATCTGGGTGAAATTATTTTTCATGTCAAAACAAAACAAAAGCCTCTCTCTCCTATGGCTCCCACACCCTGCTCAAAATATGGGTTAACCTGCTCAGGAAGGTGACTTTTTAATGTGGCATGTGAAATGACAACATCACTTTTATTGTTGGCTTTCTTTAGACTCTGCTGTCACACCAATATTTTGGCCTTGAGCTGGCAGGGGAAAAGTTAAAGTTCACCAAATCAATTTTTTTTTTCTTTCCTAAACAGTTGTTCCCACAAGATTTTTCTTGCAAGTTATTGCTAGGTACACATTTCATACATGCTCCTTATATTTACTTCTCTTACATTTGCTGAAGCTGAGAGCATCAGTGGGGCAGACTCAGCTGATGCTGGAAGTGAACTGTCATCCACACTTACGTATCCGTAAGTAGTGACATGTCCTTACTATATTTGCAGACTTTCCAGTTCCAACAACTTCAAGAGCTGTAAAGCACAGTTCCTGGAGAGACTGCCCTGGAAAGCAAAAACAATGCTACAGAATAGGGACCTTTTTTCCCTCTCTTGTTTTCTCTCCTCTTTTCTTCTCTTGTTCCTCTCCTCTTGTGTTACAGTATTCTACACTCCTATCTTGAGTCTGCAAATAGTATCTCTGTACTCAAAAACTGTTTGCCTTTATCAACCACCTAAATACTGTGGTGGCTGAAAGCAAGCCCAATAAACGGCAAGTTAACCATGTTTGTAGAAAAAGCACATGTTTGGTCTTGATCTCTGAGATGCAGATCTAACCAGAAAGTGGAAACACTGGCTAAATAACAAGGTCTTGAACGTGAGATGAGTCACTGGGGTTTCCGTTTGCCCTCCTACAGCAAAGGGAAGCCCAGGTGAAGTCTCAGGTACAGCAGAGCTTGTAAGCAGCAACATCCAGATGTACTTTCCCATTTCCTTAGCCTTAAGCAAATGCTGGATTTGCCACTGTGGATCGGAGAGGGGAGCTCTGGAAACGTGGTGGCACGTTTCTTTCCCACACTGCCACCCTGTGCTTTTGATCCAATTCAGCGAAGTGTTTCAAAGCATGGGTTAGGCTGGAGCATGTGTGTAACCCTGCTGAGGAACAGAGACTGCTGCCATGCTTTTAGTGCTTTGCTGAACTAGGTCTATCAAAAACCAAAAAGTTGAGCTTTATTAGCAGGGTATAATTTGTATTTGAAGGCAAGATCATGCAGTCTGCAAGTTGTGTTCCTGCGTGTATTAATTCTCTTTGTAGAACCATACTGAAGCCAAACCCATGCTTTTGGTTCTTACTTGGTAGCTGCATCAGCTTTTCTAAACCCCAGATTCTCCACTTGCTTTCTCCATTCCCAAGTATAATCTTAACAATGAAAGAATTGCATTAATTGTGCTCTCATTGTTGAGTTTCCTATTTACCTTGAGTGGGTGAGATTCTCTGTTTCCTGGGCTGGGTATTGTGGCTCTCACTAACCGTAGATATATGTAGATATCACTGTGGATATGAAAACTTTTACATCTGAAACTAACAAATCCCACAAGGATGTGTTCTGCCCTCAATCCCCTAAACAGCCTTTAGGGAACGTAGTGTAGTTCAGTTCAACGAAATCGTTACGTTGCTTGGTATCTTTGAAATATTGGCTGCTCCTGCTCCGTGGGTTTTGGGTGGTGGGTTCGTGTTCAGGTAGCCCGGTCTGTCCTCAGCATCCTCAACTGTTAAGAACAGAAGCAGCTCACTGTGGCAGTAAATCCATGATCATCTAAAACAAAATGTTTGGAATTGCATGGAAAACTGGGCACAGCAGCAGAAACTGGGAGAGCTGACAGCCAGCCACTTGGGCACTGCCAGGGCTCTGGAACGATAGCTTCTCTCCTAGATAAGGAAACCCAGATTGAGGGGTAACAATATCCTCACATCAGAGGACAATAACTCATCTCTCTACGCTGGCACCAGTGTGAGGATGTTCTAGCTGTGATGCCTTAAGATCAGTGTCAGGACAGGTTTGTAGGTACTCGTCTCTCTTACTAGATCAGCTAAGAAGGTTGGGAAAAGTGGACAAAAGCAGCACACCAAAAGGGTTTGTGCCTGCTCTGGAGGATTGCTTTTTAACTCCTTCCATAAATCCCCCACAAATCCCACGTGGGTTTGTGCTGAAGCAATAATTGGTAAAGGCCCAGAAACTCCAAGTACATGTTTCAGGAAATAATGATGTCACTGAAATTAGTGAGGACCAGCTGATATTTCCAGCATCATCAGTGCTTTGCATGACAACTTGTACAATGAGCTTTGCATGTGTGTTTTGTTGCTTGTTAGTAATTTTCAAGAAGTAACAAAACTCTGGAGTTAGCTTTTGTGGAACATTTGTGCAATGTGTTTATTTATCCTGTATCTTCCCAGTCTATTAACTTGCTCCTTTAAATTCAAATGGATACGATGCTATGCAGATTCTGGCACGTTCCACCTAGGTAACATTTTTTGCTTTGTTTCCACAGTTGTAACATCTAAAATGTTTTATTCAGATATAAAATCCTTGTCAGGAGTAGAATTGAATTTTTTTTTAAGAACCACTTCTTACAGTAGGCTCATGCTTGAAATAAAATGAAACTCCTTTAGGTGACTCCAATAACCTATTCTTTAAGTGACTTTTGGTATTTGGTTTTCTTTTAGAGAATCAACGTTAAAAAAAGAAATCGATGACGAGAAAGCATCTTTACAAAAATCCATCAATGTTACTAGTGCCTTGATCACACAAAAAGATGAGGAACTGGAAAAGCTCAGAAATGAGGTAAATGCAGCACAGTGGGGTGATTATTTTGGATTAAGTTATGGCTAGAAGCACATGGCTTTGTGTGCTTCCTGATGAAGAGTTGATTAATTGTTTTTCTTTATTTAGCATAGTTAAAACTGATATAGCATAGTTAAATCTGATTTTACTCTGGGAGTCCTAAGCATTCTCCAATAACTCTTGCAGATCACAGTGCTCCGTGGAGAAAATGCTTCTGCAAAAACCTTGCAGTCAGTGGTTAAGTCGCTGGAGTCTGATAAATTGAAACTTGAGGAAAAGGTGAAGAACTTGGAGCAAAAACTCAAGGAAAACAACGAACAGCCTTTAACTAGCTCCCCAGGTAAAAGAGAGTGAGGGGGAGGGAAGGAGCCTCTCTGCTAACTGTGCCTTCGGATTTAACCTTGTCAAATTTTTCAGCTGTTAACTGGGTGGTTAGAGGAAGGTTTAACAAACTGGAGCTCCTGAATAATGTGAGTTCCCTGTTGCAGGACACAGGTTAGACATGAATGAAGGGAATCTAGCCAGCTGCAAAATGTGACAGCTGCTGCCATTGCCAGTTAACCCCACTGACACCAGGGTGGAGGCAGTTTGACCTGAAGTGAAATGTGCATAAGCCATAAAACTTCATCATGTCCTGTGATGTGGCTTGTGCACAAAAGCCTTTCTCGGACTGGTTCCGGTTTCCCTTGCTGTAGCTGCAAAGTAACAGGCAGGCACCATAACAAGCCTACCTTGAGCATAGGGCTGGGAATCCCACGCTTCAGCTATTCTTGCTTACCTTATGCTGAACTTCTTAAGCTTCCTACCAATGCAGCCTCCTCTCTTAACAGAGGAGTCCTTTGCCCATCTGCCAGTGTTGGCCATCACCCATACGTACACCTTTTGTTGTTTAATATGTAATGTGCAGTACTGAATAAGCTTCTGTGATGCAGTGGTCAAAAATATGTCCTAAAGAAGTCACCCTGACCAAGGCTTGCATATAGTTATTAGAAAGCAGCAAGAGTAAGATGTTCTGGAGACCAGAGACTACTCCCGCAGTCTCAGACTGTGCTATCACGTGTTTCATAATTCAGATTACTGGATGCTTACACCTCATTTTGGGCTTTTCTTTGTTTTTTCTTTAAAGGTGACATTGCTGCTAATCTGCTTCAAGATGACGTTGCAAAAGAGAAGCAGGTATTTGATCTGAAAGATCAGCACACAAAATCAGTGTGGTGTCTATGGGCACAGGGAAATGCTTTTCCAAAGACAGTTCTTAATCAGATTTTGTATATCAGAATGATAATGGGCAAATTTGTCTTGTAAACAAGACAAAGCTTCTGAAGGCAGCTTCAGAATGGCAGAAAATAAGAATGAAGTGATGAGTGACCTCGGAGAAGTCATTCAGGTTACTGGAGCAGAAGGAAGCCAACAGGAAAGCAAAGGTGGCAAGGTTTGACCCCATAGCCACTTAGGTACATCACAGCAGAGCACACTCATAAACTGCTCTTTGGTGTTCTATGGAGAGTTCTTTGGATGTAAGTAAGGAATAAGGTGTGAACCACATGAATCTGTGGTGCTTGCCAATGTGGAAAAATGGGCTTCCTGAGTTCCCATACTGCTGCTTCTAAGCTTCTGGGGTTGCAGATCTTTGCTGCTTCTTACCTGCAAAACTTTACTGAGCAGCAGTGGGGCAAGTTGGACAGGCAGCATTTACTTGGTAGTAGGAAAAACATATATCAGTGTATGGTTATAATAATGGACATGGGAAAAATCTGTCATGTGACTGGTAGTCTGTGACAAATGCTTAGGAGATGTGGGTAGAATAGAAACACCTTCTGCACATGTTAAACCTCCTCATTAGATCACTGGACTGATTTTAAAATGTCCTTTCTAGTCTGTACAGGGATAAAAATACTGTATTTAATGTACACTAATCACCAATCTTCTTCTGTTTCTCTGCCTCCTCGAATTCCACTTGCTGTTGACAACCCTTCCAATCAGCACGAGGTTTGTCCCACTTCTTGCCTTCCTTTGTTTTATCCAGGCATTGTTTGACAACATTCAGCAGTGGTGCTGCAGTGCTGGCCTGCAGATCTTGGTGGCTGTAGCTTTGCCATCCCACTGCTCCTGCAGCATAGCTCTGAGAGTATCTACCAGCACTACAGGCTCAGAACAGCAGCCACACTGTTCTGATCAGTATCACCCAACGTGATTTGTGTTCAGAATGTCACATAAGAAAAAGAACTCAATCTATTGATGGTGTGCTGAGACCCACCAATGTCTCATGTGTGTTGGCTGGGCGTAACTGCTGGTTCCCTGGCCAGAAGTTACACCAAGGGTCTTGGAGCCCTTTGAGAAACTCCTTGCCATGTTTTCTATGTCCCTGGTTGCTCTCAACAGAGATCCAGTGATAAGTGTTCATGCAGATCTATCTGCACATGTCAGTTGGAAGGTTATGCCTTTGTTGCTTGCCTTCTCTGAAATGCTATGCTCACCCTGCTGATTGTCCGTTCTTGATGATCACAGATTGATTTCCTCAACTCCGTGATAGTGGATCTGCAGAGGAGAAATGAAGAATTGAACTCGAAAATACAACGAATGTGCGAAGCAGCCCTCAACGGCAACGAAGAGGAGATAAATAACTATGACAGGTACAAATCCTACAGGAAACCTTGTCTTGTGTTGGGGGAACTGATGGCAGCAGTCAGTTGTCATCTGCACAATGCACCAGCCTGGGATCAGCTGTTGGAAGGATAAATGGAGCTTTCTCTTGTATTTAGTGATTCAGTCTAGTCCTCTGTTACGGTGGCATATCTACTGGTGCAAAATGATCCTTTAGTTACAGATCACAAACACTGATGTTTCATATTTGGTGTTAGACTTGTTTGAGTTTGGCCCTAAGTGGCCCAGGTTAAGAACTATAGGGTTAAAACAAATCCTGTAGGGACTAGAAGACTGTTACTCAATCCCATAATTCTGCTATCTCTTTATAAACTCACAGTGAGGACAACTCGTTCTCCTTTCCTCCTCCTCCTCCTGCCCTGTGTCTGGCGGGAGCCACTTTATCAGGAAAAAAATGTAAGCAGTAGGTCAGTTTTGGGGCCTCCAGAGGCTTGTGTTTAGGCCTCTTGGATGGTGGAGGTATTGGGGGTGGGAGGAGGATTGGAGCACTGCGGATTATAGATTTAGGTTTTGGGTTGGGGGAAAATTCAAGGAGGTTTGCCAGGGATGCAGTTATTGCTTTGTAATTGTCTTCTCTCTAGCTCTATCCAAATATAATTCTGTATTTTTCCTCCAATTTCATTTGAGAGCTTCATTTCTGTTGTATCTCTTTAAAAACCACGACACCAAGTTAAGTAAGAGTCTTTGCTTTCAAGAAGCTAGTAGCTGCATTGGAATGGGGAGATCAGTCCAGAGGAACAGATCTAAAACTTGTTTGACGTATTGTGACTTTGGATCTCTTCTTTCACAGGAAAAGAGAAACTAGTTCAGATGTGTTTCTTTTCAAAATGTCTGTATTTGTGGAAATAATTACAGAGAGCAGTTTGTGATCCCTTGCACTATAGTATTTATCGGAGATCCTGCAAGGTGGCCGAGATGTCAGCTCTTCAGAAGGGGTGTTGGTTTTAGGGGGGTTTGGGGGTTTTGTTGTTGTTGACCACCACAGTTCTTCCCCGGCCTTGATGGTTACAAGATAGGTTCTTGGGTAATGCAGGGCAGCAGGCCTGTCTCCTTTCTGAAGGAGAAGTTCCCTGCTTGACTTGTGCTGGTGCTATCTTGCAGTGAGGAGGAAAGCCTGTCCAAGAAGAAACCTCGTCTCTTCTGCGATATCTGCGGCTGCTTTGATCTTCACGACACTGAAGATTGTCCAACTCAGGCACAGATGCTGGAGGAGACACCCCACTCGGCCTACCACGGCAGCAGGAGAGAAGAGCGTCCCTACTGTGATACCTGTGAGATGTTTGGGCACTGGACAGCTGACTGTAACGACGATGAGACCTTCTGACGTGCCGCACAGCTGGCAGCATGGACTGTCTGTGTCCTCAGCGGACAACTTACACCACCAGCATTTGTCTGTGCTGAATGTCAGGAAAGGGGACAGCGTTTCTTGACCCCTCACTCCCCTTCCCCTTGCCCATCCAGAATGAGTAAATTGATACATATTTTGCTCCTCCCCTAATAAGTACTTGATCTCCCTTTAATAAACTTCAACAAAATACAAATAAATGATTTAACAAATGACTTTATGCTGTTTCTTCCCAAGTTCTGGGTTTGTCCCCACTCTTAACAAGAAATGCCCCCGTGCTGGTGCATCTGTTGATGGGAAAAGATGTATAGGAACAAAGCACTATAGTTCTATTAAAGCTTATTTAAGTACCCTAAAAATGATGCTGTTAATTTTCATATTTGCACTAAACCATTTTAAGGCTGAATTTGTACATTTAGATTTTTAAGCTTTTTTTGACACTGGACTGGATTGAGAATTGTTTCCTCTTTTTTTTTTCATTGATGCCTTTTGGTTGTGATTTTGCTCAGTGGAAGTGAGCTTTGGGTATCGGTTTGAGGACAGTGTGAGACATGAAATCATGAAGCAGATAAGAACCAGGGGGGAGGTTGTAGAAACCAATATGCTGTGCACACCTAGAACAGCCTGGGGGACATCCCTTTTTTTTTCATTCTTTCAGCTTCTCTATAGTGTGTGTATGGTGTGTGTGTGTATATATGCATATATATATTAAAGTTATATTTTGGAAAAAAAAGAGAGGTGTGTTTTCATTCAGATCTTCCTGTTCTCACTCCAGCATGAGGCTTGGGCTGGCCCCTAGATGAATGATGCTCTCTATTAGCCCTTCTACCTTCCCCTTTGAGAAGGGAAAAATAGAGAGAGACTACTGGAAAAGAAAACTCAGCATTATTAAACAGTGACAATAAAAATGCAACATTAATACAAAAACAAATCTACACAAATGTGTTCAAAACCAATTTTGAACTCCTTTAGAATCTAGGCTGGACTCAGCCTGGCATTCATGTCTTGGATTCAGGAACTGGGTTCAGGTGCTTACAGAGGGGGGATCAAGGGTAGAAGAACAAGCAAGTCCTCCTTGACCACTGGCCATAGATGAAGCTTGACCCTTGTGATCCTTTGGCTTTATATGGAATATGACATGGAGAGAATGGAATGCTTTGTTGCACAGGTTTGGGTCCCCTGTCCGCTGCCTGATACATGACCTTTTTCCTTTCTTCCTTATGCCCTTTTCACTTGTGGCACCCTGATGGCAGCACACAAGGTTTATCAGTGACCTTGGTTTGCATGGGAGCAAGTCTAAGCAAGAGCCGTTATGTACACCCGCCCTTGGCAGTGTTATCTCAGCTAGGAAGCACCCGCAGTCTGTGAAAACAAGTCCTGGACTTCGAAGTGTGCCACACTAAGCAGAGATTTGACTGCTCGGTCAAATCACTGAAGGGAGGAGAAAATTGGTGGTGGTCAGGATGCAACAGCCAGCGTGGGGCCGAACCACCCTTGTGGTATGTGAAAAGATAGGCATTAGTAGCGTGTGGGATGTCTCTGCTAACGCAACAAGCTTCGAGCGTTGCTGACGTCACCAGCCGGGTGGCAGTGGGGGAGTTTGGTGCAAAAGAGCGAAGGTTCGGTTACCGCCCGGACTGGGTGCGCCGCAGGGCAGCGTGGTGCCCGCTAGGGGGCGCTGGCATGCCGGAGAGCTGCGTGAGCCCCGCCCCCCCTATCATGTGATGGGCGGCAGGTGACCGGCCTGGTCACGTGAGCGGCGCGGGGGGCGATGGCGGCGCACCTGAGCTCGGGGCGCGTGAACCTGACGGCGCTGCGCGAGGCGGGGCGCAGGGAGCTGCGCGAGTTCCTGGACAAGTGCGCGGGCTCCAAGGTGCGCGGGGGGGGGCACCGGGCACCGCCGCGCACCGGGCACCGCCGCGCCGGGCCTGACGCTGCTCTCCCTTCCCGTAGGCCATCGTGTGGGACGAGTACCTGACCGGGCCCTTCGGGCTGATCGCGCAGTACTCGCTCCTTAAGGTAAGGGCTGCGACAGGGTCGGGAGGAGGCGCGGCAGTGGGTCCCTCAACCGCCAGGCTTTGTCAAAGCATCGTTTAGAGTGGAAAAGGCCTTTAAGATCATCGAGCCCAGACGTTTATCAAACACTACCAAGTCTGCTGCTAAACCATGTCCCTCAGCACCACATCTCCGTGACTTCGAAGCCCCTCCAGGGATGGGAACTCTATCACTACCCTGTTAACTTGATCCAGCGTTGACAACTCAAGGATTCCTCATGCCCAACCTAAACCACCCCTGACACCGCTTGCAGTCATTTCCTCTTTGCCTGTTGAGCATTACTTGGGGGAAGAGCCAGACCTCCACCTGGCTCCAACCTCCTTTCAGGGAGGTGTGAAGAGCTTCCCTTTCTCGAGGCTGAGCAACCCTAGTTCCTTCAGCTGTTCTTATCAGTACACCCAAAACTCTGTTTCATGCAAATCAAAGATTGAAGCCATGGACAGATGTCTGTAGAAAGATTACTTCAGAAGAGAAATTTAAAGATAGGCATAGTACTCACTTGCCACTGGAGTTCTCCACATCTTGCTAATGCTTTTACCCGCACATAGGAACATGAGGTGGAAAAGATGTTCACGCTCAAACCAGGCCGCCTGCCCCAGGCTGACGTCAAGAACATCATCTTCTTTGTTAGGCCCAAGCTGGAGCTGATGGACATCATCACGGACAACGTACTCAGGTACAGTGGGTGCTACAAGGGGGTGGAGGGTCCACTTGTGATTCTCTCCCGGGCAGCTGACTGGGGCTCCCAGTGAGGGAGGGAACAGATTTGGCCTGAAACTGTCATGTGGTTTTTCACAGCTGGGCTCAAAATGGGGAACTATCTGCATCTGCTCTCAAGGCTTGAGCTGGCGTACAGGACACCCTGGGAGGGAAGGGGATTTGCCTGGTGATAAAGAGGATGTGTTCCTCATTAAGATACGTATTCCAATTAGCTGGAATGAGTTGTGCTTTGATTCTGAGCACTGCAGGAAAACTGAGTCACCTTGCTCTGGTTTCAAGCCTATGGCTGCAGATATGTGTGGATAGGCAAAAAAATACTCTGCAACACAAAACTAGGAATGGCAGTTGGCAGTAGCAACTGAGCATGGCATTCTTGTGTCCTCTGAATGCAGTGCCCTTGCTCACAGTCTCTGCTGGTTACCAGATGAGTTACCCTTTGCGGTGCTTCTGCCTGTGACTCTTGCAGGGAAGACAGAGGCCGCTCTCCCCAGAGGGACTTCCATATCCTCTTTGTGCCACGCCGCAGCCTGCTCTGCGAGCAGTGGCTGAAGGAGCAGGGCGTGTTGGGGTCCTTCATCCACCGAGAGCAGTACAGCCTGGACCTGATACCCTTTGATGGGGACTTACTTTCCATGGAGTCTGAGAGTGCATTCAAGGTGAGCACTTTTCTCATCTTTGAAGAAGAACATTGTGTGGTTTTGTGTTGCCTGTGAGTCTTTGCTATAAAGCTCTTAGAGCAGTTTGTTGGTGACCCAGACAGCAGGGGAAGGCTTTGCAAAGCTGGTGTGCCTTAATCTTGAGCACTGAACCAATGCTGTGTGTTTTCCAACTAAAGGCTGAGGGAAGGAACAATCACTAAATCAGGGTGCACCTCAGTTCTTCCAGCTTCAGCTGCTTGTGTTATTTTCACAAATCAGGCATTCACAAGGCTTTAAATCCTCCACCACTGCAAAGAATGAGCAGAGTTTGTGTCAGTAACAGCCTTTATGGCAGTTAGTACACCAGCTGTGTGTCTGTCCTGTGCTCTCAGAATCCTGTGTCTTGGGATGTAAAGGTGTGAGAGGTTTTTTTGGCTCATCTCAGCCTTATTAAGCAGAGCCCAGGGGACATATCAAGGCTTGCAGCCACTTGTTGGCAACTATGATGAAATGGTATGTCCTCAGATTGGCCTGACTAGAGAAACTCTTTGCAGTCACTTTCTGGCTCTCTTAACTCCTCACCATCAGACTGGGATGTGAGGTTCAGAAATATTAATGACTGGTGTGATCAAATTGTTCAAAGTAGTAACACACAGATGAGGTCTGTATTTGCCAACAGACATGTTTTTTTTCCCTATCCTGTGTCTCCTCTGAACTGTTCATATGGACCAGGCTTTGCTGCGGAAGCAGCTGTGTTGGATTGACCCCTTCCATCAGAAATTCTTCTTGTTGTTTAGGAATGTTACCTGGAGAGTGACCAGACAAGTCTATACCATGCAGCAAAGGGGCTAATGACACTGCAGGCTCTCTATGGAACCATCCCACAGATCTTTGGGAAGGGCGAGTGTGCCCGGGTAAGGCAATCGTTGCTGCTGGGGAAAATGCCTCTTGTGCTTTGGAAGTGCCTTAAGGAGCATTTGGTTAGATGCATCTCTGGGCTTCTTTTAATCCAGCCACAGACCCTTGCTATATTGGAATTTCAGGCTCCTGGCCTTCATATCTTTGTTATCTCTGGCCAAAAGGATGACCTTTGCTGTTCCTTAAGTCATTTTTCCAGGAGGATTTACCTGATTCCATACACGTTTTGCTCACTGCCTTTGTGTTTTCAGTAGTTCTTGCTCTGGAGTGTTAGCAGCCACTCAGCTGGTATCAGAAGGACTGGAAAAAGCAGGAAATGTGTAACCTACTGCTCATGCCTTAGGTTTTTCTGCTCTCCATTACTCTCACCATTTTTTCATCTCTCTGATCAACCTATGGTTTCATTGGTAACTTTTGTAATAAGGGAGCTACTTGAGATGACCCCAGTGCTTTCTTTCGTTACTGTCACTGTCTTGCTGAGCTGCAGGTGACTTTTTTTTCTGGGTCTTAGCCTGCCCCCATCTCTCAAGTAGTCTGCACCTTCTGCCAGTCTCTTTACCCACAGCTCTACCCTGTAATTACATGAGTAGGGCCTAGAAACCAAATCTCTCTCTTGTGGCTTGTGCCTTAACCAGACCAACGTGGTTTATTTTCAGCATGTGGCCAATATGATGATCAGAATGAAGCGTGAGTTCCCTGGAAGCCAGAACTCTATATTTCCTGTCTTTGATACTCTCTTGCTGCTGGACCGCAACGTGGACCTACTGACGCCGTTAGCCACACAGCTGACCTATGAGGGGCTGATAGACGAAATCTACGGCATCCAGAACAGTGAGTGGGACTGGACGGAGGCAGGTCTCTGGTTGCTGGGGCAGGTTGCAGTGTGTCAGGTGGGTTCCTGCCTCACTAAATGGCTGCAGTGTGGGAGCAGCTCGCCTGGACTTTGTGTAGGGATGGTTCATTCCTAAGCTAGACAGTCCATCAAGATTAGCTCTGGCTCTCTTTCCCTAGTATTAGGAGTGGAGTACAGCATGTGGTTGCTGAATGGGTATATTATGGATGATGGCTGGGTGCAGACAGAGAGACACAGAGCATGTGGTGTGGAAGTAGAAGTGTTAGAGTTTGGCTTCATGCTCCATGCCATGCTGAGGGGATAGGGACAGTTTGTGAAAAACTGTTCAGAGCTCTCCCACTCGTCAGGAGGGAAGAAGAAAAACTCCAGCAAGGCATTTACGGGTTTTAATCCCTCCTGCTGCATTGGAGACTGGCTGGAAGGCTGCCTCAAATCCTCTCTGGCAGCAGGGTATCTCACACTTGGACTCTGATTGCATATGTGTGTACAGGTCTCTGGGTCCCTTAATTAAGGAAGACTCTCCTTAATTAACAGATATGCACTGAGTCATCTGGGTGTTCACATCAGCTTTGCAGCTCAGAACTGGTTTGGGCTCAGAGGACACGTTTCCATCGACTACTTATGTTAACTTCTACTGTTGAAGTTCCAGTCCTTACAAAGGTTATTCCTCTGCATTTGGTAGCTTATGTGAAACTCCCTCCCGAGAAGTTTGCCCCGAAGAAGCAGGGTGAGGGTGGAAAAGATCTCCCCACAGAACCTAAGAAGCTCCAGTTGAACTCTGCTGAAGAGTTGTATGCTGAAATCCGAGACAAGAACTTCAATGCTGTAGGATCAGTGCTGAGCAAGAAAGCCAAGATCATCTCAGCAGCCTTTGAGGTGAGCCTGTATCTGACTGGGCAATCCCTTGGGCATTCTTCTTGTTAGATAAGTCACAGTCTATATTCAGCAGGGCTGTGACTACAGCTTGAGCTGTTGCCATGGAGTAACCCCCTAGAGGAAACGAGGGATTTTCCAGCTGTTCCTCAAGTCCATTCTCCTGCCCTGGGATGAGAACAATTCCACTATGATTGTTAAGTAGGTCAAATCTACTCTTAGGAATCCTGTAATATTTCTTCTCTCTTTCTTCTCTCCAGATCTCTGTTCTGGAGCTTTTCCTGTCATCATTGTTAAAAGCTTTGTCTCAGAGCTAGCCTAAACCACATCTCTGCTGTAGGAGCCTTTAGGTCTCATAGTAGAAATTACTTTCTTCAGCCTGCAGAACAGTCAAATGCTGCTTTCCCTCTGCAATAGAGCAAAGGTTAATTTCAGCATACTGCTCAATTCCACTTTGCTGTAGTTGCTACCTGTTAACCAAAAGGCCTTTTCCCCTCTGTATTGACTGAGGATGCAGAGAAAAGGCTTTTAGAAATAAAACTGCAAAATGTACATAGAATGTTATGGTTGGCATAAAAACAACAGGAATGGGAGACAGACTTACAGGAGGTTTGAACAGTAAAACCTTAAAGCTTGAGAGTGCTGGGGGTATGTGTGTGGTTTTGTGTGAAAACATCCTGTTGATGATTCATGAAGAAACTGAGATCCCATATCTCTGCCTTCAGACTTTATGGTGATTGTTCAGAGAACTTAATATCCTGTTTCATGGTATTTCCTTGGGTTTTGATTGCCTCCTCACTCCTGCTACATTTAAGATGGGGTAGCAGTACTGTGTGGTTGGCCTCCTCTCCTAGTAAATGTCTTTTACTGCAGTATTAGTGCTGACAGTGCTAAGAGAGGCTATTTGTACTAGTTGTTAAAAAAAACAATCAAGACATTGTCAGAGGTAATGGGGGATAATGAAACAGCAGCATATTGGCAGCAGAGAACTTCTTAAATTGCAGGCTTCTTCATTATCACTCTCCTGCCTGCACTTGCCCATCTAAATCCTTCACATATGAATCGAATTACTATTTTTATTCCAAGTCACATCAAGAGACAAGTAGCCCAAATGAAATACAGACTTCTGGGCTGCTCTAAGAGCTGAAGTCTTCGTTGTGCTTTATCAGAACCTTGCTGAAAACCTGGGACATTGTTAACAGCCAGGTACAGTGAATGGCAGTCTGGTTCCACAGCACCTGTCACTGCTGTTTTGAAGAGACATGTCTCCATCTCTGGCTGCAGTTCCTTGAGCTCTGTGTTTACTATCAGCTAGCAAAGTAATTTTTTTCATGAAGAAGGTAGTTTTGCTGGCAGGGAAACAGGAGCAGATAGTGATGGCTGAAATCAAAGGTGCAGTAAAGTAATTTGTAACACTGAAATAAAGGAAAAAAAAAAATCAGTATAATGATCTTGATGTATTGTGGCCTGCCTCTTCTGGTGGTCAAAACACTGTTACAGGTAATGCTGTGGCTTTAGTGTAAGCACTTGAAGTCTTTTGTCTTTTTAAAAGACTGCATATCTCTAATGGTATTTGCTGTTGCACTGAGTACAGTAAAAAACTCTCCTTCATGATAAATGATCTAATTTGTGTTCTTGATCTGAACAAAACCCTAACCTAAATGATGGATATCTTTAGGAAAGACACCACGCAAAGACCGTTGGAGAGATCAAGCAGTTTGTCTCACAGCTGCCACATATGCAGGCTGCAAGGAGTTCTCTAGCAAACCACACCTCCATTGCAGAACTCATCAAAGACATCACCAGTGAGTATTCCTGCAGTAGTCTCTGACTATAGCAAGATGCAAGACAACTTGATGGACATCATTCAACTTGGCAAAAATTGGCTTGACTCCATCCAGTGCATCTCTGCTGAAATGTTCAATGTAGGAAAGAAGCTGTCAGCAACTGTATTGACTTTCATTTTTTCCCCAAAGCATCAGAAGATTTCTTCGATAATTTAACGGTGGAACAAGAGTTCATGTCTGGAATAGACACAGACAAGGTAAGTAGATAATGACAATTACTGACTCTGTAAGTCTTTTAAAAAAACATTGTGTCTTTTTTTTTTGGTGGTGGTGGTGGTTTGGGTTTTTTTACATTTGAGTTTTTTGAGTTGATGTCAGTCTCCTTTCAGTGTCAAGGTGGTGAGCTCTGATGTGTATCTCTAGCTACTGATGGTGGAAGAAGTGCTGGTTACTGATGACCATGAGCTGTTGGGAAAGCAGCTGTACCTTCTGTCTTTCTGTTTTGGAGATACTAGGCAAAACACGATCTTTATTTCCAGCTCTTCTGGGCACTTCATCAGATCTTTAAATACAGCTTTTGTTTTTTTTTTTTCAATAGGTTAACAACTACATTGAAGACTGCATAGCTCAAAAACATCCATTAATAAAGATCTTGCGCCTTGTTTGCCTGCAATCTGTCTGCAACAGTGGATTAAAGCAGAAGGTTCTGGACTACTACAAAAGAGAGATTCTGCAGGTTGGGCTCTAACGTTGGGATTGATACATCTGATAAAAGCCACCTCTTCTGCATTCCAGACAGGCACAACTTAGACACATGGGTGGTGTTGATGTCCAGTGCACAGGGGGAGCAGTGAGGCTACTATGTGAGCTGATTCAGTGACTCAGGAGGTGCTTATATCTGATTTACAACATGTAGACACAGAGGTTTCTATGACTGCACTTTTCCCCACCATGATTTAAACACTAAATGGGATATGTTCTAGATAGATTTAAACAAAAAGCTTTTTTAAGCAAACATGCTTGCCTTTCTTTTTTTAATCACTCTAGTCATAGACTGTTGATATGGTATTAAAGTTGAATTCTTCACATTGCAGACCTATGGCTATGAACATATATTGACTTTAAACAACTTGGAGAAGGCAGGACTCTTGAAATCTCAGACAAGTGGGAGGAATAACTACCCAACCATCAGGAAGACCCTGCGCTTATGGATGGACGATGTGAATGAACAGGTAAACGTGCACTTCAGCAGTGGGTGGTAGATCTGACCTTACAGGATTATGTGCAGCAGGAAAACCCCAAGCTTTTATTTTTATTGTGATTTCTCTGATGCTGTTTTGCTGCCAGCAGTAGCACTCAGCTGCTGCTCCCCCTCTGCTCTCTCCTGCAGAACCCCAACGACATCTCTTATGTGTACAGTGGCTATGCTCCACTCAGTGTACGCTTGGCACAGCTACTGGCTCGGCCAGGCTGGAGAAGCATAGAGGAGGTTCTAAAGATGTTGCCAGGTCCCCATTTTGAGGAGAGGCAGCAGTTACCTACTGGCCTTCAGAAAAAGCGTAAGTTTTGCTTTATTTCCCCATTTTTTAAAAGGGAAATGCATCTCTGTTAGGCTGGCATGAGGCACACTTAAATTGGCCAGGTCTGAAATTGGCTGGCATCTGTCTCATCTTCCCTGCCCCAAAGGAGGTTTTTTGACACCTTTCTGGCCTTTTAAAAACATCCAGTCACATACTCAGCCTGCTAGTAATGTGTACTGAAAGTGCTATAGAGCTGTGCATTGGCTTAACTTCTCTCTGCTAAAATAAACCTACTGTGATTTTAATAAGGAACATTGCAATGAAGGTCAGCATCACTCATCTGGGTGGGCAAAGCACCTTCTATAAAGAGACCCCAGAGCTGGGAGCAGATCCTGCATTCCTGGCCCCAAGTCCAGTGGTTCCACTGAGCAGGTTTCTCCTCTAGCTCAGCTGCTCTCTTTATTTCAATTTGAGGTCATTTTGAGTTTGAGAGTTGATAGAGAGGACTAAGGCCAGCTGTCTATTTCTCTGAACACAGGTCAGCACGGTGAGAACCGAGTCACACTGGTGTTCTTCCTGGGAGGAGTAACGTACGCTGAAATTGCTGCACTGAGGTTTCTGTCCCAAATGGAAGATGGAGGCACAGAGTACGTCATTGCCACTACAAAACTGATCAATGGGACCAGCTGGATCAAATCCTTGATGGAAAAACTGGAGCCTGCCCCTTTCTAGGATCTATGGGGAGAGATAGTAAAAGCAAGAAGCCCTGTGTGACACAGACACATCAGCTTCTGGTCTTCTGGCATGGCAGTTTGAACATCAGAGAAGCATAACCGTGAAAGAAGCTCTCCTTCACCAGCTCATGCTGCAGTTATCTTCATCCCTCTCTGCATTTGCATTCCTGCTGCCTGTGGTACTGCCAGGTAGCCAAGCAGCACAGAAAGCCACTAACAAGCTGGGAGAAAGAAAGATCCCTGCTCATGGTCTGAACTGGCAAGCAAGTGCTGAGGGAGCAGAGATCTGCTCTGGTACTTCTGTTTGGCAAAGCACTTCTGGTTTTTCTTTTAGTTTAGTTTTGGTGGGAGAGTTCATTACTTCCTTTTCCCCTCCTACAGTGCTGAGAAGGCAGGATGTTTTCTGTTCCAAATTTCATACCACTGTTTGCAACAATGAAACCTTGAACTGTCCACGTGCATGTCAACAGCACTGACTGACACCCAGCTGCACCCAAATGATGAAGATGCTTCAGCCTTTTTTGTTTTCCATCACTCTCTGAAGGGACCAGTGTGAGGTAGCTTGTTTGTACTGGGCACATGACTCTGGAAGGCAACTTGAGTATGAATGACATCAGTATGGCAAAGGCTTGTGTGTAAAGGTACACAGCCACTCCCCACATGGGACTCAGGCCAAAAATAGCTACAGCAGAGACCCAGTAAACAGCAGGGTTTAAAACAGGCACTGTTTTCCCCTGTTCAGTTTATAAATTGTGGTACTGGCTGCCACAAGTTGTTGTGGAGCTCAAAAATATGAAGTGGAATTTTCCATGTGCTTGGTGGCTGGGCCCTTGGTGTTGCTGAGCAGTTGTGTGCAGGTGGCAGCTGCTGGCTCTAGAAGACTCATAGCTGGAGGCTGAGAAGACAGAGTGGCTCCAGAAGACTCATGGCTGGAGGCTGGGAAGACAGAGAAGGCGTCGTTCTCTGTGCCAGTGCAGCTGAGCACAGCCAGAGCCTCTGCTCCTCTGCCTCACTGTCACTGTACTTGTGCTTCAACAGCAACCGCCAGGGGACTGTTTCACCCTTAAAAACTTTAAAAACCTTAAATCACTCTTAGTAAATATTTCTGCTCTCGTTTATCCTGCATAATCTATAGTATGTCCCAAAACCCCCTTCATTTTTTCTAGTTGTTAGTTCTGACTCTAGGTTTCAGTCTGTCGTCTGAAGACTGAGTGCTGCCCAGTCATCCCCTTCACAGAGCCCCACTCTCTGGCTAGCTCCAGTTGGCTTAATAGAATAAAATAAAAAACATATTTCATCTCATTTTGAAAGTCTTTGCTTGCTCTCTCTGGAATACAAAAATAAACATAACCTCTTGTACTGTGGTAGCTGCATCCTTCTCCCCCTGCCCAGGATTATTATTTCTTTAAGCTTATGCACTAACCCCATCCTGTTCTGCTACTTAACACATCAGAAATATTTATTTGATTTCTTGGGTTTCATAGAAAAATGTTCTGAGATTTTTTACAGAAACAAACCATGCTATGATTTTGACAGTGGTGCAAGGAGCAGGTATCTCCACAGTAAGGTAGGCAATTTCACAGTATTTAAAAAGAAAATTCTCATTTTTTATCTAAAGCTCCTTGATGCTACTGTGCAGAGAAAGACAAGATGCAATGTGATTCAGCACCATCTTTTAGTGTGTCCTTGGTTTTGGCCTTGAGGGTCTTTGTACTATCACACTTTTCAGATACATTTTGGGTTTAATTTCCTTGTGATTAGCTCTAAGATTTAAGAGCCCTGTAGTCCTGATCAGGATGGTTTGTGAACGAAGCCTACAATGCATAAAATCCACAAGTGTAAAGTATGAAGAGCACTATCTCAGCAGCTTGCTGAGTTTGTCAGCTGGACCAGCAGATGTCTGTGTGAGTACCACTAGAGGCTCAGCTTATTTCCAAAATACACTGTAAACACCTGGCAAACTTATTTCCCAACACTGCTGCTGTGTACTTTTTTGCAGACTGTTCCCTGCCCTGCCACCCTGCTCCAGCCAGGTGGAGGCTCAAGACAGACAAAAATCTCTTCCTGAAACTATTCAACAACAGCAAAAATAAAAATACGGCCATCTTGATGTTGATTGATTCTCTAGAGGAGCAATTACTACTTAACAGGCTTCCTGAGCAGCTTGATTATGTTCTGCTGCTGTCTTAAGGCCTTGCTGACCATGCGGGTAATAATTTGATAACAAGAGAGCCTAATTAAATTAAGGGGCCATTTTCTACATCATAATCTCTTTGTAGGTAAGAAATTTGATTTGCAGTACATACTCTTTCTTCTCTGTGCTGCCTGCATTTGGTTTACAAGCAAAAAAAAAAAAAAAAAAAAATCACCCAACCTCAGGACCAAAGACTTTCACTTTTCATGTAACATTACCAAATCAGTTTTGTTAAAAATAAACACATGGCTTGCCTCCCTCCTCCCCACCACACTGCAAAAGAGTGGCAGCTCTCTAAAAAGTAGGGATGACTTCTGGATCGGTGGAATAGTGACAGTGCAGGGTTTAGGCTGCCTTTAGCACTTGCTTCCTTTTGATAAAAGAGCCCAGGTCAGCCTGAAGAGTTCCACCCAGTAATGTGCTGCTGAGCTGGGATGATGCCTTGCTGTACGTGAGCATCCTCCTCCCTGCGTGGCCCACAGCAGCCCATGGTGACTGCAGCAAGAGGCACCAGACTTCCAGAAAACTGCAGCATAAGAAGAGCAAGGTGATACAACACTTTCTTAGGGGTAAAACCCTCACATTTCAGCAAAAGCAAGTTCTGAGCTGGTAACATTAAGCCATGGCGCTTAAACTCAGACAGTACTGTTGACAGAAGCACTCAGGGGCAGGGCAGCTGGTTGGCTGCTCTGTAGCACTGCGCTGCATGGCACTATGTCATATCATAACTGGTGCTGACCACACCTAGTGCATTAGACCTCGTGTGGGCTGCAAACACAACGTCATCACTCCTGCTTCCCGACCCAGCAGACCAGAAGGGAATCGAACTACAGCACAAACTGCTTAGAAGCCAGAAATTCAAGAGGCAGCTACAGAACAAAACTAGAGGAACAGGAACTTGAGGAAGTTGAGCCCATCAGCTACCTAGGTAAGTAGTTTACTTCTTTATCATAATCTTTATAGATAAGCAGAAATCATGGAAAGCCTATAGATAGGAAACTCCAGAGCTCTGAACAACTGGGAAACCACAGCTGGTTTTAAAGTGCAATAGGTTCTATAATGCATACATGTGCTTAAGCTTAAAATAAAATGACTGAGCTCTTTTATGAAACAGAAAAGTGAACTCTCATTATCATAAAAGCTCTGAAAAAATATTCCAAGTGCCAGGACAGGAATGCAGTTTACTTTTTGTCAGGCTGTAGACTGTTCAGGAAAGAACTAATCCTTTTAGGTTAGCTTTATTCTAAGTCTGGTTTTAAGTGTCTTTTATGTGCTTCATCAAAAGTGTGGCACAGTTTTACTCAGACATAGTTATGATCAGAATTGTAAAAAACAAATAAATCGGAGGAATGAGATATTTGTTTTAAAGGGGAGTCGCAGTTTTAAGTCTAATGAGCCAACAAATTTTCTGAGCATTCAGGTTTAATATAAAACTAATCACTGAGTTACCACTTCTAAAAGGAGGTGTATGTATGAGTTTAAAATACAGCTATAAAATGAATTCTAAAGCGTCTTATCCCATGTCTCCCACTTAAAGGTTATTTTTAACGTGAGATATAAATATTTGTCCATGTAAATTTGTATTTAAGCCCCAGTTTTTGTCATTCTTAAACAAAAGGCTCAGTTTGTGCCAGTATCGCCATTAGATGCAATTATATCATTAAATATTAACAGCAGCTTCTTAGAGGAATTGACCACTTTGATCAGAACACTCTGTTGGTAATGCACCATCAGCGACCACTCACAATGTGGAGCTTCCTCTATACACAGCCACTAACATAGGGGGAAAGACATCAGGGGCCAGCTGGGCTCTCTAAGGGCCTCAGAAGGATCTGCTGCCTGTCTGTTTATATTTTAATTTGCTTAATTACCAGTCTTGATTTGGAGACTTTGATCAGATCCTGAACTATTTTTCAACACTGTGCAGCTCAGCAACCCTGTACAGGACTCATCCAGTCTGACATCAACAACACTCTGAGAAGGACAAGCGGCCATTAACTCTCCTGAACACAACCTTTTCTCTCCACAGCAAAGCCACCTCACCAGTGCTGCACCCTCCTTGCTCAGAAAAGCACATCCCAACCCTTTGCTTACAGACCCGGGAGGAGCAGGGCAGCAAACAGCCCCAGAGACCTTACCTGCCGCAGTGCCGCGGAGAAGAACCATGCCAGACTCCTTTGCCATCCACTTCCTCAAGGTGTTGAAAGAGCTGCTGGCCTTCGTGCTGTTCAGTTACACTGTGCTGGTCGGGGCATTGCTGCTCGCTGGCTGGACAACGTACTTCCTGGTGCTTAAATGAGCGCTACTCTTCTACACCTGCAACCACAGGCTAGCCAGAGGCATCAGGCTCCAGGGTGCAGCCCATCTGCTCAGCACAGAGGATGGCAGTCCTTTCTTCTGCCCCAGATCTGCAAACAGTTTGTTTTGTTGCTGCCTAATCGCAATCTTATTTTCTTATGTAAAAAGAATAAAGATTTTTAAAAGTATCTACGTGCATACACTTTCTTTGTCGCTTTTGTAGATTCCTTGCATCATCTCTTGAAGATTCTTTGTGTCTCCTTAAACATCTGCCCCTGTTCCTAGAAACATTTAAAAGCCTCCTAGCAGTTTTCTCCTGAGATTCTCACCCCACTCCCGCCTTGAGAGCACAGCAATTTCCCAAGCACAGCAGAGGGACAGCAGGGATGCAACACAATTCAAACACGACCAACAGCTCAAGTAAACAAGTCCTGCCTTGTCTAACTCTGCCTCATTAAATGTGTGAAGGCAGAGGTATGGAAATTACTTGGGGTTTCATTTCTGGGAAAACACATTTCCAATCAGCACAAGGATTCCACCTTCCTAGAGTTTTATAAGGTACTCTTCACGAGGTGGGGGCACCAGCATCATGTTATCTACAGGCCCATTGTTTGGCACTTCCAGATACACAACACTTTCAAACAAATGCCTAAAACGTGGAGTCAGGTGCAAGGTGTGCCTGCAATATAGCACTGCCTTGCTAAAGCTAAAAAAACATATTTAATTGAGCAAGACCTTTAACATAGA
This sequence comes from Tricholaema leucomelas, assembly GCA_013400475.1. Lineage (NCBI taxonomy): Eukaryota > Metazoa > Chordata > Aves > Piciformes > Lybiidae > Tricholaema lacrymosa > Tricholaema leucomelas. The sequence continues at coordinate 1,216,628 of WAAF01009768.1, read as the reverse complement.
ACTCTACAGGAAGCCTCTCCTGGAGAAGCTGAAGATTATCAGTAGTTAAAAGCTAAGTAGCATCATATACTCTTCAAAAACAAAGATTAATTAAATCGTGGGGGATGGGAGCAGAACCTGTGGCAGTTAGTGCAGTCTTAGCACACACCGCAGCTGCTGAACTGATGCACAGCTGAGGGCATTTATCTGCTGAGCTGGGCTGGTCTGTCAGGTGTTTCTGAGCAGGGCAACAGAGTTAACCGGCCAAAACTGGCCTGACCTGAGAGCTCCTAACGCCATTTCTGCTTCAGAAGCCACTGAGTCCTGAGACAAGTCTTATAAGGAGCAGCTGAGGGAACTTTCGTTGCTCAGCCTTGAGAAAATGAGGCTGAGGAGAGATCTTCTGTCTCTCTACAACTCTCTGAAAAGAGGTTGCAGCAAGGTGAGGTTTGGTCGCTTCCCACACAAAGCAGGACAAGAAACAACCTCAAGCTGTGCCAGAGGAAAAACGTCTTGTCTAAAAATGTCGTCAAGCCGTAGATCAGGCTGCCAGGGAGTCCCCATCCCTGGAGGGGTTTTAAAGCCGTGTAGATGCGGTGCTGAGGGGTATGGTCAAGTGGTGATCCGTCAGCGCTGGGTTAATAGTTGTACTCTTTAGGATGACCTTTAGACGCTTTCTAAGCGAAATGAGTCCTTGGTTGGTGCCCAGTGCCGTTTGCTGCAGGGTGGAGCAGCTGCCCCACACGCACAGGGGACAGACGCTTCTCGCTCGCCTCAGCCCCCCGCGCGCCACTACCGCCCTCAACCAACGGCCACTCGCGCGCCCCGCCGCCGGCTCCACGCGCCCGCCCTCCGCCCCACCCATGCTGTACGCGCTGACGTCACTTCCCGCGTGGCGCAAGATGGCTGCGGGCGGCCGGTGGCTTCGGAGCTGCTGTTCCCTCTTCAGGTAGTGCGGCAGGGCTGCCGCTCCGGGTCCCGACGTCGGGGTGGGGGCCTTTCCGTGGAGCCACACCTGCCGCTATAACTCTCAGGTGGCTGTTAACCGGGCTCGGCGCAGTCGGTTCTCTGCCGCTGACTGCCCGTTGTGACTCGGTACCCGTTTGGTTTGCCAGGTGTAATAAAGCAGGCGGCGGCCTGAGCCATGGCAACGGCCGTAACGCGCCTCATCTATCTCTAGCTGCCACAGCACGACTGGGATAGCACAAGCAGGAGGAGCTGTGGTACTCATATAGTGCTTACCACTGACATATTGTAGTTTAAGAGCATAAAAGAAGGAAAATGGGGGAGTTATTTTTATATAAAAGTGCTGCTGTCCTCATGGACTCTCACAACACTGAATGTAAATGAAACTGGCTACAGGAGGCTCTAAGCATTCCTAGATAGTACCAAACTGTAACCAGTCGTATTGCTCACATGCATGTGCCATTTGCCACTTTTAAGCATGCTTTTAAATGAGTATTGGATATTAGCAGTGTGTTGGTACCAGATAGGATTCATTTTTCCTCTCAAAAGATTCATAATGCACTATGGTGCTTGTTGTCTTTTGTTGAAGTTAATATAACAGAATTTGAAGCAAACTTACTGTTTTACAGCTGCATTACAGAAGTGTGATAAAGTCCAGGTCACCTAGAACAGTTTCTGTGTGTTCTTCTCCTTTTCAGTGCTTATTTCCCACCATGCACTGGTGATTTCTTACCTTCAAGTTTTGTCTTCTGCATTTCCAGACGAAGCTTCCCTGTTGTGGCCAATTTTAGGAGACGCTGCCTCTCAGGTGTGAACGGACGATGGCACCAAATGGGCATGGGGCTGGGAGTGGCCCTGTGCGCAGTCCCAGTTGTGGAGGTAACCTGTCAGGGGTAGGATTCATGCAGCACTTGCTTGTTAGAAACAGTTTAATATTCAAAACCACTTGCTTAGCATTTTGCAAATTAGTACTTACCCTCAAAATTATTTCCTTGGAGACTGCAGGTGTTCAAGGTATGTAGTTGTTAAGGAAGAGAAATGAGGAAGACAGTGTCTGCCTTCAGTAACACCTTGCAAAAAACATCTCCTTTATTGTACTGTGAGAATTTTGCTGCTGAACCTTGTAACTAACATTAGTGTGCTTTCCCTTACCATTATTTGTTACTAATGACATCCACATGAAGGTCAGTTAAAAGTAATGCGTGTATCTTGTTTTTCAGAAGCAGAACTCAGCTTCTCTCAGTAATGATGCCCTGATTAAAAGAGCAGTTTCCCTGGTAACAGACAGTACTTCTACACTCCTCTCTCAAACAACATATGCATTGATTGAAGCATTGACAGAATATACAAAGGTAAAATGAGAGATTACATACTTGGTTGCAAGTCAATACTGGAAATAATTTTTTTTTAATGTTTGGACTTTGACTTTTTTAATGAACTTTAATATAGAAGATGTGGTGCTTTAAAGATGTCAGGTTGTGAGGAGACAATGGGGCTCACTGTTCTACAACACTAAATGCAGAAGTTATTTTTAGCCTTGTTAGATTGTTGGTTTGACCTTGAACTTAAGCTGCAGTGACCCAGGTCTCAGAGCTGAGGCTAAAGAAACTTTTAGCAATTGTTAGATGCCCGCATACCGAATAAGCAGGACACACCACCCTGTATTCTTAGGTGTTTTATTTATCTTCTGTGCCCATTTCCAAGGCCATGAACAGATGAATGGAGAGAGCCATATTGTAGTCTGAAACAGGAGGCAGTTTTCTAAATAAGTGCAAATTTGAGTGAAGTATTTGCATTGCAATTTACTTCCGTACAAGTCTGTAACGAGATGCTGTCTCCAGCACTACTGCAGGCAACAGCAGATGCTGTCAGTGTCTGCAAAATCACAGTGAGCTTGAGAACAAAGCACCTGTGGAACCAGTCAGCAGTTCTGTTAGTTATCACTAGTGAACAGTGAGACAACATCAGAGGTGTACACCTAATAGTGTTTAATTGCTTCTCTGCAGGCAGTTTATACACTGGTGTCTCTCTACAAGCAATACACGAATCTTCTTGGGAAGATGAATTCAGATGAGGTGGATGCGGTCTGGCAGGTGGTCATAGGAGCCAGAGTTGATGTAAGCAATTGTTCCTTTATCAGCAAGCTGCCTCTTCAGACTGTTTCAAAAGTTCTTTTACTTGCTCACCTTTTCACAAAGACACTGTTTGGAAGAGCATTTAGATACTCTTACATTAAATAATACTTTGTTTTACTCCTAGATGACAGCAAAGCAGCAGGAGTACCTAAGGCTGGAGTCCAGATGGATGACAGCAGTACATCTTTCAGAGATGGCAGCAGAAGCTGCATATCAATCAGGTAGGCACAAGCAGAAACACTGACAGTTTCTTTCCCCTAGCATTTAATGCTGAAATGCAGCATAGAGAATATACATCCAAACCAATTTACATCTAGTGCCTGGTTTCTGGAGAATTCAAGTTCTTTTACTGACTACAGCCTTAAAATAGAAGTGCTATGAGAACTAGGCCTAGAGACTTCACACGTGGCTTAGATCAAGACTAACCATGCCAGGAGGTGTCTGAGAGAAGTGTTTAGTCGTTTTTAAATGGGCTGTTCAAACATGTTTTAGGGAGCTGCAGAAATAAAGCTGCTTAGGGGGTCCAGCAGGTATTTCTGGATTTACTTTTTTAGAGTCAGAATGTTTGCCTTTCAATCAGCAAAGGTTCTGATTTTGGTATTTTTCTCCCTGTATACACACGTTGACAAAACATGTCAAGACTTGATAGCTCTTAGATTTATGGGCTGAATTGTGCTAAATTGGCAAAAGTTTTTGGAGTGGAGAAAGGAAGGAAAGACATTGATACAGGGACACGCTGACTCTACAAGTGCCTGAAAAACACAAGCAGGAGAGAAGAGATTTGGAGGTCAGCACTCCTGCAGGCATTCCTGCTGCTGATAGATGCCAAGACAAGGACTTAAAGTTCCTGGCACATGATGATTGGGCTGGGCTTAGTTCTTAAATGCTATCACAAGCTGATTGCTCTCATCAAACACTGGCTGTAACTCATGGGTGCAAAGAATTCAAGGTTGGGGGGGAGGGTGGGGTGGGATGGGAAATCTCCCAAGTAGTTACATTGTTGTTTAAAGTAAATGAACACTGAATGATGCACTTAACCACTAATACAGCCCAAGAGCCATCAAAATGCTTAAAGCAGATAAGTATTATAGACAGGCAGGTCCTTAACTGAAGGTTTGCTGAGTGCTCCTCTAACCCAGTGCATTTACATTTTTCTGTCCAGGAGCAGACCAAGCTTCGGTGACAGCCCGCAGCCACATTCAGCTACTCAAGTCCCAGGTGCAAGAAGTTCGACAGCTGTCCCAGAAAGCAGAGACCAAGTTAGCTGAAGCTCAAACAGAAGAGCTCCTCAAAACTCAAGGAGAGGGATCTTCATTGCCACAGGATATTTTAGGGAGCACAGAGGCGGGTGATGACCCTTATCTTCGGGAAGACTGAAAAGAACCCAAGTGTCACCAAAAATAGGAGAGTCACAAGTTGAAACATGCCATAGTTTCAGTGTGAGGATATTGTGGGAAACTGCTGAAATAAGTCTGTGATTCCATTTTCCCCAAAAAGGATTGCTTTACAAGTCAATGCCAAGTATCTAAAAGGCCTTGATCTTGTTTGTAACTTATCATGAATTCAATTATTTAAATGTTGAACTATGCAGATGTGAAAGCTGCTATCAAGGATAGCTTTTTGTTAATTGTCTCCCTGCTGGGAGGGTCCTTCCCCTCATGTGATATGTTTGTGAGAGCTCCCTGATTTAAGAGACTGACTAGGTATTGGCCAAAGAAGTGTAGTTAAAACTTATTCTTTTTAATGTGTGAAGTAAATTATATCTGTTAGGAGATAGCTTTATTAAACTCTTGTGGGCATGCCCATTTGGAAAAGGGATTAAGTGCTGTCTTGTATTGAACTCTAAAGTTTACATCAGAGTTGATTATTGAGAGCTGCATCACACAACACTTAATTACAATCAATCAGGGGAACATTAGCTGTAGTGCTGAAAACTTTCCATCCAGTGACGTGGGTTCTTACTGAAGTTTTGCAATTCAGGAGAGCAGCCTCTTTCATTTAAGAGTCACCAACACATCTGCTTTTCCCAGGAAACAAAGGCAGGTTTGATTTTCAAGACACTGTGGTTATAAACAAATTTGTTGTAGCAGCTGCTGAGTGTAAAGAATTACATGAGCAAAAAAAGCAAGTGTAAAAATACTTGAATGCTTTTCAGCACAGGTTTCAGGAAAATCATCTCAATTCTTTTTCTGCAAGCTTAATGTTTCACTGCAGACTTCAAAACCACCACTTGTCCTTCACTGTGTTTTTCTAACTTACTGCAAATTTCACATTACTAACTGTATAGACAATGTAAACTTAAGCTGAGATTGCTTTCTAGAACAGCATCCAGTAGAACTTTACCACTGCTAATTTGTATCAGACAAACCCCAGTTCATCAGGTTTTGAAAAAAAAAAAACCACACACTAATTACTGTTTTCTCACCACAAAGTAGCATCTGGTGCACTTCCTGTGTGTCAGTTTTGCTCTTAAGCACAAGTGTGTGTCAAGCATAAGCCCTTCTATGTGTCTCATTTTGCTGCCTGTTGACCAGATGCAATCTCAGCTGCACAACACTGTATGTTTATAGATTAAACAGTAAAGGAACTTTACAGACCGTCTTTCCTTGCTCCTACTCCTCACTGGGTGCTGCTGTATCCAAGGAGGATGACACATTCTGGAATTCAAGATCACAGGAGGGTGCCAGTATCTGCAGTGCCAGTAGTCAGGAGGTCCCAAACACAGCCTTGGGCAGGAGCACTAGGGAAAAAGCCACTATGAGAGGATCATTTGCAGCAGTGGAACAACCACACCCTTAAGAGCCAACTTCAGGTCCGCCTCTAACCACAACTGCTCTAATTTGTTACATGCTGCTGCACTGTAAGGTTCTGCCAAGCCACTGACCCAAATGCCTGTACAGGTTGTGTTCTTTTCAGGATGCCACAGTAACTCTGCTCAGATGTTTATGTGGCTTAAGACAGAAGATGACTGTTGCAGGAGGCTGCAAAGCAACTCATTCTTCCCCTTTCAGAGCCCACTACCAGCCATCTCTTTGCCCTACTTCTTGTTTCACTATACACCTTGCTCACTGTGTTCACACACATCCAGCCCTCAGACATGACAGGAACTAACTAGTCCAATCAAGTCCAAATGGGAGTAAGGCACATGTGTAGCTCCATACAGCCTCCAAATGAGGTGGAAAGTGAGAGTTGCCTTTTGGGAGTTTGCCCATACCTAAAGCCCATAGCAGACACGACAATATTCACTACATCATAGTACCTTACTGAGTTTTGAATCATCTAGTGGGTCAGAAAAACACTGTCACAGCAGTTCACATGGTACTATGGAACCAGAGTCCTCGGTCTGGAACAAGCAGCAATACCCAAAGAACAGTGCCCAGAATGTAGTTTCTGCTGCTGGTACTTTGCCACATTTACAAAGCCAACACACCTGAAACTACATGGAGACATTCCTCAGGTACTGTTGACACAGTGCTTTGTGTCCTGACTGGCCTGCAGTACAGAAGACAGTACAGCTTGTACAAGACCATGCTGAGGCTGGACACACTCAGGCTCACCCAAGAGCAATTTTTTCAGACAAACACCTACTCGTATCTAGTATGGAAACAACTTGTGAGAGTGGAAACTCCCACCACAAGAATCTGGATCACACCACAGGGCTCAGATAAAATTACACCAGGTGCTTTAGAAAGCTAAAGCAGCATGGAACATGATCTAACAAGGACCAGCAGGACTGACAAGAGTCCCTCAGCCTGATAACAGATAGCATTGCCCACCCCACTGGAAGGCAGGGCAGCCAGACTGCCCTGAGCTGTCAGAGCTCTGGTCATAGGATGTTCTTGGCCTTTCTGGGGTACAAGCAAGGACCTCCTGAAGAAAGCATTTCCTGGGCACCTGTAAAAGCTCCAGCCCACATCTGATGGGCAGCAAACACTTGGCAGCTGGCACTAGAGCCAGCAGTGACAACAGCACAACACAAATCACTCTGATTTCTCTAATCACACACTTCCAATCTACCACTGCCAGGCTGCTTTCTGCACACACAAGGCATAGCAGCTTCTGCTCTAGCAGCAAAGCACCCTAAAGTTCATAAGCTTCATAAAAGTATCACCAAATCTTAGTTTTATATTTGATCTTTAATGAGTCACTCCAGCACAATCATGAGTTAATCGCTTCTGTGTCAATACATTTTGCCTGGACAGAGCCAGAGAAGAGCAGCTGCTCATAGCAGAGGAAGTGGTGAGTTTCCACTGCCGCAATACCTTTTCTTCTTTAGTATCAAGGACTCAATGCAAATGCCCAGCACCAGATCTCAGCCTTCTCTTTTTAGTGCTCAGCTTTCAGGAGACTCAAGACCACTCCCAGGAAAACACTTTTCAAAACTGTATTTTATTTATACCCAACATTACAACAAGGGCAAAACCACCTCAAACACCTCCCACACAACATGAAAAGGTTACAGCCACTGCTAACTACCTCTGTGATTATTCAAGACACATTGCTCCTCTCAAACCCCACCAGAAAGTGTTTGTGCAAAAGTTTCCAGTGCAAAACTGTAATAAACTGTAAAATCCAGAGGGCATGAGTCAGAGCCCGGTCCCTTGGATCATTAAGGCAACATATTCTTGAGGCCTTTTCCCCCACTCCACTCCCTTTCTCCTGTTGTCTGGTAGGACCTGTGGGATTGCTGGCCTGGGACAGTGGTGCTGTGCTGCAGTAGATCCAGCAGCACACACTGGCCTTTCTTCTGTTCCTTCAAGCAATTTCAAGACATTGAACAGCTGTCATCAACTTTTGTACACAAAACTGAATTTGACCAGCGGTCAGACACCAGCCTTTGTGTTGCACAGCCTCCATAGTAGGTGGTGCCTCATGTCCCTGTGGTAGTTTTGACTTCCTCTGGCTCCCAGCCTGGCTGGGACAAACTGATTTGAGGCCCCTGTGCCAAGTCTCACAGAGCTTCTAGCCCCATCTCCACCTGGCGACAATTCAACTGCTTCAGTAACCCACTGACAGAAAAAGACCTGTAGGGGTTTGTTTTGCAGCAGCTCAGGTACAGTCTGTTAGAAGAGGATACATTCTTACCACAACCTTATTTTTAGTTTAAACTCCCTGCACCTGTCACCAGTCACAATCCTGCTGTGCTCATCAATAGGTTCTTTTCCAGCCCCCTCTGTAGTTGTATGTTACTGACACCGCACACCTGAGGCTGTCATCCCTGACTAGCGTCCACATGATCCACATCTCAGTTGGATTTAGTTTATGCACCACCATCAGCTCTTTGTACAAGCACGGATCAAAAGGATTGAAAGGTCTCTGGATCCCAAAAGTCTTAAAGCCAGCATGGTTCTTTGGAGTCACTGCCATCTTTGCCAAACACATTCCCACAAAGACATCATCTATTGGGAAGAGCTCCATGCCCTCTGCAGTGCCCTGGAGACGACGCACTGTCTCTCTAGACATCACATAGCCCCCTCCACCCGCATAGAGAGGATAGAAGGAGGCTCTGTACATGGACTCTGGAATAAAGTATTTGACCTTGGTGTTCCTGATGGGCCGGGCGTTGCTGATCACATCCCCAACAAAGAGATCCTGGTCAGGGTCCAGTTCTCGGAGGAACTCAATGATGTTGTAAGTGTTGACAAAAACATCGTCATCGCCCTTCAGCACAAACCTAGTGTGCAGGCAGTCCACCATGAACCAGCGCAGGAAGTGCAGCTCCTTGAGTGTCAAATTGAAGAAGTTGTCAACAAAATCCCATTGCAAGATGTCATCAAACTCCTGGCTCTCGTAAGTCAGCAGCTGGTGCAGGGGCTGCGCCTGGATTTTGGTCTCTGAGCGTCCGAGAAGGAAGACCAGCCTGATGGTCCTGCCGCCAATGGAGACCTCCTTCCCCCACGTGTTCCTGATCGCCACTCGCCGGTCTATGTTGATGGGAGAAGACTTGATGGCCAGCAGGAGGAACGTCTCTTTACTGCACCTGGAAGGCTTCAGCAGGACTGAGAAGTTCCGGCAGTGCCTGTAGGTTAGGAAGACACGGTGAATCTCCGGAAGGGCAAGAGAAGAGTTAGCTAGGGTCAAGTCTGGCAAACACTTGCTGGGTTCAGCGCTCTTCAGCGTCAAAGACTTCGTTTTGTGATTCACATCATCCACTTTTTGGTCTGATGAGGACGATGTCAGTTTTGCCTCTTTCCTCACGTAGAATACGCAGGCCAGCAGCGTGATGGAAACGGCAGAAAGCGCCAGATTTTTCCCTCGGGGATGCATGGCAGCCTCCGGCGCTCGGCGCGGAGGGGTCCTGCGCGGTCAGAGGAGCACAGCCCGGTTAGGAACGAGCCCGCAGACACCAACCTTCCATTCTGCTCGCAGCACTCCCACGCCCGCAAGCACGGAGCACACGGCCCAGCCCGGACGGCCGCCGGGACGGCTTTCGGAGCTTCCCCTCCCGGTTTCTTCTTGGCTCTCATGAAGACCAAGTGCTGTCGGCAGGGACGGGAACGCTGTGCCCGCCGCTCGCCCCGCGGGAGGGCTCAGGAGCCCGCGGGGAGCCGCACCGCAGCTTCCCCAAACCCGAGGAAAGCCTGCCCGGCTGAGGGCTCAGAGCCTGGCGCTCTGCGGTGCCACCTGGTACAATCCCCGGCTCCGCTCTGCAGAGCTACTGAGACTCACCTGGAGCTGCCGCCGGCGCCGCCGAGCTTGCCTCTGTCCCGCCCATGGGAGGAGCGGCTTACCCGGCGTACCCGGGGCAACATGCCTCAGGCACTGCACACCGGGCAGAGTGCCCTGCACACCCGACACTGTGCACCTCGTACTGCACCCACGGCACCGCACCCCCAAACTTCACCCTGCACCGGCAGCACTGCGACCCCCAACCGGCACCCTGCACACTCAACATGGAGCACCCCAACCTGCACCCTGCACATTGCATTGCACACAACACATTACACAGCCTACGTGCACACCACATCCTCAGTCCTACCCTGCAAACCACACACCAATGCCTGCGCACTGCAGCTCCTGCAGAAGCTCAGCAGCAGCCCCAGACAACCAGGATCACAAGGGCTTCTCACAGCTCCAGCAGTTCATCTAAACTAGGACGCAGGCAGCTTCCCCGTGGGGTTTATTTTCCACTCACACTTCCACTACAGATACGTTACTGGGGCTCCCCTGAGCTCTGGGAACCGACTGCCATGGGCCACCGAAGAAGCTGCATCTGGAACTGAACTGTCAGTGGCACTGGCTGGAGACTGTGACCCTCCTCCAGTTCAGCAGAGTCTTTGGTTTTTCTTTTTCCTGTGGAAAGAAGCAAATCTGTCACTGTCTTACCAGAATGAATCACTCTAAGAGCAGCAGTGGGCAGGGGGAATGCCCATTGCATTAGCACTGACTTCTCAGGCTAAAGGGAAAGTCTATTTGAATATGATTTCAAGAAAGAAGCCCATAAAACATCCTTGAGCAGGCAACTACCTGAGTGCAACTTTGGGAAAAAAGAAAGATGCAGAAATAAATCATTTCAAGGATCATGTAAAATCAAATGATCTACGTGACACTACTTCTGAAGACATCCTTCAATGTCTGGGCAAATTGCTGGCTCGAGACAAAGCTTGCTGTCCTTGCTCTCTGAGCATCTGGATAGGATCCCAGCTTCTCTGAGAGGACTTATTATTTGTGTGCATTTCCTGACGAGAGATGCAAATCAGCTTCAGCCCCGGCTGTGAGAGTGCAGGTCCCTACAAAGCCTTGCTGGACCATAGCAGCAGTGAGGGCCAGGAACCATCTCTGTGCCTTGAAGTGTGGCCACTGCTGCAGCTCCAAAGTGGTACCTAGTACCCAAGTGATGAACAAGGGCCAAACAACTCTAGAGCAGTTTGGTGACTTATGGAGCAATCAGAGCTTGTAGACACTGCTCAGCAGCCCACACCTGGCCCCCTGCAATTGAGATGTTCTTGTGAGTCATGCACATAGGACACTGCTGACATGGGGTGTAGCAACCTGTGGGGGCCAACTGTTTCTAGGCACCACCTTTTTGAAATAAGCTCTCAGCAGCCAGCCTATTGCAGCCACTGTGCAGCCCAGCCAACCTCCACTCACAGGGATATAAGAGAACACTACATTAAGTATCATTCTGGGCTTCCTGCAGCAGCAGCAGCTTTCTGTGCACACAACACCGTCTGCAGCCACACAGCCCCCCGCAGATGGGTTCCTTCTGGCTCGGGCTGAAGGAAGACCTCCTGCATGCATACTGACCACAGGCACTGGGGTGAAAAGGAAGTAAAAAAACCACCACTGATCAAGTTAAGTTGTTTGACAGCAGCTCTCCACTTCAGCAGTGGTCTGAGAACATACCACAAATGTCTATCTGCCTGGGGGGAGCAGTACTTCAAGCTGATTTTTCTCTTTTCAGGTAGCTGGGAAGGCTACCAGGCTTCCTCAAGCACAGGCAGCCTAGGGCTGCAGGGCTCTGCAGTCCTCCTCAAAGACAGGAACCTCGCCATGGTGATGTGGCACAGAAAATCATCCTGAAGCTTTTGGGGAGGAGATTAATTGCCCTCTTAAATTAGCAGCTAAATCTGATGTCACAGTGGGGATGCAAAGCTCCTTTGGTAGCTCCAAGTGATGCTGCAGAGGCCTAGCCCATTCCATATTCTCCTTGACTCATGAGCAGCTTTATAGTGGCTCTACTACCCCCTTCCCTCCCCCACATCTTCCTGCTCTTCCCCTCCAATGTGCTACCACTGCTATTTCTGTAGTCAAAACAAGTTGCTGGACAAATAACCTGCAAGAAGCAGGATGAGATTTCTCTCCAGCAACTTAAGCAATACTGCTGGCTGAGCAGCTGGCAAGCTCTGCACTGGGGACTCAGAGACATCCACCCGCAGCTAGGGTGGTCTCTTCATGGGTGACAGCAGACCAGGGTCTGTTCTCAGACCTGCCATGGGCTGGCCTGCAGCACTTGGGGCTCTTTGTGCATCTCATCTCTAAACTAGAAAGAACAGTAATTACCTCTGCAAGGTACCTTGAGATGCGAGTTGGAAATGGATGAGAACCTTATTATGCAGCCCAGACAGCACTCCCTGCAGCCAGCCATACTACCAGCTACAACTGGCAGCCAACACAGCGGGCAGCACATCTCACACCCAAAAAACTGCTCTGCCCTTCTCCCCTGGAACACAGAGCTGGTAGGTCCGAGTTGCTCCCAGGAAGGCCAGCAGCCCACCACCAATGCTTGTTCAGACACTAATCCAACAAGATCTCAGGCACATGTCAAGCCCTCCAGGCCCTCAGTCAATGGGTGCATTCAGTGCTCTGTGCTCAGGATGTGAGTAAGAGCCCTGCTGGGATGGGCAGAGCTGAGGACCTGTGGCTGCCTCCAGGCCAGGCACTGCTGCTGTTTGCTCTCATACACATCACCCTCTGCCCAGCCAGCTCCAGCCTCCCTCACCTTCAGCAGACGCCGTGGTTTTCCGGCTGCCATGACTTTCTCTCTCTGCTTTTGTTTTTTTGCTTTTTTTGCTTTTGCTTTTTTTGCCATCCTGCAGAGAGAGATGTTTCCATAGTTAGAGTGTGCTGAAATTCACTGCCCACAGCCAGCCCTGCAGCAGCTGTTGCTGTCTGAGTTCCATCACTGGGATTTAAGGGTCAGAGGGAAGTGGGGAGGGGAAGAAGGAATAGAGCAGAAGGGATGCTTGAAGAAGAGAATCCAGTAAATAGAAAGTGTCTGTACAGCTGGTATGTGCCAAGCATCAGAGGAAGCACGGGTGGTTGCTTTCATACTCTCAAATGGAAAAACAACTAATTTATTTCTGTAGGCCCATAGAAAGCAGCAGCTACTATCAGCTTATTGCTAATATCAACATGAAATAACACCAGCAGCAATGGATGGTGCTTAGGCAGGGCCCTGTTTTATGAAGAGGGGAACTGAGGGATGGATGGGAGGGGGATGGAAAGGGCAGAGCAAGATGCAGGATGAGATATGATGAAGCCCACCCTGCAGTGCTGCCTGTCCCAGGCAGCCTTGCCTCACAACCCTGGCCCAGGACATGCTCTTTACCTTCTCCTTCAGACTTGGTGGCTGCACTGGCTGCTCAGTGATCAGGATCCCAAAGTCACACACAGTTGCCACCAAGTCCTCTGTGGCTAGCAGGGCCTCCAGGATCACCCTCCCAGTGCCCAGGGTCCTCTGAATGGGAGGGTCACTGCGGAGTTCACATGGCTTCTCCTTCTTTTTCTGCTTGTTCCTGTGTACAGGACCCTGCAGGGCACCAGCACAGGGATAGGTCTCAGCAGAGGGTTGGGTTGGGGTTCTTTTATCAGACAGCAAGCAACCCTGACCCAGCCCTTTATCCACCACTGCAGCCAGACTACTGTGTGTGTAAAACCACTGCTTCCTCCCTCCCATAGCAAGGGGAACTTTGGCAGGAAGTCTGGAGGGAGATTCTCTGACAGAGCTAACTAATCCAGGAGAAGAGCCTTTGTTCCCCTGCCATTACTTTTGGACATAGTTCCCTCTCAGCAGTCTACTTTGCCACTGTCTTTCTGCAGCCCCCATCCTACCTTCCCCTTTATGACTGCATTTTCTTCTGGATCAGTCTTGACAGGCCATGAGAGCACCTGCATGGAAAGAGGAGTGGGTGTTGCAGGGGCTGGGATGCCTGAGGACCCTGGGGTCATGGTCATGCCAGGCTGCTTCCCACAGTGAACACAGTACCACTGCTGAGCCTCCCAGCAGCTCTTTCCTCTTTTGTCTGGCTCTGCCATACTCTCACCTTCTCCTCCACAACTGAGACAATCGTTCCCGCCTCCAGGTAGGACTTCAGTCCCATTAAGTCTTTGACAGTGTGCTCCTTCCTGTAGCTGCAGTCGATGGTGACGGCCCAGGGCTTTCCGGGGGTGACAAACACCTTCGCTGTACAGGAACACAACACAGCTGTGAGGAGAGACAGAAGGGCCCCTAGTGACAATTCATTATCCATCAGTCTCAGTAACGCTGGTGCTGTGAGTGATGTCCTGATGCCACCACATGTCAGGAAGATCCCTGAGCAGTGGGGCAGGGGTTTATAATTCCTCATTACCAGTGGGGACCTTGGACTCCTCCTTGCTTGTGTGCTCCTGCTGGCTCATTGTTTCTCTGATGTCTTGAGCAGAGCTGTCCATATCCAGGGTGACCATCACAGGATGGTGACAGATTTTTGTTTCCTGGAATAGAGAGTGATCTCTTGGCAGGGCATGTCTGGTTGTTTTTGCATCAGAATCAGGGGGCAGAGCTGCCTCTGAAATCCCATTCCCCAGCTCATCCTCATTATGGGAACAAGGGGCACCAGTGTCAAGGAGAGGGGCCTGTGCAGTCAGTAGGAAAGGAGCTGTCAATGCATTCCCACATGCAGATCAGCACTGGATTCCCCAAGAGGGACAGAGAATATGGCCAGCAGTGACTTGTCCTGCCAAATGTGGCCATGTGTGAATTCTGTTCCCAGTTGTGATGGTTTGGGTGTTCCCCCCCCACCGCACTTTAGAAATCACCCAGACTGAACTCAGTCAGCTCTGGAAAGTCTGGAAATATGAATGGAGCTTCTATTTACAGCCAGCACAATATACAGGCAGATATTTACAGTATATACAGTTATATACAGAAATACACAAGGTAAAAGGTAATACAGAAACACAACTCTCCTCCCAGAAACCTGAGTCCCCAGGAGGGGCTCTCAACTGCCCCTTCACCTTCCCCCTACCCCTCTCAACCTTACCCCAGTCCCAAGGAAGAATGGAGGCTCGGCCAGGGGGGTTAGGAAGCAAAGTGGATTAGTCCAAAATGGAGGGTGAGGTTAGAGAGTAAGATGCAGCTCAGCCAGCAGCCCAGTCCCAAGCGAGACTCCCGAGTGGAGTGATGATCTATGTTTTGCTTTTCATTCTTATACATCTCAGCAAACCTATGAGTGAAGTAGACATCACCACTGTTTTCCTTTCACAGCCTGTAATCTAGTTCTTCTCACCAAAACATTTTAGCTAGCTTCAAACTAGCACACCAGTACTGCTGCTGCCCACACCAGGTCTTATGTTAGAGCCTGAAGGTAATTTCATATACACTGCCTGTTGGTTTCAAGATCTCAATTAAGCACAAACCTCTGTGCTGTTGCTGTCCCCAGTCTCCTTTCCCTCCAAAAACTCATAAGTCACACAGTAGCTGTAGGTGATCACTGGAGCCTCAGAGTCCACCTCCAGCTGTTGATGAGTGCTCGGATTAGGAACTCCTTTGATTTCCCCAATGCTCACAACCAGCTGTGCTTCACTTCTGATCAGCTCTGAAAGGGAGACACCCTTGTTGTGAAGCTGCAGCATGCTCCTTCCAGAGAGAAAGTGGCGCACAGCAAGCACAAGCCTCCAGGAAGCCATGTCCCACCTGGTATCCCTCCCTGCCAACCTGTGCTATCGCTGTGACAAGCCATTGCCACATGGGGTCACTCCAAAGCCATGCAAGCATCTGGCTTAGTTGCTTTGCCTCCCTGGTTAACATTTTAGACTTCGAAGAGCACATCTAGAGCATAAACTCAGTCAGTTGGGTCTTTCCACCCGAGTGCCCCCAGTCTCCTGCTCTGGTCCCAGGCAGGGATGTGCCACGCTGCAGAGGTGGCACTGCTTCATGCTGACAGTGCAGCACTCGTGAGCGTTTCCCTAGTGGATATGTTCCTCTTTCAGTAGCTTGAGAAGGAAATAAATGGTCTGAAACTAGACAGTGTTGAGGAAGCAGAGACAGAGGTAGACCATGACACCAAGGCAATGCCAGCACTGGGGTTTCTTGCAATCTTGGACATGACTAAGGCAAAAACTACCTTGTTTGCAATTACACTGCTGCAGGGTCCTCTCTGCTTGTACTAGTGGGGTAAGAAGACACAGATAAAGATGCCCATTTGAGGTAAGGTAAGAAGGAATTCAATACTGGATCCAGAGTTTGCCCTGAGGGGTCCTAGCTCAACCACCATGAAACCACCTCCTGAATCACAGGGTCAGCATGGACAGAGTCCAAGGCAAAGGCTTACCTGGCTGCCTTGCCAAACCTTGGAACCGATGCCTCTCTTCAGGCCCTATGTGGATGTCATCAAGAATGGAGAGTTTGGGCAGGCTGTCCACGAGGAAGCCTCTGTAAGTTGGAATGAGAGCCAGTGGGTTCCCTTGGAGCACCAGGATACGCAGGTTCTGCAGACTGGACAGCTGGGAGATCAGCTCCAGCAGATCCGTGAGGTTGTTAAAGCTCAGGTCAAGGGAGACAAGATTTGGCCTAAGAAAAGAACCCAAAGAAGGTTACACAAACAGTACCTATCTGAGGACAGAGTTACTGCCCTTGCTCAAAAAAAAAAGAAACAAAATTTCTGTTTCTCTGGCACAAACTGGGTCAAACTGCGGAATCCAGTGGTACAACCTCATGAGGCCAATTCCCCAGCAGAGCCTTTGGGAAGGGTATGGAGAAAGGAACCTGTCCAGGGACATGGGATCTGCAGTGGGTAGGATGTCAAGGCAGTTTTTCAGTTGATTCCCTCATTCTACACCTTGGTCACAGAACAAGACAACTTCTGAGTGTGAGACAAAACAGCACAGACAGAATGTTCTGCATGAGTGCTGGACACAGAGCAAAGAAACAGTTCTGCTGAGGGGCTGTAATTTCTTAACAGAGGCTATCTTGATGGCTTGAGGTCATCTGTTCACATCTGCCCACTTGTCCTTCAGAAGCCCATGTTCAGCCTGTGGCATTACCAGAAGTCCACAGTCAGGTACTTGTTCTGTGAAGGGCCACACAACTTGTTGTATCCCAGGCCTAAGTGCTGAAGCTCTGGAGGAGGCTGAGTGCACAGGTCCTGCAGATCAGCCACAGCATTGCAGCAGAGCTCCAGGACCTGCCCAGGACAGAGGGAACAGCAAACACCCTTTGCAATGAGCTATTCCTTTGGATCTGCTCAGCTCACAGTGCATTCCCAGACATGACCTCCTTCCCCATCCTGCCAGGCACTGCTCACTCACCTTCAGTGTCCGAGGCAGGTTGGCTGAGGTTATCCTGCTGATCTGGTTAGCACTGAGGATGAGCTCCTCCAGCTTCTGCAGCTGCAACAGACCTTCATCGACCTTCTCCACCTGTAAAGAGATCGATTTGGCCCATGTGCCCCTGAGCAAATTTGTGGCCAAAGTGACATGGACATATAGTGTTGATCCATGTGACATACTTGTAACATGGACTAGTGCAAAGAGCTGGGTAGGAGAGGCAGTGGCTCTACAGCAACTGCCACAGTGACATCTGGGAATACCCTGGATGTGGAAGGTGTCCTTTTCCTAGGATGTTTTTCCCTCCCAACAGGAAGACATGGTTTCCTGGCCTGGAGATGGGTAGCTTTATGAGCATCAGCAGCTGCACTTACTCCCTTTCCAACGATCCGCAGGGTTCTGAGGACCTGGAAGACGTTGGAGTCACAGACGAGCTCAGGGGCCAGCACAGCCACTTCCCGCAGGTACTGGTCCTGGGAGCTGCAGTCTGGTGGCAGAGCCCAAGGGCTGTGTGGGTCTCGCAGCAGCTCCATCAGCACCTCAGGGCTCTCCTCATCCAGCATTACAGACTCCTCCTGCCCTGGCTGGCTTCTGCTGGGGCTTGTGTGTGCATCAAAACGGGACTTGTTCTGCACAGAGGGAGAGGCAGTGACAGTCCAGCAGCCCACAGACACCCACCACATCCCATGCTGTGCCCCCTTGGCTGCATACCCAGCTGCCCAGGCCACAGGGGAAATCCTGCAGACACAGGCCCCGCAGGTGCTCCCAAAAAGCAGCCGAGACACTGGAGTGTCCGGGCGCCTCCATCCAGCCTCAGCCAAGCAGCTAATTCCCTGGCTCAGTGAACAGGTCTCTGTTGCTAGGAGACGGCAGGGACGCGGATACCATAGGGACCGGGGATCAAGCTCTGCAAGCAGGGCTGCAGAGGAAGTTTGGGATAGCACCGAGTTCCCCAGGCTGGGAATATATCTCTTTTTTTCCAGATCAGTTCCTGGGTTCTAGGGGCTGCTCTCCACCGCGGAAAGAGCAGGTGGCTCACACAGCATTTGCAGGGTGCAGCGTCAGCCTCATCCCCTGGCCAAGGACCTGTGGCATGGTATTTGCCATTTTACTTATCTACATCCTGAGCTCACTCAGGTTTCGGAGAAGCAGCAGTCATTCTCAGCAAAGCTGTGAAAGTGCTGCTGCTGCAGCAGCACAAGGCTATCAGAAAAACAAAGTTCACAGCTAAAAATAGCATCTCTTACACTTGGAAAAAGTAGATGAGCCCCAAGGAACAAAAGCTACAGCTCTGTCTTGGGTCAGAGTTGGGTCTACGGACCCTGAGGTTTATTTCCTTCTTCCAGTGATAGATGTTGAAGCAATGGCTGCAAATTCCGCTCTAGGGAGCCCACAGAGCAGCCTATCTCATTAAAACTTCACCACTTGAACTGTAGATGCTCTGTGGCATTTGGTGGGTATGTTGTGGAAAGCTGAACTTCCACTAAGGCTGGGTTCCACAGGACAGATGCTGATCTGCTCCTTTATCAGTTCAGCAGCTTATCACAGCTGTGTGCAGACAGGAAAGGATGTGCAGAGCATGTACATGCCAAGAGATAGTGGTATACCATGGAGTGGAATAACCAGGCAAATGCTATCCTCAGCTTGGTAGAAAATGATGTCAGAGCTGCTTCTTTGGAAGAGCTTTGTGGAAAAGCTGAGCCGTAAGAATGCCGCTTCTATCACAAATTATTTGGCCTCTTTGCCAGCAGGGCTGCACAAAGATGTTCCCTGCTCTTAGAGGAAACCAGCTGTTATTCCTTGGCTCTCCTCCCTGGTCATAGCTGTTTGGGGCAGCTGAAAGGACACTGGCAGTACCCCATGCCCAATGATTTCCTGTATGTACAAGCTCAGGCACCTTTCAAACATTTTGGAACACAGCTGTGGGGCACTACCCAGCTACATGCCTCTTCTTTTCTGGTGCCTCCAACCAAGCATCCCTCCAAGGTCACCCCTCTACCTGAAAGAAGCCCTCTGTACCTACCATTATCGTTGTAGGGATGGTGCAGAAGAACACCCTGCACAAAGAAACATGCCTCCTTTTATGCTTTTTACTCTTTAATAAAAGTTCAAATAAAACCAATGTGTCTGCCAGAACTGTCCTTTCCTGGTTCTTCTCCAGCACTCTGCAGTACTCTTTGCTGCCCAACACCACAGGCCATGATAACTCATTCTCTTTCTTTGCATCATTTAGCAACTGGGAATGGGATGTGAAGAAATATAGCCCTGTGAGATAGCTGCATCACTCTCTCTGGCTGTCCAGGGCTTCTTCATAGCAGGTGGCAGAACAATGTTCAGTTTGTCAATCTCCATTTCTGTGTCTTCAAATAAACAACTGATGCTGAAGTTACAGCCTGCTGGGACCTCAGTGCAACATGGAATTATAGAATCATTTAGGTTGGAGAAGGCCTTTAAGATCATCAGTCCAACTGTTAACCCAGCAGTGTTAGGTCTCCACTAACCCACATCCCTTAGTACCACATCTACATGTTTTTTAATTCCTCCAGGGATAGGGACTTCACCACTGCCCTGCAGAGCCTGCTCCAGTGCTTGTCAACTCTTTGGAGGAAGTAATTTGGTTCTAACATGGCCCAGAGGAACTGTCCATTCCCATTTCAAGCCTTGGCCATCAGTTCAGACCAGAGAACAAACCTTGTACCAGTCCCAAGTGCTTCAGAGGAATTCACGCACTCATGAAGCCTTTTCTTTTCAAGCAGATGACTTCACATGGAAGACAGAACTGATTGTTTTTGTTGTTCCTGGAAAGCTTTCTGGTGACTTGACACACATTCATCTTTGAAGCTATGACTACCTTTCAGGTGCATCTTTTATCACAGAGGTGGGAAACCCAAATGTCTGTATCACTTGGTGGTTTCACAAGGGTACATACCGGGGGTTTCCTCTGCTCTTTCTGTCTAAATTATCAGTAGTTCTGCAGGTCCTCTTCTGAGCACAGCCTCATTATTGTGAATCCTAGGACTGATCTGGTCATTTTGACATGCATGAGGTTTTCTGCATTTAATTACTGGAAGTGGAAGACAGGCTTAGCAGAGTTAGAGAGGAGGGTGACAGAGATGGTAAGGTGGCATCCAGGAAATCCTCTGCATGAGGGAAGGTCACATCTTAGGACAGGGTCTTACAGGCACCCAGCAGAAGGATTTATGTGTTGGCCTTTAGATCTGACCTGTCTTGCACACAAGCCCTTTGTTCACTGCCAGCATTAGGACACTCTTACACAGGCCCTGCAGGAGATTGCTGGGTTTTAGACACCAATGATGTGAGCTCTGTGCTTCAACCATGTTTTTGAAAGAAAACAAAACACCAAAACTAACCAACAGAGTTTATGTTCTGAATCCTGCACTTTGGAGAGCCCAAGGATTTCAACGGGATGGCTGAACCAAGCATCCTGAACTCCTAGTTATACAGATGCTGCAGGACACCATCTGTGTCAGTCTGAAACCACTTTGAGATCACAATCGGCAAAGGCGCATTGGAACCAACTTTTGATGTAATCTTTCAAAAACAGAAAAAAAAAAACAGACTATCACTTGGAAAAAAAAACCAAACCATGCGGGAGCCGCTGACGTAAAGCTCTGTGCTACTTAAATGTAGCCCAGCTGCCTGCACCTAAAGCACTGCAGGCAACAAGCGGCTTCGGCACCAACATCCAGCCAGCTTTTGGCCAAGTCAGCTGCTCTTCAAGCCCGCCATGAAGCACCAAGCAGGTGGGTGCGACTTAGCCTTCCTGCAGATTGCGAGGTTGCACTGGTTGATTAATCACTGTATTTTTATTTTGCTGGGTTTTTTTTCCTTTCTCCTCTTCATTTCAATGCAGAGATCAACAGGTTTGCACTCTTCCTCTTCTGCACACTGGTTCCATTGGGCTCTTTGGCACCAACAAGTACCTCAGAAGAAAGCAAAACTACTCCACAAGAGATGCAGAAGCATTTTGTTACCAGACCAAAGACGTTAGCATCAGTGATAGAAATGGAAGCGACTATCTTGTTTAGGAACTATGTAAGTATTTGATTTTGCTTTTGCTGTGTCTGTGGAGAAATCTCTTGGATTACCATAAAACACTAGAAAGACCACCAGAAAAGAAATATTTGCAGTAGAACACAAAATAGTCTCTTCCCTGTATTCCATACAAGAAGGAAAGCTTTTTTTGTTGTATTATGTTAGGGATCAATGTCTGGGACAGCTGGGGAAAGTTTGGGCAACTTTGTCTCAATTAACTGCTAGCTGTGCTCTTCCAGGCTAAATGCATTATTCCTTCTTGGTCATGCTGGGCTTGAAGCAGGCATCTTTTTGCATATGCCAGATGACTGCAAACATGGAAAGAATTGCCTTGCTCTTTGATCTGGTCCTAGTACTAGAGCAGTCAGAAGCACTTCTGCCAAAAATCCTACTCACCATCTCTCTTCCTTGGAGGTGACAAAATATGCACTGAAACCAAGTGTCAATGCTTCAGACAAATTTCAGTTCCTGGGAACATGTTCCCAAGAATCTGCTGATAAAAGTCAACATAAACTTTTCCTCTGATTTCATTGAAATCAAAACCATCTCTGCTGAAATGGATGAAAATATGCTCAGGTCAAAGCAAATCTCTTGCATGAGTAAGTTTTGCCCAGATGACAAATTTAAAAAGGACTTCAAAAAGCTGCTAAAAAATCCAAGCAGGGTATTAAAATAGAAAGTGGTGCACCATCATAGCCCCAGAATGTGTGGTACCCACTCGACACAGGGAGCGTAGGAGATAATGCAGCTATTGAATAACAACCAAAAACCCCCAGCACACACAAACTGAAAGGTAGGGTATGCCTGTGCCTAGATATTCAAACACCAAGAGACTACCAGGAAACCAAAAGATGAACAATTTCTCTTGCCTCTTCCCCCCACTACAGAACGTGTGCAGCTCTGTCACCCCCAGGACGCTGAGATGGCTGACTGCTGACTCCCAAGTCAAAGACATGGTGAAGAAAATACCTGTGTGCCCAGCTTTTGATGCAGATTGCTGTGCTTTCCATGTTTTTCACAACATTCTGGAAAACCTGAAAAGCGACATAGAATTAATCTGTGGTGAGAATTTAACCCTCTCTGTCAACACAAATATCAATCAGCTAAATTGGGCACTGAGTGAACGAGCCACTTTTTACACCTGCAAGGACACAGACCTTCTGCAGGTGGGTTACAGCAGGAGGATGAAAATGGCACAGAAGATGATGTACATCTGGCAGGTTTTAGAGAAATACCAACAATTCATGCAAAATACAACAAAAATCTACTCTTCAGCAGAAATATAATAGATAGTGAAAACTTGGCTAAATGTGACCTTCCATCAGTATGATGTTAGGAACAACACTGATAATGTCTTTGATGTTCTACCTATTCTAACTATATAATCTACCTTAATATTCAAAGAATGAACCCCTTAAATTATTGACTGTATTTATTATGAAACTATTTATACTGTTTTATTTGCAACAGCACATAAAGATGAACTACTGTAAGTCAAGGTGACTTAATTTATCAGCCATGAAATAGGCATAGAGAAAAGCACAGTTTCAGTATTTTTAACGTTACATTTTCAGCTTGCAGTTCATTTTCAAAAGCTGATTATCAGTAGACTGATACTGTACTCCTTTTGCTAGTGAATTGTCCTGATGAATTTCTAGAACACACCTATTTTAATAAATTTATTTAAGCAATGATAGATTACATATATTTACTGAGATTTTTAACTTATCTGTTTTAATACTGCATGGGGTGAAGGTTATATTTGCTCCCTAGTAGGTGAGATGTCTTGTTCATTTTCTGTGGTCATATTTGGATAGAACCTGGAACTAAATTAAAAGGAGATTAAACAAAAGTAATATTGCTGGATTGTCTTTTTACTCTGTAATTCTTTTTCACAGTATTTTTTGCACTGAAGGCCTAGTTTTTCATTAAATAGCAAACTGAAATATTTGCTTCTGGTCCTTACACAAGAGATATCAAAACCAGCACATATCCTCCTTTCCTGCCCATTTTTATTCATAGACATGAAGCAGTTCTGTTTCTTAAGTTCCCAGCTGGTTCCTCATTTGGATGCATCAGTAAGGCAATCGTTTTGTAATCAGCCCCCACTTTCAAAGGCTGAGCTATTGTGCTTTTTGCATCACAGCTTCAGAGTCTGGTTTGGGGTTACAACTCTTCATGGTTCAGGGCCAGCACTAGTCTTGCTGGAAACATGCTTGATTAGCTTAGACACAAACAGGCCTCAGCTAATTATCCTGGAGCTTTCAAGGCTTATGAGGAAGGAGCAGTTGAGACAGAGGAGTTACAGATGGGCTTTGTGCGAAATGACTGAAGGGCAGGCAGCAGCAGGACTTAAGGATGTGAGGAGTCTAATCTTCAGCAGGTTTGTTTCCACTTAGTGATGGAAAGGCATTGGGGTTTGTGACACATGCACCTTGTTCCAAGACAGAAACGTGTTAAACATCAATCTGGATGACAACAGGGACTCTTCCATGTTAGCACACAGGGACTTCCCTGGCACCCAACTACTCATTGCCCATTCACCTCCAGGTGATGAGCATGTTCTGAAGAGTCCTCAGAGATGAAAACAGGCATAGAGTTGCTCCTGAATGTAAATACAGGTTAAAATAAATAATAATAATAATAAAAAATCTCAGAACATTGCTTTCCATGCTGCAAGTCCCATGTCATTTACCCATCAAGCTGCCAATTTCCTTACTGCAGTGATTTTATTTGGCATTATTTCGACAGAGCAAACCCTTTCAGCACTGTTCAAGGGTTAGAAGAATAAGCCACAGAAATAAGCCATTTCAATAACTGCCTTTTATCACATCAGCAATAGCAAAATCACCACAAAAGTCAATAATACAGAACCAGTGCTCTCCATCCATAGCTTCCTCACAGAGAGGTTTGATAGCATCACTGCAGTAGCATCATCATTTGTGCACTTAGTCAGGAGTCAAGTCAGGCTGAAGTGTTGGTTTAGCACTGCTTATTAAACAGGAGTGAAGAATCTCTGCCTTCCGCCAAAATGCTTTCTGTGAGATTAAGCTAGAGATAATATGAAAATGAAATACAGAGTAAGAAAACTGCTCTACCTCCTCCTGGAACCACAGGCCTGACTCATCAGAAGTTCTCTATCAAGTCAAAGCCAGCAGTCACAAGCATGAGATTAACCAGTATCACTTCCTGCACAATGCCTTTAAAACAAAATCCTTCTTTTCTTCACTTCTCTTTTACCTTTCACTTCCACTAGTGCCTCAGTCACCCAATGCTGTGTCCACCAGGCAAGAAAATCCAATATGCCAATGAGGAACAGAGCTGACTACAGAGGTTAATTTTCAGTTCTTGCTCATCTGGCTAACAACTCTGGTGAGAGAGGGAACAGTCCAGCAGAGAACAAATGTAGTCTGGTGGTCAATGAACAAAGCAAAAGAAATCACTTGTAAGTTCCAAGTAAGGTCATCAGAGTTGATTCTTTTAAACAAGAAGGGCCCAAGGGCAACAGATTTCTCAAAAGGAATCAAACACTCAGGAATGTTCAGAAGCTCAGCAGATGATATAAGCCAAACACACAGATCCCAAAGGGGCAACTTCAGCACTGCTAAGATGGAAATGAGTCCCTGTCACCTGGTGGAGTTTTAAAAAGGATGGCAAGTGCTGGTCCTGCTCCAGGAACAATTCCACTTTCCCCACACCCAGTTAGAAAATAAAGGCAATACAACCAGTTTCTTCCAAAAAATAACCTTTATTGTTTTGGTTGCAAATATAAAAAAAAATGCATTGCACAATTGGACAGACCTACTGGAAAGTGCTACATATCAACAGCACAACAGAAGTTGTGTCATGCAACAGAACAGGAAACCTAGGCAAAAGCAAGAGCACAACCTGAAGTCCTCATACCTCCAAGCTTTTTTTTTTTTTCCCTTTTTTCTAACAAGTATGAACTCCATTCACTTAAAACACATTTAAATACAAAGTTAGAAGAAGAAAGAGAGCAATTTATTCATTGTATTGTTACTTAAAAGGCTTGCTCCTAACATTGGTGTGTTTCAATTCAAAACCTTATCTTGGAAAAGTTCAGTTATAAAACTAGTCCAGATAATAGCTAGAAAGTCAATCTATTATATACCTAAGATGTGTTTCTTTATAACCCAATCAAATTTGTCAGATCAAGCCACAATTCAGTACTACCACTTCTGCCCTGCACAGTGAATGAGCAAGAAATTCAACAAAGAATGAAACAAAAGGAAATCTGAGACCTTAAATAGTGCTTAAATAGTGGTGTGGAAACAATATTGGAGCCCTATAAAAGAAACAAAACAAAACAAACCCAATCATCAAAACAAATCATCTCCTCTGAAACTCAAATGTATAAATTGAGGAGGAGTAACAGAAAGACTCCTGTTGTCTCACCTAATAAAAAGTCCTCCTAAAAGTCACCAGCAGTTGTCCATAGCCCTCAAAGATGGATCTGACAGAGTCCCTAAAGCATCTAAACCAGGTATCATCAGCCTTTTTATTCTGGGCATATTTTTCCATGCAGTAAAGGTGGAAAAGAACCAAAAAAAAAGAGGAGGAAAAGGTTTAAATAGGTAGCAACCCATTTTATTTTCAGCAGTATCTTGTAGTTGGCAACATCAAGGCATGGAACAGAAAGTGAAACAGCTTTCAAATGATTTGTACTCCAAAAGCATTATCTTGCTGAACATCTTTATATAGAGCTTCCCTCTCCTGCTCTCAAAGTGCTCAAGAGTTTTATGCTTTAAAAGCAAACAAAACTAAATTTACCTGCCTCTGTCTCCTCTACTACAGACACATTCCCAAGGGAATACAAAAGGATGGTACATTTTGATGCAGTTTGCCAGTCCTTTGTCTTTTCAATCCATTCTAGAGGTAGAGGCTTAAGCATCTGCATGTTTACTGGGTTTCTGCCAAGCTTCTTGTATGACAGCATGCACATGTGTGCATATGTGCCTGTGCACACAGGAGTGCAGGATGGTGAAGCCAGCAGGAAGGATGCAGTTTTTTCCATACACAGAGGATTTTTGACAATCTCAGTTTCAAGGGGACAAAGTAACATCACCTAGAGAACATTCTCCTAAAACCCAGGGAAGCTCCAACTTGATCAGTTCATTGAATTAGGGGAAGAACACATGACTTAAGGTAAATCAAATGCATACAGGATGCCAAGATCTAAGGCACAGATGGAAACACTGAAAGGAAACTCCCTTCAAGGAAGGCTTCCAAAGGGGTCTAGAAAAGTATGGAAGAACCTGTCAAACACTCAGGTCAAATGGTATTAATCAATAATCCTTTGGTTTTGTGCAAAGATCAGACTGCCAAGATGACACATGGACTTGTCTCTGTTCTGATCACTCATGAATACCTTCAATTCTAGTTTGGTCCTGGACTGCCACCACTTACCCCTTCTGCTTACAGGGAGCATCATACAAGCCTAATAACAACACTACATAAACGAACAAATTCTCCAGAACTGGACTTTGGAGTAGGGGCCATCTAAAATACACTAACAGAATTCAAAGTCAGAAGGAATCACTAAGACCCTCTCAGTCTGGCTTTGTGCTTATTACAGGTCATTAATATTTTGTCTAGCCATTCCTTCAAGTGAAATACATTGGATTTGATAAAGCATGACTTATCCTCACTTACATGGGGATTCTTTAAAAGTTTAGCACCAATTCACTGAAGACAGATGTGCATCATCTGTAGTTCTATGTAGATTATAGGCACTGTGTGCTTTGCTTGCATGAATATACTTTGGTGACACTGAGGAAATCAGATCACTTAAAGCAGGGTAGAAAATGTTACTAAAATTCTTTTTAAAGCAATAAAGTATTTAGACTCCTCAATGGGCGAGACTAAGGAGTTCAAATATAAACCAAAGTGGAAAACTATGCAGGAATTAATACATACGTGGTCATACTCTCTTCACATCACTCCTCAGCAGTTTTACTCTGCAGATGTGAGACATAAATCAGCTTTTTCCTCCTGTGGTTCCAAATGAAGTGAAATCACAACCCTCACAAGGCTGACTGATAAAAGAAAAGAATTCTGATTTGCAATCAGACAAACACACTGAATGACTGCTTCAAAGAGCAGCCACATAATTTTCTGCTAATTGCAGTATGTGGAAAGCATCTTTTCACTTTTCCTTCCCTCCCTCCTACACTTTTGCCTAAGTAAGCAATCTTTTGTCTTTTTTTTCCTATATTAAAATTTGCAGTCTTTTAATAGTGCAATGAGCTTCTTTCTCCACCACAAGTTATTAAAATAAGCACTTTCCCTCCAACTGCAACCAGCTGACAGTGCAATGAGCATGGTGGGTTTTCCAGCCACATAAAAACTGCTAATAGACAAAATTTTTAGCAGTTCACTCACACTACCCCTTAGTTCCTTTAAGGTCCCTTTCAGCTTCCAATCCATTCAGTGAGATCTGAGATGGGGGGATTTAAGCTCATCGGACTTCCCCAAGCTTTTAAGTATGCCTGTAGTGCACTTTGCTTGCTGAGACAAAACTCTTAATGTCATTGATAGTGGTGATGGTAAAAATTGAGTACAGTCATTGCCTGACAAGCAGGAGACCACGCTGCAGAGGAGGTGTTTTTGTTCAGCTGAAAAGTACAGCAAAATGCCACAAGTTGGGCTGTTCCCGGACAATTTGCCTACTGATTTCTCTCTAGAAAACTGGATACCTGCTTTTAACATGCCTGTTCTTGTGCAGGTATGGTGAGATGACCCAGTGAGGGAGAACTTGAGGGACACTTCCCAGCTAATCACAAGATTAAATGACTTTACTGGAATCAAATTCACAGTCAATGGTAAAAATGGGAGGATTTACAGCACTGATTTGAAAAAGAATTTACACTTCTTCAACACTTGTTTATCCAGAGATGAATCCCAAAAATATTGCTTAACTGATCAGAACACCATGCATGAAAGACTTAGATACAGATTGCCCCAGAATATCTACTCACTATTGACTTACTATGACAACCTTTTATACATTATTTCCACAAACTATTCCTTAGCCTGGACTTTTGGTGGTTCTGTCAGACAGACACAGGTTTGCACATGTGCCATAAACTTCAAATGATAAATCAGATCAACTGTAAAAAAGAAAACAAAAAGAACATCTCCTCATTTGCCTGCACAGCTACAGAAAGGTGAGTGGGTACTTGACTAATGTCATTTTGTTTTCTCTTGAGGGCTATGAGGATGGTTAGGGGCCTGGAACGTCTGTCTTATGAGGAAAGGCTGAGAGACCTGGGGCTGTTTAGTTTGCAGAAGAGAAGACTGAGAAGGGATCTTATTAATGTTTATGAATATCTGAATGGCGACTGTCAAGAAAAAGTGTCCAGTCTCTTTTCAGTGGTGCCCTGTGATAAGACATGGGGCAATGGATACAAACAGGAACCCAGAAAGTTTCACCTGAACATGAGGAAAAACTTCTTTGGTGTGAGGGTGCTGGAGCCCTGGAGCAGGCTGCCCAGAGACGTTGTGGTATCTCCTTCCCTAGAGACTTTTAAAACCTGTCAGAACTCCTGACTTGCCCCAGGTGATCCTGCTTTGAAAGGGAGGTTGGACTCCATCTCTGGAGGTCTCTCCCAACACCTACCTACCATTCTATGACTCCTTTTCTTCAATGGCAGCCCCATTCCGACCTCTAAACTCAAGATACCTCTGCTCAGGGTTAGGGCCCTGGGGCTAACCCTTCATGCTTTCTTCTTGTTACAGCCCTGCATACACCTAAGCAAACTCTGCAACAAAAGCCATTAGCTGCGGCATCTCAGGACAAAGAAGAAAGAAAAGCTCTCCTCGTGCTTAGCCCTGCTCCCCAAGACTATTGCTTCTTTTTAAACTTTGGCCCACTAAGTGGAGAGTATTTGGGACAACGCTGAGAAAAACTTCATTCCCTGACCGAGAACCTACTGACCACATTTCAGCGTGTACGGTGCCCAAATATTTCAGCTGCTCCTCTTTTTACCACTGTGACAGCCTGCTGATTATTTCCAGGAAGCCTGCTTTTGAACCTAGAAGACAACTACTCGGGGGTGGGTACCAGGGAAACAATACTCACAGTTTGCATAGCTCTTGAGAATCAGAACCAGCTAGAGTGTGGAATTAAAGGGGTCATAGGATCATTCCGGACAACGAACAATCAGCTGGAATGAATATCCCAGTGCTGTCTCAGGATGGACAGGTTATTACTGTTGTAACGAGACTAATTTTGTCTGCAGCAGAGCACAGAAACTTGCTGAGACTGTCAGAGAAATGTTCTGTAGTATTTTGGATTTTAAATACATTTTTTCAATGTTTCATAATCAGCATTGAATCTAAGCCTCCACAGAGACCAAGATGAGCTCTAAGTGCTTCAGATTTTTCAGACAGAAGGCAAAAAGAACCAGCAAAAAAGGTGAAGTAAATGTCCACGTGGTTTGATAGAGTTTCTGAGATAACAAAAAAGCCATTTTTTTACCATTACAAACTCAGTTCTTGTCTCTGAAGCACTACTCCATTTCTCTATAGGTGTTTTTTATATGCATACATTTTATGAGGAAGGCAGCTGAGCTCTGCAGAGTGCAAGAAAACAGTTCAGAGTCTCTGCAATCTAAAACTGCTTTCTGGCACTGACTGCATGGCCTGCTGTTCACCTGCAATGCCTGTATCAGGAAAATAATCAGCTCCTTTACTTGCTAGAAAATACAGCATGTCTTGGAACTGATCATATTGCAATGATACACTCCCTAAAATAAAAATACACAAAACAGAGCCTGAGATTTTAAATCTAGTATTTTTTTGCCATGAGGTGACATAATTGATGGATTTTTCTTCTCCTTTGGTTTTTATATGATCCTGTTTAACAGTTTTCACTATTCAAGTAGAACAAATGGAACTGAATACCAGAAACTAAAATAAAAAGCACATTTTGTTTCACAAAATCCAAAGTATATATCTCCTTGAAATACATTCCTTGGTGTACAAGATTTACACTTCAGAGAACTCAGTACTTGAAGCTGTTTCATAGAAATAGGTTTGTTGCATATAGACACATGCTGCATTGATGGAGATATATTGCTGCCCGCAGGACTCAAACCTGCTAAAATTTACCTGAGCTTGGTGTTTTCTCACTTAATGGAGTACAGCACAGCACTGAAGAGGAATCAAAACATTATGACAACGTTGCATCACACTTCCATGTGTTCTGAAGGCAGAGCCAGAAGCCCTGAACAACATCTCGGGTGATGGAGAGAACTCTTTCTAAAGTGCACCAACTGAAAGGAGACTTGCCAGGCCGCTAGGCTGGCAGGTTCTCCATCCCGTGTACAAGCAACTCAGTGTCTTTGGTTGTTAGGTTTCGCCAGCTGATTTATTCATCTTGATGACTGCCTCAGCAGCTTGCTCTGGCAGGCGCGATGGATCTGACAGAACTGAGGTGGTTGTACTTAGATGCCGAAGGGTATTCAGCACCACTGTGAAAAAACCCACCCACAAACAGAAAAGGGTTAAGAAAAGATAGCAAATAGATCCACACAGGACACAGTGCAGATATTCTAAGGCAGATGGCAGAATTAGAGAAATACTTCTGTAAAAGATGCACACCTCCAAGCAAGAAGCAAAGACGTGTGCAAGAACTGTGCCCAGGAAACAAGGAATGGGGATCCAGGACTTCGAGAAACACACTCATTTCTTCCATAAGAGAGACTTGGCAATTCTAACTGTAAATGTAAATACTTGCTGGATTGCAAGGGGCAAGGCTCAAGCAGTCCTGCCCAAGCAGAAGGTCATTCCAAAGTGGAATATAACTCCCAGAACTCTTCCTTCATAACCAGATAAATCCCACTGCCAAATTTACTCCCACTAGAGCAGAGTATCTCAAATTTACATGCAACTTGAGACTTTAAATTCTGGTATCTAGATTCAGCAATTTATTGTTTGTTTTCAATCCATTCAGTTTCAAGCATGCAACCAAGTATCCTCACAGTCACAAGAGGTTCTTATTTTTCCACTGAGATAATAATAAGGAACTCTAAAGTCTTATTCAGCATCATGTGCTTTCTTTGTCATCCACTGACTTTCAAGAATTAGTAGGTATTATTTATGGTCAAATTCATACGATCTGAAGTAACCTCTAGATAGAACTTCACTTACTTGGCCTCAGAACAGGAAGAGGGCAGTGCTGATCCAACCAGGCCATTACAGTTTGATTCAGATCCTTAAAGCTTGTGGTGGAAACCATCCCGTTGAAGGACTCAAACAATGGCTTAATAATAATGCTGAACTGCAAATCATCAAATGTTAAGGGAGACAACAAAGGAGGAATTCAAAACACTCCACAGGAAAGGTTACTACAGCTCAGTCTGCAAAGAAAACAATGGATTTTTAAATGACCTTCAACTAGAGAGACTGTAACATCACAAAATTATTTTTTTTAACCTGTAACACTAAATAAAAGGAAAAACTGAACCTAATTTCCTAGTGAAGCTCATTATTTTTTCAGAATTCCTGTAGAATTCATCCAATCTCCTACATACCAACTGCGAGTATCTGATACTTCCACGTGCTGTCATTCGTCCAATTTCTTCCTTGCCATCTTTTTCATACAACACTCATCCCTTCACAGCAAAAATAACTAGAAACTATAGTGTAACCACACCACTTACCATAGCACACCACAGGTGCATTCAAGAAGGGTTACCTGAAACTTTCAAGCTCAGCACAGGCCAATAGTGCAAGTATTTGGGCAATTTTTCAGGCAGCTTTTCCAGCAAACACTCAAGATCTCTGCTACTGCAGCTAAACAAAGATCATCAAGTGTGTAAATGTTCTTATAGATGACCAACTGTGTGGCAAAGATTTGCTTATCTGCAGCTATGTGGACCAGAACAGTAGCAGCACCAGATTTGCTTATCTGCAGCTACATGGACCAGAACAGTGGCAAGCTGACTGTCAGGCTTTTCTTTTGGCTCTCTACCATCACAGCTTGGAAGGATGGGCTTGGAGTTGGCAACAACCTTCCTGGCAGAAAAGGAGCAGACAGCATTCTTAGCCAGTTTATACTAAAGCATACAGAGCACCACCACAAGCCTCAGTTGGCAGCAGGCTTCCAGGCTTTCAGGAGAGCTTCCCTGCAATGGTGACCATATTCAAACTCAAACCAGCCATATAATTCATCAAGCAGATTCCAGCATACAGATACATTTACTTCAGAAGCTGGTTTGACACTAAAATTCACAGGAAGGCTCAGAATCCGTGCTTTTACCATGTTACTTCAGAAGGGATTTTTCTCATTATAGTCAGCAGCATGTGAGAATATGACCCAAAGCAATCTCAGCATTGTCATGCACCCCTTGTCTTTCTCACTGTGACTGACAATCAAGACAGGTCAAACAATTGCCTGGAATACTTGAGAGAGTTTGCTTTTTCTTACAGACTTCTACAGAGTGACTGGAAGAACAAAGTGGGCATTCTCCTCTCAATATTCTAATATTCAAGAGTATTCTATTTTGGGGTTATCTCCAGTAGCCCAAGATCAGATTACTCATTTCCCTCCTATATGCAACAGAAACTGTGTTTTTTTCATATTTGTAATGCCCTCTTCTCTCCTACAGTCATTTCGTGAGGAGGAGATTTTTGTATTATTATTATCACTCACCCCTGGACCTTGTCAGCTTTTACTGCAAGACACTCTGAAATATGTCAGCATGTGTTAAGGATTCAATCCAGCTGTTGGAATAACTGCTCTACACAGCAAAGCACAAATGCAGTTAACTCTGTTCCATTCAGTCTGCCTTTCTACCTCTTGCATTAATCATTCACTTACAAGCAGAGCTGCTAGTGCTGCAGAAGCCAAGAGAAACTAAGTTGATCTTCTACTGTAACAAAAGACAAACCAAAAAGTAAAAAATAAAGAAGAAAAAAGGGAACAAGAGAAAAACGTGCAAGTTTTTAATGCTGCCTTTGCAACAGCTTCAGTGATTGCTTGTAATACTTCCCCCCGCCTTCTGAAAAATCTTTGCTATTCTCTCTTCTTTTTTTCCAAGAGACTACAAGAGCTGCATGAGCACAAGAAGTCCATTAAATATTGTCTTCAGTCTAACAGCCCACGAAAAACACATTGCCTTTGTATTGTATTTTACTTCCAAACTGCTTCTCCTACTTTAAGGTGTTCTGCCTCACAACAGCCTGTAAGGAAAGGAGTTGTATCCACATACAGATGTGAATGAAAACAGAGGACATCTGTTATTCAAGCAACTTGTCTCAGAGTCACAATACTGGAATCCAGAGCTGCTGGCTCTAAATATCTTAGTATCAAACTTCAGGTTCAGCAGGTTGATATAAAAGGATACAATCCAGAACTTCCAGTTCTGCAGGGTCCTGCTTCTCACATACTCATCAAACATCCTCCTCATGTGGTCAAATCTCTGCCGCGTCACAGGAACCCCAGTATCAGGGAGCTGCTGCTGACAAGAACTGAAAAGATGTTCTGACATCAGAATCCTCACCAAAAAGGTCACACTTCTCTTCCAGACTAAATTACAGCAAGAGAAAAAGAGTATGTATCCTCTATATTCCCAGTACACGATCCCCCCAGAATGGCACTGTTACAGCCAGGAATATATATACTGTTTTCCCATCAATTTTGTCTGCATTCACACAGCAAAACTACTCAAGATGCTACACACTCCTTAGAAGCAACAGAACTGTGTAAAGTGCAAAACAGAACAGAGGATTTCTCTTTAGGAAAAGGCACATTAGGAGTCGAGGTAAAAAATTACAGTTACCCCTAAGCAACGTTACAGAAGAAAATGTTACAGACATTCTTAAGAAACAGATCCATTTAAAATAAAAGCAAGCAGGTGCCATCATGCTTTTAAATAAGAGTAAAAGGAGTTTGATTTGCTGATAAGTTTAACATAATACCTAAGCCTAACACTTCAGTAAATGGAAGAAAACCCACTGGGGGTCTCAATGTGCTTTGCAACAGTGCGTAACTATTGTAAAACCACCGAGGAAACTGAGGCACCAGGAAGGTGAAGTGACAGCAGTTATATTCAGTCAGTGGCAAGCTCTGTGATTCCAAGTCTTGTCTCTTATGCACTCAACCAACTTACCCCATAAAAACTGACTGCATTTGGAAAGAAAACTGCAGCAAAGCCATCATGGAGAGTGTTTAATCACTCAGCGAGCACGGCATTAAAAAACCATCACTGGCTTCCTAGAATTACTCTCCTTGACCTGATGCATCTTTTCTGATGCTGCCACTGTCGTGTGCTCATGCTCGGAGCTTGCTGAGAATCCTCAGGGTTTGCTGCCAATACCCAGCCCACAGCAGGTATCCGTTTTTGTTTGAAAGTTGGTAGCAACTCTACTGTTCCAACACCCATCTGAGGCAAACATTCCCTGTTGTCAGCCAAAGCAACACTCAAGCTGCTCTGCCTCATTCCAGAAAGCTCCCCAAATCTCACATGATGGCAGCGTTTAGCTCCTCGATTTCTTCCCGAAGGCGCCTGGTTTCCTCTTGCATCTGTATTCTTTCCTGCTGTAGCTTAGCGATATATTCTACTGTTTTCTGGAGCGTGATTGCATGGCTGATCTAGACCAAACACAAACATACAGCTCACTTTCTGGAACAAAGCTAGACAGATGAAGAGTTTGCCCCTAACCTGCTTTAACACCCAAAAAAGCACCTCAGCACCTTGGCTGAGGACTCCTTCACAAAAAGGCAGAGAGAAACACTTTGAGGGAACACTAAACTCTTCATTTCTCTGATTCCCTGTTGCACGCTAGGACAGAGAAATGTGCTTGTAGTGGTTGTTTCCTTCCACAAATTGCATTTTTTTGCAACTTTGCTGAAAGAGAGATTTTAATAATGTCAAATATTTCACTACCTATCCTCTTAAAAATATTTCTGATTTTTATTTAGGTACTGAAGGATGTGCTACATCTGCTGATAGATTTATAGTGCTGTTAGAAGCCTTGTTTGAAGTTGACAATATAGATTAGTTTGGGAAACTTGGAGTTATTAAACAAAGCTAACATACTCCAGCTATCATCAAAGGAGACAGAAACATTGTTTTTTAAAAATTCTTTCTTCAGTTTTGAGAAATGGCTTAAAAATGTGTAATTAAAAAAATAAAATAATCAGACCTTTTACTCAAACTGAGTTTCCACAACTGATTACCTTTCAAACAGGCTACTCAAATCAGGAAGTGAAATTCTGACAATTTATGACCTAAACACATAAAACCATTAAAAAAAAAAAAAAAATCAAGATGCTGCACAACAAACTTCTGTATTTTTCATGTTTCAGTACCAGTATCTAAATGACATTCAGAAGTTTATTCTGTAGCTAAGTCTGTGTTTCAGTTATTCTGATTTCAGTTTAGTGAACTAAGCTAACTACTGCAGACAGAATATGCTCTGAATTTGGACAAAGCAATGTAATAACAAGTCACTTAGCAATTTTCCCTGTAAGCCTATACACAAAAGTGACAAGAGGAAAAAAACAAAACAAAAAACCCCAAACCCTAAGAATATTTTCAAAGCTGTGGCTACAGAGTCAAATCCTTAAAGGCAGCTGGGTGATACTAGATGTAAAGAGACCAGAGGGATTCTCCAAATCATGTGAAGAGACCAGGGTACTGACTCCCCCTGGCAGATAAAAATCTTGTCAGTGTAGGAAGTATTAGAAATTTCACTGGAGTTTTTCAATTCTTCCTTTGGCTCACTGACACGTTTCAACAGTATTTGCAGGCACAGGAGGCTGCTCTGCCATGCTCTGACCTGTGGTTAGCACAGCATGAAGCCTAAGCTAACAAGCTGCGCTCGTAAGTGGGTAACATTAGCTGAGATCAAAGTATATTAAACAGGCTCAGCACTGCTGTCAACAGCATCTACCTGGATTCTGGCTGGCTCATGGTTCAAGAAGAATAAGCTTACAATACTGGCTAGAACATGTTTTTTTCAAGTCAAGCTATGGGGACCAGACTCCATCCAGAACGGGTATAAAAAGCCACTATTTCAGAAGGAAGGTGATATTAAATCTAAAGTCATCTTATGCTGCAAACATGACAAAAATATTCATTACTGTGGTCTCAAGGGCAAGCATTGCCAAGGTCAATTTCTCCTCTTTTCCTGTTGTCTTTAAAGCTGCAGCATCTCACCCAACAAGACCTGTTCAGCATTTGAAGATGCATCAGAAGAATAATGTCTAAAAGATGAAAGTATTTTCATACACTCTTTTACCTGTAAGCCATGGGTTTATTGCCCTTCCCTTCCCAAGTCCCTAAATTCAAGTATGTTCACTGACTGACTGGCATTCTCCAGCAACATTGAAGAGATTAAATTTATAAGCAAGACTTTTCAGAATGGCTCTTTCTTACACGCCACATTAAACTGCCAGCGCTGCCAAGTTACTTACCGACTTGGAGTTGGTTGTCACCAAGCTGTTCAGAGTACTGAAACCAATCTTGATATTAGACCTTCTTTTCTGTTCTGAAATATGCTTCATTCTTCGGTTCTGCAGGAAGAAAATTAGCTCAGTCTATGCTGTACTCCTTTACTACCTCACTGCTATGACTGTTCCAGCTATCCAAATTCAGTGTAGTTTTGTTGAATTCAGAGTCTTCTTGAAGCCTCATGAATATAAATTCACAATGATTCAATTTACCAAAAGCAGTCGCCAGCATATCAAATCTGATTCCAAACCTTGCAGACTTTCTTTCTAAACTAAAACTTTCTCTTTAAGACTGTAATACAATTTCCTTTTCTGAAGTCCAATTCCATTTGTTGAGGCATGTAAGTAGTCAGAGTCTTGTTGAAGCTTTTAAGTTTAAAACAATCCATATAATTTATTCCTGACACATCCATGGTGACTACTGATGCAACAGGCAGTCTGGCAAACATAAAAAAGAAAACAAAAAAAGAATCCACAGCTCTGGCCTACCCTGAGGAGAGAGGCTTTCTCAGAAATTCAGGTTTTCATTAGTAGGATTACAAACTTACAAGTCAATTCCACCAAAATTCTTGGAGGAAAATAAGGAGTTTGCACATTGAGAATGCATTCTGGCAGAGCTCGACTTTCTGGCAGCACCAACCCATCTTATGATGGAGGAAATCAATGTAATATAGCAGTGAAAACACTGCCCCAAAATACAGAAAATGCAGGTTCAAGAGAAGAATTGAGATTCCCATTCTTCTCCAAACTGAAAATCTGTTACTCAGCTATACACAACTGCTTCGTCTAACTAACAATGCAAGGCAGAAAAATAACGTCTCTCTAGAGACTGGCAAACATCACTGGTTTTCTTGCCTCACAAGAGTTACTAACAGCACACATTGAAAGCAACTCCTGTCAAAGAGGTGAGTTCAAATGGCTATAAAGCCTATCTCGTTGCAGTGCCCTCACTTTCAGGAACACTCCTCCATCTAGTGGCCACTTTCCCACCATCGTCCAATTCTAGT
Source organism: Tricholaema leucomelas (assembly GCA_013400475.1). Classification (NCBI taxonomy): domain Eukaryota; kingdom Metazoa; phylum Chordata; class Aves; order Piciformes; family Lybiidae; genus Tricholaema lacrymosa; species Tricholaema leucomelas. The sequence continues at coordinate 1,178,976 of WAAF01009768.1, read as the reverse complement.
AATTTGCTCCTTTGTTCCTCTGCTCTTCAGCAGCAAGAACAGGCTGCAACTACCAATTGTGAGGGTTTATACTGAAAACTTTCATGAGTAACTTGCAGCATGTTCAGAAAAGGGCATTTCTGATTCTCTTCTGCATCATAACTAGAACCAAGTGCATTCACAGGCTGCAAGTGTTTAAATTTACCTTTCTGCCCTGGGATTAATCAAACTAACGTAACTACAGGGTACATAAAGACTGAGAAGCCAAAAAAGTGTTGGCACTTGCAAAATGGTTCAGTAACACTCATAACAATGAATGAGAGGGTTGCAGCTGATTGCTCTGCACCGGAGGGTTTTGGTGGGCAAGTTTCTCATACCCTCACAGAGTGTTCTGACAAGACCATCTTGGGTATGAGGATCAGCCAGCTTGCAGGTGCTACCTCTAGACCACCGAGTTCTTACCACAAGAATTCTTGAAGTGTTTTACAGGTGTAACTTGTAGTCTGTGGAGCTGCTTCTCTGTGGAGCAGCATAGCATTACTGGAGACATGTAAGTAACTCAGCAGGTCAAGAACTCCCGTTTCAGCAATGGCCAGAGCCCTGCAGACTGAAGAGTCTCAGCAGAACAATTGCAAAAGCCATGGTTTAGAAAACTAAGCCTGAAACCTTTGACCAAGTAAACTGAGACCTGTGACAGCAGGAACTGCTGTCATATGACAATAAGGACCTGCAGAGGTACAGTTAAGCCTGGCTCCTCTGACGATGCATCTCTATGGAGCAGAGTAGATGATTAAAGTCTAACATTTTAACTTGAACAGAGCAGCACAGATGCAGTGAAAGCTAAACATAAGGTGCAAATACTCCACCATTCCTGAAACACAGCTCAACTCTCTAGTCCATGCCCAGACATCATGGCAGAAAAGTAGCTAGAAAGGTTAAGAAAAGCATCTCAAAAGAAAGGACACACACCTTAATTGCAGCCATATTAGGGTCAGTGGTAAGTTTTCCTGAGCAGCTGTTCTGGGGAGACTGTGGACTGGGGGTCTGCTCAGAGGTGCAGGGGGAAGCTTGGCCTGAATTCTGACAGTCTCGGCCTTTGTGAAAGAAAAAAAAAAGACAAGTGACATTAACAAACAACTCTGTAGCAAATCTAACTGCTGAGAAATTTCTCTTCAGAATTGAGATTAAATACAGTTAGCAACCAAATTGCATTCATCGATGCAGCAACAACATGCTAGAAACTGCCAGGATTGCTGGGGAAGCTTTAGTATTTCATGGCACAAAGCTAACACATCCCAAATAATGACATGTAACACTCCTTTCACACACACTTCAGCAAAGATCCATTGGACTGCCATCCCATCATCCTCCTAGACATCTTCATTTGGGGATCTAAAGGCCTGAGGCATTATGGTGGCACTTACAAGACATTTACCAGCAAAACCAACAGCATGGCCCTAAAACCAGCCCAGGTACCACTATCAACATGCATGCAAAAGGAGTCTTTGCACTTACCTATTGTTAACAAGGACTGTCTGAGAACCTCCAATTCAACATGAGAATTACAATACTGAACAACAACCCTACCCAGCACTCTCTGCACAGGTTGAATTTCTTGGTGACATCCTTGTCAAAAGGAGCCACTTAGAGGAAGCACAAAGTGGCAGTTCTGTGGGAATGCTGTATAGCAGTACAAGACAAAAATGGCAAACAACTTGGATGCAACCAAAGCTGTAGGGTAGAAGGCCCTAAAAAACTTTTCCTTCAAAAATTATCCATGGATCCTCAAGGCTAATTTGCACCCTGCCTAACCAGTGGAAACCCACTTAACATGTGCAGGAGAGAACGCATACAGCTTTATAACTTACTAGGTGTAGGTGAGGGAACTTGTGAACTGCTACTGTGGGAGGAGATTTTCTCTCCTTTCACCAACACATCCTGGACTACACTAGGAGAGAAGAGATGTGAGACTGTGGACTGGGTTTGTTGACTACTTGGTGCTCGCTGTGCTGGACCAACCAGAATGTTACTACGGAACTCTGTCACCCCGGGAGCCTGGGAACAGCACAGAAATAGCACAGAGGGAAACAGAAGAAAAAAGAACAGTAAGAGGGGATGGGGGCAGAGGAAGAAAAGGGAGGAGAGAAAGGAGAAATGGGGAGAGAGAGAGACAAAGAGAGAGAGAGAGATTTGTTATCTTGCCTTTCACTAAAAGGAGCAAATTAATACATGATTAACAATCTGATGACATGAAACAAGGGCTAATATATAAGGAACTGGCAGGCACTGAAGTCAGGCCTCTGGCAGGAGACCAGGATCCCTTCATAACTCAAGGCAGTATTACAACACATCAATAGCATAATATACTAAAACCTATTTCCATCTTCCTGCATACAGCATATTGGGAAACCCACTTTTATACTCAAGGTATGCTTTCCAGTATGTAAATGGAAAGATGACATCCTGGGCTCCTTCTAGCTGCTGCAGGATTACTAACAAGCACAAACAATCCCCATTCACAGTGCTGTGTATACACACCTCTTTATAATCTTAGCTGTCATGTGAGACAGGAGTCCGTGAAGACTAAACAGTGCTTCCAGGCACATAAAGTAGCTCAACTTAAAGCATGCAAACGTGATGCTAAATGTACAAATGCCTATGCTGGGTAACAGGGTATATTTAGTGGGCTAGTCGCCCTCCTGAGCACTATGGCTCTAACTACTTGCAAATAACAGGCCTAAGAAACAATTTTTTTTTTTCTTCTCCTTACTCTGACAATTCCAGCTGGTGCAATTGCAACATTAGACTGAGACGTGGCTGGCGTCAAAATCCCCTCTCTTTTTAAAGGTGCTGGAGTTACAATCACAGCTCTGGACTGTCCTTGAAAGGCAGCTGAAGAACACAAGTTAGAATAGTTAATGAGACAGGTTAAAAAAGAAAAACAAAAGAGCTTGTCACAATTTGTCATTGCACAGGGGAATGGATTAATAGGCACCAACTTGGTACTATTTCACTGCAGTACAAAGTGCCACCAGTTTTCAATCTTGGTCCCATGAACCCAGTACAAGGACTCTGACACATCAGTTATTTCTGAGACTTTGAGCATCACTGTCATTGTTTCAAAGTGAATTTATAGAGGTACCCAGCAAATCAGAGAAGTGCAGTATCTTCATTCTATCAGTTTCACAGGAGGGTCATCTTCACCGCTTCTCTCACATCCACACTTCTTGGATTGTTTTGCTGACCCAGAAAGGGTTAGTGACAGAAAACAACTGAAGGTTCTTGCACTATGCGATTTTATAGCCGCTTTACATGACACACAAGCACAAGACAACCAAACACTGGGAAACAGCACCAAAATTCCAGAAAACAGGCTAAAGAACTAGGAGCTCTGTAGTATTAGACAGCTAGAGATAACTGGGATCAGCAGCAACTGTTTCTACAGAGAAAGTTACAAAAAATTCTCAAAGAAAGTCTGGACAGGAAGTTTGTCCCCATGACAGGATTCAGCATCCTCACTCAAGATGATTGCCTTGACCACTAGAGTATTCTAGTCTAACATCAAGCTGTTATGGTCCTATATAGCCAGTGCAGATGCACAGTTACTGACATGGCATTAATGCTGACGCTGTCCTTGCCCAGACTTTAGAAAGTACATGATTGACCATCCTAAAGGTTACCTATGGGGAAAAAAAAAACCATCAGAGAGAGCTACAGCTTCTGTTTGCTTTTTGAGAAACTGAAACCAAACTTACTGTGTTTTGTTCTAGCCTGCATTGCTTCAGTTCTCCTTTGCACTGCTAAGGTAACTCATAATGTCCAGGTGTCCAGTGTAGACTGAGGAAGTCACTTTCACACTGCCCCACTGCTAGGATCTAAGTCCTTTGCAGAGGCTGGTTCCAGTGAACTGAGAGACACTCCAACTGACTCGCTGACACACACTCATATGCTCATTTGCATGGTGTTATCCATACAGTACAGATCCTTGGTTTCCCACAGCAGAGTCTCAGGTGGCAGAGTCCAGTCAAACAAAAAGCAGTTGGAGTGGTAGAGCAGCAGCTGCAGCTTAAGCTGTGTGCCTCCAAAGAGGGACCCCCGAACAAAGAAATCTCTGGGCAATTACACGTTTACAATCTATGCACCTGCCCCTCACACACCGTTGGCTCCAATGGTGCTTTCTGGTCTGGGCTCTTCTAACACTTTACTGGATTCTCTCTCTGTCTCCAGGTAGGCCATTAACTGTTCTTATCTTGTTGAGTTGCAGCTTCTGCTGACAGTTGTACCCTCCTTATCCTCTGGTTCATGCTGGCTCTGGAGAGCCTGTTTTTGCTTAACTAGCTAAAAGTTCAGCATATCTAGGTAAAAGTTCACAGCTTGTGGCCTAAGGCTTCACCAAATCCAGCTACTCATGCTAAGTAAGTAAAGCCAAACAAACAGCATACCAAATCCCACATCATCATCATCCTGTAACCTCTACATCCTAACGCTAAATGATTGACTCAGAGTGATTCATTCTGTTTAAAACTTAAGGTAGCTGATTTATTTCTTAACAGTACTATTAAAGCCATGATGTATGAAAAGTGTCACAATAGGTCCATCACTGCTAACTTAAGCCTTTGCAACTTAACATTGGGATAGTGGAGGGCACACACACAGCAGAACAAGGAGATACACAGCTTATCCAATGCCCTCTCCCCTACTGTGACTAACAACTGTGTTTTGAATCAGCTGAAGTTTCTGTACAGCCTTTATTAGAAAGCCTGGGCTGACCCAGGCTTGTGGCGGCCCTTGTGTGGGTCTATCTGGCAGAGAGCACTGTCACTCTGACATAGAGAGTTTATTCTCCGAACATTCCCACTTACAAAGCTGGAACCACAACCCTTCCACTGTTCACTAATGCTCAGCTGGACTTAGGATATCTCTGTTGAGCTGAAGAGCCCGCTGTTACCAGTGCATTAATGCTGCCATACCAACATGTCACTGGTGACTTCCACATTTGGGCCACTGTAACAACCAGCACAGACTTAGTTGTCTTTGGAGATTTCTCACATTTCTATCCTACACAGGCATCTTCTGCAGACCTCCCCCTCAAAATCAGAACATTTCTCATTAAGTGATGATATCAGATTTCTTTCCCATGTGAAGTCTTGCACCTGAGGAGACAAGCTGTTCAGATTTGAGTCCCTGTATTACTGGGCAGTAAATGTTACACATCACTTTCTTATGCTAGTGATAAGGCAATTTGTTTCAGTCACAAGACGATTTGTTTGTCCCAAACCCAAAGGACAGGCATAAATGCCTTAGTTACAAGTACTGATGTTTATTCCATTGCCAAAAATAAAGCTCCAGCCTTTATGTAAAACCTTGAATTTGCCCTCTGAGCTTGGTGTCTCAGTAGTTTTTGAAGCACTGCGATCCCTGAACATGTGCTGCTGTCAGGAATGAAAAACAGCAACGACTTCAGATGAAAAGCAAAGCCATTTGTTGTGATGGTCCAGAACTGATCGAGGACTGTGCGAGTGATGTATGGGGTGAGAAACAACCCAGGAAGCACTAAGAAAGCTAGGAACAAAGACTTTCTGAAAATGAGAGTTGCCTACAATGCTTTACTAGGTGATGAATGCGTGTCTCAGCTGCTGAAAGTACATGGGCTCTTGCTTTGTAATATACTGTAGACATAAACACTGCCATTAACACCCTAGTGCTATTAATAATAGGTCAACTTGTTCCCAGTGACATGCCAGAACTAGATCTGTGGGTCCGTTCTGCTCCTAAGCAGTGATTTTTTTTTGGTGGGTAACCACAGTGCCCAGACCTCACAGACACACCTACTCCTTCCTACAGCTTGTTTAACAATACTCCTCCAGGCAGGGCTTTTCTTGGATTACTGTTGCACATTTTAGGTGGCTGAAGTCACTTGGCCCACAGCCAGCACAAGACTAAAACCAGTGAGCAATAACCTCAAGAAAAAAATGCACTGCCTGTCTTGCTCTAGCCTTGAGCTTTCCCACAAGAATCACTACATGCAAAACTCTCTGCTCCCATTTGCTATTTTTAGCTTTGTGCAGTGCCAGAGGCTCCAAAATAAAACACCCAGTGTGGAGGTCCCAGCTTATCAGCCAGCACTTATGCTCCCAACTGAAAACCACATGCTCCTGAAAGCGATTGAAGAATCTGTAGATTGCTTGAAACAAAGATTTCCATCTCCTCCTGTCTACTCTCAGTCCTCCCCCAGTGAAAGAGCTGATTCTTATCACCCAGATCCTGGTAGAGAGCACTGATGGTAGAGGAGAGGCACCTTGCTGTAGTCTGCTTCAACAGCTGCTCCATAGCCAATACTGCACTGAGTCTCAAAGCTTCAAGGACACCTAAGATGATCATCAGAATACACCCTAAGTATTACCAGAGGATGTACACAGGTACTCTGGTGTTACAGAGCGTGACGATGCATGAACAGGCACAGCAACTTGTCCTGGGCAACTGGATGAGTCAATGACAGGGACAGATCTGCCATTCCCCATCCCACGCTATCTCTCCACCACCTCCTACTCTGTAGCTGAATGCTCTGAAGGACAGACTATATCAGAATAGCATTTAGCATCAAAACCAAGGGTTCCCTGGGGCAGGAGCACAGAGCTCTAGCCATCCCATGTGCTGATTTGCCTGCACAGCTCAGCACTTCACAAGGAGATATCACAGGTCAGCTTTTCACACTTGCAACCAAACTGTTTCCAATCCTCACAGCAGTTCAGAGCATCCCATTGAACAGTGTAGCCACACAACAGTGTATTCAAGGCTTCCTTGGATAACTTCAGGAAGCTGTATTTTTACTTATTATGCAAACCAAGAAGATCTATCCCTCCTGTTAGGCCCACTCAGAAGAGAAAAACATCACCTCACCAGTGCTTCTCACCTGGGGTGATGAAGGCATTCTTTAACAATAAGGACACTGTTTCAAGCTTCGGAGCAGGCACTATTTTTTGTGACTGTTCGGGCTTTGTCCCAGCACTGGCCAGAGGAACAGCTTTGGGGAGTGCAAAAGTCAGCTGGGACTGCAGCTGGGGCCGAGGCTGCCCCTGCAGGACAGTAGTCTGGAAAGTCAGGTTACAAGGCACTCCCGCACCTGGTTGCTGTGTCGCCAGGACAAGGTTCTGGCTCTGGCTGAAGGTGGTGGCAGGGGCATTGTGGGTCAACGTAGCTGAAGCTGTGTGGGTGATAACTGTAGATTCACAGAGACCAAACTTCTGGGTTTCTGGGGCAGCAAATGCAGCTGGTGGAGAGCTTAAGCTGGAATTCAGAGGCACTGCAGGCAACGGGGACTGGTGCTGTTGCGTCGCAGGTTGAAGCAGTGGCAAGGGTGTCTGAAACACTGGCATAAAAGTTTGTGGCCCGCTGAGAGATGAGTTGGGATGGATGAAGGATCCCTCACTTCTAATGCTGGAACACTGGTCAGTGCCAACATCAGGAATGACAGGAGCAGGTACAGAGGAAGTAATCAGTCCGTCACTGATGTTCCCTGCTGAAAGTGTGTTGGGCAACGAACCTGATGACAGGACAGGAGACTGACAGAAAAGAAAGACACAACAGATTCAGATGTGATCCCTGAACTCCTTCTGTGAAGGATATGGCTCATCTTTGAGTCTTTGTAACACATACATGTCTGAGATGAGGCCATTTTAATCACTAAGAACCTCTCTTACCTGGGAAGAATGGCTGCTGCTCTCTGTTGTAGCTGAGCTGACAGCGGATACAGAAGGGAAGTAACTACTGGAACGACTGGGCATGAATAAATCTGAAATACAAAAAGCCACTATTAATTTTCTACTTTTCATACTCAAGGTACATCATTGCTAGGTAACAAAATCCACAGCAATATCAATATTATCTAGCAAATAATGAAACCATGAGATTTTTGCTTCAAAAAACTGCTGACAGCAATGAATTCTATTCCAGGGGAACTGAGTTCTTCAGAGCACTCATTTCTTCCACTTTCACACAAGCTGGGGATAATACAGGAATCAGTCTGCTGTAGGCAAGAGCTGATCTCAGTGCAGTCCCACAAAATTCAGTTATCTGACACACACTGCATGCAGGCCCAGAAGACATATGTGACTTTTGACTTCCATGAAGCTACATAACCAGTGAAGTTGTCAGCAGTAGTTTAATGTCATATGCAATTCTTGAGAGTGCCAGAAAAATGTTTCAAGGCAAACAAAGTGTTAAATCACTTCATCACTAAGTGGCGTTAAATTACCTTCTATCTTTAATTACTGACCTATTTAAGGTCCAAATGCTATTCTTTTGAAAGGCAAATTAACAACAGAGTTCAAACACCAGAATAAACAATCCTAAAATGATTCTCAGGCTCAGGTATGCAAAGGGCTGAGGTAAAAGTAACAAGGTAGTCTACCCACACAGGTATCTATTTGAAATAATGAACCATGAATAATGAACATCTATCAAGTGTTCTTCACTTTCACTCAACTCTCCTTTCTTCTAAACAGAGTAGAGATCTGCAACATTTAGTCTTCTGTTAAAAACTAGTTTATAAACCACTGTTACTTTAGAGAAATTAATTGACTGTATATATATACACATATATATAGGATTCTTACCCTGAAAAGGCTCAAAAGTATCCATAAAATCAAAATTTGGCTGGAGAGGAATAAGCCCTGGTTGAATCATATCAGCATTTCCTAAGTGTGCTGTAAAATTCAAGAGACATTAGATTAGCTTCACATCACTCGCACAGTAACAGCAGCAGGAATATAGCATTTGGCTAGAACACCAGCACACGCTCCACAGCCAGGCCTGGCCAGGGTGTTCACAGGAAAACTGCTGCTGAAATGAACTAAGCATCTGCACTTCTTCATAACTACAGCACAGTTCTGAAATCAAATCCATTGGTGAATGAAGGCTTCAACAAGTAAAATGGAAGAAGTGAAACCTGAAGGCCCTAACAACTGGGGACTGCCAAGCTTGGATGCCTTCTGCTCCCAGATCTCCTGTCTTGCCACTGCTGCATAATAAAACTTACTGGGAAGCACAGCCTAAACCACCACAGCTCATAGCAGAGGATTTTCAAATAAGCAATCATCAATTTTATTTTGCCTCAAGTACACTTTGTATAAAATGCAGCTGCTTTGGAATTGCTCAGACAGCTTAGACATCTATGCAGCAAGGATGATGAAAAGTGGACATCTCCTGTCCCTTTAGACAGAGCCTTCAGTTAGAAAGAGCTCAACAGAAGGTATAGCTCTTGGGATTGCTTTGACAGGAGATTTGACTTGCACTTCTAAGGGACATATCCAAAGAAAAACAAATAAGCACTTTGTTAAAAATACAAACAATGCCTTCACCCCAATAAATGTAAACACTGCTCATTACAGACTTATTCAGAGCAACATTAGGTGCTGCTCCTAAATTGTCCCCTAAAAAGCTAAGTTAGAAATTAAATGTGGATGAATAATTGAGATTCCATGACTTATAAAGCGTAACACAGCTACATTCTCTGACCTATTTTTAGCTGTGTCAGCAAAGCAAGATAAAGATCTGAGACAAGACTAGGAGATCAACAAAGTAACAAACTAGACTTCTAGAGGTTCCCACTGCAACATAGCTAACAGACAACAGATACCTATGTCTCTGGAATTTGGCCAGGAAACCAACTGATGTGAAGACAACGTGGAGAACAGTGTGTCAGTGAACTCAGACATAAGCATGTCTGCATCCAAGAGGCTGCCTTCCTCCATTGGGACAGGAGTTTCTCTGCCATACCTTCTTTTTTGCCAGAGAAATACATCATCATCCTGCCAAAGGAAAGGAAGAAAAGTCAGGCTGCCTAGACAACGCTAAAGCATCTGGTGCAGACAGATAAAAACTGCTTCGTTTTTCATATGTGGCACACTAAACAGTGGCACTATTGCTCCTTTAAACACTTTGTTTTCTTTTAGGATCTTGGCACTTTATTTCCTCATGTTGTGGGCAGAAGGAAGATCTGCAACATGTAGGGCACCCATCTTCCCATATCCAGTTACACCATCAAGGCGGCAATGCCAGTTATAAATTGGTAATAATGTAAATAAAGCTCCAGCCCTCAAAGAGATTGATCTTTCTGGACACCTTTACTGATCCTTATTTCCTCTGTCACAGCACTCTGCATTCAACCTCTCCCCATCCAATTTAAGATACAAATCTAACATTGCTCTCTGAGGTGCAGAAACATTAAGGTGTCTAACCTTAATTAAGGCTTAAGTAAGATGTCTGTCTTAAGATTTTAATCAATGCAAGCTACAGCATGTTACAGCTTTGGTACTGCCTGCAATTTCTACAAGCATAAACACTGCCACTTATTAGTGGTGTTACCTACCCTGACCAAACTTGAAAGATCTTCATCTTTATGTTTCTGTAACTGCAAAAGGAGAACAAAACAGATATTAAAGTCAGAATAGACCAGTGGAACACCTGATTTTGCACAGCTTTTAAGATTCAACCATGCACAATTGGTTCCTGCCCAGTAATTTTCAGTGGGACTAATCAGATGAGTAAATTTGTATTAGCTTATCATTTGTTTTTTTCCTGCATGCTAGCAAAAGAGACATCAAAACTCAAAAAGCAGCCACATACTGATGCAGTTCAAGTAAGATACTTCCAAGTGTGTAAACCAACACACCCTTTTCTTGAAGTATGTTCTCCACTTGTGGTATTCCCTGACGACTATTTCAATCCTTCGTTTCCAGTATTTCCCCTCTGTTGCAATGGCCTGAGAACAAAAACACATACCATGAATTACACCAGATCACACGACAGGTGAATGTTCAGTACCTTTCCAAGCAAATATTCAGGCATTAAAAAAAGAAGAAAAAAAAAACCAAACCCAAAACCCCAAGCATGCTAACTCTGTTTCAGCTCACACATCAGCAGCCCACATGGTTCTGGAGCTACAGAGCAAATCTGACAACAGTAACTTCACCTTCCCTACAATAAACAAACAAGTGGTGACATCTGCACTGTCAGTACTTTCCATATCACCTCAACCAGAAACAACAGTTAAGAAACAGCAAAACATTCTCCCAAAACACAACTTCAAATTGAATTCACTAAAATATAAGGTACAAAACATTCCTGGCCCTGCAGAAAACAGGAAAAGAGAATTTCACAAGGTTATATGACCACAGACACACATATACAAAGGCTGTTAGGAATGACAAAAAGCAACAGAAATCCGATGCTCAGGGAGAAGCATGACTTTGCAGGCCAACAGCAACCGAAGGATCATAACAATGTGGGTCTTTAACATATCACAGACAGCAGCATCTAAATTGGTGACAGCAGGCTAATGAGAGCCTTAACACAACTTTCTTGTGTTCCAGGGTCATCTTCCAACAGAAACATCAACACTGCTCTTTCGAAAACCTAAGACAGTTCCACAAACACATCTGGAACTCCTCCGAGTTATAGATTATTCTAGAGTTACGCAGTAGAGAGTCACATATTGCCACATCGAGGGCCTCACTAGTTTTCTGCAAGGAGCTAGAGGGCTGACGTTAATCTTCACAAAAAGGAAGTACACAAGGCCAAATTCACTCTTTTTGTGAAGTTATCTTGACAGAGAAAAAGCAATAGCTTCTTGTCGTGAAACTGCAACTCATCAATCAAATAAAATGCAGAAAAATCTCACAAAGTAACTTAGATTCAGTCCTGAAAGCAGCTTCCACTCATTTCTCATCAATTTCAATCTCCAGTCAGAAGAGAGTAAAAATCTTAATTATTTAAACTGTACTTCTGTAATTTGTTTCACTGAACCAGAACACAGATACAAGTTACAGAGATAATAAATGTCCCTCCTGTTGCACCCTGATCATCTCAAGACAGAACTTACAAAATTGGTTTTCAACTGCTTTGTATTAAGGGTTCCTTCTGAATAAAGGGAACAGAGCAAAGAGCTGCTACACTGCTCTCAGATCTAGAGAGCCTTGTTATAAACTCTGAAGCTCATTAGTCTGGTCCTCAGGTTCTACACACCTCTGGCCGACGATGTTCATCAACATCAACAGAGCCATCCAGTGGGGTCACAAAGTGGCACACAGGATTCTTGCGCTTCTCCAGGTCTGAAATAAGAATGAAAATCACAGAATGGTTTAGGTTGGAAGAGACCTCAAAGATCATCTAGTTCCACCCCCCTGTTTTAAGCAGGGACACCTCCCACTAAAATGCAAGTGCTTAGGATGTGTAGACTCTGCAGAGAACTCTGTCACTTAGATGGCCAGATGTGACCAAAAAAAAAAAAAAAATCTAGCCAGGGCCTCTTCCAGATCACCAACAGAAAACAGAGAGGTCTCAGGCTGTGTTGGACTGTGCAGCTTCTGTGTGGACATCTCCAAGAAAGCACTGATAAGGTGGCACTGTCACAGCAGTCTCTGAGACATTGCCACAGCAGTCTCTGAGACATCTCAGCCTTCAGCAGGGTTTTGAGCTTTTCCTTAGAATCAACTTCAACTCTTTTGCTTCTCACATATGTGTGTCTCGGGAAACAGCTCAGAGCAAGCACCCGAAGCAGGCTGACACTTACACTGCATGTACCATGCCCTCCAGATGGCGTTGTTGAGTCGGATTTTATCTCTCCACTGAAGTTTCAAGCCTTTAAAGTTTTTCCATTTTGGTGAAACCAGCTTTCCACTGAAACAGAACAGACAACAGATCATTCTTCTTTCAGTGTTAGCTCTTCCCACTCCTTTCCAGAAGAAGAGTCACCCTAAAACTGCCAAACTGTCAAGAGAAAGAAGGACAAGCCAGATGCGGTCAGTGACAACTTTTGCCATATGTTGTTCACAGACTGCTGATCTAGGTGTCAGAGATGAGTCCAGCTCTCAAGACTTCTTTATGTCCTAATTTGCCAGCTACAATTGTCACAATTGGCCTCACAAGTATCCTTGGCAGGACTGAAACGCACTTCATCCAGACTTTTCTCCTCACCAGTACCTCACTCCACCTTTTCAAATGCCAATCTATACACTTTCATCAACTAAGAACAAGATTGCTCAGAATTAAGCTCAAAATTCTGACCTAGAGATTTTTGCACATTTGACCACATACAATTATGGCTTGAATTTCACAGAGGCCAGATGAAGTCAACACAAGCTCAATCCTACTGTTTCGCTCAATTTTCTAGGCTTGCAGTAATGGAATGGAAGAATGAAATTCTACCAGTTCTAGTCAACAAAAACCATCACCCACCAATTCTGCAATGTTGATAAACACAACTGGGAACAAAGGATTACCAGCAGGCTAGAAATAATAATTTTTCTCCAAGGAAAGGGAAGGCTGCAAATAGAAAAGCCTTATGTATGAGCCATCCTGGGAGGCAGGAGTGGAACAGAAGGAAAAAGGAAGCAGCAGAGACTCCAGCAAACACTGGACAAACATGAATACCCAGCCCTTAAAACACACCTTTATGAATCATTAATCCATGTTACTGACAGAGCAAAGAAAGCAAGAAATGTTCACACTGTAGGAAATTTCAAGCCACAGTTTAAAGTACGGGCATTGTGCTCTCATTTTTTGAGCCATACATGTTCCTGGTTTAGGGCTCCTGATGCCGTTTGCACATCCAGGCTCAATGGAAGCAGCAACTTCAATCATAACCCATACAACAACACATGCAAAGGCAACAGGTTCATCTTAAAACACTATGAACATTAGGTCGAGGTAATGAAGAGTACACAACTGAGTGACAAGAACAATGTCACCTCCAAATGCTTTGCCCTCTCAGGAAAGTACCTGCTCAGTCAGGAGTGACTTCTACCATGAACTGCAGTGGCACTAGAGAGATGTACTAGAACTGGCCTGTGCTATGGCACTATCTGCTAACACATATTCAGTACAAATGGCCTCAAAGAGCTGAATTTTCATCCTTTAAAATCCCTGGGTTACACTTAAGCTCTAAAATCCCTGTAAGAATAGGAAGGCACATCCTACAGAAGTGCCAGGCACTTCCCTTGGCTCGCGAAAGACGAGGCAGAGGCAGACTTGAAACTGGAGAACTGCTAATTCCCAGTTTCCTACTTGGTTTGGGAAACTTCATAATAGCTACTCGTTTTAAAGAAAATTGGTAATGAAACGTGTAAAAGTGTAAGCAAGTAAAACACCCTCACAGTCTTACACAGAAGTCAGAGCTGCCAACAGCAGGATATTAAACTACCACTTTCTTCAAGTACTTGGCTCATAACTTTTCCTCTCCTTTGTTAGCACCACAACTGCAGGTGTAACTCAGGTATTCCCCACAGCTGCGACAGACGAGCAAATGCCAGACCTCAGCCAAGTGACAGGTAAAGAAAAGCCAGCCCTGATCTTTCAATTTTACTACTGCATACAGTGCCAGTTGTAGCAATAGTTAAATCACCATCAGAAGAGCTGTTCCCAGACAGTAAAAAGTTTTTTTTTTCTCCTCATCCTCTTAAACTGTTATGCTTTTGAATGCACAAGGAAGTGCATCTAGAGATCAGATATTAACTGCACTAGAAGGACAATTCACAGCAGCAAGAGAGCAGATAAGTGAGAAGTTTGTGAGCCCCACGTTCACGCCAGTCCATGTCCAGCTGTCCCCTCACACAGGCTATGCTGTGAGGCTCTGCTGCAACCTTTGAGACTCTGGTGCTTGAGAAGAAATAAACAAAATCTGGTACACAAAATAGAATGTTGGCTCCCTCTAAGGCAAGCAGACTTGTTGGAACAAGCAATTTCACTGACTGGAAATAATAGTAAACTTATGTAAATGATTAGCAAGGGATAGGGAAACCAATTATTAACATACTTGTGCTATCCTCTGTAGCTGAGCTCTACAAATCTCACTACAGCCATACTTTAGATGCTCACTGAAGTCTGGGAAAGAACTTCTGGGGTGCTTTGGTTAGTTTCTGGGTTTTTTGTTTCTTTTGCTTTTTGATTTTGATTGGGATTTCTTTCAACTAGTGCATCCATATGACAGTCTTTGATACAAATCTCCCCAAACCCAACTTCTAAGTTTCAAGACTCTCAGTTTATGGAAAGATCTCCAAATCCAGTATTTTATCTCATTGTTGTGCAGCTGATGTGGGTCAGGGCAGGCAGTGGATCCCCATCTGTTATGTATTTTCTCCTCCTCTGTATATTATCCCATCACCTTCATAGTGCTCACTGTACAGCCAGCACTGACTCAGAACCTTGTCTCCTCATTCTTTCTGAAACCAGATTCAAGCACATATTTTCCTGTTTCTTATATGCATATTAACAGTTTGGAGACAGGAGATTAACAGGCTTATGCATCACCAACACTGACAAAACGCCCACATGCCTTTGCCTAAGAAATCTGTCAACTTAATGTTCATCCCTTCATAGCTCTGTGAGACTGGCCAGTTTGCCAAAGCAACAAAACTCTAATAATCTTCACTCAGAAAAACAAGAACAAATACTTCTCTAAAAAAAAAATAAACCAAAACTAAAAAGAACTGTAATTAATCTTTGTACACTCACTGCATCTTCAAAGAGCCAATTAAAACTGGAATAAAAACACAAATAGTTTAAAACATTTTCTACTACATTCTTACAAAATGCTAAACAAAAAGTAGAGCATCAAAAGAAGGAAGTGATTAAGAACCTATTCTTAAAATATAATTATTTTTTTTTTTACTTCCCATGGGAGCAAAGCTTGCACAAGTCCAGCTTGAGGCCATGAGACAACTTTAGCTGCAGTGGAGAGGAATCAGCATGAAGCTGACAGCAATTATTTAGACACTAGTTCAAATTCCAAAGTCAGTGGAAAGTCAATTACTTTGAATAACACTGTGACTAAGAGCAGCTGCTAAATGCAACTCATCTTCAGATTCTAAAGCAGCAAAACAACCACCGGGAAAAAAAAAACCAAAAAAAAAAAACACAAAAACAAATGGAGCAGCCCAGTGTCTGCTGCTTCTGCCAGCCCTTTGTCTCCTCTGACCATGCCAACTCCTATGGGAAATGCAGAGCAACCTGCCACCAGCCAGAGGGTCACAAGGTACTTGTGAGCATAAAACACCAGTTCACACATGGTTCCTGCTCCTTCTGCAATGGCTGCTGCAACTCTGCTGAGTGTTGCTCCAAAGAGTAGAGGAAGAGTGGAAGAGTGTCCCAAGGGAAGTCCTGACCGAATACTGCATGGTACAAGCTGAGACAACTGCAGCCAGACCAGCCGGCAGCATGACCTAGAGGATGCTGGTGCTGCGAGGAGCAGAGGGAACGAGGTCCTGGGCTGCATTCTACAGGGGATGTTGCTGCCAGAAGCACACCCTGTACTATCCCAGACATGCTGGCTCATGGAAGCAATTCTAGAGGAATATGTGACTTTCATATCTTCATTACTAACACAGACCAAATCAATTTGGCTGAAAACCATCTGGTGGGTAACGTGTGATATGCTCCAGCAGTGCAGTTCAGTCTCCCATGTAGAAATCTCCACCTCCTGAGCCCAAATGTCCTCAAGTGATTTGAGGACAGCCAACCAACTAAAAAAGCACCAGCTGAACAGTCAACAGAGCTGGAAATCCCCTGAGACACAAGCCCCCGACGTGCTTTGGAAGAGCTGCAGTGTTTTCCAAAGTGAAGCCGCAGACAATCAAGGCTGCCGCTTCCATATGCAGCAGCTTTGACCTGTGAGCCCTGCATATGCCAGAAGAGGCTGGAGGCCACTCCCACGTTTCTCACATACCTTTTCCCAGCTCAGGATCTACCTCAGGCAGCTGAGACCCCAGCAGGCAGGCAGATAACCCAGCACTGATCTGTCAGAGCAACGCAACTCTCTCCATTTGTAAAATTCCAGCGAAAGCAGCTGTGTTTTAAGAACGATTACAAACATTCCAACACCACAAGATTAGCTGCACAGTACAGGAAACAGACATCCACTGTGAGAGCGTGACCTGGTTCCCTCACATATGTTTCAGTTTTACATTTTTCCTTCATGAACAGAAGTGCAATCAGGGAGATGGTGTGCTTTCTAACACAGCACTAAACAGATTTCACCCCGGCAATGTCCGGTTTTGTGCAGAGTTCTACCTCTGAGAATCTCATAGTTTTATTCTATGTTAATAGCACCCAAAATAAAGCATTTCAGCACACACTCACAAACAGTACCTATGGAAGTTTCTTCCATTCTTGCCTCTGCAAATTTATTTTTTAAGGCTGTTTTTCTTTTAAGCCCTACGTTAAAGAACAGCCTTCTGACAGTCATTAGCAGTGAGCAGCATTTGAAGTGTACAGGTAACAAACATCACCTAGAAGAGCAGTTAATGAATGATCTAACAGGATCTTTTAGTGATGTTTTTGACTCAGTAGGGTTAAAGCAATGAGAAGCCATTCACAGCTGTTAGGATGGCTTCAAACATAAACCAGTAGCTCTCTATACCACTGAAAAAAATCCAGTATTCAATCAATAAGTTCAGTGGAAAAAACTCCTGCCAACATCAGTGGAACACGATCAAGCTCTGATATATGATGACTCACAACAGAAGAATCCTCTGTTCTCCTCCCTTAAATCAGAAGATTTTAAGATGGACTTCAGTCAGCATGTGACACACAACCACCCTCTGGATTTGGACACAAAGCCAGATCTATCTGTGTGCAAGAAGAAAGTTAGTAGTGAAAAAAAAAAAAAAATGAAACATCATTAAGAAACACAAGCATTTTAAGAAACAGATTTCTACAAAGAGCACTGAAGGGGCAGAAAAGAAGAATTTTAAGTATTAAGATAAATTCTGCCCTACCTCCCAAACAAGATCCTCTCAGAAGGCTGGTCCAGTCAGCTTACACAACCTTCTATAGGTGTTTTGAGTACATGTTGATAAATGGAAACTATATAGGATAGTACAGTAGAACTTACATTTTATACAGCTCAATTCCTTTATTAAGCTCTTTGTGATTCAGCTTGCAGTTCCCCTTTTTTTAATCTACCTCAGAAATGGTCAAAATCATACCTCAGCACAATCAGAGGTTTCAAATCCTCTCCTAATAGAGGACAACAGGGAAGACTTTGCTGTAGATAAATCTGAAAATTCCCCTCCCCTCAATCAGAGACAAGCAAATTAATTTCATTCTCCACATCATGACACGTGAATGTTGCTGGGCAAGGAATTTCACCTGGCAAGCTACTTTGTGACTGTAGTGAGCTAAATGCTGCACCAAGTAAGAGGTCTTTAAAATACCCTGTGAGGGAAGAGTTGCATGATCTCTGCCTTAAACACACAGAAGTAGTAAGACTGAATTATACACCCTGGCTATCAAGTGTGTGACTGACAGCACTAGAAGTGGGACACAGATATTTTTGACATTGCCATACTCTACATGTAAACTCCTCATTTCCACCCTCTCATCTTTCACTTATTTTGATATGTAGGGACAAGGAAAATCTCTGGCTGAGCTGTCTTTCTAGCTCAGGAGAAGTTATTTTTCCCTTTTGCATTTGGATAGCACATGGCCTAGATTTATCGTACATGGAATTTAAACATAAACCTCTGAGCGCTGTTAGCTCAGATTCCACAGGCCTGACCTTGCTGTCCAAATACATACTGTCAGCAAAGATACCTTGAAAAGCAGTTACTGCAGACCTGCAGCAATCACCACTCATACAGACCACAGGGGTCTCGTGTGCTACAGCTGTAAAGAAATAATGTAGTTTTCAAATCCTAATTTTGTTAACTCAGTTTACAGGAAGAAGCTACAGAAATGTTCTGCATCTTCTTGTTTAGTTAACAGATTCCTGCTGCCCTTGTGCTAAAGAGCTCTTTTTTTTTTTTTTGGCCTTATTAACTCTTACCTCAAAACCCACTTCCTCTGTGCTTTTTTCCCCTTCCAATTCCTTAAGGGGGAGAAAAATCTCATGATGTACATGAGTGTGCAATGTTTGGAGGCAGACTAAATTTTTTCCTTTTATTGCAGAGGATGGTGAGCAGCAATAATGTAAGCAATAGGAAGAAAACAAAACTGTTGATATTACAGTAGCTAAGTAGATTAACTTTTCAGCAACACACAAAAGGAACTTCTTGGCTTCTCCTCAGCTTTTTTTTTTTTTTGAAGGCGTGGTTTCAGTTTGTTTTTAAATCTCCAATCTGTTTTCTTGGGGAGTTGGGCCTGTCAGCTCAGCTCTCCAAGAGCCAAAACTAACAGTATTTCCCCAAACAAAGGTTCATTCAGAGAATCAGATTATATGCATTGTGTGTTGGAGCAAAGAAGCAGGCAAGTGAAACAAAAACATGTCTACAGGGAGTGAATGCGTGTAGGACTTGCAAGGCAGCCAGTTTAGCATCTTACTATTCACACCTACAAAGTTAATCCCAGCTGCAGCCCTGGGAAACTCAGACACAGCTCATTTTTAAAGGCAAGCATTATTCAGCTGGTTTTCTTGGTCACCTTATTCATCCTCCTTACCTTAAATTATCCTGCAGTAGCAGACTCCAGGCTTGTGGAGGATGTTATATTGCCCACACTCCACAAACAACAGCAGGGAGCTCTGTGCAGAAGTTACACAGAATCACGGAATGGTAGGTGTTGGAAGGGGTCTAAGCCCCCGCCAAAGCAGGATCACCTAAGGCAGGTCACACAGGATCATGTCCAGACAGGTCTTGAAAGTCTCTAGAGGAGACTCCACAACCTCTCTAGGCAGCCTGCTTCAGGGCTCCAGCACCCTTGTAGTAAAGAAGTTTTTCCTCATGTTGAGATGGAACTTCCTGGGTTCCAGTTTGTACCCATTGCCCCCTGTCCTATCGTAAGAGACAATTAAAAAGAGACCAGCACTTTCTTCTTCACACCCACCCTTCAGATACTCAGCATTAATAAGATTTCCTCTCGGTCTTCTCTTTTCCAGACTAAACAGCCCCAGGTCTCTCAGTCCTTCCTCACCAGACAGATGTTCCAGTCCTTTAATCTTCCTCATAGCCTCCATGGGACACTCTCTTAGTATACCCCTGTCCCTCTTGAACTGTGAAGCCCAGAACTGGATGTAATAACCGAGACGTGGTCTGACCAGAGCTACGTAGAGTGGGAGAAGATCCTCTATTGACCTGCTGGCCACACTCTTCTTAATGCACCCAAACATTTTCTAACAAACCTTTCCCACCATCCGATTCATCTCCTTTTAAAAATAACACTTCTATCTTGAAGACAGAGATACTAAAGCAAACAAACATTTTTCCTCTACTATGAGCATTACACATTAACAAATGTTAGGAAAATAAAAACACACAAGTCAAAGTTATCTGCCGGCAAACTGGATTCCTAACACCTGCCAAGGAACACCTTATCTAGGCTGATTTCACCCAGGAAGGCTGAGGCACACACCTCCTGAAAAGGGACAAAACAGTAAACGGTCAGACACCAGAGGCAAACACCTTTGCCCCAGCAAATGCCTTCTAAACGTTCATTTGTTTATTTTACACAATGACCAAATGTGTATTTCGAGCAACGTTTTGAAGTTCAACTTGATTTGCATACAGGACAGTTTGCAGTGCCTGGGCTCTTGCTCTGATAAACACCAGGGCCACACTGCCAGCTCAGGAACGGAGCTGGTACGTGCTGGGGCACTCTGAGCAGCACTCTGGCTTACTGCAGCAGATATCTCTGCTTGGCCAGGGTAACATACTGCATCCTCCTCTGAGATAAGCAAGAGCTGAAAACCTCATGTTTTGAGAGTATTATCACATCGACACTGACAGCTTTTCAAGCCACCATTACTTAAATCAAGGAAAGAGGTTTCACATGGTACTTTCAGCCAACATGGCCAAGAGCAGCACTATGAAAAAGACTTGCAGACAGCTGGGAAAGACCACTGGAGAAATGTTTTCAACAGAAGCAGGTTTCATGAAAAGTATGAAAGGATGAAGAGCATCCTGAAACAGCTTAGGGCAAAGGAAACGTGAAGAACAGTACAAATATCAAGGAGATGTGGAGCCTACAGTGTTCTTCAGACAGTGTCTGAAGGCTCAGAATATTTAGTTTCTAATTTCCAGTCAGGAACCAAAGGATATTTCTAAAAATATTTGTGTTTTTCAGAAGTTCGTCCAACATTGGCTCACTTCACTACAGAGCTGAAGCAGCAAGAAAAAGAGCTTCACGAGACACTAGTATTTCAGTCAAAAGGCTGAGAAACAAAGCTCCCCATCACCATCTATCTCTGCTAACTCCAGAGCAAAAACCACTCTCCATGATCCCTGCTGCACTTAAGTTTGCCCAAATCACATACTTTGTAACTTTACAAGCATTAAAACTTTATACAATGTCACATACTTAAAGTGTCAAAAACTAATACCTTCTTCAGAGAACTGCCAGAGATAATCATGAAAGGGACACTGATACAGAGAACTAAGACAATGTTTGAGATTAAGAGGCAAGGACTACTCTTTTCATTCATATGAAATACCAGGACGAAAAGCAACTGCTCACCGTCACAAAGTATGTCAGTGGCAAAGCAGGGACAGAATACCAGCTGATCATTTCTCTCCCAGACACACTCCTCATGCTAGAAATGCTACTAAGTAAATTTTAACAAGGATTAGATTTATTAATTTCCTTGTACACATTCTTCATCTCTTGGTGAAACTCCCAGAATGACAGAATAATTTATGAAATACTTTAATATTCTCAGTACGAAAATGCTACAAAGGTAACAGTGTACAAACTAAGCTGACTTGCACCTACATCATTTTATCTGGCGTCTGTTTCCTCACTTGTGCTTGGTCAATGGAAAAGGCAGAAGAATGCAAATTTTTCTCCCACTTGGATGGAGAATTCAAGACAACATAAGATTCCATTTTTATCTCTATGGCAAATTTTCTTTTTTTCATTTACAAATAAATATTAAAATATTCACATTTTCTGCGTTATTTCTGGGGCCTGCTAGGAACACAACTGCTGATGGGTTATCAGCGTGGGTGAAAACATCAGGTCTCCTCAAACCTTCCTTTGGAAAGAGGAATCATTGTAAATACCATCAGTAGCTATGAATCTCACCATTAAGAGAGTTACAAAACTTGTGCAGTTTAGAAACAAAAACAAACAACAAACAAGCCCCATACAACAATCAAAATGAATCAAAAACCTCCAAACACCTCCACAGGAAATTGTTTTGACCTTTTCTTTAAATAAACACTTTATATAAACACTTAGATAGAAACCCAAAGTTTCTATTCTGGTATAAAATGTTAAGACACAAACTCTGGCATCTATTTTCCTGGCAGATGAGATGTGGCAAGCATATAAAGTGGAGATTACCACCATTTGAAAGCATTCAGTTATAGAAAAATATCCCTTTGAGGTAAGAACCAATGTTTTAAGCATGGGTTTGAACCTACTCTGTGTAAATGCAGCCCATACTCTATACAAGAGAGTTCAAATCTCAGTTGGAAGTAAACATCAAAGCATGTTTAATACTGAATTAAATCTTACATAAAAGGAAAATTATGGCAGTGTGTACACTTTCAAAAGCAAGAAGCATCTGAATTTATATGTAGGTGCCTTTATTCTAGCAACCTGTCCACATCCTAAATGTACAGATACAGAAGATCTGATATGTGTAGCACTTTTGTTGGTGGCTTCTTGATCTGTTTGCTTTTCAACGCTCACATCTTGATTCATAGATTATTACCTAATCTTAAATTCCTCACATGCATTTTACAATGCTTTCACCCTCATTTTGCAGGTGAGAAGCTGAAGCATAGACCTATCTACTTTTCATTATCCCCTTCTCTGATCTGTCCAACATGAGATGATGGTGCCTACACTTGCTTGTGAAACTGCACTCCTGTTCCCTTTCTTCATCTCTCACCATGCCAGACAGACCTCCAGCCAATGCTCTGACCACCTTTACAGTAAGTGTTTTGACTAGCTGCTACCTCCATTTTCCTAGAAAACTCTAATCTCATCAAGGTTAAAAACAGTTTTTTCAGGACAGAGCACTTCACTTAAACAGGGGTCATCTTCTCACCAAATTTCAAGGCCCTGCTCTGACATTTAGGGTAACAGAATCTTTGAAAAGTGACTGAAACTTCTCCAGTAACACAGGCAGTGCATTTTGTTTCAGCTAAACCACTCTGAACAACTTCTCATCAAAAAAAACCATAGGCTTAAACATGGGAAAGTTCAGATTAAACAGTTCAAACAACCAAGGGTGCAATTATGCATTAGAGATTAGTGGGCAGCTTTAAGAATGAGAGATGCTGCCAGTGTTGTTGCCTACAGCAAGTGCTGGGTACGAGGGTGGGAAGTCAGTTGTTTTCACGTTTGCTGCAGTGAAGCTCAATGCCTCATGCTTTAAAGGACTTGCCCTTGTAACCAAACATGACAGATGGACTCAATCCTCCTTTACCAAACTCACAGTACCTTGGTACATGCCCCAGAGGAGGTGGAGGCCTAACCTATAGGTTCATAGCTGAACCAACCACTCCTCTGAATAACCCATAAGAGCAGAGCACAAGCACCAATGGGTATAACCTTGTAACACTGATCATGCAACTAACACATGAACAGCAGGTGGTTTTTCCAAGATTTATGGAGGAACAAAGAAAGCTGTGGGTATGAGGAGTCTCATGCATCCCTCTCCCATTGTAGGCAAACTAAGTATAAGCCAACCACTTTACTGCATAAATATGACAGCCTAAGTGAGCCTTCTCTGAGCTGTGCCTGCTTGGTAGCGTGGCTGCATGGCAGTGATCTCCCCTTGAGCTGGGATGCCTCTCCAGGCTGCTCCTCACAGTAAAATCTTTTATGAGCAACAGATCATTGGGCGAGACCAATCTGAGCTTTCCCTGGACTTTATGGCTGAAAGTTCTCCCGTTAAGCAGGGACACCTCTCGGTAATAAGATGTATCAGTTGTTATATAACTTTTAAACAGAATTAATCAAGAGTTAAAATGTGGTATGCTCTTTGTTTGGCTTTACACAGCATGTGTAGCTGGATTTGCTGAAGCCTTAGGCTGCACGCTGTAAACTCTCACCCAGAACATCCTCCTTCTGAAGCAAAAGACAGCCTCCAGAGCCAGCACAAATCAGGAGGCCTCAATCACCAGCAGCAGCTGCAACTTGACAAGAAAACAGCCTGTCAGGAGACTGTGGAAGAATCCAATGAGGAGTCAGGAGACCTCAGGTCAGAATCACCATTGGACCAAAGGGCACATAGAAGGCACAACTGCCTACGAATCTCTTTGTTCAGTGTTCTTCTCCAGAGGCACCCAGCTCAAGCTGCTGTACCACCACTCTTTTAAATCAGCTATGAAATTCTACACCTCAGATTCTGCTTCAGGAAACCTGGTGTTCAAACTTCAGAGCTAGCTAACCCCAACCTTTGGTCAGAAGGTCTTTCTTTCATCAAGGTTTGAGATTCCTTAGCTGAGACTGAGACTCTTCCTTCCCCTTATTCACAACATATCCTCAGTAAGTAACTGACACAATACTGACTGAACGTCTGATGAAATCCCTGTGGCTAATTCCACTAGCCATAAACTGATGACCAAGTCTGGGACTAAGCTTTCATCCAGCTGCATCTAGACCCTTCCTGAGAAGTTTAGACAGCAAGGGGGGTGTGTGTGTCAGAGACTAAGAACTGAACCTAGCTGCTCCTAAGCTCCATTAAGAGTTTGGAAAGTAAAAACGTCTATTCTGAATCTTTTTACTCCGCAGAAGGGGCTCCTAATACCTTTGATCATGATTCTAAGTGATTGAAACCACATAACCATATCACAAAAAGATGGTATTACCTCTGTATTTAAAGCAGTTAAGTATGAAGCCCACTAACAGAAGGCCAGACAGCTGTTCCACCTGCAAGACCCAGACCAAGTACCAAAGTCAAGCTATTAGAGATGCAAAATTTCAAATCAAATCCCCTCTCCAGTATCCTTTCTCTCTGATTCTAGGATTACAAGACCCTGACATCTCAGTCAATGTTATGCCCTGGGCCAGAATGACAAGGAAATGAGCATCTGGCATCATTCACAAAGTTGTCAATACCATTTTTTAACACAACCAGCTTGAGAACTTTCATCTGGGGAACACATGCTCTATTCTTTGCCTGAAAAGAGAAGAGGACAAATGTCAGGTTTAACATACCTTGTAACTCTGAATACACCTCGGTGCACCAGTAACTCATACTCTGACCAGCAGCAGTGAGGGCTGTTTCTTTGCTGCATCACCTTTACCAATAGCTTTCTTTTCAGCTGCCTCTCTGCTGTATGCTTCCCTTTTAGAGAATAGTCACCACACTCGATGCACCCCTTCTCTCCATCATCACCTCTTTCTGTTCATCTCAACCACCCTGCTTGCTCATATAAGGTTTGGAAGATTTTGGTGAGGCAAAGAAAACACATAGCAAACAATGTAGCAGGTGGCATAACAAGGGTATCAGGATCAGTTCTGCTACGACCTTCTCGTACAAAATCTCTGCTAGGAGGCAGAGAAGCTTTCTTACTGTTATCAACAGTTAGATGATCACCATCATCACCTTGTACTGCCAAACACATCAAAAGACTCATATCCCATCAGTAAGTTTGGCTTTCCTTGAAGTGTTGCCTGCACTCTGCTGTACATGGTGAAAAGTGTCATTTTGAGAGCAGCTTCAGTGTAAAGGGAAGTGATCCTATGCACTTGTTTCACGGTATCTAGAAAATATTCCACTGCTTCCTAAAACTCTATTTCTGCCACTACCTTTTGCTCAGAATCTGAATATTCATAATGAAAAGATGGTTTCCATCACAGGACCAGAAACTGACACAGTTGTCCAGTGCACCTTCCTTCTCTTTTAGAAGGATGCTTGTTGACAAGGACCCCCTTGTACAGAGCTATGAACATGTCAGGTTTCTTTTGAATACTAAGTTCTTAGGCTAGATTAATACATTGATCAAGATGTGATAACCTGGGACTTTGGTTTAAGCATCTAAATTAAAGAGATTTCATACACTGAGCTCCTTAGCAGCCCAAACAAACCGTATCAGTGTGGCAGATCAACACATCTCTGAGCACAGCACATACCAACAGGAACCCAGAGCTGTTTACCATGCTCTGCGGGCAGAGAAACTCGAAACCCACACTTCTGCCACAGGGGATAGTCTAACGCTCTCTACACAACATTACAAACCTATAAATATACTGCAAGACTTCAAGGATCTTATTCTAAAGGTAACTTAAGTGGTTTAAAAAGAAGAGAGGCTCCTCTAGCTTTCCCCTCCTGAAACAAAGCTTTCATACCGGCTGTCTGCAACCAGCTTCCTGCAGCATGAAAAACACCAGACTTACTACTAAATTCGGTTACTGGAGACTCAGGACTGCATCAGCACATACAGTTTGTTCAAAGTTTACATAAAAGCTGAATCTTAAACTACACAAAATACAGAAGCAGACTAAAGGCACCACTGTTAACTACTAAGGCTACTGAATGATCAAAAAATATCTGATGGAAAGGTAACGGAGAAACTCCCTTCACAGTTAACATAAAACAGACTGGAAAGAGGACAAAAAAGGAGTTTAAAATAAAAGCACATCTATAAGGTCACGCATGCTTCACTGGAAATGTGTCTGCTTAGAACTTTGTTAGATCTACATGCAAACAAATGCTATGGTAATGCCTTCACCTAAGCTAGCCCTTCATCTAGAGGTGTACACCACTTAGACCTGTAAAGTGGCAGTTCCTCCTGCCCCTGACATAGGAGCTGCCACATGTCAAAGCACAGCAGTGAAACTTCCAGGGATTCACCAGGAAAGACCAAAGCCTCCCAGGAAGGTTGAATACCCAGAGAACAAGTAGTGGAAACGAGACCTTCACTTCTGGGTCACCAATTCAAACAGGAGCTGTGGAAACTTGCCTATAGCACTGCAGGCAAGGCTGCACAAGTGACCCTTCATTAACTGAGACACGGCAGAGAGCATGCTAATGTTTGTGACATATGATCCTCATCATGCTTTTCTCAGATGGCTCTTATTGCCCATCTTGGACAGGCCAAGGGAGATGCCTGATTCCACACACAGATGGTAAGATCAGCCCTGTCCTTAGGAAAGTGTCTCCAATCATGCTGAAGAGTAGTTTGTTACTTTGTAATGCTGGTGGCTATGGTCACCATGCCCACCACAGCACAGGGCACTGACAAACACTTCATTGCAGTTAATGTCATAAAGCAATACTTAATCTCACTACATGGCGTGAGTACCAGAGAGAGACCTCAGCTTTAATGCAATATAACCTTAGAAAGTCATTCCTCTGCTCACATGAACCACCACACTCTACCAGCATCTACCAGCAACACAGGTCAGAAAGCCTCACACCATTCACCCAAGACACAGCTGGTCCCCTACTTACAGAGAGAGATGTTCATGTCTCAAAGCAAGTGGTGGCCTCCCCAGTACATCATGTGACAACATCAACATTTCCTGAATCTAGCTACAAACAAAATGAAAAACTCCATCAATAAGTGACTCTTCTTCTTTCAACCATGTTTTTCCCATATTCTAAAATCACAATGAACCAGCCACAACCTTCACTTTGTGGAGGCCCTCAGATTGCTCAGACTAAAGGTAAACAACATTTCTTACATGTTTATCACTGTAGAGAGAAGCAATCTCCCTAAACTTCCAAGGATCTGTCCCCCATTTAAAATGCCTGCTAGATCCACACAGCCTATAATTACCACATGCAGAGGTCAGACCCCAAGCCTACTAATGTGCTAATAAAAACTGCTAATAAAAATTCTAGGCTACTTAAGCTCTGCTAAGATTTTTACTGGAGATCTGAGTGTTCAACTTGTATGACTGGATACTGAAAACAGATGGGATCCATGCTGGGCTCTTAAATAACAGCCTTCACAGACTAAAACTTTATTAGGAACAGAAATTAATTGGCTTTTATTGCAGCTTTCTGTGCATCTACTGACAGTCTTTTAAGTTGAGCTGTGTTCTTCAATGACATTTACTCATTTGATAAGGTAAATGAGCAAAACCTGATCACATTGTTCCTCTGAAGAGTTAAGTATTTCATGCAGCAAGAGACAGACCAAAACACAGGAATGCCTCTTGCTCCCAAGCAGTTTGATTACAGATTACCCCTGTCATAGGAGGAATGACTCAGATCAGAGAGTCATTCAAGTCATAAACATATTGGCTCTCTGCTTTCACAATACAGAAGAATATCCAGTACCTTCAGGCAGCCAGCTAGGGAAGGCAGCACTGAAAGCTGCCAGGCAGCAATACAAATGAGCTTATCTGCAGCTTCCAGAGACCAAATGTAACCGACATACACTGTTCTGTACTGCCCTGAAGAAAACATATTTCTGTACCAAGCACAAGCTATGAAATCAGAGCACTCCAAAGATCTAATTTTTGTAAGGCAAAATTCTTCTTATTTAGAAGAAAATGATTAGCAAACAGTCCAAGTGATGCCTGGCACTTTTTCACAGCTAATACTGAACTGCTGTCTAGCTCACACTAGCACTTGGCACCAGATTTCACCTGCTTTAGTAAGAGCTGTAGGAACATGCATACAGGGTGGGTCAAAGGTCCAGCTTTCCCACTACTGTCTCCAGCAGTGGAAAGAGTGAGAACAGGATGAGCATGTTTGCATAACACTCTCCCCAGCCTCCAACAACCAGCCCCCTCCAGCGCTTCTCAACTGCAAAGAAAAATATTAACTATTACATTAACTCACTCCCCACAACTGCACTGGAAGAACTACATCGTTTCTGCTTTTGCTGTTTATAGACACTTTCCACACACACAACTGAGAAAGTTGAGTATCTGTATTGATTTGGCAGGTCTCTTGAAGAGGGATGGACAATGACATTTTTATGAGAGAACAGCCACTGTAGTGGCTACTGCAGCAACTCAGATGCTGAACTTTTAGATAAGTTGCTTCAGGCTCTCAGTTATTTCACAATCTCTGCTTTCTATTTTCAACAGGCTTTAGGTGTCAAACGTGGTTGCTAATTACCTGAAATAAGTGCAGTTCCTTCCTTGAGGATATTTGTATCTCTGATCAAGTCGGTTCTCCTATCCCAATGCTAGGTTCATTTGAAACAAGCTGACAACATTCAAATAACTTGTCCCTCTCTGAATCAGATCTAAGCATTTCTCAACCATATCCAAATACTTTGACTTAGTTCTTCCTTTCTTCAAGTTCCATATCTTCAAACCCAGAAAAGGCATTTTTTGTGTGCTCTCAGGTCACTAACTTTTCACCCCACTACAAACCCTCCTCTCAATTTTCTTTCTCAAAAGCTGTGCTATAAAGAGTAAAAGTGAGTGGAGATTGTTCCCTTTCACTGCTTCCTGCTCTCCCACATCTCGCACACCAAAGCCATGTTTTCTACTCAGGTTCCCTCACCCCTCATCCTATCAGGGGCAGATGTTTAACAAGGAAACAGAAAGCTGGCCTAAGCTAAGCTGTCTGGGCAGATACTAACACACAGGAGTGTTCGAATGTAAACAGGACAACTCTGATACCTTCTTTGGACACTGCACCAAATGAGCTAACATAAGAAGCACGACATGTCACATCCAGACCCCTATGCGCTGCTAACAGATAAGCAAATTTCAGAGTCCATTCCCGAATCCACAATGCAGCTTAGCAGAACCAGGACCTCGTTGTGTTGCCTCTCACTCAAATACCAAGAGTTCTGATGCAGGCAGTTGTCACTGTAAATATTATCAGCTAAAGCTGATTTGCCCAGGATAAGCTTTCACAGCTACAGCTTCTATATAGACATTCAGAAATTCATCAGAATAAGGAGAAACCAACCATCCTAGAAAATAACAAATTAGATCATTGTTTGCTCTGGGAGATGTGGCAGCAGACAATATCCATACCCATTGATTGGCTGATCAAGAATGGAACAAGATCCTCCACTGGCCTCTTCCTGTCTGGCACTTCTCTAACAGCTGTGCCAGGCCCTCAGCCCAGGTATTTCCTTTTGAACTCTTTTTACATGCATGCCTCTCCTTTTTTTTTAAACCATGTTTATCACTTCTGCCTGTGACACTCTACAAAGTAAGTTTTCAGTAGCTAGCAGAGGTTTCATCAAGTGTCGTATCACAGCACCAAATGCAAAAATCTGCAGAAGAAGAAGAAATTGAAGAGCAGTCACAGACTTCAAAGAAGAATCACAAAGAATGGAGAAGCTCTCCCACAATTCGTGCTCCATTTGGTCCCTTTTCCTTTGGGAATGGCATCAATAGAGAAGACAGCAGTCTACGATGTGGATGCAAAATGCTGCAAGAAGAATTTAGCAGAATAGCCTGCAATGGCTCACATGCACGCTTCAGAGCAATGTACAGTTGCTAGATAGTAGCTAAACGCAGTGGGCTGAAGTTATTTTTAGGTCTGTTGTGAAACCCCAATGTCACTTCACTCCAGCAGCTCCACAGATACACCACCACCACAACACAGGCCTGGACTCTATATCATTGCTCCTGGTTTGAGCCTAGTCCTTGTCCTACACTAGAATTTCACTGCCAAAGTGACAAAGCCTCTGGCACAGAGCAATGCAAATAAAAAGAGTACTTTGGATAAGGATGTCATGTGGGCTGTGGAAGTGGTCTGGCTAGCAGAGAAGTCCCTGCATTGCCTTGCTAGAGGTCCCTGCCATTCTGGCCAAGGTCACTTCACTTGAGGTGTCCCTGAACTGCTGCAGGCACAGTACCAGTTACTATGGGACCTTGAGAGAAGGGAGCATAAATTAAGTGGCAGAAGGAAAGGGAGACCAGGATTTTAAGTAAATATCCTACTCTAGAGAGTTCTGAAAACAATGAACTTGACAGATTCCATCAGGGAAGGTGCCCTTCATGCCTCTGCAATGTTTGCTTGGATCTTGTTATGCAGACATATCATATAAAAACAACCCTGCTGATACATGAGGACTAACAGGCTTCGCTGTTGGGAAGACTGTCAAAAAGGCCTCATCCTGTTTATGTATGCTTCTGAGGATCTGCTCTAAGCAGCAGTACACAGCACAAACTTTGGAATACAACAGTTCTATCAACTTCACGCTCCTGGTCTGGCAGGACGCAGCCCCAGGACCAAGTTCCAGTATGTAACACAGCCGGCAGTGAGGCTCTGGTGTTCTCAGTTACCTCAGAAGCATCCACTTAAGCAAGACTCTTTCAGAAGATCAGTAGAGTGGATACAGTAAAGAAGGGAAGGCAGAGGACCACCCATATCCCACACAGAGGATTCAGATCAGGGCAGACTTGCAAGCTGCCACCTTTCCCCTAGATTTGCAAGACCCAAGTATAAAAAATGCTGTCTCACTTCCAAACCAGCAATTGCAAGAAGGGCAAACCTATTGCACAAGAGAAAGGCTATCTGGATCTTCTCCTTACCCCCTTGGTAACCTTTAAGGTTCAGCTCTTCAATTCTGGTTCACAGTCACAAGCCAATCCTAGCACAAGTAAAAGCTACCTAACACCAGCAAAGACAAGATCACCCTTTCATCTCCCCACTGAGATGGATGAAGCCTTTACGTGCTCATAGTGATCAAAGCTGTAGCAGACATCAGATTCCTGTAGCTGTCTAAGGACAAAGGGGGTAGATCTCTCAAGCTTTCCTCCTTTGCTCCTTCAACTGAAAGCAGCCTCAGCTCTTCTATTTCTGCTCTGAATGATCCACCCATAGTTCTGTCCTTTGTTTCCCAAATCCCTGAGAAAAATATTGTTAGTGTGCAATTGAAGAGAAGCAAAACCAACACCGTATGTAATCTACCCATAAAGACATCCCCTGCTTGCTCAGGGATGGTATAAATAAGCAATAGAGACACTTCTCTCAGTATTATTTTAAAAAAGGATTTCTCTCTGTACGTAGCAAGACAGTCCCACATTACAAAAACAAACAAACAAAATCAAGAAAAGTCATTTAATATAGTTAAGAGGGCTGCATCCACTGCTTCCCTGCACTCAGGTAAACTACAGAGAGATGTGAAAGTCTCTAATTGTGCATTAATGTTGCAGATAATGTTATGCTGCGAACACAACAGCAAGGATTAAACAGCTAACAAGTCATTAAAATGTAGTAAGTCATTAACAATCTTTCTCTGCTTTTCAGAAAAAGCAGCCTGCTCAGCTACTTAAATAACTGAATTCTCTTCCTAGCAGCAGAGTAGGTCACAAAGTGTATCATGTCAGAAAGGTTATCTATAGGTCAGCAGTCGTCTGGGCCAAAACATACTTAGGTATCACTAATTGAAGAGAATCAGATTCTTTCACTAATACCCTACTATATGATAATCCAAGGAGTGGCCTGCAGGTCCTTCCCATCTGGCCTGTCATGTTCTGTTTTAAAGTCTCAAAGGAAACAAAGCAGATCTTAGAACCACCCCTAACACCTTGGGCTTTTTATCTCTAATATATCTTCTGGGCAGCTATGGTCCAGTTACCTGACCAAGGGAATGAATCATTTCACTGTGCCACAGGCCTAGACGGCTTCCTACAGTCTTCTCCAACCCCATTTCCTATTACCTATCTGACCACACAGCTGGACAGTTCAACTTTAGAAATATTAATGTTTCAAAGATAGATGTTTCTAATCTTGCCCTTAAGTATCACCCTGAGTTTAAACATCTTACGGCACAAATTGAAACCAACTTAACAGGGAGGGAATGACAATTACTTTGCAGCAAACCATTCACACCACAACAGAATGGCCAAGGAGTTGGTCAGGCTATATTTCAACACCCCCTTCCTTAGAGGCAACAAGCCTGTAAAAGATCTAGAAGACACTGTCACATGTACAAGAATGACAGCAAGATAAACACCATGCCCACAGGAGTTCCAGTGGACAAACATCTGCTCAGTTCAACACCACCTTTAACGCAGTGAGGCAGAGTTCAGCCACTGCAGCACATCAAGCCAAGGCAAGAAAGCACATAAGGAGCCCTTGTCGGTTTTGCTTGCAGAGTAAGACCAACTTCCCAAGAGGAACAGCACATTCACCTTCAAATGAATCTCTCTTGCACAAAGGAGTCATGTCTTAAACGGCAATTAAGTGTTTGACAGCTCAGGGAAGCTAACACCATTCAGACATCCAAGCCCAATGAAACAATTCTCCACTCCAAATTCCTCTATGAATAAAACAGTTTGAAGGGTAGGAGGGGTTTCTGGGCTGTCCAGAAGACCACAATACACCTGAGAATCCAGAGCTGATGCTCCAGATACACTCAAGCTTCCTTGGTGACTGCATGAGAAGAACGATACCTTCCAGAACCACCACACGGAGCAAGTGCTCTTCACAGGCAGCTCCGTGACTGCCAAGGGCAGTCACCAGAACACTGCCTTCCAGAAGCATTATGATTACCATTAAATTACCAGCCTGGTTTTATTACCCTGTAATTTGCATCTGTAGGCTTCCTCACCAGTTACAACCACTACTCGTTTTTCTAACAGTGTTGTTAGTAAGTCACACACCTTCCTTCTCTTCTCCTAAACCCTTCCTCTGTTTGTCTCCTTTCCGGTATTATTTCAGTTTCTATCTGAAGTGTGATCTTTGATACAGCTTCCATTTAGACTTCCAGGTTAGCTCCCTTCTAAACCTTATGCTTTGTTAAACACCTTGAAAAAGACTGGCACACATACCTAGGTCTCTGAAGTGCTGAAATCGTTTTGCTCATTTTAAGAAGGAAGAAAGGGAGGAAAAAGCAGTTAACTGGTTTATCTAAGTTCAACAAGCCAAGAAACTAAGGGTTAGCATAAACCTTTATGCTTGTGTCACAAAGTAAACAATCTGTGGCAAACCCACACTAGAACGTTTCCGATGGCGCGTTCTGCTTCACTTTACAAAGAGGTGTCCATGTTAATTACACTGTGAATGGCACTAGGGCAGCATGATTTATGTTCAAAACAAACAATCCAAAATGACCTTCCGAGTCCTGTTTGAGTAAACAAACAAAAGATTGTTTTGAAAAGACCATGTTTAGAATTTCTATTCTAGTAGTAAAACTATTAGAAGTAATGTCTGAAAAACCTGGCTTTCCCTAACCCCATTTTTCAAGCCTTCCTGCTTCAGAAACTGTGACAATGGTGTAACTCTAGCTTGCACTAAAAACAATCAGATTCAAGTTTTTCCATCACTGTCTGAAACACAAAGAACCAACTCTATTTTCTTTGGAGGCAACTGAAACAAGTACTTTTCCTAATCATCTTCAGAACTGCTTTACAGACATGTTAAAGGTTTCCTTCCCAGAGTGAAAGGAAGATTGTATGAAAGATGTAAAATATTTCTACAGCCATCAAAGAGTTCAGAAAGCTTGTCTTCTTCCTTAGAAGTTTTGTCTTTAAAGAAACTCCTTGTGCCAGTGATGTGACAATATCAAAGGACAGACAAGGAAAGCTGTAAATGCAATTAATTTCTGCATACAAAGGAAAGGAAGTAGCAAGCATATAGCCTTAAAATCTGTTAATTAAAAATTAAATAACAGATTAAACTCAAACTGGTCCAAAATTCTAAACTGGTAAGATTGGCTGTTGTTTTGTTTAAAAAAGAAAAATCTAACAGCAAAATGGGACAAGGCAGCATTAAAAGAGTCAAACCAGGAACCCCAGCTCTCCTGCCCCCGCTTTCACAGGCTCACAGGATATTAGGGATTGGAAGGGACCCAAGGAGATCATCGAGTCCAACCCCCCTGCCAGAGCAGGACAATGCTATCTAACACAGATCACAGAGGAACACATCCAGACAGACCTTGAAAGTCTCCAGAGAAGGAGACTCCACGATCTTTCTGGGCAGCCTGTTCCAGTGCTCTGGGATCCTTACAGTAAAGAAGTTCTCCCTTGTGTTGAGGAGGAACCTCTTTTGCTGCAACTTACACCCATTGCTTCTTGTCCTATCACAGGGAGCAAGTGAGAAGAGCCTGTCCCACTCCCTCCTAGCCAGCCGTCAGATACTTACAAACATTTATCAAATCCTCTCTAAGTCTTCTTTTCTCCAGACTAAAAAGCCCCAGATCCCTCAGCCTCTCATCATAAGGCAGTGCTCCAGTCCCCTAATCATCCTCGTAGCCCTCCACTGGACTCTATCCAGCAGATCCCTGTCCCTCTTCAACTGGAGAGCCCAAAACTGAACATAGTATTCAAGATGAGGTCTCACCAGGGCACATTAGAGGGGGAGGAGAACCTCCCTTGATCTGCTGGACATACTCCTCCTAATACACCCCAGGATCCCACTGGCCTTCTTGGCCACAAGGGCACATTGCTGTGCCATTCCTAACTTGTTATCCACCAGGACCCCCAGGTCCCTCTCCACAGGACTGCTTTTTAGCAGATCACTTCCCAGCCTGTACTGGTGCAGTTTATAATTCCTCCCCAGATGCAGGACTCTGCATTTGTCCTTGTTGAACTTGTTGCATCTGGTTCCTCTGTGCCCAGCTCTCCAGCCTGTCCAGCCTTCAGCTGTATCAGCCAAACCTCCCAGCTTGGCGTCGTCAGCAAACTTGCTGAGCAGACACTCTGTGTCCTCATCGATGTCATTGATGAAGATGTTGAACAGGACTGGCCCCAGCACTGCTCCCTGGTCTACCTGATTTTTTATTCAGGAGAACACACCTAGCTCGGGCTTAGAGGAAGTGGTCTTTAAAAATCAGCCAAATTTCTTGGGCTCCTTTACCCTCCAAAGCCTTAGCCCATGGGATTTCTGCAAGCATGTCCCTGAAGAGTACAAAGTTAGCTCTGCAGAAGTCCAGAGTTGCAATTCTACTTGTTGCTCTGATTCTACCCTTTAGAATACTAAACTCCACCATGTCACGATCACATGATTGTACTTTTACTGCACAATCATCCACAACTTCCCTATCTGTGCCCATCTAACTGACTCTCTCCCTTTATCAAGCATACCCTCATGAAGTGCTTCTTATCTAACTCTCCCATCATAGATCAAATAAATGGTGGACTTCTTCTGTGACTCCAGCCACACCTTCAACCATCTGCCTTCACTTGCTGTATCTTCTCCTTCCTATCTCTTTCTCCTGCCCTGAACAGCACTCCACATGCATCCTTTCTCCCCAACTCATCACTATCTATTCACCTTTGTCCTTTTTATCACATCTCCTCTAAGTACAACTCCAATCTCTTCTGTTCTTCACAATGTCCCTATCCCTCAGCGACTCCCCTTTCCTTGCTGCCATTCCACCCAACCCCACTGCCTGATCATTTCCTCTCACACATTCAGTGAGTTTGTAGCCTAGGCTCAAACCCAGTCAGCTCAACATCCATTTGTTGGACTTGAACTTCACAGTATCTTTTCCCTCTTCCCCTTCCTACTTTCATCTCTGTGACCTTCTCTATTAACCCCATCCACCCCACCATGTGGCTTTATCTTGGTCTTTCTAATCCATTCAATGCATTCCTTAAACATCCTCTTATTTTTACTCCAAACCTCAGTGAGCTTCTCACCTCCTTGCCCTCTCAAGTCTTCCTTCTCTGCAACGGATCTCCAAGTACTGTTATTAGGGGAACAATTCCACTCTCACATAAACAACGCCAAGAGTTCACTCTCTATTTCAAGCCTGTCAAATTTATTTAAAATGCCTCTCTGACATCTCAGAAATGCCCACCCATCTGTTCAACACGGCTACAAAGTGCCCTTTATTCCTCACCACCACTTTCCAGCTTGCTGCATCAATAGATACCCTTTTGTTTGATTAAGGCTAATCATAGCTTAAGGACACACAGATAAGCAGCTGCTCAAGTGACTGTATATCAACTTTGCCTTCCAAAAGAATGGAAATCTTTTTTTTCCCTGCACAGGAGAGTAACAAACAAGAATGATTCAGTGACCTACTAAAGAAGCAAGTGGAAAAACATGAGTAAAGCTAAGACTTGAATTTCGAGTTTCTTGACTTTGATTCATCTTGCCACTCAGCAGAAAGAAACTGAAACAGGTAAGGGGGAAAGAACTGGGAATCAATGTGTTAATTTCTACTGCCATCAACCTCTGCTTTAGTCAAAGAACATGATAATCATGCTACACAAATCTTCACTGATTCCAAATCCCACAGTTCAGCCAAGATATTTTCAGATTACACAGAAGTTGAGAACTGGCACTGAGGACAACCTCCCTCTTCCCTATTTCAGCAACCCATCAAAATCAGGGTTATCAAATCCATGTTGTATTTAAGACAGAAAGTAACATCTGTTTACTGTGTGAAAACACAAGACAGCTACCACATGCAGATTAAGTGGCAAATCAAAGATCGTAACAATATGGGTTTTTTTAAATGAAAAATGTGATTACCTCTGTAGTAACACCTGCACACTCTGGTCCACAGAAGCCATTAAAAGCTTGTGACCTGTAGAGCCACCCCAATAGTAAGAAGCAGAGCAGAAGTTTTATCCTTGTATCTAAATCTCTTCCTGTAAGACATGTATAGCCTTGAAGATACATTCATTTCAACCAAGGTCTTTTCACACTACTACTACTGTTTACTTTGGCAAAAGAAATGCATCTTTGAAATGAGAACAGCTCAGTAATCTTTCTACAAACCTTTCTGAGGTTCAAGGTTGTCAAGGTGGAATTTAAAAGCACGTCTTACATAAAGCTTAAAAGCTTGTGACTATATCAAGCATTTGACTTAAGGTAAGAGGCTCAGTAACTATGGCCTGATTCATACTGCACTGATCATAACATCCTTGCTTTGAAACGACCCCTAAATGTGAGCACTTAACACTGCAACTCCACTCAAGTTTGATTCAGTTCACAGGGTGAACATAAGTGTCTGACTTTACCAGAGTCATTTCGACATGCAGCATGCAAAATACGTAACTAAACCATGGAAGTTTTTAATCTCAAACCTGCTATCACCATTGCTTAGAACTTCCCAAAAACACATGCTGCACTGACCCAGAACATGTGCCAAAGGTGCTCTGGAAACAAGCCAATCCCTCATGTCAGTCCACTGATGAAGAGAATATTTTTGGCTTACATCTGCATGACGTGGAGGGGTCATATTGCTAAAAGGGAGAGATGAGATCTAGAAATGACCTGGCAAGCTTTACAAAAGATAGCCTTCCTCACAGTTCCCAGACCCCACTCTCCTGTTCTGTGCAACTTTAACAAGGAGGATCCGAACGGTTTAGACAAGTATCTGATGCTAGTGTTAACACTCTTAAATCTGAAGCACAACACCTGGCATGTTCCTTAATCCCTTATTAGAAGGTGAGAGACCTCTGAGGCTACAAAGTCATCTTCATCTATGTTATCATGCCCTGCTGCTAAGTAAGATGGACATCAACTGACATAAAAACACATATACAGAAGTTTAAAAACACCACCCACACACTGAGCATCAGTAGTAGCTTTAAAAATTCCTAAAATAAAGCTTGTGCTTTGTTTACATGACTTAGATGACCACACACAACTCACTTGCCCGTTCTCTCCACCACAGAGAGTGGAACCTTCATAAAGAAAACTTGTAACTAACATGGGCCCAGAGCCCCAACAACTCCTTATTTCTTCACAGGGCAGAGGTAAGACACATTGAATGAGCAATAACTGAAGGCTGCACTGCCACTTAACCATTTTACACCTAGAGAAAATAACTGAAGAATCTACTTACTCCAGCAATAATACACTGTATTTTCTACTCTCTGCAACAATGACATTGGTCGTTCCACTGTGATTTACCTCTCTACCACCTCAGCAGCAAAACTCCAGAAGTAAACTTACACAATGCCACAGATTCCTACCACACACTGTTCAGAGTGCCACAAACAAAGTTTGTAATATGTCGATCCTCCTTTCCAAATTCGAATTTTGGGCATTAAGCAACTTGTACATCATTGTTCCCAAAGCAGACCTTTCCAGAGTGAATTCTAACATCTCCATATTCTAGCCTGTTAAGGCAATAAATGGTTTACAGTGCTCTTTCATAAAGTGTAATTTTCACTTCACTTAAGCCTTCAGCCTGCATTCTACAAGGACCTGAACATTGTTACTTCACTGCAGACAAGAAGTCTCCAAAATCAAAACATTAATCTTTACCTATCTCAAGAAAAAACCTTCATGATGTGCTCTGGCCAGAACATTTCAGAGTACAGCTGAGTTTGGGGAAACTTTTGGGTAATGTAATTATTTGGATAATTGCAAAGTTATTAAGGGGTTTTACTAAATTAAATATCAAGATCATGTATCATTTGACTTAATTCTGCCTCAGAACCATTGCAGGCCAGATAACCATTAGCACAGTTTCTCATTGGAGTGAACAGTGTCAAAGAGCATTTTCACTTCAGAGTGTTTTTTTTTTTGTTGTTGTTTTGTTGGGTTTTGGGGTTTTTTTTTACATCTTTCTGCCTTTAAAGTGTCCTGCCAGCCACAGGTCCATTATAGCCACTCACACACAGCAAAATTTGCAAGATCACATTGTTTTAAAGGGCTGAGATGAAGGAGCTAAAAGAGAGTTCTATATAGCACCAGTGTGCTATACCTCCCAGCATCAATCTCACATGATAAACACATGACATTTAGATAAAGCCCAGCCTGCATGATAGCTGTTGTAAACCTTTGTGTTTATAAGTAACTTAGTGATTTAGAAGACTGTTTTAGACTCCTAACTGCAGAGGGGAGTATGCAATGGCCGTATTTCCCCCTCTGAAATAGCTCATGTGAAAATGAGGATCCTGCACATCCTGTACAATTTAGTACGTGACTGAAACAGCTATGACGAAAATTAATATCAGGTTAGCTTGTACTGCTCAAACACATGAGGGAATCACTGCCCTTGTGCCCAGAAATGGCTTTTTTAGCATAAAAAGTCTGACAGTTAAGAGCACATAGCTGTATTAAAAAAACAATTTACAATTAAATGAGCCCAAGCTACACTGAGCATCCCAGCATGAACGTGATTCAGCATAAACTGGGCCACTTTCAAACACAAAGCAGCCCAGGTAATGACCTAGGTAATCTAGAGAAAGTCTGCTTTCTAGCTCAGTGGTAAAGGTAACGGATACCACACGGCTTAGAGCTGCTTTCTAAAACTTTAAAGACTGAAATGCTAGCAATAGGTGTCAAGTGTAAATAAATATTACACACAGAGCTCTGTTACAGCAACTTCCTTGTTTTTGTATTTACCATGACTGCATTGCCCCAGTTCTGGAATCATGGGGAGTTAGCTCAGGCCTCTCATTGCTGCTTCCCCTGATGTGGCAAAACTCACACTGCTTCACCATTTTGGTTTGGGTGTTGGTTTCCATGCTTTCCTGGTTATTTTCTACAACAAACTTCTATCCAGCAAAGGCAGCACAAGAAATATAAACACATCATCTGTGTGCTTTGTCGGTGCTAGATCAGAGCGATAATAATGGGAAAGATACAGCTGAGGCAACAGCAGTGAAAACATCCCTGTAAGCCAACCAAGTTCAAACCAAACTTGAAGCACAGTACAAAAGGCAGCTGAGCTGCTGTTCACCAGTGTAGTCTGTTCCCTGAGCAGGCTATGGACAGAGACTACCTACTTCTAGAGGCTCAACCTATGTGCTTAATCAATCCCTCATCAAGCAGCAAGGACTCCTCATTTCATACCCACATTAATCACCCTGAACCAGACTTTTCAAAATTATTTTAATTCTTTTTAGACACAACTGGCAGATTCAAAAACTTAGCACAAGGCCATCAAGAAAAGAGGCTGAATCTGGGATGCTTCATGGCTGCAACTGAGCAAACCTTAAGGTATCCATGTAGAAAAGCATTAAGATCACTCTATTCTTTGGTGGTGTCTAAGAAGGTATTTTCTGCACCTTACCTCACACTACCACAACAAGTAGGACAACACTATTTCTGCTGCAATAGATTCAGTACTCAATTTCTGCATCTACATCAGAGTCTGATTTTGTCAAATTAGACTTGCAGAACTATTCCTTTGCGCTAGATGTGATCCTGTTTCAAAACCCTAAGAATGCACTAGTGAAAGCACAACAAAATAACTCTTTGACAGTAACTAATAACTTGCTTGGTAAAAATTATCCAAACGAGATTATTTACATTCACATTCTTGCTAACCGTACAGAACAGATAGTTCTATTGTTTCCTCTCCGTTGAGCAATACCTAAATAGAAGAATTTTAGGGTGGGCCAAGTTAATTTTCTTGTAGCAAGCTAACATGGTTGCTATAAATGACAATAAGTATTCGTGTTGATACACTCAGAGGCGTTTTCCACTATTCCTTTTAATCAACTTCCAAAACACGCTCAGCGGAGAACGTCAGACTGGATCCAATTTCTCATGTATCTCATGGAACAAAAGACTCAAGCAGGCATACATCGTTTCAAAACACTTCTATTCCATAGCTCTGCCTCCATTTTGGATCGCAGACAAAGGGGGTAAGTGTGAGTACGACGCCTTATTGAACAGATGAAAAGCAAAACTGAAGTCTGAGCAAAAAGGTGCAGCTAAACCCAGGAAGTGCTACCACCAGCTGCAATCAGCGGAACAAAGGAAACGATGACAGATCCTGCTTTCGTGAACTGGGCACAAAAATACAATTTAGAAAACGTAAAAATAGAAGACTTGGCTGGTTTTCACGCAGACTGAGGCACAAGGATTTGCTTTGCCCTTTAAGGATTTCTCCGTGGACTCTTCAGCACTAGATGTTTCCACCAACTCCAAGCTGCCCGGGGGATGCTGAGCATTTTCCAGTGCCACGAAGTCTGTAGAGGCGGCTGCACTCCCACGCGGGGAATGAGCTCCCACTTGGCCTCGCACACTCAATCCAGCCTACTCTCCTCCCCTCCCAGCCAGGCTGAAGACGCATTGACAAACTCTCTGCACAC
Organism: Tricholaema leucomelas; assembly: GCA_013400475.1. Classification (NCBI taxonomy): domain Eukaryota; kingdom Metazoa; phylum Chordata; class Aves; order Piciformes; family Lybiidae; genus Tricholaema lacrymosa; species Tricholaema leucomelas. The sequence continues at coordinate 1,137,225 of WAAF01009768.1, read as the reverse complement.
CCAAAACCATTCGTGGCGACAGCAGGGGTAATGCTTTGACACCGTGGTCTCGGGCCTAAGAAAAGTGCCCTCAAGAATCCCGAAGTTCACAAAAAACAAAAGCGACACGAACTCTCACGCGTGGAGGGGGAGGATGCGTGTGTGTGTATCACCGCCCAAAGGCGACGCTCGGCTGCCTTCACACCCCCGAGAGTGACCCGGCCGGCCGCCTCAGGCCTCGCTTCCCCCACCCCGCCCCTCACCGCACCCTCGGGTCCTCAGTTTCCCACCGCCGACGCGGAGCCGGGGCTTTCCCCACGGCCGTGAATCACGCCGGGAGCCCCTTGGCCCCTCTGGACCGCCGCCCGTCCGCCGTGACCCGCGCCCCCGGCCCAAGGGCGGTGACCGGTACCTGTAGGCCAGGGACATGCACTCGAAGAGCTTCGTGAGGGAGGCGTCGATGCTGAGGCGGCCCCCGGCACCGCCACCGCCCCGGGCCGCCCCGAACTGGTAAGTCTGGCAGGTCTGCTCGTTCACCGTGTCAAAGTCGTAGCCCTTCTTGGGTGGGTGCTCGCTGTGCGGCGACGAGACCATGAAGTGGCCCGAATGGATGATCTGGGGGCCTGGGGGCTGCCCCCGCCGCGGCCCGCACCGCCGCCCTCCGCCCGGCGAGGTGCCGCCGTCGTCCGTGTCCGACGAGTCTTCATCGGGCTCCGTGCGGGGGGACAGCGGCCCCGCCGCCCCGAGGAGCCGCGCCGGCCGCATGAACACGTCGGCGGCCATGGCCCCGCTGCCGCCAGCAGCCGGCCGAGCCCGCCGCTGCTCTGCGCCGCCACCGCCCCGCTCCGCCCCGGGCCAGCCCCCGCTGCACCGCACCGCCTCACTTAAAGGCGCCGGAGCGTTCCCGCCGCTCCCGCTCTGCGGCCTGCGCGCACCTGGCTCGCGCCTCCGCTGCCTCCTTCGGCGGGAGCGAGCGCGGCCGCTAGCCCCGGCAAGCTGCTGCAGGACACCAGCGCCACGATACTGGTGTCCTGTCCCCATTCTTCCCCAATTGGCTTAAACGATCGAGTATGTTTCTTCCACCCCACATGACAATTCTGTAGGGCGTGAGGTGGTGCATGAGGAAGCCTCGATGACAAATGCAAAACCACCTCCAGCATTAAGACTGAGAAGAGGCCCGGAGAGGCTGTGGTCAGTCCAAGGGGTATTAACTACACTTCTCTGGAAATACTGTTCCTCAGAAAAACAGCCCTAACCTTAAGGGACTGATGTGACCATGGGAAGATGCAGAGTAGATCTAAGCCCAGAACCGGCTGAAGAACGTTGATGAGATAGTGATTAAATCCATGAAATATTTCTAGTGTAAACTGGCTTTAATACAGTAAATTGCTCATTGTTTTCCAGAAGAGGTCTGCAAGAAGCCCGGGCAGCTACAGAGATAGCTGGAGACCTGACATGGCTGGAGAGATCAAGCCTGCGACCACCGAGAAAAGCTCAGGATATAGAGCTTCTGCCAGCCTGATGGCTACACCTAGCCCATGTATCTTCCACAACCGTTTCATGGGAAGTAAAGATTGGATTTCATCCTTTCAAAAGCATAAAGGAAGCAAGACCCTGTCAGTCAACAGTAAAACACAGCAGTAGGGTCAGTAGATGTGTTCATCTGAAGAGAACAGCAGCTCACAGCACCAAACCCTATCCTTATATGTACAGATCTATACAAGAATTCCAGAAAAAACCTTCATCACTAGGAGAGCATTTGTATTCTAGGTATCTTACTCCAAAGCATTTATTGCTTAGATTCTCTCAGTTCTAGGACCACACACTCAAAAACCAGGCTCTTCTACAGTCATCCTCAGAAGGAGGGAAAAAAACCAACAAAACAAACAGAACAAATCCCCAAATGTTAAATTGCCACATCTCTGCTACTTTTTTTTTGTTTGTTTTATAAAACCAGAAAAAAACATCAAGGGAAACTCAAGAGACAGAGATAAGAAGTCCTGGGCTGGTAAGGAAAAGCATTCCTGCAATACCACAATTATGCCTTTACAGTGATCTAATATTCTCCAACAGGGCAGGAAATCAAGCCAGACCACAGTGTTTTCGGAGAAGAGGAGTAGGTCAAATACTTCCTCGCACATGAAAGGAGCAGTAATACATGGCCACATCATGTAAGGGCTCTGCTAGAAATCTTTAAAAGAGACTGACATTCAGCTCACAATGGATGACTAAAATTAAGCTAAACATGACTGTGGCCTTGAGCAATGCTGGTTATTGTTACCTTATACTAATGCTGGTTTTAAGAAAAAGAGAGGGAGAAAAACCTCAAAAGCAACCAATGCTGTCTCCCAGCAAGGCATTTTCAGTGGGAGTACTTTTAAATACAAAATGTAGAACATTTCAAAGCAACATTCATAGTTTTACAATATCTGGTTTAAGTCTTGCACGTAGTTGGCAGAGAAGTATACCTGAAGAAGAAAATCAAAACCACCCATAAACAAGAGTACTGCATCCAGCACTTCCATGACAACAGCCTATATACATTTACCTCCCAAAATCGTAAGCGAGCCACAGTTGCATCTTTTCCTGTCTGAAAAGAGGGGTAACTTGTTAAAATAAAGCTCCTAGGTAGAAGACAATCTTCTAAGAAGATTGAGCAGTACACTAAACCATTATTTAAACCAGAGGTTATGGTTTAAGCTTTAAGCCATGATTAACATCTGATGCTGCTTGGGGTTTTCTCCTCTAGTCACCCTTAGCGCAAATACCGCAGATGCAAGGAAAGAGGCATCCCTTGAAATAAACCCAGGTATTCTGGAGATGGACCTCTTGGTCTGCCTTTTTTACAGTCAGCACTCCCAGCTATCCTCTCCTCCTCTGCAGTAAGGAATTCTGGGAGGCACAGGGAAACACTAAGGGGCCACAGCAGCATCTTTTGATTATGCTTTTCCTTTGTATTTCTTTTTGGCAGTCTGCAGCGCAAGGTGAAATGCAGGCCACCATCTTCTGATGATGCTCCTTCAACAGCACAGGAGATGCCCATTCACCAACTTAGAATTCAATTGCAATACACACCGAACAGAGACATTCAAGTTGTTTTAAAGTATTCCCACAGTGTTTCCACAACATTTAGTGGTAAAAGATTATCCTCCTAAATCTAGAGACAGGAAGATAAGCATTCCCATTTTGATGAGGTGTAAGGACTCTTACAGCCTCAGACTGTGGGGCTGTCTGCAGGCACTGGGAGTCCAGCCATCTCTTGACTACTCTGCCGGCTCCTCCACCTGTCTTGCTCCCAGGCAAACCACAGGGCCAGTTTCTAGCTCCACGTCCAGCTGCTAGACTGGGCTCTTGCTCTTCCTTCACTGGCAAGAGCCTTACCTGTTCAGAGCCTTCTCCTTCTGGAACATCCCTGAATTACACGTAATTTCCACCTCTGCTCATTTTTCTCTCTCCAGTTCCACCCTATATATAATTCCTTTATATAAGCCTAATGATTTAATTATCCCAGAGAAGAAAAAAGAACACCACAAATGGGTATTTTTTTCCCCAGGTTAGTGAATTTATGAGGACACTCTGAGCAAGGAAGGCAACAAAACCATGCTGGCAGCAGGCAGGCTGCCTATGGCTCACCCTTCTGGTAGTGCTGAGCCAGCAGGGGAATCCAGCTGTCTGTGAAACTGCAGGCTGCTTTGGACAGAGCACAAAGAACACTAAAAATAAGCTAGACACTTTATATCCATCTTGAATGTAAAGAATCTTTCCAAAAATCCCAAGAAGCTTCACCCTTGATAGCGTGCTTTCAAACTGAAGTGTGTTTCCACCCTGTGCCCTCCTCCCCCCAATTTAAGTTACCACAACACATTAGCCAAGTAGCAGGCCAACAAGTAAGCACCTCAAATTACCCAGTTATTCCACAGGTTGCTCTAATTACATTGGTCAAATCTATTTATGTGGTGCTATTACAACAACAAACCACCCCCGTCCTGCTCCATGCCCTGCTGCTATCAAGACATCTTTGGTCCACTCAAAGGTGAATCACAGGATCACAGAATGTTAGGGGTTGGAAGGGACCCAAGGAGATCATCGAGTCCAGCCCCCCTGCCAGAGCAGGACCACAGGAAATTATATTGTTTTCTTGTGTTCTGTCAACAACAAAGGCAAAAATCAGGAACAGGCAGACTGGTAGAGCGGTTGCATTCTGCCTTTGGCGCACTGTGGGAGCAAGAAGGTGCCCACCTATTCCCAAAACACTTGTGAGTGTCACCTTAAAAATCAGACCCTAAGCCTGATTCCGAGCTTGCATTTCAAAGGCTTTTGGGTTTTCTCCTCCCCTTTCCTTTGCTTTTCAAAAGCTCTGGACACACCAGATGGATTCTCACCTTTAGTTTCTCTGCCTGTTTTGGAATATCTAAAAATATTCCAGATGCTGTAGAATACATTGGTGTATGTGTTTCAAACTTTTTCTTCAGTTAGTAAGTTAAACATAAGTGAGAAAGGGAGCTATGATCTTAAGCATGTGAGAGTGACCTTGGGACGGGGGTCCCAAGCTATCTGCACAGGCACAGGTGTCCACATACTTTGTTGAGTCATACTCCATGAATATGTAATAGGTAGGAGGAATAATTGCATTAAGTAAGCCTGACTTTGTGAAAGCTTCTGTATAAATCATAGAATTGGGGCTCGTCCCTTCACATTACCAAATGAGGCTACACCATAAAATGCACATTTAAAAATACTATTTATAAAAACATACATTTATTGTAGATTTTTTTTTTTTTCCCCAAATCCCCCAAAATCAAACAGATTTAGATTCTTGATTAAAAAAAAAAAAAAATCCTGACACAGCATTCAGGTTGTGAATTTTTTTTTTTTCCATTTTATTTTTGAAATGAAACCATTGTACATTGTACAAACCATAACTACCGATGGAATAAATAAGTGAAAAAAAAATTATACTGCTGTACAACACACACACACACAAATCATAAGGTGGAAAACGATTAGGTATTGAAGAAAACAAAATTCTTTACACCTTTCTAACAGGCCCTTAGATAATAAAGAACATTCCAAAACATGACAATGTTTATGTATGAAGATAGCCACCCAAACCCAATATTTTATACTGCCTTGTTGATTTATTTATTTATTTATTTTGTTTTGTAAGTGCCAGCACTTTTTTTTTTTTTTTTTTTGGAATGTTTAACAACTACTTTCCCAAGCATAAAAATTCCAAGGAATAGTTCTGCTATAAAATGTTTGGCTGAGTAAATCACTTATTTGGAAGGCCTTCCCACATGTTCCACAAACTCAGCTAATTTACTTTGCTTGCTTCTAGTTTTCCTTTTTTTTTTTTTCCTCCTTTTTTCCCCCTTTTTCTGTCTTTTTTTTTTTTTTTTTAATTTCAGTTATGTATTTATTTGTAACTGAAGCTCCAACATTCAGCATTGTAGCAAGGAAGCACTTCTTGATATTTGCACTATTTCTAAAACGTCAGCTGTATGAGAACTTTCAGTCATCTTGAAGAAAATTACATCTCTCCTTCTGCTCCACGTCTCCATGCTTTCAATAAACCTTGTTTTTTTTACAGTGAGTTCATAAAACAAGTTTCTGGTAGAGATAGGTCCAAGCCAAAAAGAAGCTGGATTTAGATCTGGTTTCAAACCTTGGGTTGATTTGAATTCGATGTTCTGGTTTGGTCCCATCTGTACTTTCTGGCATTAAAATGTGTTTAATCACATCCGTTGGCCCATAAATGTTATCAGGCACTTCAAAAAAAGACTAATAACAGTCTTATACACTATTTTGGATTTCTTCATACCAGATAATGTCAAAGCCTCCTCCCTTAGAGACTGACAATAACAGGTCTAAGGAACCCAAATCTATCTGCTTGTTCAGTTGTCTGTTGTCACTAGAATCTCTGGTTAAAAAAGAAAAGTTCTGGATGTATTCTGTGTAAGCTGTAACTAAAGCATTTCTACCTTGAAATAAAGCCTGTAGGAAGATGGGTATGATGCCTTGTCTGGTAAGCCCCAGAACAACAAATGGTTCTGAGCAGAAGCCACAGGAGAGAAAAGGAAGTTTATAATTAAACCTGTTGATGTCAATAATGCCAATAAATGCTTCTATCTAATGAAAACATTTGAGGTATTTTTAGTGCTATTTATATATATTTTTATTTCTTCCTAAAGTACAGGAATTAGTTTCTAAATGAAAAGTCTATTTATTCCCTTGGAAACATCTACAAAATTAAAACCTAAAAACTTGCTGCGATGCACCTGAAGAGAGGGCTTAGTAAACGCAACTACTTGTCAAAGGTGGCATCAGGTTTGTTTCTGTTTTAGCATTAAAAACAACAAAAAGTTAGTAAATCAAAAATATTTTTCAGTTTGAATCTTTCTAGATTTGCCCATTTAATATATCAATAGAACTTCTCACAAAATATCACTTAAATCTGAGGGTAACATACATACAAAGCAATCATCATTGGCCAGTTATCCACATTTTAGGCATACACACAATTCAAGAGAGAATTCTACCGTTTCATTGCATATACTGTGCAAATAAGAGTGTTTTGGCTCCTCATTTCCTTATTTTTAGAATGTTAATGGACTTCATGATCAGACCAGAAATCCCAAAAACTTATTAGGGAGCACACTGTTTTCAGCAATGATTTGCAATCAAATTTTATTTAGTTAAAATCCAAAAAAGTTTTTATTTCAACATAAAGGAAAAGTTCTGAAACTGAGTGTCATAGGTTATTTGGAGTTCAATCCTACAAACATCTTATGGAAGGTCAGTATCTGCTCCCCACCTCTCCCTCCCTCAGCTCCCTTCCCCGTTCCCCCTTGGTTTTCAGCATAAAGTGGTAATTGCAGACGCAATGCAGTAGTCTAAGTGCAAAGCCATTTTCACTATTGGAGAGTTCAGAAATAAATAAGCTTAATGAAGAGCTAATTAGGAAAATGTATCAACTGGAAGCAATTTCTTTCTTGTTTCTTTTTTTTTTTCTTTTTTTTCTTTTTTCATTTAAAAAAGTATTTACAGTTCTTAGCTTACAAACTACATGCAACCATTTCCATAGCTGTGAGATCATATTGTAAATTACAAGTTCCATCTCCCACACAAAGTGAAGGCAGACTAAGGGCCTGATCCAGCAGATGTACATACGGATGTACATGCGTGTGCGGATGTGTGTGTGTGCACTGAAGCGAGGAAAAAGCTGTTCCCACCAACACCAGGTATTTAGAACTGGGAGCTCACCCTGGAAACAGGAATCCCACTGGAAGATCAGGCCCTTGTGACCTGGTGCAGATGATTCTGCACTTCTACGTGCTATGAACTGGAAGGGACTTGCACGGACTTCGTGCCTTTCCATCAAGATTAGCATACGCACACCTCAACATAATCCAAAAAGAAGACACGTTTCTGACAGTGATGTGAGGACTATGAAACACAAGGCTCATTTACAAGACTTGCTGAGAGGAAAAAAACCAGAAACCTCAAATACACTATTAACCTGGAACAAAGAAGTAAACATCTCATAAAGAAACAGTACAATGAAATCCAGTTCAGTGAAAACATGATATCAAAAAAGACCAATTGAAAATAAATTCACTGTGCATCAATCCCTTTGATCCTATTTATGTACATGCTGGAACTTTCCTGTAAAGCAAGTTGTACCCAGTACAGAGATCTGGACCTAATACCTAAGTATTTTAACTGCTGTGTTATAGTATATATTCAGATCTGGACTATAAATGGTAAACAGATCATGTTAACTTCTGATGAAGTTAAGTATTTAGAAGACCAAATTTACAGTTGCGAATGCCATGCATTCAATAAAAGATCTCCACTATAGCTGCTAAAATAAAATATCAAGCTCCTTTTTCTCCTTGGACTCCAAGAGTGAAAATGGCTTCCTGATCTGTATTTGTTAAAAATTTAAGCACCAGGGATTTAAAAGTTAGAAACAAAACCAAAACCCCAAATGAAACAAAAGAAAGAAAAAAAGAAAAGAAAAATAAAACAAACAAACAAAACAAAAGCCTTACTACATGTCATTATACCAACATAGGCCACTTTGCAAAGGAGACAGTTGCAAAACAACTTGTAAAAGTTAGCACTGTTTTCAGAACACAAGGCACAAAACAAAAGCAGACATCACGCCAGAACAATGAACTTCACATGAAAGCTAATACCTGACCTGTACCATCCTTAAATATCTTACAATGTTAAATAGAGAAATGAAAAAAAAAAAAATACAGCAGCAACATAATTGTAATTTTGACTTTAGAAACAGTGCGTAGACCCCTCCTGAGTTGTTTACTCCAACCATTTCAGAGACAGTAACTTAAAAGTTCTCAACGTTTGTTTCACAGGAAAAAGTTTTCAGTGTCTGAGAAGTTAAACCTTTGTTAGGCTTTCTTGGATTTTTGCTTGGTAACTTGAAAAGTTAGGAGTTCTGTCCTCATCCAAGAGAAGATGTTTAAGTAAGGTTGTTCTATAATTAAGCCCACTGATGTACCTTACATAAAAACTGACCAGAAAAATCTATAGTCTAAATCTCTTCAACGTTTTGTTGGGAAGCCTCTACTTTCATCTTTTTAGAAGGTGGCACTCCTTCAGAGTCCTTAATAAGGGGGGAAAGAAAAACAGCCACGTTATCATTGCACTGAATTTCAGGCACTGTAAGCATCAAGCAAAAAGCATGAACAAATTCTTTGGTGTGTCACATGTAAAATCCAAAGCACCCCCACATGTGAGAATGACATGACCATTCCTGAAACCACTCCGCTCATCTTACCTCCACCTCTTTACACTTGTTGTCATCTACAGACAAAGAGCAAAATTCTAGTTCCAGGCTAAATACCACAGTGAAAATACCAAGCAGAAGCCTTGACGCATGGCTATACCTGGGCTTCCCTCAGATCCACACTCAAGCACAATCCATACCAAGTGCCCAGCATTATGCTTTGGCTACAAGAGAGATGTCTATGGGATGGAACAGGAAGGGTTTGGAAAGCACAAGGTGAGCACAGAAGAGAGCCACCTACCCACAGGGAGACTCATGGACTGAGCAGTACTCTGCCTGAGGATCTCAGTATGAGTGAGACAACTGAAAGGACCTTGTCTTTCTCCCACCCACATAGCATTTTTCACTAGACAAGTGAGTAAACATCCAAATGTCTCATGCACTGAATCTACAAAGCTTAACTTTCCCATAAGCTACATACATTTATAGAAGATATTTTACTTCTGAATAGCCTTCAAAGGGGCCTGTCCAGTAGGTTAGGGCCAAACATTTATTAACATGAAAATTTAATGTTCCCTTAGAAAACTAGTTTAGGAAACAGAAGGAATCAGACCAACTTCGTCTTACTGTTAAATTATGTGAAATGCCAGAAGCCAATCAAATTAACCACAAAACGAGATACATGGACATCTAATATTCTACAGCTGCTTTACTGTCATCACTTTTGGCAATCAGTCTAAACAGAACTTGCCTCATTACATTTGCTTTCTGGTAAAAAGACTCTTTTTCAAATTCCAGGTAATTGGGCTTTTGTATTTTAAGTTACCTGAGAGTTTTTAGACGCCTCTGTAATTAGATCATTTTCTCCAGAAGACTGAATTTCTGCTTTCTCTGAACTATTCATGGAATTTTCCATTGAAGACTGTGAATTCTGTTCATCAGAGGTATCTAAAATATCAAGAAATAATTTTAAACAAATGAAAGGATTCAGCAGGAGCTTTTATGATGCCTGCTCACAAGCAACCTCCCAAACACATCTATTTCATTCCTCTGTAACCATTAATGATAACATACGTAACAACTGAATATAACAAATTGAGCTCAAACTGCAGGACCACAATCACTGGAGCAGCTCTTCGCCTCCCCGCTGCCAGAAGGATACAATTCCCGGAATCAATCCCTAGAGGGAGCTGAACTCACACACACCCTCTAACACACAACCACGTCAACGCTGTTACCAAACAAGTTTCAACATCAATTTTCCCAAGGGGCTGACCACAAGGAACTTTGCTTCAAACCAGAAGAAAAAGAATCGTGATAACCGATGGATCTAAAACTGTGTAGCTAAGGAGACAGAATAAAGCAGTCTGAATCGAAATATTTACATTGCTAAATTAAAATATATTATCATTACAAATTATATTTTAAAACCACTGTTTTGCTTGATACTACTTTTAAGATAAAATTCAGAAATTCAGCTAGCTAAACCATTAAGGTTGTAAATTTTTTAAAACTAGTGCCTACTTGTGGAGAAGTCTTCCAGCCTGTTACAACTCTTACCTGCTTCCAATTTTTGTGGTGGGTTTTTTTTTGGAAGAGAGGGATTGGTTGGTTGGGTTTGTAAAACCCTTCTCTCTCCCCAAGACTTAGAGAGGACTCCGGGTTAAAGCACCCATTCACTCCAGGAGAGGATAAGGGCACTTAAAATATCTTTATAGGTTAAAGATCCCTGAAAGTTTAACACAGTATGTCCAGAAGCAAAGATTCAACAAAACAAACAAACAAAAACCACCAGCCAAAGCCAAGCCCCTTTGATGGTTAAAGGTTGTTTTTATTTCCTTCAGTACCCACATCAAGTACTGTGGTAAGGACTGGAACCCATTCCTTCCTTTACCTCATTTGAAAATCTCTTCAGAGTCAAGTTTATAAAGTGATCTGTCCACAGATTCCTAAGAAATGTAAACTTTATTCTAGAGGAGGAGAATTGCACTATCAAAGACTTTTTTGGACAACTTTGATTAATGAAGATGACATAACCAGCGAACAGTGAGTATTTTTGCGGTGTACTGTATAAAAAGCACCACAGGCATCTCTGAAAGTTTCTCTGAGTGAATTCAAGCAGGAGTCACACCTACAACGAGCTGTTTCAAAGATTATATTTGGCAAACTCAGACAGAATCATCTCCCTTCCCATGTCTCACCAAAAAAGCATATTCATGCTGACAAAGAAACAAGTCCCAAGAATCAGAAGGAATTTCAGTTTCTGTTGGGTATGTCTGAGCACATGTTGCAGCTTGAGCTCTTTGAAGCATACATCTTCCCACGACAAAAAAACACACCTATAGCAACTTCCAGTGGACAGCTCATAGCTGCTGTACTCTCCTCCAGCTGGCACTGACAGCTACCACTCAGGCTGCTGCTGACCTTGTGGCAAGGAGATGTACTATCTTAAACTGTCAATCCCCAAGCTATTCAAATGCCTGCAATGACTTGTTTACGCACCAGAATGTCTTGGATGCACCTCTTTTCTTTGAGAAGTCCACATCAGGCATTTCTGACCACCTAAACTGTTCTTCAGCTTTAAAGAATCTTCTTGATTTGTAATAACATGAGATAGATGCACAAGGTCATTAACACTATGCAGTTGAATAGTGTCACAATTATAGAAGGGTTTGATCATAATACTTTGGTAGATAAAGAATTATCTAATGAATTTTTAAACTTGGTGTATAATCAACTAGAAACCCCAAAATTCATACCAGGTACTTTTTGTCGTTACATCTCCTTTTTATTTTACAGTAGCTTGCTCTGGAACTAATCCAGGGAACTTGGTATGATTTTCCCTGAACCTAAATTTAGTCAGGGGAGCATGTAAGCTATGTAACAACTTCACACAAGCAGGTTCTGACAATATCAGACCCAGGAGTAAATCCTTACCATTTACTATGATCAAATATGCTAGCTGAGATTTTGTTTGAAGGATATGGAATTCTGATTTATTTCAATCTCAAAGCGACTCAGATGTCAAATTTTAACCCTAATTAACAATTACAACATTTAACATACTTAACCAGTCTGGTATCACCAAGATAAAAGCTCTAAATTTAAATTGATTGCTGGATCTGTTGAGCTAAGGACTAAATCAGGCAGGCATAATTTAATTGCTCTGCTATGAGAAGAATCCTGCAACCAAATCATTAGGATAGTGTCAAGGACATATTTTATCTGTCATAATAGGATGAAGAAAGTTATGTTCCCAAGAATGTAAGTATAGACCATGTAACAGCAACCCAAAACATCATTTAAATAGTGAGGTTCAGAACATTCTCATGTATTTTTCATCTGTGCATGACTGCAGTACAATACTGTTAACACTTCAAGGAAATAAGGACAGAAATCAGATCTACCTTTTGAATAAACAGCTAGCAGGGTGAAGAAAAAAAACAACTTACACTAAAGTTTACATAGTTTAAAAAAAAACCCCACAACTCCAAGGTACCTCACATCTATTTTACTTTCAGACTACATAATGACCATTCACAGATCTACAGAAGGAACTCTTCTCAAGATTTGTGTGATTACACAGTAGCAGCCATTTCGAAGATGATTTTAAATTCTTTTCTTTTTTCAAGACTGAGATTATGACAACAATAAAACAAGTATTTTGTTTCCACTCTGAAAAGATCCTGAAGGTCAAGCTGACCTTTCCAGTTGTATGGAAGGATCATTCATAGGCCAGAGGTTGTGGCCTATTTTCACATAAGTGCTGAGAATCATTTTTTCAAATTGTTATTGTTCAGTGCTTAAAATGGGTAAGCAAATAAATTATAGACTAAAGGATAACACTTTTTCTTTGGCTTTGAAGATGTTCTTTCCAGCTTACCTTCTAAACCAGGCTGCTCCTTTGCTTCTGTCTGAGTTTCATCAGACTTTACTTCAGTGCCGTCCACTTGTGTTGCCAAGTTCTGTTCTGGTGCTGGACTGGAATTACTACTGTTTTCTTGTTTTATTGGAGAAGCATCAGCTATTGAACTCTGGTTGCTATTGTCATCTGGTAACAAAAGAGGTGAAAATATGGAAGAATTAAAGTCAAATTAGACTTCCTTATGTTTCCTGTATTATTCTCTGACAGCACAAGATATACTCTAGCTTGCTGGGGATCGAGTCCAGGCATTTGGTTCAACACATCTAATTTCTTTCCAGACCACCACAGTTTTTGCTCTTGCAGCCTGTGCTGTGATGTAGGAGTTTCTAGCAGTTACTAAAACCCAGAAAATTTAAAATAAGGTACTTTAATGCTCTATATTAAAAACAACAGTGTTTTCCTCAGATCTCATCCAAAAGAACTCAGACTTCTGTAATATGAGTAAAACAGATCAACTCAAACGACAGTCTCATTTTATAGTTCATATAACACAGGACTAATTAAGTGTTCATGCAAATAGTTTTTGAGGTGTGTCCTGAAGTTCACAAAAACACCAACCAACCAAACCCCAAACCAAACAACACCCAGCAAAACCTCATGAAGGTAAAATGCAACATTCAGTCCCAATATCTATAGTTTCTAATTGTCCAGAATACTTTCTAGCCTCCAAAAACTTGGATCAAAGTAACTTTTTGCAGCACAGATCATGTCTCTGTTGTTAACAGGAAATACTCTGCTTATACCTTCCTCCTATGAAAACCAACAACAGTGGTTCAAGTCTCTCAGCTACTATTTTATGGATAGCAGTGGAATGCAACTTCCTGTAATTTTTAAGCCAGGCCAGCAGCCATGGGTAACCATGAGGGAAACTCCTGATCCCTATAGAAAAGTAACTCAGCACTGCTAGTTAAAAACATTGTTAGTTAAAACATTCCTAGTTAAAATATTAGAGTGCAAAAGTCAATCCACCTCTCTCTGCACCCACACAATCATTACTTCCAAAGGACTTCAGAAACACATAGCTGGTGATGGGACCATTTCTTTTCACAGCAGCCTGAAGTCAGATCAGATTAAATTCATCTTGAAATTGTAGATATAGCTTAAAAACATAAGCGACATGACAAAAAACCAAGCAGCATATTCACCTCACGGATGGGAGAAACAAAACTTAAGAAAATTAAACTGTCTGACCAAGGTAAAAGCTAAGAAATTCAGAACAGATGAAAACTTAATCCAGATCTGTGAAAATCCTGCACAGCCCTGTAATTCACAAGTCCATACTTGCTATGAACACTGCAAAAACCAACCAAGACCCAATATAAATGCAAATAAAACTGAAATTAAAAATTTACAACCCACTAAAAAGAGATCTCCTCTTATCAGATCAAATGGTGCTACATTCTCAGCAGTATTTAGAAGATAAAACTTAACAGTTCACACTTAAAAAAAAAAATATTTGATCTAATAGTGCCTGACTGGCACACAAAAACCCAGTTTCTTAACCAGTTAAATTCACATTTTGAACCCAAACCACTCATTGAGTTAAGAGGTAAACAAACTGCACAAGTAGGTGGCACTGAGGCTTTGGAGGTCTTTTGGTTCTCCAAACAGCACACTCAAGGGATGTACTACTTCACCTGGCTGTAGCACTTTAAATGGTAGATATTTCTATTTTCATTTGCATATGCATATATATGCATGTAACAAATACAAAAACCCAAAAGCCCAAACACAAATAGCACTTCAACAACTGTTAGGACATCCACAGAAGTCCAAGGCATCAAATGAATCTGATACTGTTTCCATTTTGACTCAATCATGCTGTCCATACAGCTGGCCAATGGAGAACTCCCAACACCTCTAGTGTATGTTCATAGCAGTGTCATAGGGTAATTGAGGCTGACCTTCTCCCACTCACCATGCATGTCCATCATCCCTGGAGACGAGCTGTTCTCTGGAGTGGTCACTTCAGAGCCACATTTTTCATCTTTGCCTTTTTTCTTGTTCTTATTTTTCTGAAAAACAAAAGGTACCACAAATCAATGAGACTATCACCATGAAGAGAAATCCATATTGCAATATTAAACCCCTTCCTACCTATTACTTTTGTAAGCATCTCTCCAATTCAGGAAAGCAAAGCCACTGTAGTAGTAATGGGCATTAATCCCAAAACACTGCAGGGTTGTTTTTCTAATTGTACTCTTCATGACACAAACACGAGGATACGTAGGGTTTCATTAAAAAAAAAAAATCTAGTGACAGTTAACACTTTAACACATCTTTCATCTTCAAACAACTGCCTAAATTTTGTCAAAAGTACAGAAGTTCTCAATAATATCCCCTCATTCTGCAACCAGGGAAACCGAGGCACAAAGATTAAATGGTTTGCTGAAAGAGAGTCGGAGAACTTGGGAGCTGCTGGCTTCTCTCCTTACTGAGTCCAAACAGCTACAAAAGCAAGGTCAAAAGAATCTTTGCTGCACTGGGAAAAGGGGAGAACATTTCTGATCAGAAGCTGGGCTGAGATTCACAAAACTGGCCTATTTCCAAGCTCATAACTCTGCTGACTGTATGTTTTATGCACAACACAGCACTACAAAACTCAACCTGTTCTCCCTTTCACATCAGAAAGCTTGTAGAATACACCTAGCCAATATGTATGCACACACAGCAGGAATAGTAACAGATCTAGAATTTTAAGACTAACAAGACAGGTCTTCCCTCCTTCTCAACCACCAACACAGCAGAGACCTCCTCCTTCTCTCAACTAATATTGTTTCTTCACTAAAACTAAAAAGATATATTAAGAAAAAATCAGACTGGCCTTAAAGAAAAAGTACAGGCAAGACAGTCCTACATGAACAATAGATCACAACATGCTCATGACCAAACAACAGTATGGACTGCAAGGACTGCAAGCCTTAAAACAAAGGCAGTCAGTGGCATCCATCACATGGAAAAGCTGCATCTGCTAAGGGATGCAGCATTTTCAATTAAGAGGTGACGTAATGAGTCTCACAGGAGAAAGAGCCAGCTGCACTGCTTTTGGAGGACCCCATGTGCCTGCTGAGAAGACAATTAAAAGCCTGACTCTAGGAAGAATATTCATCCATTCAGGTAAGACGGTGTCCTCCAACAAGGAAAGGACTAAAACCACCATCAAATATTGTCTATAACTGCAGAAGAGACTCAACAAGTGATAGCTAGAAGGGTTTTTCCCTCTATGCCAAATAGATTACTAGGCTTATTTTTGAATTGTATTTTTACTTCAGAGAAGCCAGATTTTATTCTGTAATACATGAAGCAGAGGTGAAAGCACATGGACTTCTTTACCTTTGCAAAATCACAGTTCAGAGGGGACATCTCTCTCTCAGCTTTGGCTGTGTTTTCTATAAAAGAGTACTTTTGCCAAAGGAGAAATATCGGAAAACTACTGTGAGGCATTTGAGCTGTAAAGAGTGTTTTAAAAAACGTTTAGCCATCAAAGCAAGGAGGTTCTACAGCAGCCTTCTGAAACCAGAAGGAGGAAAGAGCCTTGCTAATTCTAGTTCAAAGAAATGTCAAAGTGTCTTAGGAACAATGTGTGAGGGAGAAGTAATATAACATGTGTTCAGTGAAATCAAAAACAACTTCAATTTGAAACATGAAGCATTCAAAAGGATCCCATTCTGTTCCAGCAAAAACCAAGTATACCTTCTGCTCCTTCACAAGTGGAAGAAATGGGATGTAAAAGGATAGCCATAACAAAATTAAATAGCCAAAACAACCCCTACCTGATAGTTACTTTAAAATACATGCATTTGGTCTAATTATGAGAACTGCCAGAGCAAAAAGACAAAAACCTTATGATATCAACCCTGCAATAACTGCATCTGCACAAATAGTAATGAGACGAACATGACAGGTAGGACACTAACATAACTGGTCTTGTTCAAGTGTCCCAATTTCAGCAAATTGAAGTCAAACCTTGAAGATGATGTTTTAAAACATACAATTAAACTCTGCACATTAACACTGTTATATAAACGCTTTCTTCTTAACAAGGGACTCTGACTGCAGGTACCATTCACCTTGAAAATTCGTCCAGAAACTGACTCAAAATTCTCTTTCACAGTTCCATGGTACCCATCACACAGGCACACTTTAACTGAGAGAAAACAGTCAGAAGAAGCTACAAGCCTAAATATCCTCTATCTCTCCCTCTCACAGGTTTTTCCTATGCATTATAAATAATAAAATCAACACCAAACATTTGACAACTAGAAAGAGTAAGTTTTTGTAAAGACACCAGGGAAGATTTCCTCATTCACACAGGGTTACTCCACAGTGACGCTGCTCGAGCACTGGAAGAACAAAAGAGGCTTACCACAACTCTTATGGTTACAAAAAATCTGTGGTACAACCAAAAGTACAGAAAGAAACAAACTTAGTTAAAACAATGCTAATCAAAAAATAGGTCTGGGATTTGGATTTTGAATAAAACAAGATCATGACTCTTGACTTGTCCGAAAAAACATCAGTTTACACATTAATTAACATATCATTTTTCTTTCACACAGATCTTACGGCATCAAGCCACATTTCAAATAGAGAAAAAGCATGTGACAGCCCAAGAAAGGAGCACCTAACTTCATTTGCTGTGGAACCATGGGTTATTTCTTTCAATACAGTATTTCAATTTATAAAATGAGAGCAAAGTTCTTTTTGAAGAATGATTTGTAAGCCATATCAACTTGGATCTTTATACTTACTTTTATGCCACATGATTCTATCATGGCACATGAACACTGCACACTAAGAACATAACCATGATGTATACACAAAATATTTATCAAGAGAAAACACAGATTAACTACATGAGAAGCATGTCTGCTGCATTGCTTGGGCTGGACATTATCTTAAAACAAGTCATCTCAGTGCCATAGGATTTTCCTGCCCTTACTTCAGTGGTTTGTGCCTATTTTTGATCAAAACAGCAGTGATACACAGAGAGAATTCATTCTCCACACAGTTCCAATCCGGCTACCCTCCTTTAAATCATGAAGCAGAAAGAGGAAAAGTCGATGTCTCAGCTTTCCCTCTCTGCCCCTCAATTATTATGATAGAGAAAGGTTTCAAAAATCAGTTTCAAGATGAATGTTTAACAATTCTCTGAGAATTGATTCAAGCTGACTCGGTGGAGGCTGGAACCCAGTGAACCATCACCATCACTTTCTGTAGAGATCAACATTTTCCCCAGAGGTCCTCAATCCAAACGTCTCCAAGACTCACACCAGCCTTAGCTTAAAGGCTCAAATAATAGTGAGCATATTTCTTTTGATCTTCCCTAAATATCTATGTCTGCACCTTCGAAAAAGCAAGACATCTGCAGGATACTTACATCATCCACTTTAGGCTCTGTTACTGGTACCCATTTGTAAATCCTTAGGGATGTGTCGCCAACTGTCACCCACTTCTTCTCCCTATAAAATTACAATGCAGGAGAAGTTACAGTTACACTTCAGACTCAAATAAGAAGTGATCTACTATTGTAAGGTGTCAAGGATTTAAATAGGCTATTAAGTAGGATGATCTCTATTACATCGTCTTTAGTACTGCACTGTGCAAATTGTTCTTTGCATTTCAAAAACTTGTTGGAGCACTGCTAACCTTCAGATTTCTCAGGGCTGTTACTTGACTAGGTGAGTAACTGCAGTAGCAGTAATAAGATCTGAATTAAAGATACAGTTAAGAAGAACAGATATTAAAAAATGCAAATTTAATACCTAGGATTTTCACTTAAGCTTCTAGAGAGCAGAAGAGGTTTTAGACAGACCAGCGTATTTTGATTGTCATGAAGCTGTTTAATGGTATTAGAAATCTAAATGCACTTGGACCATCTGAGGTTTGTTTTTTGGGTAGAAATTGCTGCTGGCAATTTAACATTCACTCAACGCTCCTGTCAGAAAGCTCTGACATTCCAGCCTTACAACCAACAGCCTTATTGGTAACAATATGTGCTGTGATGCAGAATTCAGACTCTGGAGAGCCTAGCTCTCTTGGAAAGGGAAGGCTGAGGCTATTGAAGAGGGGAGAAGCATAACCTGCAGCACTCTGTGCAGACCCCTGCCAGCCATGTAGTGGTGACACTGATAAATAGTGAAGGAAATCTGGCTGGAGGGTGTTGCTGCATTAGGGGGCCTGCAGCCACAGAGCAGGGAGATGGAAAGGATGCTGATCACTTAGTTAAGGGATGAATTCCTTGAGTCCTTTACATCAGAATATTAAAAGAAGGTTCACAATGCCAGAGAAATTTCATCACATTTCTGTGATCAGTTTTCAGGTCACAGATTGCCACTGCTGGTTCCTGGGTTTGTAATATAGCTCTGCAAATGGATCAATTAAAAGTTAACAACAAAGACCAATTCCATTAAATATTCAGGAACATCTGAAATTAATTTGGCATGAGATCTCAAATGTTTTTCTTTAAAAAAAAAAAAAAAACCAACAAAAAACACATTTAAATAATAAATTTGGGATCCAGTTATAGACTATTTAAGAAATATTCTCTGCAGGATGGGAGAAGCTGGATGCAACTCCAAATACGTCTATCTATGTGATAGCCCCATTTTTAGAAAGGGCTTCCAGAATCAAAAGCAGCCACATCATACAAATGCCACAAACATACTCCTATTTGTTTTAGTTACTAAAGCCAATCTGACTTCTTTTCCCTTGTTTGAGCAGACACTTTTCCTGTTTTTAAAAGAACAGAAATAAGCTATATATGGCAATTTGATACGTTTTGGATCTGTCCACGAGGATATTTTAATTACAGAACTACTTTAAATTCATTTCTTCCCCACTGTTCTTCCTGGAGCACAGTTTTTCCTCAGCGTGTTTAGAGACATCCATCTGGGTAGGCTAGATGGCTAAAGTATGTCAAAACCCAATTTTACGCTAATTTGGAGCTCTGCTGCTAGATGTGATAAAAATGACAGTGGAGAGATGAGGGTATGTCAATAATGAGAGCATACTTAATTGTGAAGAGATGATCATGATACAAATTTGCTCTTTTTTAAAGATACAAGACAAACTGAACTTATTTCTACTTAGGAAAACCTTTGCAATTATGGAAATCAAACCAGCTAGGGTTTTGGTTTGGGTATGGGAAGAGGTGAATAAATGCTTTTACAAAAATCAAGATTTTAGTCTTTTCCTACAGCAAAATATTACTTAGAGATGCTGCACTGGAAAACCAAAAGTTCAAGATACCTGTTAGCATCTCAAAGCAGCCTCACACAGCATCTTCACTGGACAGACTGTAGAACACAGGAGGAAACCTATATTAGTAACTTTTTCCTTCTAGTATTAAAGTCAGCCCTGACATTTTAATGCTTTTGAGCTTCTTATGTACCACTTTACGTTTTGATAAACCTCAGCTACAGGGATTTTTTTTTAAACTGAATTCAATACACAGCAATTAAGACAGAAAAGAGAATAAGGGTATTCTGTGATGGAAGTACACCAACATCCCAGTCCTGCAAACACTTATGGCTAAAAAGAAAACCCAACATCACACAGCTATTGCTCAACTATTTTACATGTGTAAGCATTTACAGTATTGAAGGTTCAAGACCATAAAAATATTCATCAGAAGATACTTCCCCTAAAACTGCATAAAATCACTGGCAGATAACAAATACGTTTACAAAGAAATATTAAGGACTTTCAGACATTTAAGATAAACAGGGTAAAATAACTCCAGGATTTAAGATGTTTATTGCAAATAAAGCTTCAAATATTATTTCAATACTTACTGCCTTTCCATTTCAAACCAAGACCCAAACCAAACAGAAAAAAAACCCTAAACTCCCAAAACCAGTTCTACTCTGAATGCTCTTTGTCTTCTGTGCAGCAAAACCATCCCAATCAGCTGATCAGGGACTTCCCTTTTCATTTTGTTAGAATTGAGTTTAATAATCATGCCTATAGTTTGCTAAATGCTGCACAAACTACAAAACATCCTTGCTAACAAAATGCTGGAGTAGAAAAGTGGAATTAACATCCATTCTGTCGTGAAACCTAAAGTAGTTCTCCACCTGTTTTCCTGTCTGTAAAATGGATCTGCTCTTGAGCAGGACCCTCATCCTGAGATCCATTCCCACAAGTTTATTCCACCTTTTCTGAAGTAATCGACTGGTAATATTTTTTTATTGCTATAATCCGTAAGTTGGTCCTCTATTGACTGGTGAATTGGAGAAGGTGGTTGATTAAACACCACCAACCTGAGTGCTTTTTGGGCTCAAAGTGTGGCACTTATCAACTTTACTTGCCCATGTCCAGCTGGCAAACTCCACAGCTTTACAAAAAAAAAAAAACATTTTTTGTTTCCAGACCTCTCCTGTTCCTCCATGAGTAACAACACTGGAAAATGGCAAAACTTTTAACATCTTCCACACTGAAATGTATCTTAAATATTTCAGCACTAGTAAATTGAGAAACTGTCAGTACACCAGAAACAAACCCTTACATTTGTCTGAAATAGTGTCAAAGCATTTTGAAATTCTGAACCACATCTACAACAGCATTTAAAGGACAGCCAAGGATACGTAGGGTAAGCATTAGTATCAACATTTCTTTAGTGCTTATGCCTGAAGCATACTAATATCCTAGAACTTACATAATTATATACTCAATTCTCCATTCTAAATAGCCCAAGTCTCTTAAGCATATTTGTACTTTGTCTATTAACACTAAAGCTCCAGAAATGAATATCAAATTCCATGTATAAAAGTAATATACTGGTGAGCAAATACAGCAGTGTATATTACACTTATACACAAAGTGTCAAGGCAGCTTCTGCAGCAGCGAGTTCTAGAGACACGAGATGGCATGGGAACAGAAAAGCCTTTACTGCCAATATCTCCTCATTCAAGAAAAGGCTTTGGCACTTTCTTGGCCTTTTACCATGACTGTCATGTTGCACAGCGATCTGTATTTACACAAGGATTTGCTCCCACATACCCCATCTTCTGCTGATGATCACGAAGTGACGTCATAATGCTGAATTTATCACATCACACTCACTTGCATTGCAACAGAGTTTGGTGAAAATCACAGAATTATGACCTCCCTGTGGGATCAAGCAAAGGAGAAAGGGGAATGGGAAAGAAAATGCCATTATTATACACAAAAAGTGCTGTTAGATGCACAAAAATGAGTTTTCTGAAACATAGGCTTCCTCTTCAGAGCATGCCTATTGCTGTTTAGATGTTTGGCTGGTGACTAATGTAAAGCAAACACATGGTGTTTCTCAACCAAGCTGCAAATACACTGAAATACCATGTAGGACGAGGACAAGGCTAATGGTAATGTCACCTTCTCTCAGAGTTAATCTAAATACAGTCCAGTAGGAGAGTCCCCTTTAACTTAGAGAGGAGACATGTTTTCAAGCAAGTTCTGCTGGGTTCCACGTTGCAACAAGCACCTTTTCTCACAGTAGAGAAACGTGGCTTACGCATGACAAAACTCTACCCTTAGCATACACCCAACTTCCAGTGAAGTCAGAGTGTGTATCCTGGCTCAGAAAGAAATAATCATGACTCAGAAAACACATATCTTAATTCAAGCATGATAACAGCATGTCTGGGCCATTACAGTAGTTCAGTGCAGGTCCTGCACAGACACTGGGCATTTTTAGTTTAATTGCCACTACTTGAACCACAGTCTTAGCAGGAAACCAAACACAGCCAGCATAGCCAGACTAAACTAGGGTGGCAATCCAGCAGCAGCAAACAGTCTTTTTCCAAAGACATCATGTTAAGAAGTTCTGTGTAGCTATTTTTCAGAGTGAAAGCCTGTTTTAGTAAGGAAGCCTGAGCAGCAAAACCTGCAGAAGCTCAGTCTCAGAGCATTACATACCACACAGAAATATTTTAGCAAGTCTGAATGGAGACAGTAAGGAAAAACTACAGCAGTGCTGTCTAGAAATTCTCTTAGCTATCAACATCAACCAACGGAAGCAGGTAACACCGCCTGTCTTGACTTTGCTCTTCAACTTTTACACTGCACACTTTGTTCTCACCTACATCCTAAGTCATGCTTAGCTCTACAGACAATGCCCTGCCATAACAAACACTTACACTTTCTGCAAGGTGCTGTAATTGTCCTTATAGATTAGGACTTTGGTGGGTCAGGAAAAGGTTAAAGGACTTCTGCAAAGATACTGCCACTCAGAGGCAACACAGAGATTTCCTCATTCCTGGTGCATTCTCTAAATCAAGGTATCTAACTCCATCAGCCACACCATACCTCTCCCCATCCTTAAAACTTTTGTACAGTTGTCCAAAATCTCAGTAGCACTACACAGCCATGCAAATTATTTCATTGCCTCCCAAGATGTCCTATCACTTATGCTCACTTATGCTTGCCTCCTGCCCATTACTTGTTTTTTTGGTAGATGTCTGGGGTTTTTTTTTCCATTTAATAAATCAGACTTTTATGAAACAACAGAATTCCTAGTATTCTTCTAACACTGGTTGCAGGCACAACAGTTTTTTACCTCTCTATTCTCAAAAACCCATTTAGAATCTACAAATACCCATCAATCTTTAAGGACAAAAATCATTCCTGTACCTTTCACAACTCAATTGAGATAAATCTATCCCAAAAGATTTTTTTTTTTAATACACTGAAAGAAAATGTGTAAGCACTGTTCTAAAAAAAGGTAGAACTACCCTCTTAGTCATGGAAATCTAACATTTGTGCCACACAAACACAACCCAGCCATGCACTCGGTCAGACACGTGCTTTGGTTGATAATACAGATGCTCATTCACCAAAGTAGTTTAAACAAAAGAGATACGGTTGCATTAATCTCAAGATAAAAATGTAACAACTCCATTGTTTACTACTAAGTTCCAGCAACACCAGCAGTGCTGGGTGCCCTGCTAACACACATGCAGATAGGGTACCTGCATCAAAGGGCTCACTGTCTGAGAATGAATGCTAATTTTCAAAGAAACAAAGTCTGTCCTGATGGAAACTGCTTTCCAACAGGCACATTCACAGACGTGACAGCACAGACATCCAGCAGTGCCACAGAACAAGACTGCTGAACACATTGGGCAGCACGCACCGGAGCCACTGATTGGAAGAGTTTACAGCTCGCTCTGCCTCTCTACTCATCCTCAGCATGCAGCGCTCCAAGAACACGAGTCTTAGAAAACTCCGTTCTGTGAAATGTTGGGTGCAAGGTATTTCAGTCTTCAGTGGCTGCATTTCCACAGAAGAGCTGTGGATGGCAACAAATTGCTCCTATTATGCAAATGAAACTGCACATTTAGAAGTCGCCTATGTGGCTCTTGTGAAGATGCAGGAATTGCTCGCGTGTAAACTTCAATTTAACAAGCCAAGTCTGCTTAAAACATTTAAACCACAAGACACAGAATGCCTCTTGCTCCTTTCCCACTGTACTCGACTGCAGTTGGAGGAATCATGAGATTCTCCAAATTAAGATTCCTTTGAAAATAGGGAAAATGGTTTATGTCAATGATTGCGAGATGCACACACAAAAAGCCATAATAATACTGCTGACAATAATTAGAAGAAACATTGCGTGATTCTCCACAGGAACCCTTTAAAGCAAGTTGTCTCTTATGAGGGTTAAGCTGTACAAAAATCTATTTATACTGTAAGATTTCTGTTTTATAGAGGAAGCCATAGCAACTGACATGATGGCAGAGAGCCCTTGCCAAGAAAAAACAAATAAATCAGGCATTCTGTTGAATGGCCAAGCTTCTGCCTCTACTCCTCTCTGAAACCCACAAGCTACGATTCAAAGGAACTACACCGTGCTCATGAATGAACCTACAGACAAAACAGTCCCACACATCCAACAACGCTCCTGTTTGAACAAAAGTCCTGTCACATCGCTCTGCATTGTTCTGACCCTTCAAAGCTGGCCCACCAGTCAGCAAACAGCACTTAAAAACACCACCCGAGTAGAAGAGAGTTCCTGAAACCAACCGAACCGCGGTGCTGGAGCTGCTCCGGCTCCCTACACAATGGCTGGATTCTTTGAAATCCCCATCTCGTGCACTGCGTTACTGGACACACGTCCTGATTCTTTGTCCGGCTGAAGCCAACAGGCCCATTCATCGGCTCAAGGCCATTTAAAAGGCAACAATCCATTTCACCCCAATAACGAACACATTCAGTTTCGTATTTCACTCTTCTTTCGCTGTGGACTGCGATAAAAGCGTCCCCTTAATTTTACCTGGTTCAGAACAGCTGAGCTTGGCAGGTTAAAACCCACTTAAGGCATTTCTCCACCGATTTCAGATGTTTAAAGAAAGTATTTTAAGATACACATACACAAAGACTACTGAACAGTCGGTCAACTTGCTGAAGGCACTGCAAAGTGTCAATCACACTGGCACCGGTCTTTATCGCATCCCAAAACCCTGGGCTGACCGCACAGAACAAGTCGTGACCACTCCACCGTATTGTTAAACATCTCACACTGACTTCCCTAACAAAAAGCGGAGGGGGTAAGAAAAGACGACAAAAGTGGGGAAAATGCCAAATACGTTTAAGGCCTAACAAAAGGGAATTATTTAACGAGGAGAACAACCTTTAATTATATCATTTAAAACAAATTCTAGGGGCAATTAGATGCTTTCTGCCTGCTCTTTGAGGTAATCAGAACTGTCGGAGCGCTGGTGGGAGACGATCGCGCTCGGGTTCGCTGTGCTTACGTGCAAACTTGAAAGGTGATATAAATAAATAAATGTGTAATAATGAGAAATAAACTCTCGAGCGCTTCACAGGGCTATTTTTAAAGTAGTTTTCTCTTAAACATGACTTTTCTGAGCACTATTTTCACACAGACCCTGCGGCTCAGCTCTCCCAGGCCCTCTCCCCAGGGCCCTTTGTAGGGGAAGGCGGCGGGAGGAGTCGGGCCCGAGTCGTCGCCCGCTCGCCCCGTAGCTGTCCGGCCCGGGCCAGCCGGGGGTCCGCGGTGCGTGGCGGCGGGCTAGGGGCGGCGGGGAGCGGCGCGGGTCGGCGGAAAGGGGGCTCGGCCGCACAATGGAGCCGCCTCTCACCCTCACACGCCACCGCCGCCTTCATGTGACTCGTAGGAGCGAAATGGCTTCTGGGTGCCGCCGGCTCCCCGCCCCCCCGCGCCCGCCCGGCGAGCTCGGGCCCCGTGAGGGGACGGAGAGGGAGGGGTGCGGGGGCACAGCGGGGAATGAAAGGGGTACGGGGGCGGGCGTGGGGTCCCGGCGCGGCGCGGCCCGCTCACCATTTGCGCACTTTCTCGATGGCCGCCATCACCCGTTTGATATCATCCTTCGCCCGGCTCCGGGTCTCGGCCCGCACCGACCGGCCCGACATGTTGCTGGGGGGGGAGGGGGGGCGGCGGCCTCAGCGGGGAATACGGCGCTGCTCGGCGTCGTCCGTCTGTCCGTCCGTCCCTCCGTCCTCCCGCCCGCACAATGCTCCCTCCGCTCGGCGCGGCTCGGCTCCGCCCGCCCGCCGGGGCCCGCGCACTGCGCACGCGCCCCGCGCCGCCGCCGGCAGCCCGCGCGCGCGGGAACGGGGCGGGGGGGGGGGGATCAGAAGGAGGGGCTGAGCGCACGGGCCAACGGGCGCTGTGAGCGGACAACGGGCACTGAAAGGGGACAACGGGCATTGAAGGGAGAACGGGCGGGACGAGCACTGAAAGGGGACAACAGACACTGAGGAGAGGACGGGCACTGAAAGGGGACAGCGGGCGGAACGGGCACCGAGAGGAGACAACGGGTGGGACGGGCACCGAAAGGGGACAGTGAGCGGGACGGGCACTGAGAGGGAACAACGGGCATGGGTAGGGGGTGGCGAACGCTGAAGGGACAACGGTCGCCGTGGCCGGCTCAGACGACTCGGTCCTTTTTTTGGGCGTGAAACTGGGGAGACGAAGAAGGGCGAGAGGAGGGGAAGGGAATCGGGAGGGCGCTGGCGCCTGGCTCTGAGAAGTTTCCTTGGAACCGCGGGAGCAAACCAGCGGAGCCTCCGTGCGCCAGGGAGTTCGGTCCCGCAGCTCCCTCTTGCCTGTCCCCGGCGGTGTCAGGGCGATGTGAGCCCGCGGCGCTCTGGCACTGTATGTCGCGGAGCAGCTCCGGCGGACTCCGCCAGCGACAGCCGTCCCACCCGCCCTCAGCTCGGTGCGGGCACGCCGGGACAGCTGGCATAACTGACAACCCTGTCCAGCTGTGACTTTATAGCAGACCTTGAACGTGGGGATTGGTGATGCTTCCTGTTTGGCAAAACATCTGCCTCGTGAAACAGGATACTTAATAAATGATAAGCAGAGTAGTTTCTTGGTTTGGTGATTTTTGATAGTTTTGGGTCTTCTTTTCTTTTTTTTCTTTTTTTTTTTTTTCGGTAGTTGTTATAATGTTTCTCAGAAACTTTAACGGAAATAGCGGAGGAGCAGCTTGGATACAGATTCATGGAAGTCCATGCACACCTTCAGTGAACGGGCAAAGAGTTACATGTGAAGCGATTCCTTGTTGCACGTCCCATGTACTCTGGTCGTGGTGCTGCTGGCCTCCTTCATTGACTTTGATCTAGTGCACACCTTGCTCTTTGTACTAATTGTACAATCACAGGTACTTTCTGAGTACATAACAGCGCTCTGTTGAAAAACCTTGCCCCTGAAAGGAATGCTCCTTAAGGATCTGTATTATTATTCAAAGTGATGCTGATGAAGATGATGTAAAGAAGGAGGCAGTGTTCAACAGCACTTCACTGATCTTTCTACAGCAACTTACATCAGCCTCCTCCTGTTTATGCAGACACAGTCAGATGCTGTCCCGTTGGGTTTACACTGCTAATTGGACCTACTGATTTCAGAAAGTAAGAAGCTGAATTTCAAAGGCCATAACGTAAACCTGGGTTTGATGTAGAATGTAGTATTCCATTCTTTACAGAGGTCTGTTGAACTGACCCACTCTTACCCATTCAAGGCCTATCCAGATTTGGACACAGCAGTATAAGAAAGACATAGAGGTGCTAGAGTGGGTGCAGAGAAAGGCAGTGAAGCTGGTGAAGGGAGGATTATGAGGGGAGGCTGAGTGAGCGGGGTTGTTTAAGCTGGAGAAGAGGAGGCTGAGAGGAGACCTTATTGCTTTCTACAGCTACCTGAAACAAGGTTGTAGTAAGACCAGTGTTGACCTCTTCTCTCAAGTAGGTAATGACAAGACAAGAGATAATGTCTTCAAGCGGCGCTAGAGAAAGGTTAAGTTGGATATCAGTAAGAATTTCTTTACTTGAAAGAGTGGTCAGTCATTGAAACTGGCTGCCCAGGAAAGTGGTGGAGCCACCATCCCTGGAGGTGTTTGAAAACCTGAGTAGCTGTGGCACTACAGGATATGGTCTAGAGGTCGTAGAGGTGGTAGATAAGAGGTCTGACTTGATCTTCCAACCTTTTCATTAAGGTCTCTTCCAACCTTTTCATTAAGAATTTTGTACACATACAACAATCAAGGATGGGGAGGCCATCCTAAGAAGACTCTACAGCAGCAACAGCTTCATTCTTTATAGCTACTCTAGTGTTTCCCTACATAGGTTTGTTGCATATGCTACACTAGGGGCTTATTCTAGAGTCTGATTAATATGAAACTCTGTCTTCCTTTTAATAAACACAAAACTTTGCAGATATTTGAGGAGACCAGAAAGTAGGAACCAGAAGAAAACTTTGTGGCAGCAGATCTTCTGTATCTTGACAAATCAAAGATTCATCTCTTCTTTTTTCCTGTTCTTTTTTTCAGCAATAGGTAAGCTGAGAATGTCAGCAGCAAATATCTCTGCTGTGATTTCTGCTGGAATTTCTTGTTCAATCAAAGCTGCTGCACCTGGAGAACAGTAACAACGACACAAAACACACAATAGTAATGTAAAAACAGCTTTCCAGATCAGGAAGATTTATAAATAGCAGTAATCAGATGGAAAGCTTTTAAAGATGGATAAAGTAATCATGAAAAAGTGTTGGTTTACTAGATTAATACTTGACATGTTCGTACCAGGGATTTGTGAGGCTGTGAGCCTCACTTTGCAGTAGATCTCTGCCTCAGAAGGGTCAAGGGGCCAAATTTCATACTCTGGCAATCTGTGATTTTAGAATTTCAAGGATTTCAAAGTCAATTTGCAATGCAACTTCAGGCGCTGCATCTTCACCGCATGTGGTTTGTTGTCAAAACCCTTAATCCGGTGCTGTTTTGGATTGGTGTGGCCTGGGACATTAATTGTACCCACAAAATGGCACTTTGCAGCAGTTTCAGTTACACTGGGCAATGCCACTTGACTGGACTCAGTGCTGTAATTTTCTGTTCTAGACTGGTGTGGACTGGAACATAAATTTTAGACAAACATAGTCATCAACAGCTCTGTTACAATGGGCATTGCTGCCTGGATGAAATCAACACTGTCATTTCCATGTTGCATGATTCTTTTTTGCTGTGGACTTCAGCATGTAAATCTTCCCCTGTGTGTTTCCAATTTCAGTTTCTGTATAATCTTGTCAGGTCCCAATTAGATTTCATTGCCCATTTGTTTTCAGCTACACGTGTGCTGTGCCAACGAGGGACATCTACTGCTCTGTGAGTAGTTTTGCAATCCTGTCTGAGCAGTTTTGACAGCTCTTGGCCTAACAGGGTAATGAGTTTGCAATTTAGATTATTCTGTTTGGGAATTGAAGCAATCCTGCTGCTATGCTGTATGGAATGCTAATCCAGTACCTGAGGGATCATAGGCATCCAGTTCAGATCCTTCTCCCCCAGGACACCTGCCCAGTAGGGTGGTCAGACACTGTGCCAGTTCATCCGCTGTCATATGCTCTCCTGTACACAACAAAACAACAGTGGCCTCATGGGATGTAGTATCATTGACAGAAAAAGATAGAAAGCAATTTGAAGACAAAGAGTGTCCAAACAAAAGAGGACAATTGGAAAGAAGATTCCATTTCTCTGAGATAAACACACATTGTGAATCGAAACACATGGTCCTAAGCCAGGAAAATGTTGATCCTAAGGAAAGTTGTTCATGCATATTGCATTTAGGGCAAAAATACTTATCAAAGGGAGAGATTCTGATACAGGGAGCTCTTCAGGCTACACTGCACCTGCAAGGTCTTGAGCTTCTAATCCCACCACAGAATTCCTAGCGTAAGGTTGACCACAGTCTGAGCAGCCCCATGTCCATGGCTGTAGCCATTTCCATACAAAAAGGTGCTGGAAAGTCTTGGTACAGTTACTTGGAATAACCTGGACATAGCACTTGTTCCCAGTTAGTGGTTTGCTCATGCCCTGAGGCACAAGATTATAGATCTGTTATGAAACTGTTCTATTCAATGTAGCTATTTATGGACGTCTGCACCATCCGTGCTGATAACTAACCTTTCTCACACTGGGTGAATTGAATCTTTGGTTTCCAAGGAGCTTCATGGCAAGGTGTTTTTAGAATAGAATCAGCCAGTTTGGAAGAGACTGCCAAGATCATCCAGTCCAACCTAGCACCCAGCCCTGTCCAATCAATTAGACCATGGCACTAAGTGTCTCATCCAGTCTTTTCTTGAACACCTCCAGGGATGACGACTCTACCATCTCCCTGGGCAGCCCATTCCAATGCCAATCACTCTCTCTGTGAAGAACTTAATCTTAACATCCAGCCTATACCTCCCCTGGCACAACCTGAGAC
This sequence comes from Tricholaema leucomelas, assembly GCA_013400475.1. Taxonomy (NCBI): domain Eukaryota; kingdom Metazoa; phylum Chordata; class Aves; order Piciformes; family Lybiidae; genus Tricholaema lacrymosa; species Tricholaema leucomelas. Next base: position 1,106,848 of record WAAF01009768.1, on the reverse strand, counting down.
TGTGTCCCTTTGTTGTGTTGCTGATTGCCTGGGAGACCAACCCCACCTGGCTACAGCCTCCCTTCAGGTAGTTGTAGACAGCAATGAGGTCTGCCCTGAGCCTCCTCTTCTCCAGGCTGCAGATCCCCAGCTCCCTCAGCCTCTCCCTCACAGGGCTGTGCTCCAGACCCCTCACCAGCTTCATTGCCTTTCTCTAGACATGTTCCAGCACCTCAACATTTCTCTTGAATTAAGTAGCCCAGAACTGGACACAGTACTCAAGATGTGGCCTGACCAGTGCTGAGTATAGGGGCAAAATAACCTCCTTTGTCCTACTGGCCACACTGTTCCTGATACAGGCCAGGATGCCATTGGCTCTCCTGCCCACCTGGGCACACTGCTGACTCATGTTCAGCTACTATCTACCAGTATCCTCAGTTCCTTTTCTTCCTGGCTGCTCTCCAGACACTCTATCCCCAGCCTGTAGTGCTGCTTGGGGTTGTTGTGGCCAAAGTGTAGAACTCTGCATTTGGCCTTGTTCAATCTCATCCCATTGGCCTCTGCCCACCCACCCAGCCTGTCAAGGTCCCTCTGCAGGGCTCTCCTACCCTCCAACAGATCAACACCTGCTCCTAGCTTGGTGTCATCTGCAAACTTACTGATGCTGGACTCAATCCCCTGGTCCAGATCGTCAATAAAGATATTGAACAGGACTGGGCCCAGCATTGATCCTTGGGGAACGCCACTAGTGACAGCTGCCAACTGGATGTGGCACCACTCTCTGGGCCCAGCCATCCAGACAGTTCTTCACCCATATCAGAGTGAATCTGTCCAAGCCACTCTGATTGTGACAATGTAAACCAGGTGACAGTGTAAAACAGTATTTGCCTTTACCTCTTTTAACTCTTAGCTGCACTAAACGTAGAAGCCAACAACAGGAGCAAGTCAGCCCAAGCTTGTTAATAACTTTCCTACAGTGTTGGCAATTAGTGCATTTATACACATCTTTTACCTGGCTCTCTTTGATTCAGCTGAACTAAAGTACCTCTTCTTTTCAGTCTTTCACACATAGATTCAGTCCAGGACTGAATGATTTCATCCCTTCTCTCTCATCCCTTTCTTTTCGAGTCTTATACTACCTTTCTGGAGACTTTGTGACTGAAAGAGAGAACAATCATTCTGATAAGGCTGTACTGGAGGAAGAGTACAGTTTGCCAAGATCCATACTCCTCATTTGACAGACAAGCTACCTCAGGCCAGCAGAGGTTTCCAGAGCAGTACAAGAAGTGCAGCTGAGACGATAGATGTGATTATTCAATTTAAAACCTTAAGACAGGTGGCTCCACATGCCTGCCCTGGTTACAGGCTATAGTTCCAGATTAATTTTTTACTGCGGTGAATACATTCTGAAATGGAAAGCAGAACTAGCAGGCATAAAGCTGATATTAGCAAAGGAATAACTCACCTCTGTGCTGAAGCAGCAACAGTAAGTTTCTTCTGTCAATAACTCTGTCTCCATTCTCATTATCATAACCAAGAACCTGAAATGCTCGCTGTATTTCTGTCATTGACAAGCCAAACGCGGGGCGGTGATTTACATAAAGCTTGATAAAATCCTCCAAATTGATTTTTGTCACTTGTTCTCCAGTATCCACATACTTGCTGAATTTTACTTCATTTATCATTTCTTCAATCTAAAGATCAAGGCAAGACAGTGTTACACAGTTTGTTTCTGAAGAGCATCAGAGCTATTTCCCATCTCATGAGTGCCAATGTACCGTGATGGTGCCCATACAGATACCACAGATGCCATGGCTGTATCCCAGTAACAAGCTGAGGATGGACATGGCCAACAATTACACACTTGCTGTTATGACGATATTAGGCAAAGATGAGGCTAACAGATATGTAGTTATTTGGTATTTTCTCTGTTTTCCTACAATAGAGACATGGTGACTTCGCAGCTGTTACTGGTACTTTCATCACAGCTGTGTCTCCACTCTGGGGACAGCAGGCAAGCAAACCACAAACCAGTAAATACAGCACCCTGCTACATAAGTACATGCATGAGAGTCTGACGTAACCATCCTGCACACAGTCCACACACACCCTGCCTAGCGTGAGATCCAGAGTGCGTCTGGTGCAGTTCTGCTACTGCACAACCCAAGTCTGAAATCTGCTCAGTGAGGCTGACATCCTGCACAGATGGATCACTCTCAGGCAAACAGACGAGCACTGGTTGTGCTGGATACCAGTGGTTTTCCTGAAGTCCGGTGCTGTGAGTCAGCTCACTAAGCAGCTGTGCACATGTGTGTCCAAAAGGCAGGATCTGCTCCGTGCCTCTGCTGTACTCATGCTCCAAGAGGCAGCCCCTCTGGAGATACATGAGCAGCAGAGAAATGCTGGGAGGATTCCTTATGCCTGTGATACCAAGCCTGTGACTCCCCGGGAAGGGAAGCTGATGCAAGATCTCCCTGGGGAGGACTTTGCATTCAGCCTTGGGCCTTTGTCCTTGTGTCACAAGTTTTTCCACTGAACGAAGCCCAGGAAAGAGGGAAATCTCAACCTCACATCTTTCCTGTAGCAAATGCCATGCCAGGCAAGAGCAGTCATTTTCTCTCAGCTCTGGCTGATCTGGGATTAGGTTTTGTATCAGCCCCACTGAACTTCAAAAGAAAAACACCAATTCCCAAAAGCTTTGCTGGTCAGTCCATGCTGCCTTTTCTCCCTCCTGCTTTTCCTGTATTAAAAATACTCTATAAAGAGAGGAACTTTCTCTTTGGATTTTAGTACTGTCCTGCTGCTTCAAGAAGCAGATTGTATGTTGTCTGGTTGCACAAGAGCTTAATACCTCTATTTCCATGCCTAAAATGCTGTTTTCAGTTTGATTTGGGGCAGGGGGGGTTAACAGTTATTCTTCCAGAAGTATTTCCCAAGGGAATATGTTCTCTCTGTTCCCAGGAGGTGAAAACGTAGTAACTTGAGGAAAAGATCTAACAAAGTGCAAGGGGATAACACCACAGCTTGACACAAGGGCAAAGCAGTCCTGGCTCAGATGAACATTTGCTGGTTGCTGGGGCACCACAGCAAGTCTGTTAGGTGGTGGCTATAGCAAAAGGTCCTGCCTCCCATCTGCTGTCTCTCCTGGCAGAGAGCGTGGCTGGGCAGATGGGGTGGCACTGACTCACAGCACCATCGCAGCAGCCTGTGGGGTTCCTGTACAATGGCAGAGATGAGTGCAGCCTCCCCCGCAGAAAGATGAAGGAAGCACAGCAAGGTACTGCTTCCCTCAGGAGAACCCCTCCTGTGTTAAAGGGCTGTAGCTGGTGCAAAGAGGTCATTATTTAAATCTCCTTGCTTCAAATTCAGTAATTTTTTTTCTCTCTCTCTTTTTTTTTTTTTTAAGGTATGTGCTTTAATTACCCTTTTGCTAGGTTACAACATTACAAATTAGGTTTGTATACAATACATACTGCCTTGTAGGAACAGCCACGAAAGGGGAAGAAGCAGCACCCTTATTAAATCAATTGTCTTTGTTGTAAAATTTGAAGCGAAAAAGCTCTTGAAAGATGTCTGATAGGAAGCTGCACTGCTGCAACCTGAAAGGCAAGCTCAGAGAGAGTTTCTGCAGAGTCTACAGCTTATGAAAGAGCTCTAAGTTCAGTGGGAATAAAAGCTGCTGTCTCCATCTAAAATCATTCTTTCATCAGTAACAGGCAGAACAAGAAAAAGAGGCTCTGTCAATATCCAAACAAGTGATTGCATGGAGCTGGGCATGCCCACTCATGCTGGTAACACGTATAGGATGTTCTGGTTGAGTCTCCATCTGGACTGGAGGGACTCAGCCAATGGCCCAACCTTATGCTGCATGCAAAGCAGCTCAACCACTAGTGGAAGTCACAGGGAGACCAAAGAGTATCACTGCCTGTACACAAGGTACTTTAGCTTATGGATTTAGGAAAGCTGGAGGCTGCTGTCCTTGGGAGCCAAAGGAAGATCTATTCCCCAACTTTCCCAGTTCACCTTTGGAAGAAACCCAGCTCTGCAGTGGTGGCAGAGCACACAACCTCCAAAAGACCCTCAGGACATCTTTTCTTGTACGCTTCTGAACCATGAGGCTCCAGGTTTTCTTGGTCTGCCCTTGCAGTTGTCCAACTGTTTAACGAAGAATCACTACTTTTTGAGGAATTTTCTGCCAGTTCCTGACCATGACTATATTGATGCAGACCAGGTTACACACACTGAAAGCCAGCAAATACACTCTGGAGACATCCAGCAGGACAATGCTCAGAACCTGTCCATCATGACATTTGGTAAACGTGGCCAGTCTTGTTCTTTTTTCTTTAGTAACAACAATAAAAACAACTACCCAACCTTTTGCTCTGATGGATAAAATCCCATTGCTCTCATGACAAAAGGAATTTCCTCCAAGGGAATGTGTGTTGACACCTCTCTGGTCTCCAGTGTGTCCACGCCATGGTTGTGCAGCTGTGTGTAGTAAAAATAGTCTTCCAGCTCCTGCAAGGCATTCAGACAAAGTACTGCAAAGTTCAGTTACCAGCAGGCACAGAAGATAAGACTCCTTTTAAGATTTACTAACAGGCACATCAATGAGATTGTTGTTAGAGGCAAGCTGGACAAAAATACAAAGAAATGTCAGGTTTGTATAAATGAATCTTAAACTCCAACCAGATGTTGCCAGACAGGGTTCATGGTGAGCATAATTACCTTGAAGAATTCACCTTCTCTGCCGCCGTCCAGTAGGTTGTAGAACGGGATCAAGTCCTCCCCGCCCAGGGAAGCAGCAGCATCCAAGGCACTGGCAGAAAACAGAGAAAAGATGGTACAGGAAGGGTTCATGTAAGGAGAGATTTCACATTTCCCTCTCTAGTCATTGTTCACAGACACTTTCAATAAATAAATAAAATCCCTGAGCCTCAGAATTGAGGAAAGGAAAGCACTGCCTTGAGCTGTGTGCTCTTTTGTCACCAGCCTGCACTTCTACAGCATATTTCATACTCAGGTTTTACATACAATAGTACAGTGTGGGAATTAATTATTAGTGAATAGTCCTCTTGTTTAATGGAATGAGCACAGGGCTGGGAGCCAAGAGCTTTTCCATGGACTTGAGCTTGGTGTCTGGCATTTAGCTTTTCTGATTCCTTATAGAGACACTGAAGGAGATGAATTAGCTAGATCAGCATTTTGAACATGCAGAGAGGGCTGGGGCTTGGTCTTTGCAGTAAACCACACAAACCTAAGCTTCACATTCCCTGATCTAACACATTCCTCCCCAATAACTCACTGCAAACCACTACTCTACTTCCTCAGCTGTGGTGGGTGACTGCATCGCAGGTGCAGTCTACATCAAACTGAAAGCATCTCAGTGCCACCTCTTTGTTTCAATTTCATGGGCAGTTGGAGCCAAAAGAATCTGTTCAGCTTGTGCAGATGAAAGAGGAAACCAAGCTCGGTAGTACCATCATGGCGTAACGTTGCCACATCACACCCCATGCCTGGCAGCGAGGCTGCAGCTTTCACAGACACCTCTCTAGGGCTGCTTCCACTGGTTTTTTTTTTTTTGCAAGCTTCATGCTTTTTTTCATAATTAAGTTACTTGGGTATTAAACACGGTGAAGATGCACAAAATGCCAGAAGCAGCAATAAAATGATAATTAGTTCATCAAGAGCTTCACTCTGAAAACAAATTACATAGAAATCCAAACATTGCCTGGACCTGGGCCAACCATTATAAAGAAAGATCATTTATATTCTAATGCCTTCCTTAAAATGTCGCTTACTCTGACCCCCGACTGCTTAAGCCACACAAAGTGGAAAAGAAAATAAATAAGCCCTTTGCTTTTCCACCCAGGTTTCCTTTGTTCTGGCACATGAAGGTGAGCTGGCTCAGCACCCTTTGGGCTTTCCTTTGAGCAAGCAGTACCTTCAAGGAATGTTTTATGCCGAACCAGTGAATGTCCTAACCACAAAATCTTTGTCCTAGGAAGGTGAGAAGCACAGATGTGCTCCAAAAGGAAAAAATAGGACAGAGGGCAAAAAGCCATCTCCCATGGGGTTAATCTGCCAGAAACCAGGAGATGTGCTCTATGCTAGAAGGGTGACATGCAGGAAAAAATACCCCAGCCACAGACCAATAGAGACCACACCACTCTATCTTTTCTAGCTCTGACACAAGCTAAGCCCTCTTTGCAGCCCCTGAAGTGTGAAGGTGAAGTCGCCCCATGCTGGCCTGGCAGTTCTGCAGCTTCCTTTTGATGTACTTGTGCATCTATCAGGTGTGGGCAGAGCCCTCTGCCCTGCATGTGCATTGCAGCAAGCAGCTTTGGTCCTTGACATGCAAAGAAACCAAAATACATACCCTGCCTTTGCCACCTTACCCACCTGTCACCAAGGAGCACATGCCTGGCACCACTGCCCAAGGCAGCTGGCAGAGGGTAATGGCACACTTGCAGAGAAAGGCAGAAGGAACCTGGCAAGGTTTATTGTCAACGCTCCGGGCCAGAGCCTGGAAATCCTCATTTGCAAAAGCAGCCTTCACTCCTGCAGCCACCCCATTCACTGCAGACCATTTAGTCATGTAAGCAAAGCTTTATAGGATTAAGGTGGCTTGTCCTAAATCCAGTCTTCAAACGCAGGGGGGATTTCCTAGTAAATGCTGGGCTATCCCATTTGGAGAGCAGACACTTTTGTATCACCAGACACCCTATACACTTCTCCTGCAGCCAGTGCAGCTCCTCTAATCCTCTGCTTAAACCTGACAAACCCAAGCCACACAGGCCAGGCCCTCACAAGGACCCAAAAATCCTCTGCTCAACTTCCCATCATTTGGGGAACGTTTTCCAGACTGGAATATTTTATAGGCACTATGGTGTATTGACTGCAAGGTCTGCTGGTGTCACATCCCCTGTCGACTACGTTGCTGTATCACATAAAGGGGAGCAAAGCCTTCCCAAAATTGTGTCCCCACCCTGTTTCAGCTGCCACTCCAAAATGCTGCCTGGGCTCTGACAGGTCTGTTGCAATCTAGGCTGACCTCACTGCCATGCTCACATGGCACATGTCCACCATGCTGAGCTTTCTGTAGGTGCTGAGGTAGGGCTTTTGAGACCCTGTGTGAACACAGGGCATGAGTCTCCACCATTAATAAATCCAGTTTCAGGCCAAGTGCCCAGGAACTGGAAAGCCCCAGGGCTGAGCAAAGATGCTTCCAGTATCCACTCATGCTCCTCTCAGTAACTGGTGGCTCTCCTGCTTGCATGAATGCTGGGATCTGTCTGTCACCCCATGACCCTTCTTGCCAGGTGGGCTTTGATGGCCTGGTCTTGTGAAGGAAGACCGAAGCTGCAGAGCTTTGTCATTGGTGCCCAAAGGACCTGTGCTCAAGAGACCCTTACAGAGAAACACTCCTTGTGCAGAACAGCCCTGCACACCGGGATAAGCCCAGAAACTGCTGGGAGACCTGGCTCTAACTCCTCTGGACACAAACAGAGACCTTTTAGGACAATAGCCCCATTCTCAGTGTAAATGCTAAGGAACGTCTGCTTTAGCTGTGTTGGCCAAGCAGATGCAGAAAGCTGTAACAAGATTCCTTTCTCCTTCCTGTGGTACTTACTTTACATTGACCTCCCATTTCATAACAGTGCAGTCATTCCCCCCTGCTGTAAAGATGTAGCGTCCATCAAAGGAGGTGGCAAGGTCAGAGACACCATCTGGGTGGCAAACAAAGGCTGAGGACTTGTGGGGGTTGCCATCAACAGGCAAAATCTGCAAACCCACCTGTAAGGAAAAGAGGAATCTGGGAGGGCTAAAGGTTCTGGGAGAGGGCTGCATCCTTCTCCTGAGAGCTTGATCAGCTCTCAGGAGGCAACAGCCTAGGCGTGGTGTTGTTTGCAGTGAAATTTCCCCAGAGACCACCACCTCTACAGGTGGGAGACTCTACAAGTGTGCAGGTGGAGCGGATGGGGCTCCATACCTTATCCTTTGTAATGTATGCCAGGTAGTGTTTCTGGGGTTCCGCAGCGTTTGTTGCTGGGAGGATTTGTATCTTCTCCAGAGGGGAGCCAAGGGTTGGTCCCAAGAGGGTCTTTCTAAAGGCAAGCAACATTTTCATCCATTCATTCAAACTATTTTCTCTCTTTGAATGGCTGCTGTGCACAAGGTTGGGTAGATACAGGGTGGCATGGTGGGTGCAAAGGCTTTGTACTGCTGGCTAAGAAGACAGGTTAGGACTGAGTCCCTGGCCAGAAAGGACCACACTGAAGCTAAGAGAGGAGTTTAGTGCTCAGGGATCCTTCAGTCCTTGTGCTTTGTTCATGTGGGCTCCTTATTTTTGATCTGATGTCCAACTGCTGCATCTCAAGTTCAACATGGTGGGCAGAGCAAGAACCAGCTGCAGCCACAAACTTATTAGATGACACACTAATGAACACAATGAGAGAGCACCCTGTGGACCTGGAGTCATCTTAAGATCTGCACCATGAATGGGCAAACACATACTCATGGCTGGGAGGAGGGCAGGCATTAGGCAAAGAAGAATGCAAAGGAAGGATAGGACTTCCAGGCAGTGGTAGACCTGAATCTGTCCTCTACCTGCACATTTTGGTTGTTGTGTTGTAGAGCTTCAATTTGTAGCAGTCGTTGGCAGTGAGGATGAAGGACTCAGTGCTGAGCTGTGGGTACCAGGCCAAGCACAGGGGCACAGCAACCTGCTCCACCCGGTCCCTGTGCAAGACCACTAAATGGTCCTTGTTGCTGCTCTTCAGGTCATATTCAACCTGGAAGGAAGACAAAGAAACACAGTAACCCCCATGTGGTCTGCCAGCACCTTGAACCTTCCAGATTAACTGGATCCAGCATCTCTTGCAGCAGACAGGGAGGGCAGCCTACAACAGCAGAGCCTCAGCCCTGAACCCTGGCCAGATCTGCCCTGAAACTGCAGTGAGAAACAACTCTCTGTGACAGAACTGCTGGGGAGAGGGTTAGGAGCTGCAGAACCAAAGACTGAACCTCCCTTCAATGCCCTTGTCCACTTCCCAAATTTAACCACAGCGCTCCCCTGCCCATTGTACTCTCACAGTGACCTACCAGCTGCCGGTCCTCCCCAAGGCTCAGGAGTCTGGGCTCGTTGCTGTCTAGCTGGATCCCAAAGAGGATGCTCCGGATGGGTTTGTAGTGGGAGTGCAGCCCTGCTAGGTGCTCCCAGCACCCACTCCCATTTTGCAGAACTCTTTTGTAAACAATCACTGAGTATTTCTCATCCTGGAATGACAGCACAAAGGTCAACCAGCTACAGTTCACACACACATCATCTAGCAGGCAGTGGGCAGCTCTGTGTCCCCCCTCTGAGCTTAGCTCAGCCCTCTAAGTTTTGTGAGTCCCACCAGGAGGGTCAGATTTACAGCCAGGATAAAACTCAGCTCAGAGAGATTTGGGCACCTGCCTCCAAACGCAGCACTGCAGAGATCCTCAGCCTGGCCAGAGCATCCTGGCTGGCTGGAATTAAGTCCTCACTGCGCTCTCAAAACTAAGGGAGTAAATGGAGTTCAGTGACACCACAAAAATCGCAAGGACGATCCCCAGCTACCCTGGCATCCATGAGTGAAGGGTGAATCATTTTCTTTGTACAGACTGTAGAATCATACAATGGTTTGAGTCAGAAGGGTCCTTAAAACCCATCTATTTCAATCCCTGTGCCATGGGCAGGGACACTTCCACTAGACCTTGTTGCCCAAAACCCCATCCAGCTTGGCCCTGAACACTCCCATGGATGGGACATCTACCACATCTCTGGGCAACCTGTTCCAGTGCTTCACCACCCTCACAGTGAAGAGCTGCTTATTTACATCTAATCAAAATCTACCCTCTTTCAGTTTAAACCCATTGCCCCTTATCCTGTCATCACCGGCTGCTACAACATCTACACCAAACTGCTTCAGTGCTGCCTCAACACTTCTGCACCAAGATGTTGGACCAACTCCCTCCTTGTGTATATCAGCCAAGAGGAAATCCCTGCTCCAGCCCTTTCTACAGATGGGTGCAGAGCTAAGGCTTGTCACTAAAGCTAGCACTGGGACACTGCCAGCAGCGGTCTGCAGAGCGGCTGTGACTGGTGATGTGTTTACAGAGACTCTTCAAGCCAGGAAAAGCATTTCAGAGTCACGAAGGCCCAGGGAGTAGAACAGTTCTCCACACCGCTTGCTCTGCTGTGCCTCACAGCAATTCCCAGTCCCACCAGGATCTGCACCACGATCAGCACATGTAAAGGATCAAGAGCAAAAAACCAAACTTACAGAAGTTGCAAGGTACTCTGAATCATGAGAGAAGCTGATGTGAGTCACAGGACCATGTGAGAACTTGAGCTCTTTGCAGCTGGACAGAAGGGAAATAGCATCAAGGATGTAAACGCTTCCATCTGTGCAACCAGCAGCCAGAAAATAACCTGCAAGGCATGCCAGAAAAGGCTCAGGCCATGCTCGCTCCTTCTGGGCAGCCCAGAGCTTGGCACATGGCAAGGTCATGAGGCCAAGATACCTTCAGGGTCATAGGACAAGCACTGGATGCCCCCCCCAGTGAAGATCCTGCTAATGAGGTACTTGTTCTGCTGATAGTCCCACAGCCGCAGCAGCCCACAGCGACTCCCCACAGCCACACATGCCCGCCGGGGGTGACAGGTGATGGCATTCACAGCTTCCTTCGCCTCTTCCATGACTCTCTCAAGCTTTGTCCTGTCTGTTGCAACATGGAACACAGTTGCATCAGAAGTTGAAAGGATGAAGTTCCTGTTTAGTGCAAGGGAAACAGAATTTGATGAATCAGACTAGCTGGCTCAGATCCCTTCAAGCCTCTTTTTGGCAACATAGTTGGACAATCAGTTATATTTTGTGATACACAATATGCAAACACCTGTTGACCTGGGAGGCAGGTGGCACTTTGCATTCATGACCTGCTAAATCTCCACAAGAAGACACCAGAGCTGGTTCCATTTTCTACTTGGGTAGGCAAGCCAGAAGATGAACAACATCTGGGTAGCTTTGGCCATTTGCAAGTCACTGGTGTGTGAGACAGACAAATGAGCAATTGAAGATATTCTGAATAGCCTTTTCACTTGTCTCCATGCCACCATTGTCAGTGGCTCCATGTTGACTGCGCTGTCACGGACAAGGTCAGAGGACAGTTGCAGCCCTGTGCTGCAGACAGAGTGGCTGCCTGGCTGCTCACTCAGTTGTGCCAACTGTAACATGGTGAAGAGGTCCCACTGCAGAACTGGTGGTGTGTGATCAGACTTCTCAGCAGTTATACATGTTACAGAACCAATATGAGGAGCTGGCAGGCTGCCTGAGGCCTCAAAGCCTGGGCCCAGTTAAAGGGTCAAGAGAGGACCACTCTGCAATCTCAGAGCTGTGCAGAGAAACGTGTGTGGCTGCACTGTGTGGACAACATGAGTGGGGGGACAGCAGCCTCTTTGCCAGCTGGCCCGTGACAGCCGTTGGTTTACACACATCTGCCCCAGGCACTGAAGGATGCTGCACCTTTTGCATGCCCTATCTGAGCTCTTCAGCCACACCTGATCCCACCAGCCTGGTGAGACAAGCAGGCTCGAGGCTTCCTGTTTGTTTTTCTGCTTTTGTGCTGCCTGAGCAACAGAAGCTGCAGCAGCAGCCCAGGAAGAGGGAAGAAACAAGAGAGATCAACAGACAAAACCAACCCGTTCCCCAGGGCACTCCTCCAGGCTGGGAAGGAATCTGTCCCACATGGACAGCTCTTTGGAAAACATGTGCAGCTAAGGATGGGCATTGCCAGGAGAGCCGTAACAGGAGTGGCAAACAAACGGTTTGCAGGCTGGATTGAGCCACAGAAGAGCTTCATCTGGCTTGCAGACTTCCTATAAATCCTCAGGCACAGCTACATCATGCAGAGGGGCAGAGAAAGGCCAGTGACCAGGCTGGGACTGTCTCAGGCTCTGGAGTCAATGCAGTACAATCCAGCACTGGTGTCATCACCACCGGGGCCATCCCTGCACTACCACTGCCCTGATTAACTCTTCCAGCCATGGTAAAATCTAACTGGAAAGAGCCACCCATGGGAGGAGTTCAAGAGGGGGGATTAAGGTGCCCAGCAGGAGCCAGAGGCTGGGCAGTAGCACGTCCTGGTGCGCTGGGTACATCACAGAGAAGCTGCACACCCCAGGACCAGCTGATCACCTCCATCCCTACTTCGCTTGCCTGCAGCAAGGCAGCACATCGAGTTCAGAATTTAAGATGTGCTGGAGCCCATTTGGGTTTTGATAGCTGCTGAGAGATGCTTGGGAGCTGTGTAGGCAAACAGGAGCTGCCCAGGAGACATCCCCTTGCTTGTCTCTGGTAGGCAGGTGAGGCAAATCCCCAGTAGGGATATCAGCAGAGAATGGGAATAAAGAGGCACAATCTCTCCTTGTCTGCTTCCCTGTCCTGCCTAGAAGCCTGGGTATGGGGTTGAAACCTGCTGCAGCCAATGCAGAAGCTCGCGGGGAAGCTTTCAGCTAACCATCACCCCAGCTTTCAAGCTTCAGGGTAAATGCAGGAGAAGATCTGGATTCATAAAGGGACTCACCTGGTGATGAAGGGCTGGCTGCTGACACTGCTGGAGGCAAAGCAGGTTGGGGAGGCATCAGGGGAGGTTTTGGAGAAGGAGATGGACTGAATGGGACCCACTTCGCTGTGGCTGTAACAGTTGAGGAGCTGCAGCTGCCCGTTGTAGAATTTGACCTGACCTTTCACATCACCTGTCACTATGCAGCTGCAAGGAAGGGAAAGCTTTCGATCAACACACCACTGAGAGCTCCCAGCCTCTACCTGGGTAGCGTCCTTGGGCAGAAGCAGAACTCTTTCTCTTTCCCGGTCCTCTGCCCAAGTGCACGAGAAACAGCCCCGCACAGATGTGCAGGCAGAAAGACCAGGACTGATCAGAACCCGCCAGGCTTTGCTGTGACCCTGCAGTGTCCCCTGCCCTGTCCCCAAGGCTGTCGCGGCGTTTGGTGTCTGCTCCCTCTGCCGGTAAGAGCCAGGAGGCTGAGCAAGACTCATCCACCGTCCCAAGTGACCGTGGTGACCGTGGCCAACCCCGAGTCTGAGCCACTCCAGCAGGGCTGGGGGCACACTGACAGGAGTTGTCAGCCTTTTTTTCCCCCTCAGACAAATTCACCGCTGGAGAACGGCAGAGCAGGGGCTCACAACCCAGCAGCTGCACGAACGTCCCCGTTCCTCGCGTGTTGCCGAGTGACTAAAACCAGCAGCGCTTGGCTGCGGTTCGTCAGCATGAGCTCTGCCATTCCTGTGACTGGCATGTCTGAGGACTGCCACTGCGGTAAACTGCCTTCCTCTTACCTCTCAAACACCTGGAGCACAGTAATGCTGTCCTCCTGCATAGGCACCAGGTTGGTGGCCCTCACACGATGTGGCCCGGCCCAGGGTTGTTTGGAGGGCCCGGCTGTGTCCCACACCACCAGCTTCCCGGCTGAGGTGCCTGTCAGAGCTTGTGAGCTGTTCACATGAAAAGCTGACTGGCTGAAGTGTCCCACCACGCTGTGGAAGGTCTGCAGAGGAGTGATGAAGCCATGCATTACTCCTGGCTATTCCCTCATCGAGCACAGATCTTTCTGCTTGGTCCCTCATATGACATTCCCTCCCTGTCCCATGACAGGACCATCAGAGGTAAGAGCCCTAGGAGAAGATGTTATGGGGCATGTCTGGAAGACAGAGCCCCTCTTGCCCTCAAGCAATCCTGGCTTGTCCCTTTAGGAGACTGAGGAGGTCAGGCTGGGGACATGGTTGCTGGTTTTGCTTAAGCGGATGGGAAGGGACAGTGCTGCTGTCAGGACCAAAGCCAGGAAGGTGACATCGTGTGACCCCTCCTGCACTCACCCTACTGCACTCACCTGTCTGTTCAGGACTGGTGCTCCATAATTCAAACCAGCATCACCCTGGGGAAAGCAGAAAATACATTCAAGACAAGCATTTTGGAGCCATGCTCTGCAGTGCCACCCAGCTCACTCCCCATCATTTGGGCACTGGCACCACAGTGTGGTGGCCAAAATAAGTCTCCTGGGGCAGGGAGGCTCTGAGAACTTCCACAAAGCACTAAACACCCTCCCACCATCCACTCCTCTCCCAGGAGCTGCTGACTGGCATGCCGTCTTGCTAGTGTGCAGCCTCCTATGCCACCTTCCAACCCTCTGGGAGTACTTCTGGCACCAGAAACACAGCTTCCCGCATCCCTACTTACCCACAGGTAAAATATCACCTGGGTTTTGCTGTTGCTGACAAACTCACAGGGATTTTGAGGGTTAAAAATTACATAATCCTGAAATTAAAAGGTGAGAATTGCATTGATGCCAAGACGAGAAATGCTTTGTGCTTACCCCTTCGTGCAGAACACCTGCTTTGTCCAAAACCCACTGCAGCACCTGCGCTGAACTGAAAACAGAGCCCAGATTCCCTTTGAAACGCCAGAGCTGTGTGAGTGGGGACAAACCAGCATGGCCACAGGCTTTTCCTGCCATAAGCCTTGGCTAGTGCCAGGACTGTAGTGAAGGGCACCCCTCCAGGGTCCTCTCCACATCCATGTCTGTCAGGCAGCAGAGGAACAGCACTAATGACCTTGGAATGCTCCACTGCATTGGGGTGCAGCACTGCCAGCCATCATCTACCAGTAGTCTCATGCTTGATGGGGGCATGGAGGTGCAGGCAGGGAGCAGGTGAGGACAGAGCTGACCAGTCCAGCCCAGTCACACTCCTCTAAGCCCCTCAGCCATAGTCACTCACCTGATACCCAAACTCAGGCTTCAGCTCTGTGCTGCACACAGGTTTCTCCATGGGTGAAGTCCACTCCCAAACACAAACTGTCTGGTAGAGAAGGGAAAACCAAGAGACATTCGTGGGTTTCTGGGAGCTTGGGGAAACCAAGTGAACCCCATCCCCTCCAGCTGCAGGGGATGGTGAGGCATAAAGAACTGCAGCAGGACCAACCCAGAATGGCATGGCAACAGAGAGATCAATTTCAGGAAACGATGCCAGAGATTGCTTCAGTGAAAGCACAGCGGAGCCGAAAGCTTTGGTCCCAACTTCAGATCCATTTTCTCAACTCCACAACATTCACTTCAGTGAAACCCAGGTCTATCTCCCAATTGCTCAGATAAAATAAGCCATCACTCTGTAAACCCACTCCACCTCTCTTCTGCTTTCTCCATCCCTTTGTCTGCACTAGGTAAAGCTTTCAGGGATTTATCAAACAAAGCCATGGAAGACAATCTAGTGAGGCCACATCTCAAATACTGTGTGCAGCTCAGGGAGCCTTGGTACGAGAGGGACATCAGGGAGCTGGGGCATGTCCAAAGAAGAGTGACCAAGCTGAAGGACCTTGAACACAAGTCTTATAAGGAATGCCTGAGGGAACTGGGGTTGGTTAGTCTTCAGAAGACGAGGCTCAGGGGAGACCTCATTGCCCTCTACAACTCCCTGAAAGGAGGTTGGAGCGAGGTGGGTGTTGGTTTCTTCTCACATGCAACAAGTGACAAGAGGAAGCAGCCTGAAGTTGTGCCAGGGGAGGTTCAGGTTGTATATTAAGAAAAAAACATCCACAGAAAGAACTATCAAACATTGGATCAGGCCGCCCAGGGAGGTGGTAGAGGTACCATCCCTAGAGGTATCAAAAAGAAGTGTGGGTGTGGTGTTTAGAGACATGGTTTAGCGGCAGTGTTTTAGCAGCAGTGGCAGGATTGCAAGCTCTAGGTGAGTGGTTGACTTTATCATCCCAAAATTCTCTCCCAACCTCAGCAGTTCTGTGGTTCTATGAGGAGATATTTTCTTTACCTGCACTGCACCAGCACTAATGGTTGCCAAATACTTCGTGTCCTGAGAAATAGCAATGGCACTGACCCCATCCTTGGGATGACTCTCAAAGATGGTGCGCACAGGTATCCTGTGGAACAAAGTCCTCATGAGCTCTCGTGGCAGCAAAATGGGTTCAAGGCAACTGCTTGGCAAGATCTGTGGCACAGCCGCCCCAGGTCTGCATGGAGAGATGAGTCTGCAGACACCAGATCTGCCATGGGAAGAGCCATCCCTTCCTCCCAGATAAATGGCTGGGAGAAACAATGCAGGGGTGATCTTTTAAGATCCATACTATAGCCTGGAGACATGATGTGCTTAGCCTGGGAGAGCTCAGCCCCACCTCAGTGTCCTGTGGGTGTGGGTGATATAAGAATGATGAAGCCCTCGGCTGTTTTGGCTCATTTGCTACTTTACCCCATCCCCGTGTTTCACCTGTTTCACTCTCAGCTGAGGATGGAGTGAGACCTAATGGTTTACCAGACACAGGAGGTACCCAAAGAGGAGGTTCCTGGGAGCTTACCCAGAGAAGGAGTCCCACACGACAATAAGAGCATCTGGCCCTCGGTCGGCAGTTGCAACCCAGCGTCTGTCTTCACTCACACATAGGCAAGAAATGACATTTGTGTGGCCCTGGGGAAAGAGAAGCAGCAAAGTGTCACAGAGACTCCAGACCTAGAGGGTATTTACAGTGTTTGTCAAACTGTTCCGCTCATGAGCTCCCCTCCTCTGCTGTCATCCTTCCAGCCCAACTCCTGCATCTCACTTTTCACAGGCTCTTCCAAGCCCATCACCCTATTCTTCTGCCTTGCACTGGCTGTAGCTCTCCAAGCAGAAACTATGTAAAATGAAGCCCTCTTTGCTCCTCAGTTCACTTCTAGGGGACCCCTAAGCACAAGATACTGAGAAAAGAGATAGAAGAGAGTTTGGGGAAAAGGAGATGAGGGAGACCTGCAAGTGGTGCTGCCTGTTCTTCAGGATGTCATAGATGACCGCAGTGTGAGAGGAGATATATAGGAGGACCTGGTCTTCTCCATCCATCAGGCTGTGCACTGCCAGGCTGCTGTTGTAGCCCAAGACCCAGGACAAGCTCTGTGGGTGAGATAGAGCTTTTGTCCCTGCATTTAGAAGCTGGGACAAAAAAGCCACAAAAAGTCTTTAGGGGGGTGAGAGAAAGCTGGGCTCATTGACACTCACAAGGGGGTGAAGGCTGGTCTGCCTGTCCTCCTGGAAGAGCATCCCTGGCGTGGCTGCCCACACCAAGCTGGCAGAGCCATCACACTCATCATCCTCCCCACTTCTCTGCTGAGTTCCCTGCTCCCTGAGGCCTGAGCAAGGCCTGGAAAAGGCCCTCATGGGCTCAGGAACTGCTGGAGGCTGTTCAGGAGATCCAGCACCATCCAAGTGTGTTGTGCCAACAGTGTCTTCTCCCAGGGCATTCCTCAATGCAGTCGTGTTTTGCCTCCCAGTCCAGGTGGTGCCTGGGATCTCCATCCCTGGATGAAACAGTGCACCTGCTCTAGCATCCTCTGGTGTCCCTTCCTTTTCTTTAGCAGCAGCAAGAGGATCCTTGGAAAGAGAGAGAAAGTTTGGTGGATACTAACTCCTATCTTGGTTCACAGTCAGTGGAAATACAGCTCAGCACATCTCAGTTCCAACCTACATCACTTTCAGAGCAGACTCCAACATCAGGATACATCTCTGCTGCTGAACTGCCTATGGTTTTGTACTAGGGGGAAGTTTCCCACCAGCTGTGACTTGTCTTTCTGGACATCTAATCTTTCCCTCTTTGCACCTCCGCAAACATCCCATGCCTCATACCAGCACCTCTCCTAGTCGCCAAGGCTAAGATGCTCAAGTTTCTCCTCCAGTGCTAACCTACAGGCCTTTTGAAGGCAGAAAGTCTGGCTGTCCATCCCCTGGCTCTGACCCATGCAACGGTTATTGACTGCTGCAGTTGGGCTCATGGTCTGGCGGTTGGAGAGGGAGTGACAGTAAATTGAGGTTAAAAACAGGGGAACTGGGTCCAGGGACTGGAATGGTCGCTAAGGGCTCTGCAGCAAGCCCAGCTCTGCTGCCAGTATCTCCTGCCTGGAAGCAAAAGGAAAGTGAGGGTAAAAATCCCACCACTGCCTTCCTCAGCCCCTAACCAGCCTGTTAATAGATGTATTGAATAGCCCTGGGGAAGTCAGAGCTCACAGCAGCCTCCAGTCAGGGCTTTCCCTAGTCTGAGCAGTGGCCACTTCATCCTGTTCTTGAGATCCACACCAGCTTCTGTCTCTCCCATGGGGCTCCTTTGTTTCCCATAGAAAGCTCTCATGCAAGAAAGAAGCTTCCTTTGGACAAGTGTCTGTTTCCAAGGGAGGTGAGATAATGTTTCATTCAGCGCAAGGACAAGGCCGGGAGCTCTCCTGCTCAGGTGGCTCTCAGGCAGCTCAGGTGCTCAGCAGCACTTGATGGTTGGCCTCAGACTGCACAGAACTAGGCGCTCTGCTTCCAGCAGGACCTGCTCACAGCCGTTATGTCAGGCAGGACTTGCTGTGGTGCTGCCCTCACCTGCTGTGTGGCCATCTCCAGAGCTGTCTGTCCATCCGGGGAGGTCTCCTTGGGCTTGCTGCTTACTCCTGCTCTTGCCTCTGGTGCCACTTCACATGAACTGTCCATCAGCTGGGGTGTGAGGATGCCCTGAAATACATTTACCCCTACCAGGATTTGGCTGGGCAGTGATCTGGAGATTGGCACAGCCAGAAAGGGGAATTATGAAGCTGGGAAAGTGGTCCCAGAGCACCTTTTCATCTCCAGTCACAATCCCACTGAGCACAAGCAAGCCCAGTGGAGCCCAGGTTACGCCAGTTGAGGTCAGGGTCCCTTCCCATCTGCCTACACACCTCAGACAAGGTTTTGTCACTGTCCCTGCTCTTGAGTAGCAGCTGGTTTATCTCTCCCTTCACAGTCTGGATTTCAGCCAACACATAAAGAGCTCGAATGAGAAGGGGGCCCCAGGAAAAAACTCCCCTCCGATAGGGAGTCTACCTAGGGACAGCTGTGGCCCCACAGGTCTCACTGAGGTCACTGCAAACTCCCTCCAGGCCTTGGTGCCCCCCGCAGATGTCCTGCCCTCCCGCTGCCCTGAGGGACCCCTCCGGAGACCGCACCGCTCACCGCACACCAGTTCCAGCTTCTGTTGGGCTCCAACTGCTGTTCCCAGGCAACGGCTGCGCCGACGGCCGCCAGCGGCAGCCTGGAGAGCACTGGAGCTGTGCCGGGAGAAGGTGGCACTCGCCTCCCCCAGTGCTGTCCCCCTGCCCAACACGAGAACCTGCTGGCGTCCGGGGACACTCAGCCCTTCACCCTGCCCAAGCCTAAATCCTGCTTGTGGCTGTAGCAGTCCCTTTTGGCGTCACCAAGCTCCTTGGGACCAAATCCTTGATCAGGGGACAGGATGAGGGATCTTTACCTGATGCCACTCCACAGAGTGTTGTGGGCACTTCTGCTCCCTTGGCACCCCTGAGCAGGACAGGCAGAGCAAAAGCAAGAAAAAATAGCCTCCAACCACTGCCTGGTCCCCCTGCTGTCCACAGCTTTCTGCCGGGTTGGCACTGGCACAGGGGACCCCGTTCCCAGAGATCACTCCAAGCTCTCACCAACGCGGCAGATAATCAGCTCTAAGCACTCCCAAGTGTTGACTTCAGCTTTGCTGTTAAGCCCAAATAATAACAATTTCTAAACCAAATTTGTGTTTCTCTCTGCCCAGCAGGAGCCTCGCATCCTGCTGGGAGAAGAAAGGAGGTTTGCTATCAGCTCGCATTATCTCCTTCGACCTGAGAAAGCTGCGGCGCAGAGACAGGCTGGACAAAACGTGTCTGCTCTTAACTCCTTCTCTGTGGACAATCCACTGCTTCCAACTGTGGGCATTTTATGCCTTCAGAAGCAGGGGTTTGGTCCTTGACCTCCACCTCTGCTACATGCACTGCATCAGTTTGTTCACACACAGTGCTTTTCTTCCCACTTAGCAGCACCCAGTCCATGTTCCTTGATTCTCTGAGTTACAAGGACCCATTTCTGCTCTCCAGCATGAAAAACCTGTTTGTTCTGACCAAGAGCAGCTCCTCTGCTCTGGTCTTACGGCAGAAGTTTGAATGTGGTCTTAGGAGGAAGATCAAAGCTTACCCTGTGCACAGCAGGTTTTGCAACATTATCTGGATTTGTCAAACTCGTTGGGATGGTTCAACCCGTTCTACTCAGGGCACCCAAGTGGAGAGGCTGAGGTGCACCAGTTAGGGCACAGGGTTAGGGGGGACACATCTACAAAAGCCTGACGGACACCCTACATGCTGAAAGAGAGATCAGCTCCCTGAAAGCAGGCATTAAACTGGCTGGCAAAGCTGGACTGACCTCATAACCTCATTACAAAAGCAGGACAAAAAGCTGGGATTTTCCAGATCATTTTGTCCCAGAAGGCACAAATGCAAAGGCATGTAAGAACACATCCCATGAGCTTTTCTTCTCCTGGACTGGTATCTAGACCCAAATTAATCAGCAGCTTGGATAAAAGCTAGCCACAGCTGGGAAACCTGGACACAACTCCCAAATACACATAGCCAAGGCCAGCCCCTGACATTGCAGCTGCCAGCTGATACCAGATTTGTCCATCTACATTTCATTTCCTAGGGACAGAATATGAGGCAGCTTGTAGACAGCCAGATGTTTACAAACTGCAGCAGCACCTTCAAGTATGAAAACTATTTATAAAGATGTTCAGAGTGAGTGCCAGGACAGAGGCAGGCTCTGCTCAGCGATGTCCAATGACAGGACAAGGAGCAGCAGGTGCAAGCTGGAGCATAGGAGGTTCCAAGTAAATGCAAAGAAAAGCTTTTCCCACTGTGAGGGTCACAGACCCCTGGAACAGGCTGTGCACAGAGGTTGTGGAGTCTCCTCTGGAGACATTCAAACCTGCCTGGATGTGTCCCTGTGTGACCTGCCCTAGGTGACCCTGCTCTGGCAGAGGGGTTGGACTGGATGATCTTTTGAGATCCCTTCCAACCCCTAACGTTCTGTGAACTGTTTTGCACAAACCAGATACAATCTGCAGCTACAATTTTTTGGTTTACACAAGTCTGTTGATGCTGTGGTCCCGTGCAGAGACTCGGCTCTTCCACAGAACACCCCCAGAGGGGAACTCACCTGTTAGCACAGACAAGGCCATCACACCGTTTTCTAGTGGGATTTGACAGAGGATTTAGGAGACACAGTGGCCTTTACAATCATAGCACCCAGCAGTGCAGGCTGGCCTCAGAACTGCTCTGGTCCTTACCAGAGGCAGCACAGAGGGTCCCAAAACTCCCAAAAGAAGGAGCCATTAAGTTTACTCACAGGTGAGTCAGGCTGGCTGAAACAAAGGGGGGTCCAGATGCTTGTCCCCTCACTCCTCCGAGGCTAGTTAAGGCCTATCGAGCCTGCATAAAGGGTGCTGTCCAAAACAGAGACGGCTCTGTCCCTCAGGGCTTGTCCTTCGCAGAACCAGGGGCTCCTTCTGCACAAGCTATCCAGGCGGGGGAGAACTCTAAGGCGGGAACCCCGAGGCGGGAAGTCCCCCAATATTGACACCCTTCCTAGACAAAGGGCCGAGTTACCACTGCCTGGGCGCGAATCCCCAGCCCCCGGCGCGGGCACGGGCACGGGCACCCCCCGTGCCGGAAGGGCCCCGGAAGGGCCCCTTGCCCTCCCCTTCGCGCCTGCAGGGCTGGGCGGGGGAAAGAGGTCTTTTTGCGCCTTTTTCTCTCCCATTCAAACCGCAGAGGGAGAGGAATTCTGGGGTATACAGGACTCCAGGGCAATCATCTAGATACAACAACCAAGGAACACTGCCCTGGGCTGCTGCAGTTAGCACTTCCTCCAGAGCACCGAGTGGCCTGGAGAAATCACACAGCAAGAAGCTCCAAAGCTTCACCACTCCAGTGGGAATCTGCTCTGCTGGGCTGCAACACAAACACCTGAAATACAAAAAAGCCCTGGATGAACAATATAGGAGTCTGGAGTTTAGTCCAATTTTTCAGTCCATTTCAGGTTTGATTAATTACAATTAGAACAAAATTGCCAATCAGCTTTGATGTGTTTCTTAGACCACAACCTGCTTACGAAGTGCTAATGAAAGACTTCACCTTACTTGGGCTTCAGCTCCAGAAGGTCAAAGGATCATTATTTTCTGTCTGTGCAGATCTGCGTTTAACCCACCCAATTAATGCCCACAATTAGTGATCAAAACAAAAACTGTTCTGATGGAGAGAAACATTACTCAGTTTTATTGCTTTGGGAGAGTATTTTGAAGTGCAGCTGCAAACAAATTTAAACTAAGCAGCCCCAAATTCCCCTCAAAGAGCTTGTACACACTGGAACCAGCTACCACAGATAAACAAATACAACAGAAGTCAGATCAGGAGTACTTTTATCAGGACTCTATCAACTAAAAGCAAATCAAAGCACAATTATAACCTCTATTCCTTACCTCACAAACTTAAAATAATTAGGCATTCAAATACTATTTCATCATGTTTATTACTTCAAAAGCTGTGGTAACCTGGGGAAGATAAAGTATTAAACTTGTGTACTACTTGACTGTCATCAACTATTACAGACACCAAAAAGTGCTCCAGGACTTTTCAGCCTCTATTACAGTTATGTGCAGCAAGGAATTTTACAGGGGATAAAAAGCAATGTTCCACTATCACCAAGTAAGAGCATTTAATGCTTTTTTAGAACCTCTGTCAAGTAAAGTTTGGGTCTCTTCACAGCCTCATTCCAAACTGACACCGGGTGTAGGAGATAAAGCCACATCTTGAGGCTCTGCAAGCTGCTCCTGATGAGTAAGTGCAATTCTGAGCCACACTCAGACCCTGCTCTGTCAGAACCTCTTCAGACTCTTCAAGGCTGGCACCTAGTGCCTCCAAAACATCTGTTCCAGCAAAAACATATAGGCAAGATTTCAAAGCAGATCAGAGTCCAGGGAACAAGCACAAACTTCAGCTTTAATATTTTCCAGAAAGTAGTCATCTTTGCAAAGGAATGATATTGCAGCTGAAAAAGAAGATGGGAGAAGGGAACATTAAGATCTCAGTTCTCAAACAGGCATAGAAGATCTGACATGGCATGAGTATGACCCCTCACAATCCTCCTCCACAAATTTCCTCTACTGGACAGACTAAGCACTGGGATCCTCCTCCCTCTGTGCTCACGTTCAACACATCTCACCTCCCCACATTGCTGTGTGAAACTCCCAGCCTCCAGCTCCCCGCTGGTGCCCTCCAGCGAAGCCTGTCAGAGCAGACAGCTGCAAGGAGAGCAAAGCAGAGAGCTGGCCCCTGCTGCAGGAAATGAGCTCCGAGCTGGGTGAAAGCCTCATCTATTCTCCTAAGTGGTAAAGCAGCTTACCCCAGGAGGCCCTTCCCAGCCCAGCGCTTTGGAGTCAGCCCCACATGCACTTTTTTGCCACCGCGGATCACAGTCACGCTCAGAGGTCTCTGAAAGGGATTAAAAAATATCACGTAAGACTAAAAGATGGCATCTTTCCATCACTAGGGCAACTCTCTTCTTCCTCCTTTTGCTGAAGCACCAGAAAAACATTAGGCCCAGGGACGCTGCTCTGCAGCAAATGCCCACTCCCATCCCTGTGGCTAGATCTGTGAGAGTGTTTTGAATGGAGACACCTCCAGCAGATCTCTCACCTCCACTGCAGTGCACTTGCTAACTGTGGCAGCTTCTTTGGCCAGTCCCCGAGGTAGCACAGCAACACAGCCTGATGCTGCTGCAGGGAGTATCCATGGGACAACAGATAACATGATGCTCTCTTCTGTCAAGCTGGAAATTAGCTCAGTGCTGTGACAGAAAAAGGCTACAATGGCACAGACTGAATCTGACACTGTTCCTGACATGGAAATGATGATCCCAGAGATCCAAGTTGCATAGAAAAAGCTGTGGCTGACAGGAGAGGCAGGAGAACAGAGTTACAGCAGAAACAAGCTTACCCCTTCGCTGTGCTGCACCACTGTGGCAATGTTCTGCAGGTTCTGGAAGTTGTTCACATTGACAGAACCAAACTCCACAATCTCATCATCTACCTGAAGTCCCTGGAGAGAGACAGGAATGAGGTGAGGATCTGCTTTCTCCAAAGACTGGTAATATCAGAGGGGCATCACCCTTCACCCAGCCACAGGAAGATGTGCTAGGACACTATTTTCTTATCACTCTGGCAACTGAATTACATCCTGTCCACATCCTTAGACAGAAGCAAGTACTCATTCCTGTGTCCTCTTTTATGGGAAGAGAAATAGTGAGGCTAGAATAGTCACTGAGGCTGGTATGAGCTGCACAGTGTCAACAATCCAGCTAAGGAGAGAGTACTCGTTCCTGCACAGGGACTGGTCTCTTCACAGGATGTCCTGGTGTGACCAAAACAAAAAGGAGGAAGGAACCCTAGTCAACCACCCAACTTATGCCTAGTCCTTAACAAGAGACAGGGAAAGCCATCTGCTATGTTAACTATCAGGGTCCAGAAGAAGCCTTCCCCACAAGCTGTTAAGATGCCACCGACTCACTGAGATACTTGCAGGAGACCCTGGAGTCACTGTGTTCACTTTGGCAAAGGCCTGTGGCATGCTCTGGTTCTGCCTCATTGCCTCAGCCAATGCCTCTGCCTCATCCTTCGCGTGCTTCTCCTTCTCCCGGGCATGCAACTGGTGGAGAGCTTCCTCCACCTGCTTCATCAGAGCCTTGTGATCATTCTGCAAACCTGTGGGTGACACCATTAGCACAGAGAGAGAGTTACACCTAAGGGCTCTTTCTCAGCACACACTCTACTCTGCAGCTGTGCAGAAAATGGTGTTCTGGGTGTCTGGGATCCAGCTGTGCCTAACAATAACCTCTGCTGGTGTAGCTGCAGGTCCTGGTGGAAGCCCTGCGCACATAGTTCTGCAGCTGTTTAACAGCAGAATTTAGACAGGCAAAACCACCCTACAGATTTCAGTAAACATTCAGAGAAGCAAAGCTTTGAAGCTGAAGGCTTTTTTCCATCAAGTCACATACTGTCAGGTATGAGAGCAAAAACCATCCCCAAAGGTAGGGCACAGAGTAAGCCCGTGAAGAAACAACCACCAAGCTATTCTTAACCACAGCTCATTCTGCTAACACCACAAAAACACTTTGATGCATTTCCCAAATCTCAATAGGCTGCACAACAGCAGCAGGATTTCAGTGCTGCTGCAACAGCACACGGGAAAAAGTTTAACTGACTAAGCTGATCCCAGCAGCTATGAGCACGTTGCAAAGTAACTGAAACACAAACTGAGAGCAACTCCGAGCCTTTGTTTTTGAAGAACTGTGATAGACAGGCTGAAGAAATAACAAGGATCATGGAATTACGTTAACACTGCCAGGTCACCACTGAACCATGTCTCCCAGCACCACATCCACATAACTCTGAAACTCTGCTTGGGATGGAAACTCCACCACTGCCCTGGGCAGCCTGGGCCAGGCCCTGACAACCCTTCTGAGGGAGAAATTGTTTGTAACATCCAATCTAAACTTCCCCTGGTGCAAACGAAGGCCATCTCCTCTTATCCTATACTTGTTCCTTGCGAAAAGAGACTGACACTCGCCTGCTTCCAACTTCCTTTCAGGGAATTGTAGAGAGCCAGAAAGTCTCCCTTGGGCCTCCCTCTTCGACAACTCCCTCAGCTGCTCCGCACACGACCTGTTGTCCAGACCCTTCACCAGCTGAGCTGCCCTTCTCTAGACACACTCCAGCACCTCAGTGTGCTTCTTTAATGGTTGCACCATCAACAACAGGGATATTCCACAGCAGCAGAAGCCTGTGGGTCTCCACAGAACCGATTCTTGCCGGTTTGTCCCTTCTGGAGGCGAGCGCTGCGCCCCGGGAAGGACCACGCCTGCCCCCGGTCCCCACTCACAGATGATGTTGTGCCGGGCGGTTCGCACTTGGTAGAGGTCGATGTCGTTACGGGGAAACCCCTCGGCGTCCACCAGCGGCTCGTTCATCCCGACGCCCTTTTGCTGTGAGAGAAGAGGCAGCCCCTGAGACCGCGAACCGGCGCTGCATGCCGGCTCGGCCACCTGCCCGCCCGCCCGCCCCGGCCCCGCTTCACTGACACTGTCCAGCAGCTCGTAGCAAGCCTTGATCTGCGCCTCGATCTCGTCCTTCCTCTTCACCAGCTGCTGCACATCGCTGATGGTGACAGGGCGACTCTCGGAGCGCTGCGCCATTACCACGGCCGCGCCACACAGCCTGCTACGGGAGCCGAAAGCGGACAAACGGCGTCATAGGCAGGGCTGCGGGGCCGGCCGCGAGGGCACCGCCCAGGGGCGGGGCGGAGGGCGGGCACCAGAGCCGAGGGGGCGGGGCCAGCCGGGCCACAGTGCGGGTGCGAGGTGCGACAGGGGTGGCAGAAGGGTGGCACTGCAATGGAGGTGGTGCCGCGGGGTGGCACAGAGATAGCGCTGCCACGGGGCTATGCGGCGGCAATAGTGCTATGGGATGTCACAACAGCGGCAATGACGTGAGGCGACCACAGCTCTGGTGGTGACTGATGGCACAGCAGTGGCACTGCTGAAGGATTATAGAGCTACCATGGTGCCAGGAAGTGACCCTGTCCCTGTTGCTGGCCCCTCTTCAGCCTGTCCCCAGGCACACTTGCTGGGGCAGTGCATGGCATCCGTGTCCCCCAGGGAGCATGGCAGCAGGAGACACAACCTTACCACTAGACCACCGCACTTGTCCATCATCCTGACAGCCACCCAAGTTCCCCAGGTGCCAGTGGTGGCTCCACTGGCTCAAGATCACCACTTCTCCCAAACGTGGAGTGTTTAAGCATTGGTGTCCCTTCCTAGCAGAGCTGCCTCCTGTCCTCTCCTGCTGCTCACACATTTTGCTGCTCACACGGCTCGCTCCCTGGCACTACTGGGCTCACTGGAGCTGAAGGTAGCACCAGGTGTGCCCAGGCCCAGATATCATACATGTGGCTGGACTCTGCATGCAGCCATACTGTCCTGACTCACTGTTGGCTGGGGCTGGACACGTGCTCTCAAAGGGGTGAATGTCCCCAGGGCCAGGCAGGTGGCTGGGGCGGATGTGCTTCTGTGGTTGCAACCCCCCAGCAAGGCCTGGGTTTTGCTGGATTGCCGCGGGGTTAGCAGGCTCCCGCTCTGCAGAGCCTTGCGTGCTTGCATGCTCACCACCCTCCGCGTTCAACACCACTGTGCCACAGGCACGACTGCAACGGAGCTTGTGATACAGCTCTGGAAAGCCACCACGGGCTAATGCCGACAGCTCACAGCCCAAACCAAACACAGCTCTGGGTCACCGATGCTTTGAGGTGGGGGTGGAAGAAGGTGGAGCTGAGGAGGAGCTTCCCCCATCCCTCCAGGATATAAAATGCCCTCCTGGATTCACACTCCCTTGGCCGCTGTCACATTGTCAGGACACAGAAATGGTGAGGGGCAGCAGATGGGCATTAATTCATTAATTAATTTAAATGGCTGGGGCTCAATGACACAGGATGATTCGGGAGCTTTACCGGGTTTAATCTCTGCATGAATTTGGACCTTTGAGAGTCCAAAGTTTTTAGTATGGACTGGAAGTTTTTTTTCCTCACACACTGACCTTTGGATCAAGCTCCCAGAGGCTGGGGCACCCTCCTGAGCCGCTAACATCTCTCTTTCTGCCTCTCTCTTTCAGACAACTTACACAGACAAGGGAGAAAAGGTAAGAGCTGCCTCGCGTCCACGCTCCTGCTCTGCTGCTGACTGTGAAACATCAGCAGTGCTCATGCAGAGAGTGCTCATTCCTTACTCTCTCATTACATGGTGAAATCATGAGTAAGACTGCTCACTGGCCAAACCATGCAGGGTGTGGGTCCTGGTTGTAAATCAACATTAACAATTGAGACTTTATTTCCCTTTCTGGTCTGGGAGGAGAGCGATGAGCTCTCTCTGATGGGTATTCCCTGCCCAGCTCCAATGTCTGAGCTGAATCCTCATTCGTTGCAACTTTGATTTCCAAATGCTACACCAGTTTGCCACCTTTTTCTCCTACAAAGTCCTTTCCAAGACAGTGGTGCACATCATTGCTGTGTGCCCACTACCCTGGGCTGGGGGTGGCGGTGAACAGAGCAAAGTAGGGTTTGTCCCAGCACTGGTGGTTGTGTAAGAGCCTTTTGGGGAGAATTAATCTTTAACACACTAAGGTTGGCAGGTGGGCAGCTCACTGTGGGGGCCACTCACAGGGAGCACTGGGACTGACCCAGACCCAGTGAACCAGAGCTTTGCACTTTCACCTCACACAGCAGAATCCTGTGGAACCTGATTGTAAACCACTGTGGGAAATGGCTCTTTTGGGGGGCAGCCAGGGTTTTACCTACTTCATTTGTATCCATTTGCAGGAGATGCATTAGCAGGGTCACAGCTGCCACTTCTCGCAGCTGCAAAGAGGAGCAGTGCTGTAGGAGAGGCAGCTCTCAGCTTGGTTTTCCCTTCCTTGTAGCCTCAGCGAGGCCGCTTCATCCATTTCCACTCCATCACCTTCTGGGTCGGCAATGCCAAGCAGGTAAGAGGCTGCGGCCAGCTGGGCACACAGAACATTAGGTGCCTGCTGTGCCAGGACAGGGAGAACGCTGCAGTTATTGGCTGTGGGGAGGGAGGTTCACCCTGGCTCCCACTGCGGTGGGGCCGTGACAACATCCCAAAGTCCACCTCTAGCCCAGTGCCTGCACTCACCTACATGGCCTCAGCCAGTGGCCTTGGGGACCCTTGCGCAAGGCGAGGGGTGGCTGCCTGGGGGTGTGTGCAGGAGGGGCTCAGAAAATGCAACCAGGCACACAAGGCACAGCTTGTCAGGGGCGATAAGGTGTCATGGAAGCTGCTCTCCAGCCCTCACTGCTAAAAGACTTCTGCCTTCAAACCTGAGCTATTTTCAGCCAACCTGGCAAATGAACCACAGATCATAGAATGGCTTGGGTTGGAAAGAACTTTTAGAGGTCACTCAGTCCAACATCCCTGCAGTCAGCAGGGACATCCCCAACTAGATCAGGTTTCTCAGAGCCCCATCAAGGCTGACCTTGAATGTCTTCAGGGATGGGGCCTCCACCACCATCCTGGGCAACCTCTTCCAGCATTTCACCACCCTGACAGTCAGGAACTTCTTCCTAATGTCCAATCTATATCCAACCACCTCTAGTTTCAAGCCATTGCCCCTTGTCCCATGGAGGCAATGCCCCTGCTGCGCTATTATGATAGGCAGAACTGTCTTCTCCTCAGTGGCTTCCTGACAACGCCTGCTGCGTCCTGTCTTCCCCTGGCCACGCTGAGTGCAGAAGGCCTCTGGAGGCAGCACTTCCATTGAGCTTGGGGCCTTTCCCCCCAGCACCTTTCTCTTCTTGCTCCTCTTCCACTGTTGCTGCACTCACACATGCACAAGCCACTGTGGCCATTTCCCTCCATGTCTCAGTGCTGCCCTGGAATGTGGGAGCCCTATGGGAACTGGGGATCACTGCCACAACTTCACCGGGGGGTGGCTCTTGCCTGTCCACAGGCTGCATCCTACTACTGCAACAAGCTGGGGTTTGAGGAGCTGGCATACCGGGGGCTGGAGACTGGCAGCAGAGAAGTGGTCTCACATGTCATCAAGCAGGACAAGGTAAGGGGCATGATGCACCTTGCAGAGGTGCCAGGGAGGAGGTCAGGTGGAAGATGAGCTGGTCTTGGGTGTGTGGGTGCTGCCAAAATACATCTTCACCCTTAAACTCCATGGTTCTGATGCCTCTGCCCCAGGCTGGGGCTGCAGCTGCACTGCCATGTCTCCATCCCTCACCTCTCCTCCTCTTCCCCACCAGATCGTGTTTGTTCTCTCATCTGCTCTCAACCCAGGAAATGAGGGTAGGTGCTGTGGTGAGGGATGGGGTGGGAAACGGCCCTGGTGGAGCAAAGCTCTGCTCATGGCCACGGCTGTTCTTGCCCTGGACAGAGATGGGAGAGCACCTGGTGAAGCACGGTGATGGGGTGAAGGACATTGCCTTTGAAGTGGAGGACTGTGACTTCATTGTCCAGGTAAGCAGTCCCTCTGCTTCCTCCTGCAGCACCCCAAAATGATGAGGGGAGGTGGGGAGGGCCTGGAGAAATCTCCCCCATCTCAGGGGAGGTGCAGCAGGAGAGGGATCTGTCTGCTTCTACCCAGAAAGCTAAGGAGCGTGGAGCTGTGGTGGTGAAGGAGCCCTGGGTGGAGGAGGACAAATTCGGGAAGGTGAAGTTTGCAGTGATCCAGACGGTAAGTGGCAGGGCAGGTTCTGCAGGATCAGGCTGGATCTGAGAGGTCCCCAGAAGATGTGGATACCATGCAACCAATTCCCTTCTCTTGCAGTATGGTGACACCACCCACACCTTGATCGAAAAGCTCAACTACAAGGGCCTTTTCCTACCTGGCTATCACCCACCTCTCTTCAAGGACCCCTTGCTGCCAAAGCTGTGAGTACTTTCCAGAGGGTGCTGCCCAGCTATTTGCCACCGTGTGTCAGTGGGATGTTCCAGCAAGGACCTAGGCAGGTCCCCACTACCTTGCCATGCTGTGGGGTGTCCCCTACCCTGGCTGAGAGCCACCTTTGTCCTCCCACCTAACAGACCAAGTGCCAAGCTCAGCTTTGTTGACCATGTTGTGGGAAACCAACCTGACCTCCAGATGGTCCCAGTGGCAGACTGGTAAGAGTGTGGAGGGCTGGTGGTAGATGGGATGTAGTAGCAATACTGCTCTGCTGGTCACATCCACTTTAACAGTGGTGGCTGAGGTTAATTAAGCCAGAGCAGAGGTTCATCAGTGCTGGGATGGAGCAAGGGATTCAAACATGCCCTTTGTGGTCTGGGCAGGTACCAGAAGAACCTGCTCTTCCACCGCTTCTGGTCAGTGGATGACAAGCAGCTGCACACTGAGTTCAGTGCCCTGCGCTCCATCGTGGTCACCAACTATGAAGAGACCATTAAGATGCCCATTAATGAGCCAGCACCTGGCAAGAGGAAATCCCAGATTCAGGTGAGAGCCTGAGGTCGATACATCAGGCTGCCACCAGCTCGAGAGGGGCTTTGCTGAAGGAAAAGAAACCAAAGGGTCATGGACTGGGAGCTGGCAGAGATGTTCTTTGCAAAGGTGGCTGCTGGGAAGCAGCCCTGGCTCTGCTCAGGTCTGACAAGAGGTCTGGAGTGCTGCTGAGACAAGGCTGGTTTAACTGATTTCACCACTACTGCCATCTTCTTCATTGTGGTCTCAGCCCATTTTGCTTTTCCTGTTTTTAAGCCTGAGCCCAGCCCCTTGCCTGCTGAGGCCAAGCTGTCCCTGACGTGGTGACACCTCTTCCCTGCAGGAATACATCGATTACTATGGTGGGGCTGGAGTCCAGCACATCGCGCTGAACACCTCTGACATCATCACAGCAGTGAGTGCTGACCCGGGCAGCTCCTCACCCTGGCCCGTCCCACCCTGGCACTGCTCCATCTCTACCCTGTCTTGCCAGACAGAGTCTGTCACAGGGCACTGGTGGACCATGACCCCACTAGTGACATGGGCAGGCTGAGTAAGCTTTGTGCCAGGAATAACTGAGTCACTGCAAAGGGACCTGTCTGCACCTGTGAGCTGCTGGCAGATGCCCATCTCTGCAGTTTAAAGCAGTTGGGGATTGCAGGGCCCCTGATAGCACATGCTGTCCTTGGTGGGTGGCTGGTGGAGAGCTTGGGCAGCCTTTGAGTGCTTGGTTTTGGGCTGCTCTCCTAACCAAAGGGCCTTCAGAGGTGACAGGTGGGTCAGGGCAGCATAAAGCATCCTTGTATGGTGGCCAACTCTCTGCATTGCCTGGAGAGGAGATCTTGGGTCCTCCCATTCCTGGTGCCCAAAGCAAAAGAGTGGGACAATCCCCATGCATGAGGTCAGTCAATGTCGTGGGAAAGTATCACTTTGCCCGAGACACTCTCTTGACACAAACCTCTCTACAAACAAGCCCCAAGCCTGACCCGTGCTGGGGTCTCCCCTGCCTTGCAGATCA
Organism: Tricholaema leucomelas; assembly: GCA_013400475.1. Taxonomy (NCBI): domain Eukaryota; kingdom Metazoa; phylum Chordata; class Aves; order Piciformes; family Lybiidae; genus Tricholaema lacrymosa; species Tricholaema leucomelas. The sequence continues at coordinate 1,074,897 of WAAF01009768.1, read as the reverse complement.
CCAACCTGAAGCAGCGAGGCATGCAGTTCATGGATGTGCCATCCAGCTACTACCAGGTGCTGCGGGAGAGGCTGAAAACTGCCAAAATCAAAGTGAAGGAGAACATTGACAAGCTGGCGGTGAGTCAGGCTGGCCTGAGAGGTCTGCCTAGGGCTAGACCAGCTCCCCAGAGTGCTTGGCAGGGGTGAGGGTGATGCAGAAGCATCCCCTTGCTCTCTGGTGGGTCTTTGAGCTGTGGTCTGTTTCTTTTCTCCAGGAACTAAAAATCCTAGTGGATTTTGATGAGAAAGGCTACTTGCTCCAGATCTTCACCAAGCCAGTCCAAGACAGACCCACTGTCTTTCTGGAGGTGATCCAGCGATACAACCACCAGGTTGGTTGGAGGATTTCACAATGACCTTGGCCTTGAGACCTCAGGGCTACCACATACCATCAGCCATCACTCAGCGCTGCTCTTTCCCAGCTGGTTCCAAGCTGATGAACCTGCTGCCCATCCTCATGGTCTATGATGTTGTCATCCCCACAGGGCTTTGGTGCTGGCAACTTCAAGTCTCTGTTTGAAGCGATAGAAATGGATCAAGATGCAAGAGGAAACCTGACCACCCTGGAGTCAAACGGGGAGACCAGGTGCATGTAGAGGACAGCAGAAAACACCACCCTCATCCCTAATGAGCTGATTGACAAATGAACGAGGAAATGGCCCATACTTGGTAAAGAGCCCAGACCTAAGTGTCATAAGACCCAAGGAAGATGTGAAAGGACTCAACAGGTCAACATCTATCCCGACCCAGCCCCAGAACTGCCCTCCAGTGACTTCTTGGGAGAGGGAGCATGGGAAATGGCAAATGCTCTTCAAGAGCAGTTTAACATGATCCAAAGCACCAAATCTTTACAGGGCAGATGTAAGGCATGTGCCAAAGACATGCAGCTATGGAGAGAGATGAAAGGAACAACTTAGAGAGCTTAAATTTAGACTATCCAAAGTTTTCTGGTAATTTTAGCTACAAGGGAAGCTGGGAGAGGAAATCATGGAGGTGTTTGCCTCTCTGTACATCCCATTTTGTAAGATTTTGGTTTAACTGCTTTTAGACTCAATTTTGAATTTGCTGAAATTAAACACATGATTTTAGGGTAGCTACAACATTCTGGAGTGAGAATCAAATGTAGGTGTTGCAGCCTTCCCACGGCACTGCAGCCCTGCTCCAATACCTGTAAATTCCTGCATTAATGAAGGGTTGGAGATTCTCCCATGTTTCAAGAGGCAGTTGCTGGAACTGGCTGCATGTACAAAGCTCCCTCTGGGCATCACTGGTGTTGTCACTGTCCTTTACAAGGAGACTTCCCCCACCAACACAATAAAACTCTTTTCTGTCACAGCTTGAGTGCCTGATAAGTTAACATGCTGGGCCTGGAGCACCTGTACTCCCATGTTCACTGCAGCTGGGGTGTTCACAGACCTCAATACATGCCTGCTGAAGAACATCTCAGGGTTTCCAGAGCCTGCAGATCTCTCCTCTGTTGCCCTCCAAAGCCACCCACTGCTGCTCCTCAGGTTTCCCAGTGTTGCAGCTGCTCAAGCCCTGAGCAGCCAAAGACCCTGCCAAGCTCTAAGCTCAGGATGAGTACCTTGGAAGCGAGTCCTTCCACCAGTTCAAACTCCCATCTCATATGGCCACCCTTCAAGCTGAGCCCTGCTGCCTTCTGCCCAAGGCAGCCCTGTGAAGCTGGCTGTCCCTTCAGTGCTGTGGTCAGCTATGACAGCTGCTCAGGGTCCCTCTTTACTCTTCCAAGTCCTCCTCCATGAGCTACTCCTTTCATCTTTGCTCCAGATTATCTCTTTTTCTGAAGTTCAGAGAAGCCACTCTGACCATCACTCACCACATTCAGAGAAGCAGCCCCAGTGAGGAAGGGGAGGGTGTGTGCACATGGGCAACTGCACACCAAACCTCAGCAGCTCCCCCCCATCCTGTAAACCACAGGTAACAGAATTCATTTCAGATTTCAATAGATTTTAAAGAAAGAAACCAAAGGGCCTGTGGCCCCAACAGCCTCAGAGCACCACCCATACGGCAATACAAACACCTCACTTTGTAGGTTAAGCACTTTTGTCTCCACAAAATCAAAGAAACCAAACATGTGAACTCAAAAAATTCCAGGGCAGAGAGTAGAGGATCTGGAACCACCTGCCCAGACAGCACCACTCAGGTGAGAGACGCTGTGACTGGGGGCAGCAACTGTTTGTGCTTTAGCTCCTAAGAGTTTTCTTTGGATTAAAAATCCTAAGAATTTTAGATTTACAAACTTAAATCACTCACATATTTCTTCCATGCACCATAATGTTGCTTAAAGTAACTTTCTGCTCACCAGAACTCGTATTTTCAGTAACATCTGCTGAACCATCAATTCTTGGACTGCTCTTTATCTGGCTCTGGTTCCTTGAGCTCTCATGGTTCCCAGCAAGGGTCCACAAGCCAAAATCTGCCCTGGTTATGTCATATATTAAGCACAACATATTTTTTCTGTAAGAAAAGTCAGTATATTTATGGTTTGCTTTATAAAAGTTACTATAATACAATGGTACATAGTATTCAATTCACAAAAATATGAACAAATATATACAGCATGACACATCCACAACAAAAACACTTTCTTCAAAACAAGATACATACTGGTGACAGATTCTATATGCACAAAACATCCCTAAATTTATAAATTTGCTGAACAGAAGGGGGAAAAAAAAAAGCATAAATCCTAAATCTTCCAAGGAAAATTGTTGGTTTTTGTGTTTTGTTGTTTGTTTTTTTTTTTTAAGGAACTTCTGAAAAAAAGAAGGTGGTTTTTCTTTTCCTTTATTGCAAACCATTTTTGACTCACCTCCTTTTAAAGGAGGCCTTTCGTTTTCACACTGTGAACTCAAAGAGCCTGTTGATGGAACCAGAAAGCTGCAAGGACTGGGAGCTGGTTGTTCTTCCACTTGGCTTTTGAAACTGTCCCTTGGTTTTAGTGTCCCTGACAATGATGTGTTCCTTTTCACTTGGACAAATATTACAGTGGCAATTAAGGAGGAAACTCATAAAAATAAAACAAATATTAAATGGAAACAAACAAAATCCAGTTGCAAACTTGCTTAAATACACTTTAGGGTGTCTATTAGACTGTACACATTTCCTCACTTGAAATAAATAGATTTTGCACGTTAGGTTTCAGACTGAGAGTTGAAGGGGGGGGAGAATAAGCCTTGATTTGGCAATTTTTTTTTGTCTTCAGTTTCTTAATGCTTCTAATTCCATCTATTTATTTGACCAACGAAAAAAAAAAAGCAACCAAACAAAACCCAAACAAAAAACAACCCCCAAAAGTTATTTATACAGAATTTACATTATACAAAGCTTGACACAAGCCGTAAATGCCACCAGCTCCCTTCACTATGCTGAGTCCTTCTTCCTCCCCATCTCCTTGACATGATGTTGGAGCTGGAATCTGTTTAAAAAGAACTCCAAATTACAATAGTCACTTTTAATAAATTATTTACATGCTCTTGAAGTACAAAGAAATCAGCAAAAAAATTTCAACATGTTTCTACAAGAAACAGTGTTTGAAGAGAAGATTCTTGAGTTTGCCTATGTACAGAAGATGCATTTTTTATACTTCAAAATCCTTTTTTTTTTAAACTTTAAATTTTCATTTTATACAGAAATGCACTGAAATGATCCCTGAAAAAGGTCACAAAAATGAACTGAAACTACTGTATACTTTGTTGGAGTTTAAAAATGTGTTGTTTTTTTTTTCCCTTGTAGAAATAAGCTGCTCTACACAATATAAATATCTGCAAGATGAGGCCCTTTTCCCTCTCAGACCCCTGACAGTCACAGACCACTTCTCGGGATCAACCTGGAACTGCTAACAGGGCTGGAAATGAATGGATAAGTGAAGGTGTTGGGCAGTGGCAGGGGGGATCTGCAAGCACAGAGCACACTTCCTAGAATGCCAACTGCAGAGGCATTTGCACCCTGAGCTTGAGCCAGCTTCATGGTGGGAAACTAAAGATTTCAGTTCTGTTCCCTACACTTCTGCACCGTTCTCTTGGCTTCTCTCACCTAGTGAGACACAGTCTTGCAGGGAGCACAGGCAACATCTCTCTCTTTCAACTTAAGTGACAATAAACTGGGGACAGGATTTCCACCAAACAAAACCATGTCAGTCAATCTGTCTGTAAAGCAGCACACACTGGTGAGGTTTCTTTTTAGCCCTTCCACTCCCTCCATGGGATGCCTGTGCTGACTGCTGGGTCCAGTGCAGGCCGGTGTGCGCACCACACACCTTCTGCCTTTCTCCTCCCACCTCACCCCTTGCTCAGCACAAGGCAAAGTACCCAGGAGAGATTAGAAAAGCTTCTTTTGGGACTGCCTTCCAAAACCACATCATGTTTATTGGACTGCAGGCTCTCTGGCCCTGAGGAGACCCCATGCCTTGCAGGGACAAGGCAGCCATAGGCAACTGCAGCAGTGGAAATCACTAAACCAGATTTATGATCCTCACCATGATCATCATCCTAATTATGATCTGTCTTGGGGATGGGGCAGCTTTGCAGACTGACACAAAAGCTGCACAGGTAGGATTCTGCAAGCCAAGATTTGGAGGGAAAAGAAGCCTCAAGTTTGACTTTGAGACCAGAACATCGTGATTTTTCAGAAGTGCTGTGGGTCCAACAGCTCATTCTCATCCTGGGGGGTTACTGGGAGGTCAGCTCTTCCAGAATCTCCTGTTATTTGTCTGGGACCCTAGAAAGTAATGGGTTATGGGCAGTTTCAGAAGTACCCAAGTGATTTAAGTGCTCATGGTCTTTGGCACCCAAATCCTTTTAGCACTCCTAAAAATGCCGTGAAGGACCCTAACCTGTACACGTCATTTCAGAAGACCATGACTTGCCCTCCCAGCTCTCCTCAACATAGATTAAGGCAAACTGCAGGGGCTAATCCCATCCAGATATGCTGGAAAATAGGAAACTGTCAGTGGGTACTTGAGGTCAGGGCCATCTGAGGGTCTTCAACCCCACAAAGGTGGCCAAGGACATTGGCAGAACTGCTGCACACAGGGGTTTCAGTTCTGAGACACGGGAAACTTCTGTGCATTCCCAAAGCTTTTAAAGTAAAAGGCCAAGCTGTAGCGATGCCAATTGAAGCATCAACACCAGATGAACCTTAATAAAAAAACTGAACTAAACTAAACTGAGCAGCTGGTTTAACTCCCCAGGGCTCCTGCCATCACTGCAGTTACAACCAATGGTCAATGACAGAAACTAGTTGTGCTTCTCATGATTTTAGGTTCTGAGTCACCACTACCCAATTGTTGGATTTATAAAGGAGGAGGAAACAAAATCAGAACAAACCAAGATGAGACTACGGACTGTCAAACCTCAGTAACAACCTCCCTACTCTCAGACAGAAATACAGGCAGTATTAAGGCAGCTTGTAGCAGTCTGTGTGATGCTGTTCTTTCAGGCCTTTCGTCTGATGAAAGATTTCAGATGCAGAAGACTAGCCTACATCCCAAGCTCCACTCTGCAGTGGCAGCCTGGCAGTTCCACAGAACAGCTGAAAAAACTTCCAGAAAACTTTTTCATAAGGCTGTAACCTCTGCTCGTGGAGCTGTGGTCAGGCAGCAATCACCTCTGATTTGGAAAGGCTACAAGAATAGAGCTGTGCAATGTGTTCTGTGGGGAGAAGGTGTTCAGTTATGCAGATCATCGTCCCATTTCATAATGACATTGCAACTTCCCCTTATGAGCCAATTAAAAAGGTTTTAGTACAACTAATCACTACTTTTAGAGCAGGAGAAACCCAATCCAAGTCAAAAAACTGATCCTGTCTATACCTGAACAGTCATCTAACACTGCTGGATCACAGCCAAAGAAGTATTTCTTTGGTGTTTTGCCCCATTTTTAAATGGAACCTCTCAAAGAACTGTGACCTTCACCTCAGCACACGTACAAGGACAAAATACACAGAGAAGTTAGTTCAAAACATGCCTTCCAAATTTAAAGCAGCATTCATTTTCCTGCTGAAGGTGGGGAAGACCAGGATTGTTCCCACTGCCTGCTTTTGAGGACACTTCTGCCATGTTCTTACTGAAGGGACAAGACTACCCCAGGCCAAGTTACTGAGTAACTGAGGGAGGAGAGTGGCACAGCAGGGCTTGCTCCTATCACAGGAGGCATATCCCCCATTCAAGGACAGAGCAAATATTCCCCCTAAAATGCTGGAAGGGCAGGGAAATGCAGAGAAAAAAACAAGAGAAACAAACACAAGCCACAGCTCAGCCTGCTTCCCATCTACCGGAAGAAAATCCCATTACAGCTGTGGGCCATAGTGTATGCTTACAAGGAGAGTAAGATTTTGACAACAGGGTCTGAATTGTCCATTCCATTTCAGCCTCAGGGTTTTTTTTGCAAGCAAAACAAACCCATCTTCAACAAACAGGCATCCCCAAAGGCCACACGCCGTGCCGCGATGCTACACCTACACAACTGACTTGACTTCCTATTACTGATTGCACCATCCAAATCACTCCCATGTATGGGTGCTGAGGTTCTGATCCCCCAATATACCAGGATGGCCTATGAAAATTAGAGGCAAGCCCAAGGCGCTAGGTTGAGGTCTGTGGCTGACCTGCCCCTTCTCTAGGGTGTCTGGCTTAGGGGAAACTAGTCCAGGCTCACCTCTAACAAAAAGGAAGGACAGTTCACCTCTAGTCTGTCTGAAGACACATCTCCATACACACACACCCCCAAACACACACACACCATTCACACCCTCAAGCCTCTGGCTTGCTCTGTAACATCAACCTGACATTTATTTACAGCTTAACTCTGAGAAATCTGTGCAATTTCAGCCAATCGAGCTCCCAACAAATCCTATATAGCATTTTTCAGTCTCTGCTTCACATTTAAACGTTGAATGTCTTTTTCAACCAACAAAACTGATGAGAAAAAGGTAGCAGCATTTATGAAAAGATGAAGGTTTCTAACAATGAAAAAAAAAAAAAAAAAAAAAAGAAAAGGTACCATTATTCCATTATGGAGCACTGATGTAGGGACTGAACAGAGAAGCTAGTGTTTGGATAGACCATGCCACAAAACGGTAGTCACCTTTTTGTGTGCGTCTCGGATCTGAAAAGGAAAGAGCACCTGAAACGTGAACAGTCCTCGGAAGCGTGTGCGCTTTTGCTTTCGGTCGCGATCCCGGCAGAAGTGCGAAACTTGGCTTTTCTCTTCTCTTCCTTCCTCTCCTTTTTTTTTTTTTTGTGTGTGTGTTTTAATTTTAATTTTTTTTTTTTCTTTTCTT